>OY728126.1:725078775-726328775 GCA_963277665.1 Viscum album | reverse complement strand
TTTATGGATTTAGAAAATTATATGAATCTTTCTTCTTTGAATTCTCTTTAATATTGTCCCTTAAAACACACTAAATTTTATAATTTCTAATGTTTCCTAAATAGTCTTTTAGACATAAGTTTTCATGATACTTTCCCATTTTTACTTATTAATTTTTACATATGAATTACATATATTATTCTATGGACAAATTTTTTATACAAATAATTGTCTTTCCTTGTGACATTATTATTATACCCATTTATTTACATAGTAACCCTTATGTTTATCCTTTATGTTTAATTATTCATGTTGAATAAATATGAAAGAAAATTTTATGATGGGTGTTCCTAAATATATATATAATGAACTGGTTAATCTTTAGTCTCATAAGATGTCATATATGGGATTACGAAGCAAACCAAATCTATTATGGTACATTGTCCACGATGTGATATTGTCATGGAAGTTAGCCCTAACACATGTTTATGTCATGTTTTATGATTCTTCCAAATTCTTAGGTTTCCATTATTACATGACCCCATGTAATACATATTATTCTTTGATATGATTATTTATATTTCATTCATTTTTATTTAAACATGTTATTCCTTATTTCATATGTTTTATTCTTTTTTCCTTTATTTATTTCTTTAATGGGATTATTCACTCAACCCTTTATTCATGTATTCCCCTATAAATATTATTTCAATGTAAGAGATTAATGTATTTTAGGAGATCATTATGGAATATTTATTTCTTTACTGGGATTATTCGCTCAACCCTTTATTCATGTATTCCCATTGAAATATTATTTCAATGTAAGAGATTAATGTATTTTAGGAGATCATTATGGAATATTAATAATGATATGTTTAATTCTAGTTCCATATTTTCATTATTATGAATGTAGTGTTCTATTGATGCTAGGCTTTAAGATAGTGTGTTTTTTTATGGTAAATTATGCTTAAAATCATGTAATAATATGTTTAAATGGTTAGGTTCTCCCTAAAACCATCCATGGATACATAATCAAATGGAAGTTTTTTGACCAAAACTACAAATGATTTAACTTAAGATCCAAGGGAACTTCACACATCAAAGTCATCCTCCAATAGCATTTTTTGATCGTTTCAACTATATGGCTTTTCTCTCAACCCTTGTCGAGTGAAACATGAATAAAATTTTTATGAGAAGACATAAATAGTTACTTGATTATCATAGATTAAATAATACATTATTTTAGTATACTCATGATGATGTCAATATGGGGAAAATTCACATCATTAAATAATGAGAACACTGGGACAATAATGAAAACTACCATCTATAAGGGTTTAAACCTCTCCTGAACCATGATTCAGAAAAATATACTTTAATCCCCGTAAATAGTCTCATATAACCACATCTCCTAATGATATATGACTAGGTCCACATAGAGGTCAACAACCTCATTTCATCATAAAACTATTATCATACCTTTTCTAGTACGGTCGTAACGGTCACACCCCTAATCTGGGTGACATATAGAACATGATGCACAGTTAATGGCCTCAGCTATCTATTGAGATTTAATTATCAAGGCATAAGTGCATATACACCAAAATGACCTATTGTGAAAATTATATCATAGAATCCAACTTAGTATTTGATGTCAAAATCACTTCTCATGAATTTAAAAGACACCCAGGATCATTCCAAACAACCACTAAAGTCTTATCTTGTCTCTTGGAATTACTATATGGTTAGGTTATCAACAAACTATATAGCTATCATGTTGCCTTGAAAGAATTAGAATATTATGGAACCATAAACTCTTGAATTTATTATTCCTATTTTTCATGTATTGAAAATCAAAAGATAGTTTAAACTCACACTTGATATTTAAAAATTATCATCATGATCAAGACTTCAAATCATAAGTTTACAAATTCACCATCATCTAGAAGCCATTCTAGTCGTTTCAAATTAGTCCCTTATGGTCAAGTTCCCCATACATAGAAGGAATCTCTCCCCCAACCATAATTATAATCCTTAATTTAAGAGTGTCCTAGTAATGGTTTTTTGGAAAATAGGAACCTATAGCACAAAATATGCTCTTTTACCATAGAGTGTGATTCCTAGACATTGCCAAGACACTTCTATAAAGTGATAATATGAGAGGAGAGGAAAGAAACAAATTATAAGTGTACATTAATGATTAATATGAACTCATGACATTCACCAATAGTAATATTCATTAATGTCATTAGTATTAGGAAAATAGGCTCGAAAAACATGGATCAGTAGTGTTGTCACCCCTGATAATTTTTATAACTTCATCCAAAGTCACTAGGACAACTCAGATTCTAATTATCAACTCAACACTAGAACACTCACAATGATCTCTCAATACCATGGTCACTCTACTCTAGAGAAAACCCATAACACATTATTATTGAATTCATGTAAATTTCACTATGTGGTCTTGAAGAGAAGTAGTTCAAGGTGGTATGATAACATGTCTCCCAACAATCATGTAGTTTAATGCATAACTTCCATACTCAAGGGAACTGCATGAAAAAATGAATTATATTGAATAATTGAAACAATTAAATAGTCACTACACATTCATATAATTTGATAAAATACCCATGGATCTACCCAGAGTGATCATTTCCATATGTCTATTAGAATACTACTGAATCTGGAATTGTACTACATTAAAAAGGATGAAAGATCGGTTGACCATACAAAATCTGACCATGGAAGATGAATGACCAACCCATTAAACTGGATCAATACATGATACCCATATCCCTAACAATTATCAACTCAATGAATGAAAACCTACTAACTCATGTGTTATTCTAGTAAATAGTCATCCTACATAAGTAAATTAGTAACCAAACTACACCTCTCCTATAAATCTCTACACATTAATTTACTAATGCTTATTTAACTATTAGGGAGGGGCCTCAGTGAGGCAAGATCCATACAATGGGAAATTTTATTGAACTTATAAATATATCATACAAAGAAGATCATTGGGGTGAGAGGCCCAAATTCAAATATTACTATAAATGAAAGAGGTCAATAAAGACAAAAGGGAAACATCCATATCCCTATCTAAGGTAACTATTTTTAAACTATACTTACATGGGGTTTGATACTAAGGACATTACATCATGTATTTATGATTATATAGTTTACATGATTATCATTAGTAACACATTTTGAGAATATTGTGTTATAAATATATCAAGAACGAGATAAAAACTTTATACTAAGAAATTTATTTAGATCGGTCCATGTAGAATAATAGGAAAATTATCTCATAATTCCATTTTAATAGTGTAATAATTAATTACTTAACATTGAAATTATCACAGGTGGATCAGTTAATGAAAATTTCAATTTCAAGCTAAAGAGGGAAACACCCTTTAGGTTCTAATTTATATTTTAATTAATAGAACCCTATTTATAATAAATCTCAAAAGTATATAAAAGTACTTTTGTCATTTAAAGGGAATCCATTCAATAAGATTACAAAAAAAATTATACATAACTCTCTATAAGAAGTTAATGAAATATTAAATAAGAATATTATATTTTCCACCATCCTACCCCCATGGGGTAAAATACAAAGTCATATAAAGATAAAGGTGAAATAAGGGGGGTTTTCAATCAAACCTAGGTCCATCTAAATGAAACCCAATAGTAGTTGATTTATTTAAGATTAATTACACAGTTATTTTTTATCACATAAGTATAAAACATCATGGCCAAAATACAATGTTAATGTCAGGTATAAGATCTATAATAAAAAATCATAATTTTTCAATGAAAATAAACTTTTTGTAATTTAATTTTTCCCCCATGATTCATGATTTAAACAAATTATATTTATAAAATATCCCTAATAGATTAATTAATATTCCCAAAATATATTGGTATCTTCCTTTATAAGATACAATTTATATCCAACTAACTATGAATATGTTATTACCTTCATTATTGAAATATAAAAATCACTCATGTGATGGTTTGATTATACCGGTCACCCTTCCCAATTTATAAATCCCCATGCTCATTATAAAATACTATTAGAACCCATTTAATTTTTACCATAAATTTTCATCCCCTGATACCAATAGTTTATGGATCAAACATTTCATGATTGGTTTATTAATGTGCTACCATCAAGATATATGGTAAAACCATTTATTTTGATGCAGACCCATTAATAACAAATCATATATCAAAAGTACAACAAACCATGAAAATATACTATATAATATAATAATATAGATAAACAAGTTGTAACCACCCAATAATGAAAGATAATAAAGCATGACTAATAATAGAACAATTATGGTATATAAAAAAGAAATAAACAGCCAATAAATAACACCTACATTACATGGAATATGCATCAAATGTTAATTTATTTGTCCCTCAAATGACACATGTAAGAATACTTCCTTATCTTAATAGGACAAGGGTAAGAATCCATAAATCATATGTGAATCTTATAAAGTATTAAATAGTATATTTACATCAATCACTTAAGGTGAAATAATAATCAACTATAATAACAAACCAGAATAATCCCATCTCTAGAAACATGATATTTCCCTCCTCTGTGGGTTGGATGGACCTAGAAATGAGCTATCTTTCATTTTATGAAACATTCATAGCACCCTATAGGCCATCATAGAACTATAGGAAAAAGGCAACAATAAATATATAATACCACTTATAATGTCTTGACACGAGATCCATAAAAATGGGGCCCCATGTCAATTATCCACATGGCCTCAAGAATTCCACTCAATATGGTTGAATAAATTGACTTCATATGAGGGTCTAATGATGGTAAGATGAGGAGACTACACCCGTATGATCAGATTAGAATCACAGTATAAATTTTATTTAAATGTATAATAATAATATAAGTAGAATCACTATAATGAAATAGATAAAAATATATAATAAATGATTAGATAACCATGTAGGAACATGCTACATAGTATAATCAGTAGTCATAAAACAATTAAAACATAAACAATACTAGATTGAGAAGAAAAAGAACTAAAATATTCCAACCCTGGATGGACCCCTGAGTGCATGATCAGCTGCTACTCCCAAGCTCCTATATCCTATCCCTATCCGTAACTAGAAACAACATTGTGCACAATACAGATCCAAAACTATAATCAATAAATCAATTTGTTAACTAAATGATGACTAGAATAGTATTTGAGATAAACTATATAGTCCAATACCAAACATATACTAAACCTAAATTTATTTTAAGATTATTATCATTAAATATTTGTGGAATTACATATCCATTTGAGAATTAATTTTTCATCGGGTTTATAGTTGAATAGTTACCAAAGTGGTAAGGTATTTTTTTGTCTCAAATTTTCTTTCTTTGGGAAAGATTCATGTTTTTCACATATATTCTTCTATGAGGGGTATATACCACCCCTATGACATTTTATATCAGGGATTCATTTATTCCCATGATATTTTATTTTTCATTTAATTTTATTATTTTAGGGGTATTATGATTTAATATCACTAGAGTGGTGATGGTTTTATAAAACAAACACATTTTCTATCGAGATTTTTTATATTTATGTTTCTAATGATAAAATATTATAATCCATCTATAAAAAATTCAATAATTTTAATCACCTTTTTTATGTCATGAGATTACATGTTTTCCATTCATTTTTTATCGTTTTATTTACTCAATAATCCTAGAATGTTTTTATCAACAACCATTTAATTTTTTTTATTGCTCGAAAACATATTATTCTTAAAAAAAATTCTAAATGGGTTTTCAAAAACGTTTTTTAAAATCTCAAATAGAATTATTAATGATATTTTTAATCTTGTTTTACTTTTTTACAAAATGTTTTTAATGGAATTTTCATAAATTTTTCCATATAAATCCCATTTTTCTTTTATATAAAATCTGATAGGGATCTTTGTTCTAATGTGTATATAATGAATGTAATTATCCATTTTCCTGAAAAATAATTTAATTAAATATTAAAATCTAATATATGAAGGTCATTTTCAAAGAATGTTATTTTGAAATTTTTTTGTGTTTTAAAAATGTGTATTTCAAAGTAGAAAAGATATTTTACTCAAGAAATGTTTCATATTATTTTTAAATATTCTCTCATACGTTTTCATTGATACTTTCAAAGAATGGGAATTCTAAAAAAATATATGAATTTTTTAAATTTTAAAAGATATATTCTTTGAAATAATTGTTTCCTCAAAAAATATTCTATTCGATATTTTTAAATAATTTCCATCTAAGATGAACTATATTGAAACCATGAATGTTTTATTGGGAATATGATCCATGGATATCAATATTATTCATTCACATGATGGATTATTATTACGATGAAAAGATATTTACGAAATGGATTCTCTTCCATGGGTTAGACCATAAAAATGACTATGAACCTAACTTGTTTTTATGAGTTAGGATATTATTAAATGTTGTAATGATTATGAAACCTATATCTTTTCCACATGTTAGTATATTATAAAATGATTATAAAACTCATTCCATTTAATAGTTTATGAGATGATGAATTTTTTATGATATTATTATACACATATGCATGATTTTTATTATTCTAAGGGTGGGACCAATATCTCCCTCCATTAAAATGGGTAAATAATTATATCTCATTAGATAGATGAAAGTAAAAAAGGGGAGTGAACCTTGTTCAGAAAGGGACTTTTTCCACTATGATGGTTAGGGAAGTGAACCATTGCTACTATGATAGTTTGGGGAGTGAACCCATTCTAATTTAATAGAATTGGTTCTGAGCATTGAATAATATGGAAATGATTTTAAATGGTTATGTGTAAACCAAACTTATATGTATTATTCTAATGTTATTTTCTTTTAGATCATGTCCTTTTTTATCATTACGATCCATGTTCTATGCGAAACTAATCCTTATGCCATGAATCATGATTATGATATTTAATAAGTAGGGTACGTTTTTCAAATCTAATTATATTATCATACCCCTGTGCTAATTTTATACATACATATATCATTTTTTACCCCTACTAGGCATCTGACCTCACTATTTCTTTTTTTCCTAAGCTATTATGTATGGTATTATGTAAGGTATGATTGGGAAGATTACTAAAGGGGTAGATTTTTATGGGAGATGTTCAAGATCATTAAAAAAATTAGAATATTTTTATTTTTTCTCAAAAGTCATTATACCTTTATTATCCTAAAGAATTCTTTTATTTTTTGTAATGAGTGTTCATCCAAGAAAAGGGGATATATATATATGAAAATACTTGGTCTATATATTTGGTATTAGAGGATAGGTTTAGTTATCCTTTAGAAACTAATATGAGAAAACTTTAGGGATAACCCTATAGGAAAGTCTATAGTTAAGTCTATGGATGAATCAAAGTATTGAAAAATGACGTTGAATATTGGTAATAGATAGAGTGATTATATTACAAAAAATTACATATATTTTTTGATATAACATGTGGATATGACTCTAACACAATGTTAACTTTGGGAAATAACTCTAAAATGGGTTCACTGATCTGGAATCAATCATCATCTAGTTCATAAAAATCGGTATAGATTCAAATATTTCTTGACACTCCTGGGGGATATGCTGTGTAAATCCACAATCTATTTACAAACCAACATGAATGATTTAAATAGATGATGATTACAAATGAACTTGGTTAAACCTAATATTTCAATTAATTAAAATAATGAACCATGATTTAGATATCTTATAAACGTTTCTTTAGAAAATGTTGTTTTCCAAATTGATTAGTATTTCTTACACTATTATTTTTTATTTTAGTCAACAGAGGGAACCCGAAAGAACTAGGTTAACATTTAATAAGAAGTAAAATTAATTATATATGAGAAAACAAATTGTATGTTGACTAAAATAATGGAATTATGATTATTGTTTATCATCTATCGCGATATATGATTTACAATGTTAATTACTAACATGTCAAATAAGTTTAACCATGTTCATTTGTAGTACCAAATCATTGAAGTGAAAGGATATAAGTCTTTATATATTGGAATTAAATAATTATGAAATATATAAGTATTTTTTATTATATTCTTTTCATTAAGTATTTTCCAGAATATCATAAATGGTACTAATGTCCTGGAAAAATGATTTAAGGTAAAGGTGATATTTTTATTAAGGTAATATAACCCTTAATATGTTCTTGATATTGAGGGAATAGTTTTTTAGTTTGGATACAGAGATGATTGATATGTAAAATTTATATTGGATAGTATTTTTGAAATTAGAACTCATAAACAATTTTTTAGAAAAGAGCTTGACTCTATTATTGATGGATTTCACAAAATTGTTAGATCTATGGAATATATTGAATAACCTATGGTTTTATCAAATTGAATTACGAAACACGCAGGTTTTCATTAAGGTTTTATTGTAATTATAGTCAATAACATGATTTCAAATAATCTATATCCATGGTATTCACATATTTGACATATAGAAATTAAGAGTAAATTAATGTATTTTATAAGATTATTATTTAGTTGATTTTGGAAAATTTGGGGACCCTGTTTAATAAATATGAATTTTTAAAGGGTTATAATGTTAACCATTTATGGAATTGTTTGAATTTAATTATGGATGAGGCTCTATAGTTTAATGCATTACATCAGCATATGAATATTTATGAATATTGTATAACTTGTTCTAACCATTTTGTTTTGGTGATAACATGAGATAGTAGGAATAACTTATCTTAATATTATGCATCTTGTAATCAACTAGTGTTTCAAGAATTAAAAATTAATCTTCATTTCATATAGTAATATAAGATGTGGAAATTGATCAAATAACAACCACTGAATAATATTGTTCTTATGAAATGGAATGAAATAATTTAGAGAATCATATCTTGAAAATTACACAACTTTAGGAAGATGATCTTGAAATTAAATGTTAAACATTAACATTTTAGTATGATTAATGAATGGTCTTTTGAAATATCTTGGATTTATGACTATGTGTTTATAAACATTATCGAGACCATGTTCTCTATCACCCTACATCAGTATTTGAGTGTTATTTTTCTCCTTTTGTCTATGTTTTCACTTTCCACCAATATTATCTTACATGGAAACCATGTTGTGTGTTATTTTATAGGACCATCATGAATCCATTTCACTATTTTTAATATAAATTTTAATTATCATTTTTTATGATTATGGCCTCCAATAATGGTCTTTTTTAAATGTTAAACATTTGTTTACCGAGAATAAGTACAAATTTCGAGGATGTAATTTATTTAAGGAGGTAAATTATAAAACCCTAATATCTTCTGAAATATATTTTCTAAATAAATTTGATTCGTTAGATATTGAGTTACATGTGAAACCAAGTTTATCATATGATACAAAAAACACTGATTTTAACTAGTATAACATTCAAAACTAAGTGTAACTTGCATTACACCAAACACCGTGTTTAAAAAAATAGGATATACTATTAAAATATTATTATTATTTAATATAATAGTTATCACCTAGTCACTGAAATAGATGTTATAAATAGTATTAACTAAATTATGAAAGTTTGTGGTTTACAAATATACATAAAATCAATTATTTGGTGACTAATTAATTTTAAATGAACACAAAATATATTTTTAAAATAAAGGAAATAATCTTTTTAAAAACTATTTTTATGTGTAAAAACATTGTTTATAATAAAAAATGACTAAAAAATTTTGGTGAATTATTTTAATGTAATTTATATATTATATATTCAGTAAAAAAATTTACATTGATTTTAAGTGTTTTCTATATAATAGATAAGAAGTAATCAAAATGTATAATTAAAACTCTATTTTTCTAAAGAATAGTTTTTCGACTTTTACACAGTTATATGAAAATTAATTTTTTCATGTTTAGAAAATTTAATTTATTGAATGATGTTTATTTCTGAAATCATTATTTCAAAATTATGTTATGGTGGATTTTTGTAGAAGTAGCTGAAAAGATAAATTTTTTTATGAATAATGAAAATACTAGTTTTTATTAGTGATTATCGTTTAATTTAAATTATTTAAAAACATAAAAATGTTTTAATATGGTTAGGTAAAACTAGTTTAATTATAAATATATTAATCAAATTTAGTTCACTGGAATCATTTTTTTAAATTTTTATATAAACACTTTAAACATTAGAACATTTTCTCTTTGGAAAATAGCTTTCTTATCACATCGGTGTGTTTGATTTTAAATTATATGTTTCTAATTACGTGAATGGAATTTTAAATATTATTTATAAATTTTAAATAATAATGATTTATGTTTTCTAACAATTTCATATTATTTTTTTATCATAATTAATGTTGAAAACTATAAAAATTATTTACCATGGTAACGCTGAAAATGGGTTTAACAGGAGAGTTAAACTAAAATTATAAGGGTTATAAATGAAAAAAAAATTCCAACACCCATGTATGGACATATTTAAAACTTAAATATTATAGGATCTACAAAGGACCATTTTAGATCGTTTTTTGTTGAGAAAAACATGGGTATACCTTTTGGTTTTCAAATATTACATGTGTGCAACTAACCTCACTTATAAATGCCCACCCCCTCTCATCTCCTCTTCACACTTCTAAATCAATTTTTTTCTGAAAATAGCTGACAAAATGAATGAATGAATTACATCATCTCAATATATAATCATTATTTTTTTCAGAAATCCATCTAATGAATCTTTTTAATGAAAACCAAAATAAGTTGTCCAAAATACATGTCAAGTACCTAATCGAGGAGTTTATTTTATTTTTCCTCAAACTCTTTAAATTCTTTTTAGAAAATAATTATACAACATCCTTATTATATTAAATATACATATATTTTTATATGTTATGTTTATAACTAAAAACAACTTTTATTTCATAAAATAGGTTAAGAAATCGTCATTCATGTTTAAGACGGACTACCGCCTAACAAACCAACATTATTAAATATCTATTACCATCTCTCACAGATGGATATAATGATGTATTTTTTGTTTATAGATAAGATATTTATGATAATATTATTATATTTTAATAATTATATCACTTATTATTTCAAACATTCTATTTCGTGGGAATACGATATCGTTGTTCATATTTACAGTGAATTATTGCCTTGCAAAGAAATTTGATTTCCTAACGCATTACATTAAAGGTAATAATGAAGGGTTTAGTGAAAATTTATTATATATATTACATAAAAATGATTTTCTATAGGTGATATATTCTACATATTTCTTTATTTATTTCCATTTTGAAAATGGAAACTATGATTAGGCGTACGTACGTCCTACCATCTCATTGAATGGTGTATTTCATTTTATATATCTAAGATTTACGTATTACTAAAAACATATTTATTATGAATATATATTATAATTTTATAATTTTTAAAATTATAGATATGATGTGACCATAATAAAAGTAAGAGTTCCAAAAATGAAGAATCAAACTTATAACGACCCATACTTTACATACATTGTTAATACATAAAAATTGAAGCATACTCATAACAACATATAACAAAACCACGAAAGGACCGTATAGGTATAGAGTCTTTAGAAACTGGATAACATAAACAACTGGTTCATAAAGCATCTACACTGTCTCCCATGTATTTTATCATATCTATAGTCCCTTTTGGCATATCTTACTTCATAACCTTCTTCCTGACCTGGGGAAAGAAAACATACGAAAGGGTGAGCTCAAATGCTCAGTAAGGGTAAGCAAAAGAAATATCAATCACATCATATTCATAAGAACATAACTTTTGGAAATCCTAACCTGCAAAAGAGAGCATAATTTCATAACATGGGATAAATCATAGTAGTGAAATGTAATCCCAATAATCATAACTTAAAACAAGAAACTTTGTGGCATACACACATAATCATAGAGAATCGTTTCTTATTAGGAAAGACTCATTGCCAAGACTATCTTAGTGGACAAAGTCCATTTCTGAACCGAGTTCACTCCTCGTTTCAGTCCTGTTTCATTGAACCGATATAACCTACCATTCTAGCCATGTCTATCTCATGAGATATAAAATCTTTACCCAATGCATTGGAGGGAGATATAGGTCCCACCCATCTCATAATTATTCCATTCTTATGTGTGCCACAAAATCATAAACCATACATCATAGCATAACCCATGTAATAAAAACGGGATTCTAAAACAACATGTCATCATAAAAAAATTCATATAAGATAAAGGAATTCATAAAAATATTTCCATTACAACATAATCAAATCCATGTAATAATAGGAATAGAAATAGAACCCTTTATTATCTTAGATGGAAAATAATTTTGATAAAACACTTGAACTCTATTCTTGAGGAAAATATCCTTTCTACTTCAAAAACATTTTTCTTTCTTAACATGTCTTACAATTTTAAACTAAAAAAAGTTTATTAAAAATAAACTTGTAAACTTGTAAAGGAAGATTCTTGGAAATAATATTTCAAAAATCCATTCATTTCATATAAGTTAAAAAACATTCTTCTCGTACTTTTGTCAGAAAAGTCAAAAAGTACCTCGTATGAAAAAGGACAAAAGATTCCTTTCATATCTTTTACTAAAAACTCACCGAAGGGTAAAATTGGATTTAAACAATTGTAGGTGTGTGGAAATAAAATTACATAATGAGTAAACATGGATGTGGATGATAAAATACACCCCAGTAAATACCAAAGTATAAACAATCTCGGATAAAAATGAGATTGTGATATTTTCCCTTACCTTAGGTCTGTTTTGCTTCGTAAGTGTCTGAACCTCCTTTATAATGATTTAAATAATGTTATTGACTTATTACAGAATCATAATTATTTTTATGATATCATATATGGTCATATTCGTAGCTTCTTAGTAGTAATATTTCATTGCTACTTGTTATTCAGGTGTTTATAACTTTTTGTTCTTATGCGTGTCTTGTCGAATAAATTCTTATTCTTCTCTTTAGGTTATAGATACCTCATTTCCAGAATGGTATTAGTGTAATATATATCATATTCATTCATTCTATTCATTTATGAAATCATTATGAAAAGAAGATCATGTAGAACGAGTCGCATCACATCATGGAGACGGTATTCCGTATGTACGCACGAGTGATGATATCGTTCCTATGATCGTGGAATTGTATTAGAGTGTATGTATACCATTTCAGAATCAGTATTACTTCATAATAGTCATATATAGTCATTATTTACACCATTATACCTATCCAAATAAGGTGGTGGTGGAAAATAGATTACAACACGGCGTGGAGACGGTATTCCGTACGTACGCACGCGCGGTGATTTCTTTTTCCGTAGGATGGATAGATGGTGAAATAGGGTTGTTTAATACTTATAATAACATATAAATATATGAGTGATACTGATGTTATTAATTCATAATGAAAAAACTAAATAATAAGATGTGGAAGAAGAAATAAAGATGAAAGAATCGGTAACGGACATTGCCTCTTCTTTGAAGTGCTTCTTTGATACCTTCTTTTAGGGCACTAAAATTGGTCTTTGAAGAAGACCATGACCTCTAGGATGTATCTAGGGAAGTGGAGAGGATGAATTGGCAGGGGTTGGCCGAGCATGAATGCTCAAAATGGTGTGAGGAAGAGGGGGAGGAGGTGCCCTTTTATAAGGGAGGAGAGGGGAATCTTTGGGAAAACTAAAAATATTATTTTACTATAAAGTCATGTTCGGTTTTAAATAGATCCAAATTTATATATTTAGAAGCTAAGGTGGGGATGGGTCGAAAGCCTCTCATAAAATAAAATTTATACAACTTTAGGTTCCTATTTTAACCTTATCATTTAGATTTAACATTAAGTTAAATAATTTTACTTTTACCGTGTCTTCTTGTGTTCTTATACTATAAGGTTAATAAACTTACTATAAGCAGACAAACGAACCCCAAGTTGTTTATTATTAATATATATAACCATATATAAGTCATTTGGATGAAACTTATATTTTTATGAATAAAATAACAATTACTTATATAATATTTGTTTTAAAAACTATTTTATGACAATTTTGACACTATTTAGTAATTGATTTTTGTGAAAATCATAACAGAATGATTATTTCGAAAAATATTAATTAAATATATACTAACATGTCATTGTAACCTATAAAATTAGTGGAATTCATAAAAAGTCTCAAATTACATTTATTTTGGTGTTTATAACATTAATTATGTCAATATTTCATTAATAAGATAATTATTGCATCATCTTTGTGTCATAAATAAATTAAATTATTTAATGTCTAAAAATTACAAATAAAATACCATTATGTAGGAAATCTTTTTAGATTTATAATGAATATTTATAGTCGAATTTATCTTATGTATAACCCCATATTAAAAATTATTTACTTATTAAACTTTGATTTTAACTATTTTAACCCTTCTTTAAATAAATTAATAATAAATGTCCTAATCTAATCCACGTGGGCCTAAATGGTCATATTTTATTGCTAAGTTTGTTTTTGGTCGAATTAAGCTTGTCAAATTTATTTAGGACATGTGTTTGGGTAATAATAATATCATCTTTACCCTTAATTACCCGATTTACTTTTAACCGTGGTAAAAAAAAGTAAAAAGTTACTATTCAACAAAAAATTGTTTTCATCTCATTGAACCAAATTTTACTTACTTACATCAACCGTGTCTCTCAGGTTTTTGAAATTCCATTCACAGAAGCGGTAAAATTAAGTTTTATGAAAAATTCAGTTTTTTAACTACCACTTAGTGGTTTCACTATTCATCAAAAATTGAAAGTTTTTAGAAAAATTCCAAAATTTCACCCTAGGCTAAGTTCGATATTCCGAATCCAAAAATGAAGTCCATTTTGAAAAATAAAATTTATAAAATTTCAAAAAGTGGTTATTACTATTCATAACGGCTACTTTTAATAATATTTTAATAGCATATCGTTGTTTAGTGAAACTCGGTATTGCGTACGACGCAGGCTATCGAGGAAGGTCGTGATTTCGTGTAAAGAAATCCAAGTAAGTGTTGTGTAGAAAAAAATTCCTTTGATGATTTATATAACATAAAAGTCTTGGGTGTTACATTCTACCACCCTTAAAATGAATTTCTCCCTCAAAATTCGTCACTTTGCAACAAACAGATGAGGATACCTCTCCCTCATCATATCCTCAGGCTCCCATGTAGCTTATTCTAATTGGTGGTTCCTCCATAAAACTTTCACCAATCGAGTGGTCTTGTTTCGTAGTACTTTTTCGCTACGATCCAGAATCTCTATCGGTTGTTCTTTATAAGAAAGATCCTACTCCAGCGGTACAACTTCTGAGCTATGTACATGTGAAGGATCAGGTATGTACTTTCTCAGGAGCGATACATGGAACACATCGTGAACTTGAGAGAGATTCGGTGGAAGCGCCAATCGGTAAGCTACCTTCCCAACACGATCCAGTATTTCGAAAAGACCGATATATCTAGGGCTCAACTTCCCCTTCTTTCCAAATCTCATGACTCTCTACCAGGGAGATATTCGTAAGAACACTTTATCACCCACTTCAAACTATAGGTCTTTTCTTCGGTTGTCGGCATAACTTTTCTGTCGACTCTGAGCTGCTCTTATGTGTTGTTGAATAGATCTTACCTTTTCTACCATTTCATCAATGAGATCAGGTCCTAATAGCTTTCTTTCCCCAACTTCATTCCATCAAGTTGGAGTCCTGCATTTATTTCCATAGAGTGCTTCATAAGGAGCCATCTGAATACTGGAGTGAAAGCTATTATTATATGAAAATTACACCAAAGGTAGGTGTTGATCCCAACCACCTTTGAAATCCATAGAGCAAGCTCTCAACATATCTTCTAGAGTTTGAATTGTTCTCTCAGACTGACCGTCTGTCTGAGGATGATAAGCAGTGCTGAAACTCATCTCTGTATCCAGAGTATGCTGAAGACTTCGCCAGAACTTCAAGGTAAATCTCGGATCCCGGTCAGATATAATAGAATGTGGTACTCCATGCAATCTTACCACTTCCTTTACATATATCCTGGAAAGCTGATCCAGAAAGAAATCCTCTCTAATAGCAATGAAGTGTGCAGACTTTGTAAGACGATCAACTATGACCCAGATAGCATTATTGCCTTTGGATGTTTTAGGAAGTCCTGTGACAAAGTCCATAGTGATGTTTTCCCATTTCCATTCGGGTATGGGTAATGGTTGTAACATCCCCTTAGACTTCTGTCTCTCAGCTTTAACTTGCTGACAAACCAAGCATCGAGAGACATATTCATCAACATCTCTTTTCATTCCATCCCACCAGAAGTACTCTTTCAGGTCCCTATACATCTTCGTTCTTCCAGGATGAATAGAGATTGAAGAACTACGAGCCTCATCCAGCAGCTCCTTCATTAATTCAGAGATGGGAGGAACACAAACCCGATTCCTGATCATTATTATCCCATCATAATCAAGGTTGAATTCAGGAACATTTCTCACCTTCTTTTGTAACTCAACATCTTCTTTCTGTGCCTCTTTAATCTTCACATGTATAGATGGTTGAACATTCATTTGAGAAAGATATGATTTATCCCCTTCCATTATAATTCCAAGATCCATCCTTTGTAAATCCATAAATATTGGATCTTTTGTGATCCCCATCATGGATAAACTGGCATGGTCTTGTCGACTTAATGCATCTTCCACCTTGTTTGCTTTTCCAGGGTGGTAATGGATTGAGCAGTCGTAATCCTTAATCAGCTCCAACCATCTCCTTTGACGCATATTCAGCTCCTTTTGTGTGAAAATATACTTTAAACTTTTATGATCAGTATAAATATCACACCTTTATCCATAAAGATAATGCCTCCAAATCTTTAATGCAAAGATTACCGTAGCTAACTCCAAATCATGTGTTGGGTAATTTTGCTCATGGATTTTCAACTGTCATGAGGCATAAGCTATAACCATATCATTTTGCATAAGAAAACACCCCAATCCATTCTTGGATGCATCACTATAGATCAGAAACCTTTCTCCACTACAAGGCAGTGTGAGCACAGGTGCACTGGATAACCTTCTTTTCAACTCCTTGAAATTCTCTTCACATTCCTCCGTCCAGACAAACTTAACTCCTTTCCGAGTCAACTTGGTGAGGGGATTAGATAATCGTGAAACATCTTTCACAAAATGTCGATAATATTCATCCAAACCAAGAAAACTTCAGATCTCAATTACTGGTGTTGGTCTCGACCATCTTTCGATAACCTCTGTTTTTGCTGGATCCACAGATATCCCCTCTTTTGAGATTATGTGACCCAAAAATGCAACTTTTTGAAGCCAAAATTCACACTTTGTAAATTTTTCATAAAGCTTGTCCTTTCTCAGGGTCTTCAATATAATTCTCAAGTGATCTTCATGTTCTTCCTTGCTCTTTGAATAGACAAGAATATCGTCTATAAAGGCTACCACAAATTGATCAATATAGTCTCTAAAGACTCTATTCATCAGATCCACGAAGATAGCAGGGTCATTAGTAAGACCAAATGGCATCACTATAAATTCATAGTGTCCATACCTTGTACGGAAATCCGTCTTTGGTATATCCTCCCTTTTTAACCTTAATTGATGGTACCCTGAACGAAGATCAATCTTGGAAAATTATTGAGCTCCGCGTAGTTAGTCAAATAAGTCATCAATGCGTGGGAGAGGATATTTGTTCTTGATAGTGATCTTGTTAAGCTCTCGATAATCAATGCAGAGTCTCATTGATCCATTTTTCTTCTTAACAAATAGAACAGGTGCTCCCCAAGGTGACGCACTAGGGCGTATGAATCCCTTATCAATATTCTCTTGGAGATGCTTCTTCAATTCCAACAACTCAATTGGGGTCATTCTATAAGGTGTATTTGAAATAGGCAAAGCACCTGGTACGAGTTCTATTGAAAACTCAACTTCACGATTTGGTGGAAGACCCGGTAATTCCTTCGGAAAGACATCATCAAACTCCCGTACAATGGGAATATTCTTATTCGTGAGTTTCTCACCAACCATTTGAGATAAATAACCTTCATTTAGTGGAATCAAGACCCATAAGGTAGAAGGAATTTCCACTGGAAGGTTATGTTCATCCTTGCATTGATAGACGATCATAGATTGATCTAGAATATGAAATGTGACTTCCCTTCTTTGGCAATTGATATGAGCTCCATAGAAAGAAAGCCAATCCATGCCAAGAATAACATAAAATTCTACTATAGGAAGGATCACAAGATTTTCCGGAAGCACTTTCCCACAAACTTCGATCGGAGAAGAATTATAAACTTTTGATGCGACTGTTGTGCCATTAGGTGTTGTCACAGCTAACTCAACATCTAATTGTTGAGGTAATATGGTGATACCCTTAGAAAATTCTTCAGAAATAAAAGAGTGGGTGGATCCAGAATCAAATTAAACATTTGCTACTTTAGAGTGGATGGTAAGTGTACCTTTCACCACATCATTATCGTACTCCACATCGCTGATAGAAATTGCATGTGACATTCCTTTGTCTTTAAGCTGAAGAGTTTTTTGACGTCAACCATCATCATCAACCCTTGGATTAGGGCATTTATTGGCATAATGTCACATCTCCTTGGACTTGAAACATTGAAGTGTAGTAGGTTCATTCTGTGTATCCCTTCCTTTGTTTGCATCATTAGAAATCTTCTTCCCATCATCGCGGCATTCAAATACTCGATGACCTTCCTTTCCACATTTGAAACATTTACTTGTCCCTTTAAGACAACTCCCTCCATATTTATTTCCACACTTTGAGCATAAGGTAAAGCTCATCTTCTTTTCAGTGTGCTCTTTATATTTTCCTTTGAATTCCATTTTCCTCTTCTTATCAAACCCATATGGCTGATGGGTTACTCCAATCTCCATCTCAACTTTGAGAGCACATTGAACGATTTCCTCGTAGCTATTGAAGTCCCTTATGGCTAACGCCCTTCGAAGACTTGGTTTTAAGCCACTAAAGAATCGATCGATCATACTCTCAGGTTGGATAATAATACCAGAAGCGTACCTTGCAAGTCTTGTAAAATTTTCTTCATAGGTACCAACAGATTCATCATCCTTTTGCTTCAGTTCAAGAAACTCTTTCTCTATCTTTGTTTGGAGAATACGAGGGAAGTACTTATTGAAAAATAATTTCTTGAACTCGTCCCATTCCGTGGACTCAATTTCAACCCTTTTCCTCGTATACTTAATAAGATTCCACCATTGATCAACATCTCCTTCCAAACGATACACTGATAGGATGACATTATCATGTTCAGAACATTGAAGAACTGAAAATATCTTTTCAGTAGTACTAATCCATTGTTCAACAACTAATGGATCAGTAGACCCTCTAAAAGAAGGTGGACACTTCCTCATGAAGGATTCAACAGAATTTTGCTCCTTCCTTTGCTCGTTTGGAAGTCATGCATGATTCATAGCTTGAGAAAGTTGTGTGAGCATGGCTACAAGATTTTTCATTCCATCTCCCATAACTTTTGGTTGCTCAGGGGTACAATCATTTCATTGCCCGTCGCATTCCACATTAACACGATTCCTTCAGGTTCCATCCATTGACTAAAACTAAGAAGAATAGTGTGAGAAACACTAATTATAATAGGAAAACCACATAATCGAGAATAATATTTCACACTTAAGGTCTTATCCTAGGTTATTCATTGCCATTTCTAAATTACTAAGATTGTGTTCTATGCTTAGACTTATCCTTAGGGTACTTACTAAGGCTTTCACATCCTAGTTTCCAAAGGTTGACTATACCTTTCCTCTGATACCAAATATAACGACCCATACTTTACAAACATTGTTAATACTTAAAAATTGAAGCATACTTATTACAACATATAACAAAACCACGAAAGGACCGTATAGGTATAGTGTCTTTAGAAACTGGGAAACATAAACAACTGGTTCACAAAGCGCCTACATTGTCTCCCATTTAATTCATCATATCTATAGTCCCTTTTGGAATATCTTACTTAATAACCTTCTTCCTGACCTGGGGAAATAAAACATACGAAAGGGTGAGCTCAAATGCTCAGTAAGGGTAAACAAAAGAAATATCAATCACATCATATTCATAAGAACATAACTTTTGGAAATCTTAACATACAAAAGAGAGCATAATTTCATAACATGGGATAAATCATAGTAGTGAAATGTAATCCCAATAATCATAACATAAAACATGAAACTTTTTGGAATACACACATAATCATAGAGAATCATTTCTTATTAGTTAAGACTCATTTCCAAGACTATCTTAGTGGACAAAG
Organism: Viscum album; assembly: GCA_963277665.1. NCBI lineage: Eukaryota > Viridiplantae > Streptophyta > Magnoliopsida > Santalales > Viscaceae > Viscum > Viscum album. Next base: position 726,308,368 of record OY728126.1, on the reverse strand, counting down.
TTCATTTCTGAACCGAGTTCACTCCTCGTTTCAGTCCTGTTTCACTGAACCGATATAACCTACCATTCCAGCCATGTCTATCTCATGAGATATAAAATCTTTACCCAATGCATTGGAGGGAGATATAGGTCACACCCATCTCATAATGATACCATTCTCATGTGTGCCACAAAATCATAAACCATACATATAGCATAACCCATGTAATAAAAATGGGATTCTTAAACAACATGACATCATAAAACAATTCATATAAGATAAAGGAATTCATAAAAATATTTCCATTACGACATAATCAAATCCATGTAATAATAGGGATAGAAACAGAACCCTTTATTATCTTAGATGGAATAATAATTTTGATAAAACACTTGAACTCCATTCTTGAAGAAAATATCATTTCTACTTCAAAAACATTTTTCTTTCTTAACATGTCTTACAATTTTAAACTAAAAGAAGTTGATTAAAAATAAACTTGAAAACTTGTAAAGGAAGCTTCTTGGAAATAATATTATAAAAATCCATTCATGTCGTATAATTTAAAAAAAACATTCTTCTCGTACTTTTGTCAGAAAAGTCAAAAAGTACCTCGTACAAAAAACAACAAAAGATTACTTTCATATCTTTTAATAGAAACTCACCGAAGGGTAAAATTGGATTTAAAAAATTGTAGGTGTATGGAATTAAAATTACATATTGAGCAAACATGGATGTGGATGATAAAATACACCCCAGTAAATACCAAAGTATAAACAATCTCGGATAAAAATGAGATTGTGATATTTTCCCTTACCTTAGGTCCGTTTTGCTTCGTAAGTGTCCGAACCTCCTGTATAATGATTTAAATAATGTTATTGACTTATTCCAGAATCATACTTATTTTTATGATTTCATATATGGTCATATTCTTAGCTTCTTAGTAGTAATATTTCATTGCTACTTGTTATTCGGGTGTTTATAACTTTTTGTTCTTATGCGTGTCTTGTCGAATAAATTCTTATTCTTCTCTTTAGGTTATAGATACCTCATTTCCATAATGGTATTAGTGTAATATATATCATATTCATTCATTCAATTCATTTATATGATCATTAAGAAATGAAGATCATGTAGAACGAGTCGCATCACATGGTGGAGACGGTATTCCGTACGTACGCACGAGTGATGATATCGTTCCTATGATCATGGAATTGTATTGGAGTGTATGTATACTATTTCAGAATAAGTATTACATTATAATAGTCATATATAGTCATTATTTAAACCATTATACCCATCCAAGTAAGGTGGTGGTGGAAAATAGATTACACCACGGCGTGGAGACGGTATTCCGTACGTACGCACACGCGGTGATTTCTTTTTCTGTAGGATGGATAGATGGTGAAATAGGGTTTTTTAATAATTATAATAACTTATCAGTATATTAGTGATACTTATGTTATTACTTCATAAAGAAACAATTAAAGAAGAATAAGTGGAAGAAGAAATAAAGATGAAAGAATCGGTAACAGACATTACCTCTTCTTTGAAGTGCTTCTTTGAGACCTTCTTTTAGGGCACTAAAATTGGTCATTGAAGAAGACCAGGAACTCTAGGATGTCTCTAGGGAAGTGTGGAGGAGTAATTGGCAGGGGTTGGCCAAGCATGAAGGATCAATGTGGTGTGAGGAAGAGGGGGAGGAGGTGCCCTTTTATAAGCGAGGAGAGGGGAACCTTTGGGAAAACTAAAAATATTATTTTATTATAAAGTCAAGTTCGGTTTTAAATAGCTCTAAATTGATATATTTGGAAGCTAAGGTGGGTATGGGTCGAAATCCACTCATCCAATAGAATTTAGGCAAGTTTAGGTTCCTATTTTAACCTTATCATTTAGATTTAACATTAAGTTAAATAATTTTACTTTTACCGTGTCTTCTTGTGTTCTTATACTATAAAGTTAATAAACATAATATAAGCAGCCAAACGAACCCCGAGTTGTTTATTATTAATATATATAACCTTATCTAAGTCATTTTTTTGAACCTTAGATTTTTCTAAATAAAATAACAATTACTAATATAATATTTATTTTCAAAACTATTTTATGTCAATTTTGACACTATTTAGTAATTGATTATTGTAAAAATCATAACAGAATGATTAGTTCTAAAAAAGTTAATTAAATAAATAATAACATGTCATATTAACCTAGAAAATTATTGGAATTCATAAAAAGTCTCAAATTACATTTATTATGGTGTTTATAACATTAATTATGTCAATATTTCATTAATAAGATAATTACTGCATCATCATTGTGTCATAAATAAATTATATTATTTAATCTCTAAAAATTACAAATAAAATACCATTATGTAGTAAATCATTTTATCTTTCTAATGAATACTTATAGTCTAATTTATATTATGTATAACCCCATATTAAAAATTATTTACTTATTAAACTTTGATTTTTACTATTTTAACCCTTCTTTAAATAAATTAATAATAAATGTCCTAATCTAATCCAAGTGGGCCTAAATGGTCATATTTTATTCCTAAGTTTAGTTTTTGTCGAATTACACTTGTACAGTAGAATTATTACATGTGTTAGGGTAATAATAATATCATCTTTACCCTTAATTACTCTATTTACTTTTAACCGTGGTAAAAAAAAGTAAAAAGTTACTATTCACTAAAAAAATTATTTTCATCTCATTGAACCACATTTTACTTACTGACATCAACCGTGTCTCTCGGATTTTTGAAATTCCATTCACAGAAGCGGTAAAATTAAGTTTTATGAAAAATTCAGTTTTTTAACTACCACTTAGTGGTTTCACTATTCACAAAAAATTGAAAGTTTTCAGAAAAATACCAAAATTTCACCCTAGGCTAATTTCGATATTCCAAATCCAAAAATGAAGTCCATTTTGAAAAATAAAATTTATAAAATTTCAAAAAGTGGTTATTACTATTCATAACGGCTAGTTTTAATAATATTTTAATAGCATATCGTTGTTTAGTGAAACTCGGTATTGCGTACGACGCAAGCTATCGAGAAAGGTCGTGATTTCGTGTAAAGAAAACCAAGCAAGTGTTTTGTAGAAAAATATTCCTTTGATGCTTTATATAACATAAAAGTCTCGGGTGTTACAAAACTATACACAAAAAACATAGAAATTATTTCCCAAACTCTGACATTAACATGGTATTGTTAGTAAACGGTTATAAAATGTCATAAGTAAATAATATATGGTATGGTATATATATATATATATATGGATATTTATTTTATTTATAATAAACATATATATATTATACATGAGGTACAAACTTGTATGAAGGAAGTCGAGACTTATGGTAATGGATTTCCATCGTCTCTTTTATTTCCCAGAGATATATGAATATTCATAACTCAATATTTTTTGTGGTGTATATAATTTCCCATTGGAATTTTATATGATTAGAATCCTTATTTCCATGATATATAAATTTTCATTTGATTTTATTCTTTATTGGGGCTTATGATCGATAAAAACAAATGCTTTAAGGATTTTTTATCTATCTTTTATTTTTCTTTGAGACACAGTATAACACCCCAATCTTCCACAGTATGCTTCTCTTTGAATAATACAGTAGCGTGTGTTGTACGCAACTTCGAGTTCTAACCCACACCACAACCAATCAAACTAGCTATTATGAATAGTAATACCCACTTTTTGAAATTTTATAAATTTTATCTTTCAAAATGGACTTCATTTTTGGATTCATAATATCAAAATTATATTAGGGTGAATTTTCTCTATTTTTCTCAAAACATTCAATTTTTTGATGAATAGTGAAAAAAACATCGAGTTATAGTTTAAAACCGAATTTTTATTTAAATAATTATTTATTTTATTTAAATTTAATTATGGTCAAAATAGATACATAATACATATATAAGTTCAATGCAATTCATTGGATTTAGTTTAGAATCATTTTAGATATATAAAAATTTTATTTAACTTTTCACCGTCTTTTACCCACCTCCTAGAAGAATTTGGAAATTCACATAAAACATAATTTTAACGCTTCTGTGAGTGGAATTTCACAAATTTTAGAGACACAGTTAATATCAACGAGTAAAATGTGGTTCAATAAGATAAAAATATTTTTTGGTGAATAGTAACTTTTTCTTTTATTTACCACAGTTAAAAGTAAATAGGGTAATTAAGGGTAAAAATGATATTAATATTACCCAAACACATGTCCTAATTGTATTTTACAAGTGCATCTCGACCAAAAACAACCTTAGGAATAAATTATTATCATTTAGGTCCACTTGGATTAGATTAGGACATTTATTATTATTTAATTCAAAGAAGATTTAAAAGAGTTAAAATCAAAGTTTAAAAACTAAACCATTTTTAATATAGGGTTATACATAAGATAAATTCGATTATAAACATTAATTAGAAAGATAAAATTATTTCCTATATAATGGTATTTTATTTATAATTTTTAGACATTAAATAATTTAATTTATTTATGACACAATGGTGATGCAGTAATTACCAAATTAATGAAATATTAAAATAATTGATATTATAAATATAAAAATAAATATAATTTTAGACTTTTAATGAATTCAAATAATTTTATATGTTACTATGACAAATTCGGATTGGTTATATAATTTTTTTTGAAGTAATAATGCTGTTATGAAATTATCAAAAACAAAATAGCCAATAGTGTCAAAATTAACATAAAAGAGTTTTTAAAACAAATATTATATTATTAATTGATATTCTATTCCTAAAAATCTAAGGTTCAGCCAAAGGACATATATAATTATAGGTGTATTATTAATGGACCACTTGGGGGTTTCTTGGAGGTATATAGTAAGTTTATTAACTATATAATATAAAAATACAAAGAGACATGGTAAATGTGAAACTATTTAACTAAGAGTTAAATATAAATGATAAGGTTAATATAGTGACCCAAACCTTTATAAAATCTATTTGTTGAAATGATTTCAACCCATCCTCACCTTAACCTATAAATAATACACTTTGGAGACATTAGAAACCGAATATGAATTTATTATAAAATAATATTTCTAGCTTTTCCAAAGGCGCCTCTCATCCCTCTTATAAAAGGACACTCACCCTTCTCTCTAATTCACACCTTCAAAGCCTTTTGGATCGGCCAAACCCTGACCAAATATTCTCTCAACCTTCCTCAATTCAATCTATAGTCCATAGTTTGATCCAAAAGACAATCTATGGATCCCTTTTGATCAAATCAAAAGGAAGAACCCGAAGAAGAGGTAATGTTTTCACCACCCTCTTTCAAGTTCCTTTCTTCTTCAACTTATTCTTTCTTTGTTATTTCCATTCTAAAATAATAAATCCAGTATCTTTTATATACTTTGATGTTATTATAAATAGGGTGCAACCATATTCAGTATTCTATCCATCCTTTGAATGACATGTCATCATAGATGTGTACGTATGGCCTATCGTCTCCACGTCGTGGTGTAATTGTTATTCAATACATTATTATATGGATGGGTATAATAATGATGTGTAATTAATGTAAATAATAAATATAACATGATAATGATTCTGTATATATGATATACCATCCAATTATATATTATTTTAATATCAAAAGAATGATATTGTCGCTCGTGCGTACGTACGGATTACCGTCTCCATGAACGCGATGAGATTCATTCCCCATCGTATCCATTGAAGACTAAATTTTATTTGATGATTAAAAATAATTTTTAGAGAAATTATATAATTATATATATGAATAATATACCTCCCATCCATAACAAATATGGCTCACATAATAAATAATATAAAGGAAAACGAATTCATTAACACCTGAAACAATGATAATACTGAGATATTATTAACAAATCAATGTTAAAAGATCATATATGATATCATATTAATTTATATGATTCTTTTATAATTTAATAACAATTATTTCTCCATTATACAGGAGGTTAACATACCCTCAACCAAGGAAAAGTACAAGGTAAGTGTTTATTTCACAATCTCTTCATTATCTAAGGTTGTTTATACGTAATTATCTACTGGGACCTCTTTATTATCCACATCCATGTTTCTTAAAAATGTTTTTCAAATCAGTCTTACTATTTTACAGACTATGGGTTAAATTCATTTATACCCTTGTTGACTTTTTATAAGAAGTTTATAAAGGAATCTTTCTGTCATTTTCCAAACAAGGTCATTTTTAACCTTTTCGACCGAATTAAGATAATAATGTCTTTTTTAACTTATACGGCAGGTGCGGCTATATTCCGCCGTTATAAAATCATTGAAGCTTACCTTAAAAGCTTATAAGAATATTTTCAAAGTAAATGTTTTATTTTATAATTATGTGACTTTTAAATGATTTCAAAAAAGGATATATTTCTCTCAAACAGTTTTGATCTCATCTATGTCAACATCCTTTGATAGATTTTAAGCTTATTTGAAGTTTATTTATTATGACACAAAACTTCCATATAGTATTGAAGGTTTTTTGGTATGTTTGAATTTGGATGTGTTATTTTTATACCATTCATGGTTTATGGATAATGTATTGAAATTTCATATTCTAGCTTTAATACGAATGTTTTTGTTATGTTTAAACCTGTTCATATAAGGAATGCATTGGACTTAAAATGTGAAGGGTGGAGCCCGCTATAGATCCTCGATGTATCAGTAGGTCTCATGAGACATACTAGTGCCTTGGAAAAAGGCCTTGAAAAAATCTCATTTATAGTCTTGGCACAAGGCCTTGACTATGTGGTTATGATAGTTTGGCAATATGCATTCCATCATTAAGAAAGTGGTTTTTGATATTGAATGCGATTTTTCGACTAGTAGAATATCTATGTGAATAAGTAAATGGAATTATTTAATTTTATTTCTGCCATATTATGCTGATGTTCATGTTTAAAAGGATTTGGTGTTAGTTATATATTTCCTTAAATGTTTATGCTTATTTATGAAAGTTTCCCCTCTATTGTTATCCTTACTAGGAATCTGAGCTCACCCCTTTCTATGTTTTATTTTTCCCAGGATGTGAAGAATTATTTTATGAATGACATTTAGGGATAGTATGAGGGGATATGAGTGTGGACTATGGAGACTATTTTGTTGTAATTTTCATTTTATGATGTAATGTAATCTTTATTAATGTATCTAGTGATTCCAAGGCTACTAAAATAATCGGTCTTTAGAGACTTGATCATTTGTGATCATGATAATGTTATGTAATAAAGCACTGACTCTGGGTAACTAAGGTTGGGGCGTTACAGTTGGTATTAGAGGAATTTTAGTACAAACCTTAGAAGCTAGATTTAGATAAACACTGATTATAGCACATAGCCCTATGATAGACTTTGAGGATTAGTATAGAAGAACGTCCTAGAATTTTGGTATTGTAGAGATTTTGTGATTTTTCTGAGAAATACATCCCTGTATGGATATAAGAAGGTAGAGGTGGCTCTGGCATAGTTGTACCTAGGGGTAAAACCCGAAAACACCGCTTTGAGCTAGACTCGAACGGAAACTGGTGCATGAAAACGGGCCTTGCTGCACTCTTGGTAATGACACTCCCGGGGGATATGCTTAGGATAATTATCATTTTCTTTACAAACCATTATGAAGGGTTTATGAGTATATACTTCCTCAAATAAACCATTTTTATGGTTATTGATTATATCCATAAACTGTTCAATTTATGTTAAGTGTTTTGCAAGTTTGGATTTATGTATTGCGATTCATAAACTAATCTAGTGTATTCCATTGTTTAAAATGGCGCCTAGTGGAAGAAATGGAAACCGTATCAATGCATGCACTCCATGTAGGTATTGCCCTCCTGCTCAAGATAATTATAGTGGAGTTGGTGATGCAACTGGTGCTGATTCTCTAATCACCATACTGGGACAACTCACTCAGGTTATGAATAATAACCATACCTGTATGTAGCACCCTGATCCCCAGTGTGGAGGATCAATGTTAGACCGCTTCATGAGGCAACAATCACCAACATTCAATGGGAGTAAAAATCCCTTAGTATCTGAGCAATGGATAAATTCCTTAGAGAAAATATTCCATGCCTTGGGAGTAGTGAAAGGGAAAAAATTATCATGACAGTTTATCACCTCACTAGAGATATTGATAAATGGTGGTCTTTGATTCAAAACACAAAGGAAGATGATAAAGTATCAAATATGGAATGGAGGGAGTTCAAAGAGCTTTTCTTTGAAAAATACTTTCCTCGTGACCATCGAGCAGATATGGAAAGGCAATTTCTGAGTCTGAGACAAAAGGAGGATGAGAATGTCGCAAAATATGAGGCTAACTTTACAAGGATAGAAAGGTATGCTAGAGATTATATACTTAAACCAATAAGTAAGATTGATCATTTCTTGGATTTGTTAATACCATTTCTTTGTCGAGAATTAGTGTCACAATCCTTATCGTCATATGAAGATATTGTCTCATGTGCTATCAAGACAGAAAAAGAATTCTCTAAGTCTTACAACTTTAAAGAAAAGAAAGAGAAGAAGAGATCTATTGATCAATCTGAAAATGGAAATAAGGGGAAGAATAGAAAATTTGAATATCTATCATGCAGTAAATGTGGGAAGAAACACCTTAGTACTTGCTTGAAAATATTGGGAGTCTGTTACAAGTGTGGGGAAAAAGGCCACCATGCTCGTGATTGTAAGGGGAAGAAAAAAGCTACCGATGTTAAATTCTACAGCTTTAGGGAGATGTGACATTATGAAAATGAATGTCCTAAGAGTCAGGGGAACTTACCTCAGAAAAGTCCAAGGGATCAATTCCAAGCTTATGTTATCACTACTGCTGAGGTATAATCTCCAAAAGATGTAGTGGCAGGTAATTTAATGGTTTCTTTAAGTTTAGAAAATGCATTATTTGATTCTGGATCATCACATTGTTTCAAATCTTCGTAGTTTTATAAGAAAATTTGATATTTCCAATTTGATTTAACAAAGAGAGTTGTCAGTTAAAACTCCTAAGGGAAGTATCATTGCTACAAAGTTCTGTGGATCTATTCCCATTAGGGAATATGAATCTTCTTTATCTGCTTATCTCATCGTCATACCTATGATTGAGTTTGATATAATCCTTGGTATGGATTGGATTTCAGACCATGATGTGATGATTTATTGTAATAATAAAGAGGTTACAATTTTTTATGATGATGATAAAGAACCCCATATCTTTAGAGCAGAATCGTCACCACCGGATTCATATTTAGATCCACCCCCAGTAGCTCAACTAAATTCAATTATTAGAGAGGAAGAGAATGAAATAACTATGAGTAAGGAAAGGAATGTTCAAATATAAGATATACCTATTGTGAGAGAACAGGTTGATTTGTTTCCAGAATATTTACCTGGACATCCTCCAGAATGAGAAACTGAGTTTTCCATTGATTTAATTCTTGGATCAAGGCCCATATTGAAGACCCCTTATAGAATGGCCACTGTTTAATTAGTGGAACTAAATAAAAAACTAGGGGAACTGAGTAATAAGGTATTTATTCACCCTAGTGTTTCTCCATGGGGAGCCCCTGTCCTTTTTGTTAAGAAGAAAGATGGATATATGAAGTTATGTATCGACTATTGGGAGATCAATGCTATAACAATAAAGAACAAGTATCCCCTACCTCGCATTGATGATTTATTTGACCAACTGCATGGAGGTCAATAATTTTCAAAGATTGACCCTCGATCTGGATACCATCAGTTGTCTGTGAAGAAGGAAGACATTCCAAAAATAGTATTTCGAACTAGGAATGATCATTTCAAGTTTATATTAATGTCTTTTGGACTGACTAATGGACCCTCGGTTTTCATGTGTCTAATTAACAGAGTTTTCAAGGAATATCTTAATGATTTTTTAGTTGTATTTATTGATGATATCTCGGTATATTCCAAAAGCTACGAAGACCATTAAAATCACTTGCGCATTATCCTAAAGACTCTTAGAATACATGAATTATATGGGAAGATTAGCAAGTGTGAATTCTAGATTTAGGAGATCTATTTTCTTGGCCATATTGTCTCCAAATATGGAATCTCTATTGATCCTTCTAAGACCAAGGAAATCCAAGAATGGCCAGCACCGATGAGTATAACTGAGGTACGCAGTTTTATTGGTTTAGTAAGTTATTATCGGCGTTTTGTCCAGAATTTTTCCCAATTGGCTAACCCATTAACGAAGCTCACACGTAAAGGGGTTAAATTTGATTGGACAAAAGATTGTGAAGAATGTTTTGAAGAACTGAAGAGAAGATTAGTCAATGCTCCTATATTGACTCTACCATCGGGGAATGATGGGTTCGTTATTTATAGTGATTCATCGAAGAAAGGACTTGTTTGTGTCCTTATGAAAATGATTGAGTTATTGCCTATGCATCACGACAGATGAAAATTCATGAGCAAAACTATCCTACTCATGATCTGGAGTTAGCAGCTGTAATATTTGCTTCAAATATATGGAGACATTATATCTATGGTGAAAAATGTGAGATTTATACTGATCAAAAGAGTTTGAAGTATATTTTCTCACATAAAGAACTCAACATGAGGCAAAGGCGATGGCTTGAACTACTCATGGATTATGATTGCACGATACACTACCACCCGGGGAAGGAAAATAAGGTGGCAGATGCTTTGAGTAGAAAGGATCATGGAGTTTTGAACAAGATGAGAGTCGAAAAGGTTCCTATATACATGGATCTAGTAAAGATGGATATGGGAATCACCATGGAAGGTTAAAAATCAATGCTTTTTCAAATGGTTGTCAAACCATATTTACTAGAAAGGATAAAGAGTTATTATACCGATGATGAAGAGTTTCAAAAGAAGATTAAAGCTATGAATGATGGGAGATTGAGTGACTTTGTGTATGAAGATCGAATTTTCAAATTTGGGAAGAGAATTTGGGTTCCCAATATACCTGATCTAAAAAGGGAATTGTTGGACGATGCTCATAGTTCTAATTTCTCTATACACCCTGGGAGAACCAAAACGTATAGAGATTTGAAGGCACATTTTTGGTGGGACAACATAAAGAGGGAGATTTATGATTTTTTGTCAAGATGTATGGTTTGTCAACAAGTGAAAGATGAAAGGCAACAGCCTGGAGGATTCATGAAACATCTTTCCATACCTGAGTGGAAATGGGATAATATCACTATGGACTTTGTCATGGGACTACCAAAGAATCCAAGAAGGAACGATGCAATATGGGTCATTGTTGATCATCTTACCAAGTCAACACATTTTCTTGCTATAAGGGAAGATTTACCACTTGAAAGTCTATAAATAATATATATTAATGAAGTTGTGATAATTCATGGAGTACCCATATCGATTGTTTCTAATCGTGATCCACGTTTTACTTCAATAATCTGGAAAAGTCTTCAAAAATCCATGGATACTGAAGTTCATTTGAGCACTGCCTACCACCGCAAAACTGATGGACAGTCAAAACGGACTATTCAAGCCTTAGAAGACTTGTTCAGATCATGTTCACTTGACTTTCAGGGTATGTGGGATCAATATTTACCTCTGGTAGAATTTTCTTATAATAATAGTTTTCATTCAAGTATTCGGATGGCACAATAAGAAGCGTTATACGGAAAGAGATGTCGCACACCAACCTGTTGGGATGACGTTGGTGAAAGAAAACTTGTAGGCCGAGAACTGGTGGAGGAAATGATGGAAAAGGTAAAGGTAATCCAAAACCACATCAAAGCAGCTCAAAGTATGCAGAAGGGCTATGCCAATAACCGAAGGAAGGATTTGGAATTTCAGGTAGGAGATCATGTTTTCTTGAAGGTATCTCCATGTAAGTGAGTTATACGTTTTAGTAAGAAGGGTAAATTGATTCCCAGGTACATCGGGCCTTTCGAAATTCTAGAACGAATTGGGGTTGTAGCTTACCATTTGGAAATGCCACCAAGTCTCTCCAAATTTCACGATGTGTTCCACGTATAACTATTGAGAAAATACATGCCTGACCCAACATATGTACTCACTTGCGAGGAATTAGAACTGGAACTCGATCTATCTTATTGCAAAGAGCCCGTCAGGATTCTTGATACAATAGAACAAGTGCTAAGAAACCGGACGACTCATCTGGTAAAAGTTCTATGGAGAAACTATAAGATAGAAGAGGAAACGTGGGAACCCGAGGAACTTATGATGAAGAACCACCCAGGTTTTTTCATGCGATAGTATTATATAAATTTCGAGTATGAAATTATTTGAAGGAGGGGAGAATGTAACACCCCAAGCTTCCATGGTATTCTTCTCTTTGAATAATACAGCAGCGTGTGTTTTATGAAACTTCGAGTTCAAACACACACCACAACCAATCAAACTAGCCGTTATGAATAGTAATACACAATTTTTGATATTTTCTAAATTTTATCTTTCAAAATGGACTTCATTTTTGGATTCGGAATATCAAAATTATCTTAGGGTGAATTTTTTCTATTTTTCTTAAAACATTCAATTTTTTGATGAATAGTGAAAAAAAAACGAGTTATAGTTTAAAACCAAATTTTTATTTAAATAACTATTTATTTTATTTAAATTTAATTAAGGTCAAAATAGATACATAATACTTATATAATTTCAATGTAATTCATTGGATTTAGTTTAGAATAATTTTTGATATATAGAAATTTTATTGAACTTTTCACCGTCTTTTACCCACCTTCTAGAAGAATTTGGAAATTCACATAAAACATAATTTTACCACTTCTGTGAGTGGAATTTCGAAAATCCAAGAGACATGGTTAATATCAAGGAGTAAAATGTGGTTCAGTAAGATAAAAATATTTTTTGGTGAATAGTAACTTTTTGCTTTTATTTACCACGGTTAAAAGTAAATAAGGTAATTAAGGGTAAAAATGATATTAATATTACCATAACACATGTCCTAATTCTATTGGACAAGTGTATCTTGACCAAAAACAACTTTATAAATAAAATATTATCATTTAGGTCCACTTGGATTAGATTAGGGCATTTATTATTATTTAATTCAAATAAGAGTTAAAAGAGATAAAATAAAAGTTTAATAACTAAAACATTTTTAATATAGGGTTATACATAAGATAAATTCGATTATAAATATTAATTAGAAAACTAAAAAGATTTCCTACATAATGGTATTTTATTTATAATTTTTAGACATTAAATAATTTAATTTATTTATGACAAAATAGTGATGCAGTAATTACCTAATTAATAAAATATTTAAATAATTGATATTATAAATATCAAAATAAATGTAATTTGAGAATTTTTATGAATTATACTAATTTTCAAGGTTAATATGACATATTATGATTGGTTATATAAATTGTTTTTCAAGTAATAATGCTGTATGAAATTATCAAAAACAAAATAGCCAATAGTGTCAAAATTGACATAAAAGAGTTTTTAAAACAAATATTATATTATTAATTGATATTCTATTCCTAAAAATATAATGTTTGGCTAAAGGACTTATATAATGATATTTGTATCATTAATGGACCACTTTGGGGTATCTTAGAGGTATATAGTAAGTTTATTAACTATATAATATAAAAATACATAGAGACGTGGTAAATGTCAAACTATATAACTAAGAGTTAAATATAAATGATAAGGTTAATATAGTGATCAAAACCTATCTAAAATCTATTGGTTGAAATGCTTTAGACCCATCCCCACTTTGAACCTTAAATAATTCACTTTGGATCCATTAGAAACCGAATATGAATTTATTATAAAATAATATTTCTAGCTTTTCCCAAGGTGCCCCTCACCCCTCTTAAAAAAGGGCACTCCCCCTTCTCTCTAATTCACACCTTAATAGCCTTTTGGATCAGGCAACTCCTACCCAAATATTCTCTCAACTTTCCTCAATTAGACCTACAGGCCTTAGTTTGATCAGAAAGCCAACCTAAGGAGCCCTTTTGATCAAATCAAAAGGAAGAACCCGAAGAAGAGGTAATGTTTTCACCACACTCTTTCAAGTTCCTTTATTCTTCAACTTATTATTTATTTTCTATTTCCATTATAAAATAATAAATCCATTATCTTTTATATAATTTTATGTTATTATAATATGGTACAACCATATTCAGTATCCTATCCATCCTTTGAATGATATGTCACCATACGTGCGTACGTACGACCTACCGTCTCCACGTCGTTGTGTAATTGATATTTAATAAATTATTATTTGGATGGGTATAATAATGATTTGTTATTCATGTAAATAATAAATATAACATGATAATGATTCTGTATATATGATATACCATCCAATTATATATTATTTTAATATCAAAATAATGATATTGTTGCTCGTGCATACGTACGGATTACCGTCTCCACGAACGCGATGAGATTCATTCCCCATCGTATCCATTCAAGACTAAATTTTATTTTATGATAAAAAATAATTTTTAGAGACATGATATCATTCTAGACATGAACAATATACCTCCTATCCATAACAAATATGGCTCACATAACAAATAATATAAAGGAAAATGAATCTGTTAACACCTGAAACGATGATAATTCTAAGATATTATTACCAAATCAATGTTAAAAGATCATATATGATATCATATTAATGTATATGATTCCTATATAATTTAATAACAATTATTTCACCATTATATAGGAGGTTAACCTACCCATCAACCAAGGAAAAGTACATGTTAAGGGTTTATTTCACAATCTCTTCATTATCCAATGTTGTTTATACGTAATTATCTACGGGGACCTCTTTATCATCCAGATCCATGTTTCTTAAAAATGTATTTAATATCATTATTAATATTTTACATACTATGGGTTAAATTCATTTATACCCTTGTTGACTTTTTATAAGAAGTTTATAAAGGAATCTTTCTGTCGTTTTCCAAACATGGTCCTTTTTAACCTTTTCGACAGAATTAAGGTAAGAATGTCTTTTTTAACTTATACGGTGGGTGCGGCTATATTCCACCGTTATAAAATCATCGAAGCTTCCCTTACAAGATTATAAGAATATTTTTAAATTAAATGTTTTATTTTATAATTATATGACTTTTAAATGATTTCAAAAAAGGAGATATTTCCCTCAAACAGTTTTGATTTCATCTATGTCAACATCCTTTGATGGATTTTAAGCTTATTTGAAGTTGATTTATTATGATACAAAACTTCCATATAGTATTTAAGGTTTTGTGACATTTTTGACTCTGGATGTGTTATATTTATACCATTAATGGTTTATGGAGAAATTATTGACATTTCATATGCTAGTTTTAATACGAATGTTTATGTTAAGTTTAAACCTGTTCATATGAGGAATGCATTGGACTTAATAAGTGACGGGGGAGCCTGCTATAGCTCCTCGATGTATCGGTAGGTCTCATGAGAAAAACTAGTGTCTTGGAACAAGGCCTTGACAATATCTTATTTGTAGTCTTGGCACAAGGCCTTGACTATGTGGTTATGATAGTCTGGCATTATGCATTCCATCATTATGAAAGTGTTTTTTGATATTGCATGTGATTATTCGACAAGTAGAATATCCATGTGAATAAGTAAACTGCATTATTTCATTTTATTTCTACCATATTATGCTAAAGTTCAAGTTTAAAAAGATTTTGTTTTAATTATACATTGCCTTAAATGTTTATGCTTATTTATGAAAGTTTCCGCTATATTGTTATCCTTACTGGGCATTTGAGCTCACCCCTTTCTATGTTTTATTTTTCCTAGGATATGAAGAAGTATTTTATGAATGACCTGCAGGGATAATATGAGGGGATATGAGTGTGGACTATGGATACTATGTTGTTGTAGTTTTCATTTTATGATATAATGTAAACTTCATGAATGTATCTAGTGATTCCAATGCTACTAAACTAATCGGACTTTTGAGACTTGATATTTTGTGATCATGTCAATGTTATGTAATAATGCACCGACTCTGGGTAATAGGGGTCGGGGTGTTACACACATTCCATATTCAACATATGTTTCCTTTGTATGGTGTTTTAGAAACCCAGAATATATTTTTTGATTCTTATAGTTACTTTTTTTGGTTTAAAAATCCATTATATAATCTCTCTTTCATGGGTTTTACGGTTCAGAAGTTACCAAAGCGATAAGAGATTGTTGTTTCTAAAATTTACTTATTTAGGACATAAGATCCATTGTGTACCAATTCATCTATGTTGTCTATGCGCTACCAATTTTACTTAGTATATCATTAATTAGTTTTTTATAATTATATTTTATGTTTCATTTTATAATATAGTTCAATGTTTCTTATAATTCACTGTTACCAAAGTGGTAACATTTTTATGGTACAGCCTCATCATTTATCATGATTTTTTATGGTTATATTTGTGATGATAAAATTTTCTAATCCATATATCAAGAAACACATGAATTCTTTCCTCCTTTATTTCGTTAGAATAAAGGTTTTTCCTTAATATTCTTCTCTTTTTATACGCAACATATCCATTGAATTTTATTAATAAAAATCGTCTATATTTCTCTCTTAAGTTGAAAACATGTTTTCATAAAAAAACATTATTTATAAACGTGTTTTAGTTTTTTTTACATTCTACAAATTATTTATAAAAGAAATTTTTTCCCTTTTTTCAATTTTTTAAAAAATAATGGAAATCTCATTTCTTTTTCCAATCAATTCTCATTTGGATTTTACCAAAAATGTTAAAGGAATATTCATTTTAACCTGTATAAAATAAATATAATTCTATTCCATTATGAACAACCATTTAATAAAATATTACATTATAATAATCTAAGGTTATTATCAATGAACAATAATTTTGGATTTTTTATGTTTAGAAAAAAAATATAAAATTAGAAAAGACATTTTCCACAGGAAATGTTTTAATAGATTTTTATGTGACATTCATATGTTTTCATGGATATTTTTAAGGAAAAGTATCCCTAAAATATTTTAAAGAATTATTTAATTTTAAGAATATATTTCCAAAGAAATTTTTTTCCCTCAATAAATGATCCAAGTTATCTTTCCAAATAATTTTCTATATCAGATGAAATCATGGGATGCTACTTATGGATTACTGGGGATGTGAAGCAAGGATTACATTAATATTATTTCTCTAGATGGTTTATGTTTTTGATCAAAACATTTTTACGAAACTATAATTTCTTTCACAGGTTATACCATGGTAAAATGGTTATGAAGACTAATTATTTTCAATTGTTATTTTATGATGAAATGATGAAATGCTTATGAAACATATTTCTTTTCCAAAGGATTCAGCATTATGAAATGTTTATGAAACCCAGTGAATTTCACGGGTTGTTAAATGATTAATGGTTTGTGTCTTTGTGGCCCACATAAGTACGATTTTCATTACGTGGTGGGTGGGACATATATCTCCATTCAAAGAATTGGTTAATGATTTATATCTCTTCATATTGACTAGACATGAATGGGGAGTGATCTCAGTATAGTAATTGAATTTTTCTTATATGATAGTCTTTGGAGAGGACCTTGACTATTATGATTAATAGATGAGTGAACCCAACCCACTATTATAGACATAGTGAGACTTGAATACTATGGAATTTAATCAATATATTTATGTGTATGCCACAATTCTTTATGTTATGCCTATATTATGATATCATAGATCATGTTCTTTGATTTCCTTAATTTCCATGTCTTATGAATACAAATACTTATTCTATGACTCAATATTATGATATTGGATATGAAGTGTACAATTTTCTTTTTTATACACAAGTTATCATACCCTTATTCTCATGTTATGATTAGAAAACTCCATTATTTACAATTACTATTTTGGGATATGTTTTTACTTGTCCATATTACTAAAAAAAATATTCCAAATGATGAGCGACCCCTTTTCTATCATAACCCCATTTATGAATCATTATGTAACTTCAATATTCTGCCAAAATTCTACCATGATTTACCACACCAAAAAAATGTGTATTGAATACCCATTCCTATATCCTATTACGGGAACTCACCTTTATGAACAAATAATTATTGTTTGGGTACTTACATTTATTAATTGGACACTACATTATATTGGAATCAAATGTGAGGATATAGGAGACTAAAAATCAGTATGTAACTTACGTTGCAGAACGCGCTTCACGCGCCGCTAGATTTTCAAATTCATCGAACAGTTACTCTCCTGCTTACTTCCCTCACCGTGGAAGATCCTCCCTCGGCTTTGGAAGATCCGATTTCCTAGACACCTCTCATTACGGGGGGTTTGGAGGTGGGATGATCCTTGTCTTGCCCGTCGCCTCTGTGCGGATCCTTCAAGGATGCTCTTTGCGGTCCTTCTCTTAGATCTTCTCCCATCCTTCCTGCGATTGCTTCAGAGCCTCTTACTTCCCTGAAAGACAGTGAAACTCTGGAGTTGGTCATTCTTACCTTGGATTTCGCGGAGGCTGTGATCTCTCCGCTGGACCCTGATGGCCCACATTAGAGCCGAGAGCCTTTCGCTTTCATCTTTCAGAGGTTTTTTGAGCTCTTGGGGGCTGGGTGCTCTGGCTAGGGTTTCCTCTCTCAATCGCAGAGCTTTCAGTGTGGTCCTTGCCTTGCGTGGAGGCTTTGTTCGAGACTGGTGAAAAGCCCCCCGGTTTTTTTGGAAGACGGCATTTCTCACTAACTCATTGGGTGAAGGAGGTCCAGCGTGGTCATGAGTCGTTGTTGGATGCAGTGTGGATTTCACTTCCTGGGCATCATGTTTCCATTCAAAAAGATACTTTTTTGCATGCTATTGGCAATTATCTGGGGGATTTCTTATGCTCGGACGACCGGACTCTTGGCATGGAAGCAACCTCGATTTCATGCATCTGTGTGGAGTGGGATCCGACCTCCCCCCTTCCAGACAATAATTCCCCAAATGCTCATGATGCCTTGTCTTGGAGTCAGCCACTCATGTATGCAGCTCCCTAGAATTTCTACTCCCACTATTTCTTCCAGGGGAATTCGCTTCCGGTATCAAGAAGTAAATGTATTTCGGATCATCCTAGGACAATGTCTTCTAAGCCGATGGTTCCACATCCTCAGCCTTCTTTCTCTCAATCTTTTTCAGGGCTGAATCTCCCTGATCTGAGCAGGGAGGTCCTGAAGGGAAATAAGGTGTCTCTAGCTCCCCGTGATGTCCCTCCCTCACCGTCCTCTGGCCCTCCTACTAACTATTGAAGAGACCTGGTGCTTTTATGTCCCCCTCTCCCTCTAGGGAGGTTTGAGATTTTCCATTCACTTTCTCATGTGGATGTCATGGTAGCTCTCCAGTTCTGCTCCTTTATTCCTCTTGTCGTTTAGGTCCGGCCAGAAGCTCCTCATCTCATTGCTTTTCCCCCTAGTTATCTCCCTTTCTCCAGGGTGGTATTGGTTGCCCAACCTGCCTTGGATTCGATCCCACCCTGTCCCCTGGTAGATCCCTTAGCAGTTGATCCTCCTCTGTGGATGCCTGCCTCCAAAAATTTGAAGTCGCCATGCCGCTCCCAATCCAAGTGCCTTTTCTCTCTGGTGGGGTCTTCATCTCAGAATGAAAGAGTGTGCATGAGGTCTCAAAAAAAAATCTCTAGGTCTTCTCTCCTTCATCATCCAGCAAGAACATGGTTGTATAGTCGGGGTCTAAAACCATGCACTGTCAGTATCCATGTTATGCTTTCTATCGTGGAATACCTAGGGTCTTGGGGTTCAGGTGAAGTTGGACATCATATCCTCGGAGGTCCAGAAACACAACATCTATATCTTTGTGGTGATTGAACCCAAGAAGAATGTTTCCAAGCATATAGAGTTTTCTCGATGTTTATGTATGCAAGATTCCATGCATGTAGGGCCAAGTAATTCCAATATCTAGATTTTCTAGAACAGTTCCATCTCAGTTGTCCTTGTCGATGGATCATAAATGCACATTACCACAAGAGATTCATCAAACTCTAATGTGCTTTTCATCACGTTTTACTAAGGAAGTTGTAACTCACAGAAAAGAGAAGAACTTTGCGAGGATCTGGGTGCTTTCTCCCCGGGAACCACTCCTTGGATGGTGGTTAGAGATTTCAATATCATGGCATTTGTGAAAGAGAAAAAATGCAGGGGGGCTTTCCTAGGCATGAAAGTGAAAGCTTTTATCACTTTATGGTGGTCAATGGTCTTATGGACCTGGGTTTCTTGAGGTATCCTTTAACATGGTGCAATAATAGAAGTGGAAGCTCTCATGTATTGAGCCATTTGAACCGATGTCTGGGTAATCGCCATGCCATATCCCTCTTTTCCAACTCAATAATAACAAATTTAGTCTTGTCGAATTTTTTATCACTTGCCACCATTGGATACTTTTTCTTGCAGGAAAGAGAGGGAGGATTGTTTTCTTTTTTTGCATCTCTAGGAGGAAATTTCGGATTATCACTAGGCTGTTGAGAGTTCCTGGAACAAACCAGCCTGGGGGAACTCATGGCTGAGTCTCTGTTCCAAACTACAGAGGTTGAAGGAATACCTCAAAGCTTGGGTACACTTGCACCCCCCCCCCCCCCATCGCTCCATGGACCTAGACCATGATAAAGGTGATGTTGAGCATCTGGAGACCAGTTTAGAAGAAAACCAGGACGATCAGATCTTCGGGGAGCTGGCAGGGAAGAAGGTAGTTCTGGAGGATTTTCTTCTACGGCAGGAGCAATTTTTCATGGAGTAGTGGAGAATCTTGTGGATCCTTAAAGGTGATCGGAACACGGGATTTTTTCATGCCTATCTTAAATTGAAGAGGATAATCAACATTCCTAATATCCTCCATGACAATGTTTTCTATTGTGATGATAAAAAATGTTGTAGGAGAGTTGTCAATGTCCTACTTTCTTGAGCTATTAGGAAGGACCAACCCACGAACGGTAGAGGGATATCCTCTGGGTTGTGAGGAATTTTTGGAGGATGTTCCTTACTTGGTGTCCTCTGAAGACAGTTCCTTGTGTGAGCTTGTGCCCCCTACGGACGAGGTGCACGTAGTGATGAAAGGGATAAACCTGAAGAGCGCCCTGGGGCTGGACGATTTTCCCAAATCTTTTTATAGGGATGCCTAGAGTATTGTTGGGAAAGAATTAACCATGGTGGTGCAAGACTCTTTTCATAAAGCCAATCTCTCCTGAGTGGCTAGTGCAACCTCCCACATCCTTATTCCAAAAATCAATGACCCTTCATCTCTTCATCACTACAAGTCAATTAGCCTTTGCAACTTCTCAAATAAGGTTCTCTCAAGTGTCATATGTCTCAGTATTTCTAGTCAAATTTCCAGGTGGGTTTCTAAAAAAACAACACAACTTTGTTAAGGGGAGATTGATTCAAGGGGTGATTGTTTTGGCCCTAGAGCTAATCAGTGACATAAATTTCAAGTCTCGATGATCAAATATGGTTATTAAACTATACATGTATAAAGAAGACAGCCGAGTTGAGTAGAGTTTCATCTTGAAGGTGCTTGTGGGGGTGGGTTTCTCCAATAGAGCTTCATATCCCCTCTTCAGGTGTTTTAGTTCTTCTCGGATGTCTATTTCCTTCATTGGTAAAAACTTTTATTTCTTCAAGGTGGTGCGAGGTCTCTGGAAGAGTGAAATGTTATCACATATGTTATTCATCATTTCTCAGGATGTTCTTAGTCAGCTCCCCAATATGAGCTTATTAGGGGGAACTCTTTTTTCCGACAGGTTTCAGGATCTTCGTAACAATGTGTCTCACCTCATGTTTATAGATGACATGGTTATCTTTATTAATTCCAATAATTGTTCCATAAGAGGCTTTAATGAAGTTTTGGAGGCCTATTGCATGTGGAGTGAGAAAGTGATTAATCTTTCAAAGAGCAGATTTTATATCTTGAAAAAGTGCTCAGATCAAAGGGTTGTATCGATCAAGAGCAGCCTGCACATGTAGTGCGGACCCTTCCCCATGCAATATTTGGGTGCCCCCATCTTTTCAAGAAAACTAAACATCCGTCATTTTGATCATCTCCATGGGAGAATTGTTGATATGATTTTTAACTGGAAGGATCAGTTTTTGTCTTTCGGAATAAGGATCTCTCTTGTGAATAACGTCTTGTCCTCCATGCCCATACATGCACTTTCCACTATCATGGTGACCAAGAAGGTGGTTTCCTCTATCGACAGAATCTTTCCCTTCTTCATTTGGGATGACCATGGTGATGGGAAGCACCGCTGGGCTTCATGGGGGAGTATAGATAGGTTGTATGGGGCGGGGGAATCAATGTTCGGAACTTGTTAGTAACGCTTCAATGCATGCATGTTATGCTCGACTGGGAGTAACTAGAGGAGACAACCCTTTGGGGTTATTACATGAGAGGAAAAGCTAGGGGAGGCAACCACTGTTGGGGGAGCCCTGCGTCAATCTTTCTTTTAGTTAATACCCATCTTCAGATGTTTTGGGTCTGCTCCCACTAGATCATTTATATGAGTGACCTTTCTTTTTAGTTCCATAAATGGATGGGTGTGACTCTCAACTTCCTAGGGTGCCCCACCCCTGGGATCACATTTAAAGAGTCCAGATTCTTTCCATGTTTCATCGATGTTATTTTGAATCCCAACTAAAGATCTGTTTATAAAAACATCATTTTCAATCGAGAGCCTCACAGATGCCTTTTCACCAAGTCTTCTTCTAGTGCTTTATCATCTAAGGATTTTTGCAGGTTGATGCAATCGGGGGAGGAGGTGGATGCCTAGGGGAGGCGTTGTGGGGGAATGAAATTCTTGGCAAGATCAATAACCTTCTTTGGAGGATGAGGAACTGCTCAGTGGCCAAAGATTAACATATCAAATGCATGGGCAACTCCAAAGGTTTCCAGGTGCTCCTATTTCCATTTTCAATTAGTAGGGACCCTTAATCATCCTTTTTAAGTGATTAGGTGAGTTCTATCAATATCTCATTCAGTGACATCACTGTATTTCATCTTCATGAGACTCTCTCCTTCTATTTTTTGATTCTTTGTTCCACAGAGCCTCTTATGAAGGACCGTAGAATAATGTGAGAGCATTAGTCTTTCTTGTTGGATGTTGGTGAATTTGGAAAGCTCGGTATTCCTCTTGCTTTGAAGGGGTGGCCACCCAGTTTCACTCACTGATCACCCACACAAAAATACTACTGAGATATTTCACCACCATTCGCAATTATGGGTAGGACTCCCCCACTCTCAGTCTTACCGAAGCGGGGCTCCCTTCTCTCCCAACCAGAGCCATACAAGGGATTCAAGTGTATCGGTTCCCTCACCCATCCAGATTGAAACTCAACACTAATGGATCTTGTATCTCTAGTTTTCATAGTGAGGTGGGGGTCGTCTGGGATCCTAGTAGCTCTGTCATTCTCAATTTCAGAGTATGTTTTGGCCACATACATGCTCTTCAGGCCGAGGTGATGGCCCTACTCTCAGGTTACCGGATTTTTCATAAAAAGAAGATCTCTATCATTACAGTGGAGATGGATTCTGGGGTTCTTCAAGACTCACTAAAGGGAATTGTAAATGTTCCATAGTTTATCATTTATACTATCAGACGGTGCACAATTTACCTTAGAAGAGGAATGAAGGTTCTCCACAATTTGAGGGAGGGGAACAAAGTAGTTGACATTCTGGCCTCTGCGGTAACCAATGATACTAATATCACTTTGTATTCTAGTTCGAATTTATTAACTCTAGAGGAGGTAACTCTAGTTAGAGGGGATGAACACAGTTTTCACTACTTTAGACTTCCTTGAGATACTCTATTTGTATGTGATGCCCTTGATTATAAAATTCAAGATGATTTTGATCATGAAATTTGAGGCCAAATGGTCCCATATTTTAGGATCTATGTGGAAACTCAAGAATGAGAATGAAATCAATGTGATGGGTGCGACCAGAATAATATAGTTATCCAATGCATTGGGTAATGTTTAGTCTCTTGAGACATCGTGTTGGAATGGGGAGTAATCCTGATTAACTTGAGAGATATTTTCCATAATGATGTATTTGTACTTATCCTTAACCTATGTTTATAATGTAGTTTTTTAATTTGTTTCCACATTTTCTATATTTTTTTATGTTATCATGGTATATCATGTCTTATTGATCATGTTTATGATTCTAACATGTTTTACCCATTGTTATGCCTATTTTATAACATGTATTACATTATTCGTGTTATTCCATTTTTATTTCCTTATTGGGCTTTATAGCTCATCAAATTCTTATATATGTCCCTAGGATTCCCATGTAGTTTTAAGTGCAAAAATAATATTAGAGACTTGTTATAGAGGTTTCCAATAAATATGAAGCTTTCATTGTTTTAATTTGTCAAGTAATGTACTTAATTATAAAATACACTAGACTTATGAATGTTTTGGGTTATATAATGTGTAATATTATGTAATAAATCAGGAAATAAACTATAATAAACAACATGGTCCTCATAAGATATATAAAATTATAACTAACATAAAAATACGAAATAAAATTACATTGAAGGTTTAAATTCATTATAATTTCAAATAAAAATAGTGTTTAACAAAACTCATCAAAACATTTTTTTTATTTTCATTTTAAAGGTAACCCACCATGCCTACTCATTACAAATAATTACTCAAAACAATTATGATACTTAACTATGTTTTTTCCATCACATTTTTTCTGAGTTAATACCAACAATCATTTAAACCAAATTGATGTCTATTTAAATAAGGACGTTATTCAAGAAAATGAATTATATTCCTTTTAAAGATAAAAATTATCCATTTAGAATCTCTATCCAAAAAAATAATCGTTAATACAATAAAAATTTCACCAAGTGTGTGCCACTTATAAGAAATTATCCAAATAACAATTTTTTAAATAAAAAATACTTATTGGATAAGAAATACTTTAAAATGATCATTAATATTAGTTTAAAATATAATTTGAATATCAATTATAATTTTTATTCCCCTATTATTTAACATACCATTTTCCAAAATTGAAAATGATAACACTAATCTTTCGCATAAACCAAACGGACAAACATTAAACACTACCTTTATAAATGAGACATGATTCACCACAATAAAATTAATCTAAGTTTTAACATGCCTTACAAAAATAAAATATTTTTTTTTCAATCACTTTTTAAAAAACAATATCCATCCATATATTTAATTAAAAAATTCAAATGTATATGGGATCATGAATACATTTCTTCATACCTTAAAGAACCCATAATTAAATGATTTATAACAAGGGTTTCACATTTATACATTTTTTGGATCTTTTGGTTATAAGTTTTAGAGAATTATAAAGATATTACAAAAAAATTGAACACTTCCACTAAATTTCCTTTTTTCCATAAAAATAGGACCCTAAAATTTAAAAATATGTTTTATTATTTTATTTAGGGTCCCTATAATATAAAAAAGTCCTTACTAAATTTTTTTATCATATTTAATCCATATACAAAAAAATTAAAACATTGGATGGGAAAAGTTGTTGATAATGTATCTAAAAGTAAAGAAATATATCATTACAATTGAAAATAATGAAATATCATTTCAATGTTTTACATTTTATCAAAATAAACATTGGGTTTAAAATAATCACTTACTTATCCTTGAAATCACAATTTTTCCCCAATGTTTTTCACAGAAGTCTATTGAAAAAAATAAATGGAAAATCAAAATTCATGTTTGTTTCTTGAAAAACATGAATCCTTTTCATTGAAAACAATCCTTTTAACCATAATATATTATAAACAAACTTTTAAATGAAATTTAATTTTCCTATCTTATTTAATCAAATGGTTTACATAAAACCATTAATAACTAGAACATGAAATATATTCAGGGATAAAAATAATGTAATCACATGGATAACAATAATTTATTTCATAATTATATAATATACAATTTTAGAAATCATAATGAAATTTGAAAGTCCTTCTACAAATACAATATAAACATGTTGTCAAGGCCTCAAGCCAAACATCATATAAAAATGGGTATTCATACACCAAATACTTCGTCTAGTCAATCTCATGGTTCATAATGATGAATCAAATGGATGTATATAACTAAGACCTGACCATAACATATTATATCCAATTAATTCAATATATTAATGAAAAAATACAATAATTAATAATCATTAACCGTCATATTGAAAAACTAGCCAAAAATTTTCAGTATTTTCCTAGTCAGTAAATAGAACCACATGATCGTAATTTATATAGGGAAATAATGTGGATAGTATCATTATATAACATATTTATTAAATAATAATATTCATCAAAGGATTTCAGAATATCTGAAAATTACTTTAAAATAACATTCAAAATTTTATTTGAAAATATTCGGAAGATATTATTTAATTTTTATATTATTTTATATAAGAATTCCCAAAATAATAAAAAATGAATTTATTTAAAAATTTCAATGAAACATTATAAATGAAACCTCAATAAAAATAATGTTAATTATGGTGGGAAAATCCATTCATGGCATATATGTTAAAGTAGAACATTGTTTCAATTTTTTTAAGTCAAAATTGAAAGTAAAGAAAATATTTTACAAGATGTCCTCTAATAATTTTTTAAAAAAGTAAAAATTAGTTTAAAATTAATATTAATGTTACTTGAAACATTCTTATAAGGATCCATCCATTAAAAATAAAATAATATTGAGTATTTACACCATAATTAGCTTTCTAAAATTAGGATGATAATTATAGTTAATAGTTCTAGAAAATTTAGTTATAAAATTACACAAAAATACCATATATTAAAAAGTGTACACTTCCACTAAATATCAATTTTTTTCTAAAAATATTATAAATTTAAAAGGAATCACATTTTATTTTGAAAAAAAATCATAACATTCAACATAAATTCTTCTTTGTTTCAATATATCCTTAAACGATATGATTTTTTTAAAAAAAATGCAGGGTGGGCACAAAAAATCTCAATAAGGGATATATAATCCATGTGGTAATAAGAAAACCCATAAAATATGTATGTTTTTCTAGATTATTCATTTGAGAATGTAGTATTCAACATATATATATATAAATAGACTATTTTTTCAATGAAACCCTTAAAAACCCATATAAATAAAATAAAAACACATATATGAATCTCGAAGAATTGTATTCATAACCCATTAAAAATTAAAAGAACCTATTTAAATCCCTTGAAGAAACCCCCCTAATAAACAAATTAATTCTTTATATTGAAGACCAGAAACATTACCAAATAAATTAGAGAGTGATATCAATCCCATATATCATTTTAGATGTATTAATGTTACCCAGCATATAATATTTATCTAGCTTAAATGTCCTTATATATAATTCTAAAATAAAATATAGTAATTTTTTTAATCTTTCTACTTTTCATCAAAAGACCCTTTAAAAGATATATTACACTAATAAAAAAATCACTTTCCAATTTCACATAAAAACTAGGAGAAATATTTGTTGCTTTTAAAGACTCATTATAATTAAAACATCCTGAAATATTTTATAGATGATTCTATTTGTTAATAACCTTGTAAAATTATAATTTAATATTTTAAGTAATTAAAATTTATAATGGTGGTAATTACATTTAAGTTTTAATAGTTAAAATAATTATTCCTTTCACACATTCGATAAAAGGGCCTCATTCAGAAAACAAAAGGAAGATTCATTTATAAACCTTATACAAAAATTGAAAGGTTATTTAAAATGAAATTTAATGGTTTTTTAGTATATATAAACATTTTTGAACATTTTTATGTTTATGGACACAGAAGAAAAATATTTTAAAGTAATTCAATAAAACATGATTTTAAATAAAACTCTCTTCCGTTAAATATCACATAGCATTGTATGCTCTATAACTCATAAAAAATTAAATTATATTAGTAATTAACAAGATTAAGAATCGTATTCTTATTAATTCCATTATCATTATAATTTTTTTTTCATTTATGACCATGCCTTATTTAGTTACATAATGTGTTAAATTTGTGTCAGATGTTTTGATGAATTTTGGTTCTTAATCCCAAAATAGAAATCGTAAGATGAGGGATACCAAAGAGTTCAACGTTCCATATTCTCAAAAATCTTAATCATTAAATAATTTTCATTTATATACATTAAATAAAATTTAATAATCATACATTAAATAAGTATATGGAAAATTATTCACCCTTCTTTTTGGAGGTGGTAGTCCACATGTGCGGGGGAACGATGTTACATTTTTTATCAGATGAAAATGTAAGAAAATAGATGATACATTATATTTGAATAATGGTAATTATTTCATGAATATCATATATATTAATTAAATGCATCATTATAACCATCATTGGGAGGTGGAAAAGAAAAAAATCACTTTGTGGTGGTGGGAATATAGATATACATATAAGAAATGTTTTAATTTCATATAGGATTGAAAAGAAGATCAAAAAGTGTTATACCAAAATAAAAATAAAAATTTAGTATATAGAAGATATAGATGATATAATATCATAATTGTTAAAGAATATTCAGGGCATTTATGATAAGAAATAAATATGACATACTTCGGTTAAGATTTATACCTTATCTTGGGATATCCTATTTGGATTATACATTTAGAATTGTAGAAATTGTATTGTGGTGATAGCCCTATTTGACATGGGTAGGGATGATGGGGATATATTTGGATAGGTATTTTCCAAAAAAGTTACCTAAATGTTTGAGGAAGGGATTTGAGGAGGTTCTCATCTATAAGTGAGGATTAGAGAACTCTTGGAATTAAATAAATTATTAAATTATTATAAATTTATTTCAAGTTAAAGTTCATCTATATTGATATATTAATAATATAGGATTTATATGATTCTAAACAATCTCATAAAAAAATCCTCAATTTTAGTTGATGTTTACACACTTAACTCTATATTTTAAACCATGTTAACCCTTTAGATGATTACTATGATATAAATATATTTTACTTTATAGGATTCCACAAAGATACAATAAAAAGGAATGGGATCCATAAATGTTCAATGAATGATATTATAGACAATATCAAATACCCTAGTCCAAGGGTAATATTTTTTCAGTTATAAATCATTAAATAAGATATTATTAAACATAATAAACCATTAAATTCTTTTTAGGACTATTTAAATAATTATACAATAATAACATCTATATAGTAATGGAATTAAAATATAAACAATCAAAAATGAAAAATATATTTTATTTACCCAAAAATACATGGAACATAATAATTCATAATAAATTTATTACATTTAATGTAGTTAAGAACCATTTACATGAATTTTATTTGTTACTTTAACAAGTACTGCATCAGCAATGCATCAAAATTTAATATAATTATTCCATTACTAAAAATTTAAAATAAATTACTATGATAAATTAAATTTCCTATTATTTTATGTGAATATTTATAAATTAAAAAACCATTTTTAATATCTATTTTTTAATATTACATATATTAAAATGGAGAGAGTGGAATTTTTTTAATCCATAATTAAAATAAAAATATGTTAATTAAAAATGGAATATTTCATGAAATGGACACAGTTTAAAATAAAGGGTGTTTATTGTAAAATATCATATCGAATAAAATAAATTCAGGTTCATGGATAATTTTATGGACTTTTCCCATTGTTTTAACATTATTTTATATGTATCAACCTTATTGAGGAGTCAAATATTTACTATGATTACTATTAGAAATTGACAAAAATGAAAATGAAAAATTTACCACATTTTTATATCCTCATCCCAAATATAAAATCCATTTTTAAAGATTCAATCTCTATAACTGGATGAAATTAATTTATTATAAAACCACCAAAAGCACTGAAAAAAAAGTTTTTAATAAATTGTATTTTTAATCCCAAAACTGAACTTATACCAAAATCAATTATATTTCAATTCCTATATAATTAGTTTTATTATTATAATTATTGTAGTATTATGATACTTTGAAAAAAAATTATATAATTAAATTCTTTATTTAATGAAATGAGTGTTTTAAGAAAATCACTATTTTTACTATTCACTTACAAATAGATCTTATCATAAAACTCCTAAAAACATTTAATATAATTGTCCAATGATTTTTTCATATAATAAGTTCAAATTTTCAAATTAAAATTATAAAATGTAAAAATTGTGTTTTTTAATAAATCAAATGAAAACATGACATTGAATTTAGTAAGAATAAAACTATTTCCATTTTAAATAGTACAAATACATAATATTCTTACCAAAAATATAAATCATGAATATTAATAAAACGTGAAATTAATATTTTATTACTTATGATTTCACATTATACAACATTTTTATAATTTTACCCTTGCAATGTCATTCACTACATACACAAGTAGAGATATTTGTCACTCAAATAATTTTCTAATTGTTATCTAAATTATTAAATTATTTATTATTCCCATAAACTAATAACATGATGAATCACATTATTAAAAAACCACACTCTATAATCATGAATTTGAACCAATTTTTCTTCATATAAAGGGATCTATTATAATTGTAATACCTTATGGCACCAAAATTGAGATTCGTATTACAAAAACATCATTAATATTGACACCTGTAATGAATCATAAACCCTAGATAAACATATAGGTAAGGAAAGTCAGTAAGAAAAATATCTAACTTTCTCTATAACTTCATATGATCTAATGAACCATATACATAAATTTACCTTTTTATAAAAATTATTAACACTTTTATAGGGAGATACTTAAACAAAAATATGATTTATTTCCTAGAATAAAGGATTCTTCTGTTGGTTATTAAAATAAATCTTTTTTCTTCTTTAAACATCTTTATTATTCTATTGAATCAAATTCACATTTTTTTTCATGTCTTATACCATCTTTGGTCCCAACAACATTCTCCCACTTACTTAATCCCAAAATGCTAGAGTTTGACACCACATATTATATCATTCAATAATATATTCTATCTGTATAATGGGATAAAAAAAATATCATAAGAAAATTAAATAAATGAATGATTTTAATTGAATATCCCTTGAAATCCATTGAACAATATTGAATCACATATTCTAAATTTTGAATCATTTTCTCTGAGTACCCAATAAATTATAGATGGAAAGATGCGCTAGAATTTAATTCAGTACCCAATGAGTTTGGAAGGAATTTTCAAAAGTTAAATGTAAATGAGGGGTTATGGTGAGATTCTACAAAGAAAGAAAATCATAATAACCTAACTATATATTTGAGACAAAGTCATGAATGCCAATCTAAATACATAGTAACTTGATTATGAAGTAAGTATGTATATTTATTAAATTCATAAACAAAAACTCAAATATAATCATTACCAAGAGATATATTTGAAACGGTACCATGAAATCCATATATATATATTATTCCCATTTCCATTCATTCACTATAAATGGTTGAATAATCTAATTCAGTAATTTTCCTAAAACATATCATATGAAAAAGTCATTAATTTTTTAGTAAAATAAAAAATATGTAACTTTATCTACTTCCAAAATAAATACCCTAAATTTATTTTTACATTTTTTATAGATGAGATGAATAGAAAAGGGATTATTGTGAGATTAACTTAACAATTAGGTTTCTACTAGGAGATAGCTGACACCCACAATCTTTTTCAAAATCTCAAAACACCATCCATTTTTATTGTTAAATTATTGAAACCTAAATTTCTTTATGTGTAACACCTTTCCTTGTAAATCAGGTTCTTACCTATAGGATATTTTAATTCTAACTACTATGACTAAACTACATCTTAAAACAAAATAAATTAATTTCTCACATGAAAAAATTCTAGTCTAGAATTCATTAAATATTTACTCAAGGATCATGTTGGAAACATATCATTGTTAATAATACATTATCTTTTTTGTCTCATAAATAGGATACTTTGCTTTATTTATTTTTTATTGTATTGAATCATATAAGCATAATACTTATTTAGTAAAATCCATCTCCTCTTACACATGTTAAAATCCCTCTGAGTTAATTTATAATTCAATCATTATTGATATATATATATATATATTTAAAATAATAGTCCATATAAAATCATTTAAGATATTGTTTAGGAAAATACCAAATTATCTAGTTCCATATCATGTGTAGAATAATTTATCTAATTATGTTTTAATTGATGCAGTTCATAAGAATTTTCTTGATCGATCTGCAATAGAACACAACCCAATCACTTCAATGGTGCATCTATAAGGAAGAAAAAACCACCATTTATAAAGGGTAGGGTAAAAAATATATAATTAACCCATATTATTTTTATATCTTGGGAACATTCATCATAATATTTTGCCCAATTGATTTTAAATATTTTTTAGTAAACCTAGTTAGTGGGCTAGATATCAAAGAATTGTTTTCAACACACCATGGGATGTATTCTAATAATCCATGAAAATGATGAATATAAATTAAATTTATTAGAATTATCAGTTCTTAAACCACTTTAATTTATAGGGTTAGTATATATTCCATCTATAGAAATAATATGAATAAGAAATGAAATCTTCTACAATGAATATTCAAAATTTTAAAATTTTACATATAACTTATTTTCAACCAATGTTTTCCAAACAATATTGAGGTGTATTTCATGATTATCATGTAATTATAGTATAATAAATTATCATCAAAATAACAACAAAAAATTTATATAAATATTAATATAAAACACTATTAATTAGAAACTTGATTATAACTAGTCCATTAGATAGACTAAAGGAAATAACCTTAAATTCATAATGCATATATCTAGTCTCAAAAAATTTCTTCAAAATATCGTTATCTATCACCTTCAAAAAATGGTACACAAATTTAAGATAAATCATTGAAAATTATTTCACTCCTTGGTGTTGATCAAAATGACAATTAATATAAATAAAATTATACTTGTTCATAACAGTGATCTAATTTAAGGATATATAATCAATTAATAGATTCATTGAACCATAAATATTTTTAAAAAATAAAATTAGATGACACAAAGTGAAGTGCACAGATAAATGAAACCTTTATCAATTAACGGTACTAAAATATTATACAATTCTAAAATATCTACTTGAGATATTTGAAAAGGGTGTTTTAAAATCATCTTAACATGAGTCCCTAATTCAATAATAATTTTCCACCACCCAATCAAGAATAATACTATGAAAATTATCTATGTATACAACTATATATTAATTTAAAACTAGAACATCACTACTCTATATAATTTTTTCCAACAACATATTCTTGGTGACTTTGACTGTCATGTTTAATAAATTTATCATCTTAATGAAATGTTATAAAAGGAATACAATCATTCAATATTACTTTCCTAGATATACAAAAAAAATTTCCAAGATAAACTAAAATTCAATCCAAATTGATAATAATATCAATCTCTTATATTGGAGATTCAACAAGATTTATAGAAAATACCCACCCTTTGATAAAAATATAAGGATTCTAAATAATCAAGGTTACTTTAATACTTCAAGAATGTTTTTTCATATAAAAAATATCTCTAATTTTCATGAGGTGATATTCCTATTTTACATTCAAAATTATCAGAATTAAAGGAATGGGATGATTAGATGTCAAAAAAGGAATTTTCATAGATCAAATAAAAAAGAAAAATACTTATTACTACTTCATTAGATGTACAAAAGTTGAATAATAAGGTAAGAAAATTATGTTTCCACACCTTTTTTTATCTATATTATTTCTATCTAGAGTAAACCAATTAGTAAACAAAATACTATAATTTTTCCAACTCGCAAAAATTAAAACAACTCCCCACTCAATGGATATCTTATACCACATTCATAGATTGTTGGGGAATATTTTATTTATAGTCACATGCCACATAACTAAACTTACCACACTGGTAACAGATTCTAGATCCTATCAAACATTACCTAATATTTCTTTTAAAACATTATGAACAAGTTGGAGGCTTACATCGAGATTTTTTAGTTGAATACTTCTCAATTTCTTACCAACATCAACACTTCTTACCCTCATCATCAAGAGGTTCATAAGTGTGAGGAGTATCAATATCAATTTTCTAAATAGAAAAAATAACATTCCTATAACTTTTCAATTCTCTTGGAATTTATTATTTTTATAATAATGTTTTTAATATTAGGTAAAATAAATTAATTTTACATATAATCACCCCAATAATTTTTTTACAAAAAAAATTATACAATTCTCTTTTTAAAAATATATTGAATTCTCCCCATTTTAAAAAAATTCAAAGAAATATTTCTATAATACAAGTCAATTAGACTAAGGGGTATATTTTTAATAGAAAATATTCTTAAATAGAACCCAATCCCCAAAAATAAACTCTTTTATCTCTATAAAATTATTTACTAATGACCACCATCAGTCAACCATACCAATAAAATAATAAATGAAAAGGGTTAACTTTAGATGTTATAAACATCCCATGACTCTGAATAACATTTATATAGAATTGATACATCATCCTTCTACCACAGGATCTGAGGATAGATATAAATTTTTTGGGTTCTATTTTATATAATTCTCAAAAAGTGACATGTTCTTCTATAAGAAATATAGTTTCTCTCTAACATTGATGCCACCACCACTTACAACCTTCATCAACCAAGTAATATCTATTAAAACCATCTTAGTTATAATTATAACCATTCTAGGACATTGTTTCATAATGAAAATTTCCTCTTCAGATATTCCAACTTTTTCTTCCCTATATTCTATATAAAGAAGCATTCTAAATAGGCATAGATTAGATTAGTAATATATTAATCTTAAATTGTTGTATCATTTCAACCCAAACATAATTAAAATTCTATCAAGGGTATTCTAGTAAAATTTTATTAACCACTGATGTTGTCTAAAACTTCTTTTGATGCCAACTAAATGTACCAAACTGAAAATAATTACATAATCATGATTATTTAGAGAAAAATTCAAGTTCTTCAATTTTTCGGGTATTTTCAATTTAAATTTCTAGGAAATTAGTTCATAACTCTATATAAAAATATATATATATCAACGTGGGAACTTCCACTATGTTTCCATTTTTTCCAAAATATAAAGCCGTAAAAATGAAACATATTTTATATTCTTGAAAAATATTTCGAGAATTAAATTTGGATTTTTGTTTCATCCTACTCAAATTGAAACCCTATGTAAAACATTTTAATACATGAGATGAGATAAAATATCCATAAGGAATTAAAAATAATTAAATCTATTATTCAAGTAAAAAATATAAAAACTTATAATATATTTATATTTTCTAATAATATTTTTCTATTTTAAAAGATAAATAATTTATGCAACTAAAATAAATGATTTTATCAATGAAAAAAATTAGTACAGATAAAAAATAGAAATGGTTATTGTCACCCTAGAGAGATATTTTAATCACAAATTTTCACTAATCTCAGAAACCACAAGATCCATGTTAAATAAATTTTAAAAACCACCACTGTAAACTATGACATTCTTTACTTTAAAGAAAAGGATCGTTACCCAATGCATTGGAGAGATATATCAGGTTCACCTACTATATAAACTACATCAATATCACCCATCATTATTTATAATTTTCAAATACCATATAATTAAAAAAATTATACATTTTCATCATAAAAATTTTTTAATTGTTTTTTCAAGTGACCGAAAAATAACATTCCATTTTAAAATAAAAATAGGTTGAAATATCACTTTCTTTGAAAAATTACTTACAATGAAATTTTTTCAATATATTTTATAAATTAATTTATTTAAAAATAAAAATGGAAATATATAAAATAAGTTTCAATTTAATAAAAATTCAAAATGGTAAAAAATTTACTTCATTCTATAAAACTTTTACCAAATGATTATTTTCCCACCTTTAGTAAAAGTACATCATTCAGAAAATGATCAGTAAATTCATTTTTAGACATCATAAAAAATTAAATGGTACTTGAAAATGATATTGAATGTCATATTATTTATAAATAATAACATTATTTAAATATTTTAAATAACATGTGCATTAACAAAAACATTTGAAAGGAATAATTTATAAAAAATGTTTTAAATAAAAATATTTTATATCAAATATCATCTAGATTCATAAAATATTTAACAGTTGAATAATAAAATTATATTATTTATTTACAGGCTCAATTTTTTTTCATGTTCGTTATGTATCAACCCCGACCCAAGTAGCCTAAAGCCAGTGCCTACTACTATTACATTGGAATAAAATACAAGGAATCCCATCCCAAATGAAAAATTAGTTTCATTGTCTTATTAAAATAGATACATACATGAGTCATACATTACATTTGAATACACAAATTACAACATATTTTTTCCATTCAGTAATAACGTTATTTCATCTATAATGTCCCAACATATCTATCATAATAACCTTCATGGAATCATAAGGGATGGAAAAAATAAGGGTAAGCTCAAATTCCTTGTAAGGGTTATATACAACAGATATAATCATGAATCAATAAGCATATTCAATATGTAAATCTTAATAAAAAGAAATAAAACCCATTAAAATAAATTGAATTTATGAATAGATAAATAATAATCAATATGTTAATAAAAATAAATAAAAACAAATTCTATTTAATTAATAAATGAAAATGAAATGCCTCAAAAGATAATGGAATAGTGAAAATATCATGGATCGTAATAACTGAATACTGATTGAGTTAAATTATAAATTATTGTATTTCGTGTTTCCCAATTTGATACATTTACTATCAATATCACTAACAATTTGGTTTAAAAAATATTGGCTAGGTTGAGACAACTGAGTCATCCCATGAGACTACTGATGAATGAAGGATCTATCTATAATAGGGTCATACCCATTTCATACATGTCTAAATAACTCCTCACGTATCGAATAATAGGTTTAATTTATAAACAATGTTCCTTATCAAAAAGAGTTTCAATACTGTGTTGATAATATGGATTTATCAATATTTCCCTAGTTAATCAAATAAATACCAATTTTAACACCTTTTGTAAAAATGGTATACATTTTAGGAAATAAACATATCTATGATAAATTATATTGATATTTATGGTAAATTTATTATCCACAAGAAGTGAATAATTCAAGGAAAATTCAATAACTATAAAAATTAATCAAGGAAGAGAATACCAACAATTTATTTATTTAAAATGATTATAAACCACCCAGAAAAAGAATATGGACAATATTAACATATATCCATCATAGTAATAATACTTGTTTGATGAAAATGTTGACTAGAAATACCATAAAAATAACTTTAAAACATTATTTAGTGAAATATCCTTTTAATTTTGAAAAATATTATGAAAAACGTTTTTTAAAAATTAAATTTAAAAACATTTCACTTAAAAAGAACATCATAACCATGCCAAGGAAGATAGAAGGAAATGATGGCCAAAATAGAATGAAATTCTTCACATGCTATAAATTTTAAAAAATATCTTTTCTTTTTTACAATAAAACGTTGTGGAAGGTTCCTTTTTCAAAAAAAATTATGAGAAGATTCATTTAACATTATGAGAAAAAGAAAAGCAGGCATTGTTTTGATAACGAAAAATGATTACTTTGAAAAAAATTAAAGAGTTAAAATGGGTGAATATTACATTAATTTGTCAATTTTAAAACGTTAAAAACATTTTTGAGAACATTTTTTAGATAACATGGTTTTGGAAGAAGACATATTTTTGACTAAAAAGATAAAAAATGTTGAATTTAATTAATA
Organism: Viscum album; assembly: GCA_963277665.1. Classification (NCBI taxonomy): domain Eukaryota; kingdom Viridiplantae; phylum Streptophyta; class Magnoliopsida; order Santalales; family Viscaceae; genus Viscum; species Viscum album. The sequence continues at coordinate 726,270,464 of OY728126.1, read as the reverse complement.
TATTTAATATATAAATTTATGTAACAAAAGAGTGGGAAGATAGAACTAAAACATTAAAACTAGGGGAGAATAAAATTAACTTTTTTATTATGAAATTATCAAATAATATTCTTTAATAGAGATTCAAGAATATTTTTTTTATTAGAATTAAATTGTGAAATAAACCCATAAATTTATTCGAACATTGATGTGAGAATTTATCAATGTGTTAATTATGGGTATCAATAATATATCCACCTTTAAAAATTTTAAATACATCATATTAGAATCAAAATTCATTACACACATAATCCTATAATGGGGAGATCAATAAAGTATAAGTTTAACCAAATGAGTGGAAATTGAGTAAAGAAAAATCTAACTACTAAATATGTTTTAGTACAAATTCTTTTAAATGAAATAATTCAAATTAAAATATAAATTATCATGAATAATTATGTATTCATTATAATAAATTTAAAATAGGAATTATATAAACTACATAAAATAAATTAAGCACATAAAAATACAATATGCCTCAATCAAATGAAATTAAGATGAAAACCCTTACCAAAAGTTCGTTTTTTAGTCTAACGTCACTTAACATAATCTATATTGGTTTTAAATAGGATACTAAATTGTTCAAAAAAAATATTAATATTTATAATATTTTATGTGATCCTTTTAAAACATATTATTACATATTCATTAATAATTTTTCTTTATTTTCATTTTTTTGCATGTTAATGGCCTTATTTTCTCATGCATTTTTTATGAAAGTATTGGTTATTTCACATAATATATAGTCCCATCACCACATTAATAATGTTAAAGACATATATATAATATTTCTTATATCAATTTTATATTTAAAATAAATAAGTAATGATGGTTATGAAAAATAATGTATCCTCTGATCATTGAGACGGTATGTTGTACTTACCCATGAGTACTTTTTCAATTTTTCCATGATCATTAAAGAAAGAGGTAAGTAATATTTTATCATTCCAAACTGACCATAATATAATAAATTTAATATTATATACTTATATATATCATCTATGTGGATTTTTGGATGAAAATCGGATCACATCACTTTTTGAATGCGGTAGTCCAAACATACATGAACGATGTTATCATCTTTACATGAGTAAAATGGAAAAAATAATATGATATATATTTACATATTATATTTCCGATATGATATATATTTCAGTAATATTGTAATTATTTAATTTATATAATTCATAACCATTAATATTATCTTTATCACATCCCTTGCGAAACATTGGTGAAAGATGAATGACATCACTTTTTGAGGCAGTAGTCGGTCGTACACACGAGCGACGTTATCATATCTACCATAGAATGCAATGTATAAGGATATATATGATATATTAACCAAATAGGAATAAATATGTTATAAATATCATATATATATTTTATATTCAACATAATACTCAACCATGAGAGGTTGTAATGGAAAGATGAATGACATTGATTCTGGAGGCAATAGTCTGCCGAACACACAAATAATGATTTTATAACCCATTTGACAAATTTTTATATCATTATAGGCCATAACCATAAAATAAAAACATATAAATATGTGTAATATGATGAGGATATTATAAAATAATTTTATAATATAATTTTAAGGATGAGGATAAGGAAATAAAATAAATATTCTTATTAATGAACATTATATCTCCTTCAAGTATCCTCCAAATATTTTCACGAAATCATTCAAAAGATGGAATTATTCTAAAAATATCCTTCTATGATGATGGAATTGATGTTTTAAATTTACTTTCTCATGTATTTTGTGAATCAATTTGGTTTTACTATATGATTTTGGGAGGATATGGGTGGCCATTTATACGGTAGTGTGTGACACAATGGTAATTTTTGGAAAGTGTAAATTGCAGACACATTTTACTAGGTACCAAGCCAGAAATAATGGTTGATTTATGACAATATTAGATATAAGGTATAAATATGGACATTAAATTTGTTTTGGACAAGTTTTATGTCATTATTCCACTATATATTCTATGTTTTACCACAATGAAAACTCATTTTTACTTTAATCACTATAATTAATTTCTACTTTTTTTAATAATCATTATGGTTACAAATTATGTTAAAATATTTATATTAAATAAATTATGATGAATAAAAATATATAATCTATTTTTCCAAATTATACTCACAAAAATTGAATAATTGTATTTAAAATTAATTCCACAATCATGGCGAGAAAGACGTATTTTAATGTGAAAATTTTCAACAATTTACAATGTTTTTATAACAAAATTAAATTTAAAAATGTTAAAAATGACCTAAATTAGATTAATATATTTATTTATTTTTATTATTAAAGGTGAGGTAATTCCTCTATATTAAATAAAAGGAGTAAGTGAGATAGAGGGAGAGGAATGGGGTCATATAAGACATAATACCCTCATTCAAAAGAAAACAGTTCAGTAATCAAAACCAATATGAATATAGTTATTATAATCCCAATCAGACTCATCCTCTAATGGGCTAAACATATTTCCTTGAAATTTTATTTTCCTTGATTTGGATCTAGTTCTCATTGTGGGTTTCAAGTTTGAGTAGTTTTTCATTGGTCTTACCTTTTTAAAAGGTTCCTAAGAAAAACCTTCAACAATCGCCTTTCCTTTATCAACAACATCTCGATAAGATTTTTTCTTGGGTGATTATTCATTATCTGTTTCATTGAAGTTGCCCCAAATTTTTTTAATGTTCCACTACATGTTTATTTCATCATTAAACTTAGAGTCTGTAATATCAGATCCATAAGCAACCATGTTAGTGGAATGAGAAACAAACTCCATCGACTTTTGCTATTCATGTCCAACAGACCTATAGGGGACAATCTCAATCCATGCTTGTTCAATTAATATATTTATAATTAAACTATATTTACTTTAAATCAATTTAAAATATAATTCTATATTATAAATTATTTAGATGAAAAGTCATTTTTCAATTAAAAGTTTGTATTTTCACTATTCATTAAAAGATAAAACTTTTCATAAAAATACCAAAAATTCATCCTAATATAATTTTGATATTATGATATCAGAAATGAAGTTTCTTTTTTCATATAAATTTATTATAATTTTTAACATTAAATTTAAATTATGTGTGAAAGGCGTAACTAATTCATCAGTTATTAAAAAATAATGTTTTTCTAAAAATATTGTTTATATTAAATGATTACTTTCTAATCAATGGATTAATAATAAACAAGTGTAAACAATATATTTTAATAATTTATTTATATCTATTAATTCCATCCATTCAAAAGTCTATTCAATAACTCTCAAATAAAATAATAATATTAATAGTATATGTTTGTTTAATAAAATTTTGTCTAGCATGTAACGCAAGTTATCGAAGACACTTTTTGTTGACTGTAATGAAAGGTAAGCACAACATTGCATGAACTGAAAGATAAATAATGTATTAAAAATATTATATATATAATAATGTCCCAATATGTTATATTCTATTATATACAATATGTTTCTTGTTACATACCTTATTGAATAAAATTTTATTCATTTAGAATTTTCGAGTTGTTTCATTCTCCCCACATTAAATAAATCATTTCTTCATAATTTAACATTTTTCATGGTAATAATGGGTCAAATGTTTCAAAATAAATATTTTTAAAAAAAATTATGGCATCCTAAAAGAGTTAATAAAATAACCCATTAGTAATTGAAAAAGTGAAATTCAAAAGACATGTGGAATAAAAAATCTATAGATTTCTAAATAGGAGTTATTGGTTGAAACTGAATAAATCAACATAAAGGAAATAAATAAATATTTATAGAGAGTGACTGAGGTCATTTATCACTATCAAATGAATTATAAATAGAATTATAAGGGACTCAAATCCATAAATATAATAGGTGTTAAATGGTTATTGATATCATCATATTTTTTGGTAATATGATAGAATTTTATTTTATGATTCGTTCCATAATATTGAAGAATGATTTTATTATCTAAAAATACAAGGAAATATACCTAAATGATACATATCTATTTTACTTGTTTAGTTTCATCATTTGGTTTTTATTAGATCAATTTTTATTTCATATCTTATTCCATGATATAAATATAATCATTTCTATGCATAAAGCATTAAAATGTAATTATAATGATTTGTAATATCAAAAATGAGTAAATATTAATTCCATATGTCTCTAGCCATTTTACAAAACTAATATTGTTATTAATATGTAAACTTTAAAATAAATACTACTAGATCATGATTAATATTTATTTATCAAATGGTTTAAATAAAAACAATAGCATATTAACCATAACGTCAAAAAGGCCAGTAAAAGGAAAGAAACCCTTATTGTCCTTCAATCATGGGTTTAAGCCCCATCACCATTATGGATGTGATAGGTTGTAACCCTTGATGAGTGTTGTCATTTTCTTAATATATTTTCTATAATGACCCTAAACAAATTATGGTCATCCTTTAAATAAAATTAATCATAAAATAACATTATTTATATATTTTTTAACACAATTCTTTTATTTATTTTTACAAAGTCTAATAATCTTATTTGACAGTTATTATAATTTCATTACTGATCATATCATTCCTAATGGTTATAAATAACTTTAAAAAATTGATATTTTAATTCCATTATTACCTAAAGAACTTTTCCACTAAAACATTTTCTTATCATAAATTTCTCCACAAATATCTATAATATTGTAAATTTCCTACCACATAAGACCAAAAAAGAGGTGTTTATGAATTTGAATATATGATCAATATTAAACTCATTGACTGGTGATGGTATCCATAAATATTATTTTAATGAATATAAATTTTCTTCTAAAACTAAATTGAATCTTTATATGTTCCATGAATCATGTATCAAAAATAATGGTATGAGGGAAGCAATAGAAGCCAGTGGGATGGGTTTTACAAAAAAAATTCACCGGAGCGACGAAACTTGTAAACATTGGAGATCTGATCCTTATTATGATGAGAGGATATCACAAGAATTAAACTAATCGAATAAAATATAATATAATCAGTCTCTCATTACGAATTATAGCTCACTCAACTATAGATCTTCACCTAGGTTGGTTTGTTATATAATCTGAAGCCAAACCCCGCTATATTCTCCCAAAATTCTCTAAGAATCCATGAAATATTCATTCATCATTTTTTGGGTGCTAGAATGGAGAACAAAAATATATTGATGTCACATTGGCCACCTTAATCCCTTCTCATCAATTCTTCAACGGATCATTAGATAAATCATTCAGAGAGTTAATCACACTCTATAGAAAGTGAGAGGAGATAGAATTTCCAATATGTTTGAATAAACAAAACCCCTTTGAGATTCTCGTATCCTGCTTATATAGTGGGTTGACAAAATACCCAGATAGTGTTCCCTAACCCCCAAAAATAATTCACCCACCAAATATTTAACAAATAATTAATTATAACGATCTAAAATATATCATAAATATTATTTATATTTTATAACATATCTCATATAGATTTATATATTATTTAATAAAACTTATTCATTTAACTTGATTTGTAATTATCGCTAATATTAAATGAACCTAGAATATTAAAATAAAAATTGTTTTAAAAATGTTGTTCCTCTTATTTACTTAAAATTTATAAATAATTTTATTAAATTAATCACACCCAATTATTATTCAATTGAATTATAATTTTTTAATTTATTTTTTCATTGACTGATTAATTAGACAACTCTAAAATACATTATGGGCCCCATCTTGTCCTATATACTTATTCACCTGAATAATTAATATTATTGAATACGCTATTTTTTGTGACCCTCTAGGCCCTTACCTTGATTGTAATGAATAATATTCATAGACCAATATTAGAGTACAATAAACCATCAAGGCCCCTAAATAAAAGAGTAATAGTCATACCCACAACATCCATCCTACATACACATACTGTGTAATATAATATCTTTACCTTTACATATCTCACAAAGTAGGATGCACACTTGTTTAATTATCCATTCTTTAATTTTTTTTTTTGATAAAACTTGATAGAATTAACTTTGTGTATAGTTTCTGGGGATTTATAAATGAACTATCACCCTGATCAACCATGGCTGATAAATATTACTTCCTCAACTCAGTAGAAACAAATTATTTATTAACCATTCAACCACAATCATACAACTAATGATGCATCCAACATAGGCTACCTATGTTTGATTTCATTATCTTGGTTTTTCCTTACATCAATGTAGACCATTAAATGGAGGACATTGAAAATAATATCATATTAGGATACTAATAAACATATTTGTAGATAGTAACAAAAAACACCTAAAACATGTGGTGTTCTTATTGGATGGTTTTTTCACATGATCTCACTTACCAAAGATCAAAATTTTCAAAAATCATGAGTAGAAGTCTCGATTCTTATGACCCCCAATCATTTGATAGACATAAATAAACTATGTTCAATATGTATAATGTATCTAGACTGTAGAAAATATATTTATGATTAATTTCATAATATTTATAGGTTACCCATATATCTTGGGATGTTATATAATCTTTTGATACGAGAACTAATCTATACATAATACAATTTAAACATTGGATGAATAAATTTCTACACAAAAATGATATGTGTAATTCATTTATAGCTTACTATATACATGAAATGATAATTGAAATTAGAATTTAGTTGGGTATAGGGAAGCCACTTTTACCACACTCCCACAAACACTCTATCCAAATTTCTAACAATCCTTCATCACTCACTCATTATTAATATCATGTTTCTCTTGAGTCATAAATTTAGTTGATGGGTCTGCAAATATCCACTAAGTGTCTATTCTATTATGTGTGGGATCACCTCCTTGCATAAGACTCTATAAGAGATTTTATTCCCAATTATATCTATTTTTTGTCCACAATCAAAACATTACATATTTATTAGTAAGATTATAATAATTTTCATTATGATAATACATTACTTACTATGTACGATTCCATGAACTCAAGGTAATAATTTCATAATTTACACTACATCTAAGTATTCTTGACATGATGAAAACAAATTGGTATTTTTAGATATGTCGACAACAAGTTGAATGAGATTTTATTTCTCATTAGCTTATCCTGACTATGATATTTCATCCCATTGATTGAAGGAATATAAGTTTATTTCTCCTAAATATAAGTATCTCGTCCTCTCCATATACCGGCTATATATCCATTTTACTTTTTATAGTGTTGTGGTATAGATATAACTACTTTCCTTGCAGTTCTATTAGATATAAATGATATTTTCTGATTATAAATAATATAATGGTAAATCATTTCTTTTGCATATCATGGAATGCATGATTTATGCATCATAAAATCATATGGAACTATAATCACCACATGAATATCATTATATTACCATGAATTTCTTCTTGGAGATATTTATGCCATGTGACATTAGTAATAATTCTCTCAAATTGATGAAGCATGTATTTTTTTCAATACCATGTCTATATTTGTATTATTTACTAGGTAAAAGAAACCATTTGATCTACAATAGTGGATGATGATCCCTAGAACATAGTATTCCAAATTATGTCAATCTTTATGTTTTTTCTTTCAACATTGTCTTAACTGGTTATAAGGTCATAAAATATTTTTCATTTGTTATTAATAATATTTTACATAGATAATAGTGATTCTCCCACTAACCTCTTGTAGAAACATGGAAAGAATTCATTCCTAATTAATGCTCTATGACCATATCACATATTTTAATCCAAAACTAGATTATTATAACATCAAAATTTTATTGTCATTTTATGAGGTTACCATCCCTTTATAGTGGCATCTTATTGTCACCTTCCATGATAATTGGTCTTAACATAAAATGCTCAATAATATCATCAAAGAATATATCAATGACAAGTACAACTATAATGAATTTAGGAATAACAACATGCTATTACCAATCAAACCTCATTGGTACCATTATTTTACCATCCATGTATCTTATCACATGAATACCAACCATAGTATTAAAAATATAATGTGTCATATACTTTGATACATGTAATCCATTTAATAATTTTCATTGGTCTTTTAAATTTTAGCTAATTTCAATATACTGATTATTTGTAAGAATTCTTATTCTCTCTAAATAATGCAGCAACATATGCAGTGTATGTTAAAACCCTCACCATGGTTTTATTATCCCAAAACATTATGTGTCCATAGAACATTAATCTTCTACACAACTTATGGAACTAATTCTAATGCCAACTATTTATGTATCCCTATAATTGACTAAACCCAATTCAATATTTCTCCCATTATTTAAAGAATATATATGAACAGTTTTATAAAAATATTGTCTATAACTATAAAATATATTTTCCACCCTCTGGTTTTCTATATTATACTAATAAACATTGGGACAATAAAATAAGATTCACATTTTTTATTCTTAATGCAAGTTTATTTATATCATAACAAACACTTTGCATCTAAACACATTTTCTAATGAAATAATGGATTTATATCATACTATTATGTGCATGATATTAATTATTTATGTTTGTTGGCATATGTATATTGAATAATTCCATTATTTTCAATTAATTCCTTAAAAAATAATGAAATTATCTATAATGGAGATATGTCTATATATTGATTCTGCTTACACAACGACTCTGAAGTGTATTAGGACATCTGCATTTAGGAATTACTCCATGATAAATTCCACTGATCGATGTTAATGTATAAAACTCATCATTGATAATTCAGAAAGGCATCATTTATTTATTTTAATTAGGTAATGTCCGTTAAAGAATTACTTCACTCTAGATTCTATTGATAGATGAATTCTTAGTCAATATATTATTCAGCACTCCAAACCGAATAATCATTTATCTTATTACCATTCATATAGCATAAATCACTTTCATATTAATTAATATGATCATAAAGGAATATATTGTATTATATTTACCACTACAACAAACATTGTTGTAGTTCAGACTCTCTAGAAGAACTTATTCTAAATTCTTCAAGGATTATCATTATTTTTATGGATTTTATTTTAAAATACTAAGAAACTATTTATGAAGATAATACCTATGGTCTTTAGCTCCAATGAGTCTAAAATCATATGAGGTATATCATAGATGAACACTTTTAGTTTTACATGAAAAATAATTATCTTTCCAGAATTGGGTATATTGATCCTACTTTTTTTATTCATCAGGTAGTTTCTATGATTTAAGTATTAGTAAACTATTGATTAAATATTTAAACAACACATATAATAGTCATCTATAAAATTGAACAATGTTTCTTTATGTCCAAAGGACACATTCGATAAATATTTTTGGTAATAGTCAATAAAATTTCTACTAGAATAATTCACATGGTAATTATAAGATGTGTCCTTCTCACCTCTAACATAGGAACCACCATTCACAGCTTCTGGGAGAATACACCTTACTTAATGTTACATTTTAATTACTTATTTGATTACAAATTTAAACATACATATGTGATTGTAATATTTTATTTAAAAACCAATAAGTATAACTTAAGCATTATGTTTAAGATGGATGCATATACAAGAAGAATATGCAGATATGTTCTTGTTTAATTCAAGTCATTACATTTAAAATTCAATAGACTTATTCATGATATACGAAGAAAATTACCTCCAGTTAATCCATATTCATCTAATAACTTTGCAACGATTCCTTTAGTTTCATTCATTCTATTGGACTTCTTGAATTATCTTTCAACTTTTTTCCATTATAATTAAGGATTAATCATTCATTAATTTATTATATACATGGAGAACTCTACCCAAAATGTAATGAAGTTTTTTTCTCCATGATATATTTTTGATCTAAAACAAAAGTGTAATATATAGCAGGAAAAAGATATTAGAAAGGGATCCGTTGAATAATCATGATAAATATTTAAAGTTACACATTTCTAGTATAATGATCACCTTATCAATGTCTTTACTCACTCTCAGCTGGAAATAATATTGAATACATGAGAACAAGTTGAATCATCCATTTTCAATGTAATATCCACATATCACTTAAAATTTTGATGATAACATTATTACGTAACTATCATATGTGACATTCAAAAGAGTCCTATAAGAATTTTTCTCATCATCGCTTCCTGAGTTCGCTTAATAGGTATTACGGATATGGGAACCTTAAATTTACAATATCAGAGTGCTTTTCACAAGTGCCTATACTACATGTTGAGTGTGGAAATTTTTATAGTCCAATATTATCAGACTGTTTTTTTGTTATTTCTTTCTATTTTTCAATAGAAATAATTTCAAGATGATTTTAATTTTTTCATGATAAAAAATTTAGACATTATTGAATAATTTATTAAATCATCAAATTTCCCACACTATTTTATAACTCTCTAGTAACCCTATATAATAATACATAAATAGTCTTTTTCATTATTATTATAGTTGGAATGATCCTTAAACATCCCATAATAGTGAACATGCTTTGGCTACGCCTCTACTCGGAGAGTTCAAGGTATGCATTTAACTACGGTACCACATTATATTATGGTTCCTTGATCTTTGGAGTGAAGCCCCAACTTCTAAAATCCAAAACATGAGTTGCTCAAAGTTTTAAACTAAAGTTTTAGTAAGATAGAATTGGTTTCTTTTCTCCTACATAATTTAGTTAAGTTAACCAATCACAACCATTCGAACTCCCTAGTAGTAAAAGGGACCCTCAAATTTGGTTTTTGAGCACCCTGAACACCCATTTTTGTTCAAATTAAAATGATTAAATGAGTTTTTCAACGTTATATTTCTTTTTGGTTTTTTATATTTTTCGTCAAAAATGAAATCCATTTTTATTAATGTTATTAATTATATTTTAACATTCACACAACTATAAATTAATTTAAAAACATCAATCACTTCTTTATTCATTTTTTATTGTTTATTATTCTATGTGTTTCCCACTATAATGAAAATTAATTAATTAATAAACAAATTTATAAATAAAATACTACATGAATGGTCTAGATAATCTAATGTTGGATGATCCATTTCAAAATAATGGATTAACTATGAACTAGAGGAATCATACTCAGGTCATAGCTAGAATTTTTATGTAGGTCATCCCTATCCAACATCCAATTATCATATATATTTTTCCTTGACTTGCATTATAGGAAACTTACAACATTCTTATTATGCAACAAAAATACTTTCACACAAGGGACGGGAACTCAAGAGTACAAAATTAAGATAACTAACTTTTATCATGGCACATAGTCCTTTGTACATATTAAAAAAGAAAAAAGTATGATAATAATATCATCTTATTTAATTAAATTCATCCCACACAATTAAATAATAAAATAAAATAAAACAGACGTACACATGGTTGGTGAATTCATCAAGATCATTCAATGGGTATATTTAAAATAAAAATAAATCTAAATTCAACAACTTCTGTTTGATGGATTTTAATAAATTAAATGAATTATGAATTAAAATAATTTATTTAACATTGAGCCACAAAATAATTAAACTTTAGGTACCATAATTAAATTATGTAATTTAGTTTTAGGGTAAATGATAAATTACATATTCATAAAATTAAAATTAGGGTGTCCCAACCCAATCCAACTCTACCGACCCTACCCAACCCTTTCATGTGGGGTTGATTTTGGTTAGGTTAGAAAGGGATATTGATGGGTTGGGTTAGTTTGGGTTGGGTTGAGATTGGGTTGGTTTGGGCCATGGGTTTGCAACATAATGACCCAACCCAACCCATTCAATCTGACCTTCGTTTTTTGTTTTGGCTACCATGCTTCAGACATCACTTGAACCATTTCCACCACCATCTTCTATTCCCCTTCACCTCTACCACCACAATCCCCACCCCCACTGTGGTGCTTCCTATCCCATAATCCCAGCTCCTTCCATCACCCCTCCCTTCCAACTATCATCATATTTCCATGGCCCTCACTCATTCCCCATACACATTAGTTACTGCCCTCCCATTTTTAATGGACATCACCCTTCCTTCAATCATATTCTTCATTTTCCTCCCTTCATCTTGTATCTAAATCAAGCAACAAACAAAACAAACATTATTTTTGGTGTAGATGGAAGTGGAAGATCATGGGAGGATATGGGATTGACCGAGATGATGAAGAATGCATAAAATCTTCTGAAATCAGCCATGGTGGTGAATGATTCATCTTGAAATGTTGGCCATGCTTTCAGAGTCCATGATATTGTTGATTCTACTGTGAATTTGAAAAAATACCTCAACCCTTGATTTTTGTTTCCGGAATTTACGATTTATTTAAAATATACATCTATTTATGATTTTCAATACATAGATTTTTTTCTTTTATTGTTTATTACTCAACATGATTTTTTTATGGTTGTTTAAATCTCCCAATTTGGAGGAAGAGTTATGTGAGGAGCAATTTAGGATAAGTAGTGACACATTTTTTTGAGGTTTCCGCTTCCCAAAATGGGAGTTGCTTCTTGGTGACACTGGCTTGGATGATGATGTTGGTGGGATGACAATTTTCCACCTAAGGAGATAGGATCTCATTCTATTTATGAAGCATTGATGAATCTTTCTCCTAACCCAATGGACCTGATCCAAACCAACATGATCAAATATGGGTTGGTTTGGGTTGGGTCTAAACTGAAAAATAGCTCCCACCCATCATTCATTATTGGGTTGGGTCCAAAAAATCCTCCAACCCTCAAACCCAACCCCTCGACACCCCAAATTAAAATATTAAATTATAAAGAAAAAATTAATTTATAATGAATTTAATGTAATATTGAAATTAAAACATTTAATTTGGATTTAATAAAATTTTCTTAGGCCCTAAAACCCAATACAATCCCAATGCGAGTTGGACCGACCCTGTGCATGCTTGTTTTGGGCTAAGAAGTTCTCATTCTAGGATTTTCTGGGCCCGGAAGACCCACCTGTACCCTTACCAAGTCTGTTAAATCTCCCAAAGAATATTTCGGGGTGGCTCAGGTCAAATTGGACCAACATAGTTGCTTCCCATGAAATAGGGTCTACCTCGGATGCACAAGACTACCATGGGTGAAAGCCACCAACAAAGAGAATAGTGGTTATGCCCAGTCATGCAAGGTGGTGAGGAGGATCTGAGGTAGGTGTTGTATCGGAAGAATTAATGACATGGAGGCGAGTGGTGACAACCACAAATAGATTACAACGTCCTGATCTGACAAAAGGCAAGGCAACTCTTGTAGGGGGAGCAGCGGCCTACGGTTTGTGAGGCCTCGGTAGTGCAACTACGACTGGGAAGGTGAGGCATATCGATGGGAGGGGAACAAAGAGGATGATATGATGAGTTCATCTATAGATTCTCATGGAGGAGGGAGTAATGGGAGGGTGGCGATCCAGAAAAGAATCATGGGACCAATACGGGGGCCAGCTAGGTGCCACACCTAGATAAGAAGGCACACAATGATGATGTCTTAGGTTGAAGAGGTCTAGGAGAGGATGGGCATGCCAAGGGGGGTGCTCATCTGGTGGGCATATAGGGGAACCCAAATGGTGTCTCCTTTTTTTATTTTTTTAATGCATCTGAAATTCATGGCTTACAACTGCCCTTTTTTATATTTGGTGTCTACTTTTGTGGAATTCCTCAAATATGATAGCCAACACATAAAAATTATCTTAATTCCATAACATAGTTTTTTTAGAAATATACAATAATTATATTATCATCCCCAGTAATTTTTGGGGGTGGGGTGTGGGGAATCCATCGCAAGGTTGAGTCCTTGAGAGGTTTTCTTCTATAGAGTGCATATTTAATTAAAAACCCATTTTTAAAAAGAATATATTATCATACTTATAGGCTTGAAATAATCACACCGAATAGTATGATTTCTGAACACTATAATCTTGCTAGACTTGGGTCATATTCTCACTGAAATCTATACCAGAATTGAAAATGTATAAAATTAAAATATATTTAAAAACAGTTTCTTAAAATTTTAATACCCAAGAAAACCCTAAAAATGACTTTTATTGAATTTTTAGATGACCATAACATGTGTTTATAGAATTGGATCAACACAGGGCTTGTTCCATTGGGAACAATTCAATTCCCTCCACTAAAATTTCAATCTCATTTAATATTCATATCTCTGAAAAATCATGCAATCGCTCAGATACCAATTAATGTTATAGGGGGTAGCATTGAAAACTGGTTGGTTAGGGGAATACAAATATTTATCTCTAGAGTGATGGAACACATCGCCTCCTTCAATACAAACTCTGGTACAGTTTTAGGATTTCATGTGAATTAAACTAAGCACGTAAAATAAAATAAAATGAGTAAGTCATTCCGAATCAGAGCGCACTAAACTCCAACTCATCTCAACTGAAAATTTCTCTAATGATCTAATCCCAAAACCCTTAAGATCATCCAATCTCACTTCAAGAATCCATTTGGTCTATATTCGTCCAATTTTGTGTGCTAGCACAGAACTCTGACAAAACCATCAATGTCTCATCAATCACCTCAATCCCATCACTTCAACCAATCAAAGGGGAATTTGATCAATCATTTAGAGAGATAAACTCTATCTACCTATGAAATGTGAGGAGAGAGATTATCCTATACATTTAAATTAACAACATTACCATGAGTTTCTCCACTCCTACTTATATAGTGAGTCAAAAAAATAATAGGATAAGGTTTCCTGACCTCCTAAAATAAATCAGAAACATAATAAGAAAAAAAAATTATGATGAAGTAAACTTTGTTATAAATATTGTTTCATTTTATCACATATCTATAATATATGTTTCGTAGTTCCTTGATACATGAGTTCTAGTTTTATGAATCACTATTTCTTGGCAGTTTCCATTATATTTATTTATGGAACCGGAAACCTCCAGTAGTTATTTATCCAAAGGGGACCTGCTTTCCAACGGCTGGTGTTCGATAAGTTTGAAATTTAATATACTTAAAAATGTGCGTTGGTTGAGAGGATGGGAGGTTAGACTCATCACACCCTTTGGGGATGAATTATTGTCTACTATGGGTCTCTCTTTGTAAAATATCATATATTTTCATGAATCTTTATTAATTCACCAAAAATAACATAAGTTTCCCTTGGAATTTATAATCCTTTATTAACATGTGTAAAATTTAGAATCATCATTATGCATTCAAGGTTCTCTATTAATGTAAATATTTGTATGTATTCTAGGGTTACCATTAATGGTATTCTATAATATAATACATTGAGATTATTTTAATCATTGTTGTGAAGATACTAGTTTTTAAGACACTTAGTGGGGCACTCTAGACATTATTGTCATCTAGGGAGACGATGGATCGATTTTATCTTGGGATCATGCCCAGAAAATGGTCTACCAAAATATCCTTTTAAAAGGAATCAAAACCCTCATAGTTCGGTGCCACTGAATGGGACACATCATACCTTTTAAAGACATATGATAAGGACCTAGACATATAGTTTAATGTCATGTGGTATGTACATCTTTGTGGAATATGCTTAGTAATGTTTTGGTGCGGGACTTATGTTTAATCATCCCAAGGAACATGGAAATTATTTGGGTTACCATGTAAGATTAGACCCTATTAGAAATAAGGCCTAAGGAGAACAGGGTTGGTTTGGAGTGTTGGGTTTGAACCTCAAGGAGGCTTCCTACGTATCCCATATGGATGGGAATCAAAGCCCATGTAGTTTGATAAGTCCCATAGGGAGTGTAGTCCTGTGAGAGATATGAGTTTGGCATTACTTTCAAAAAGGATTCCTTGATGATTTGGGGTTTAATTTAGGGCTTAATCTTAAGGAGGATGCCTACATTAATGGAATTGGGGTTGGATTCATGAATAGGATTTCTAGTGAGCTCAGACCCTAAAAAGGATTCCTATGTATCCTTGTTTGAACAGAAATCAGAGTTCTTGTAGTTCCTTTTATTTTTCAAATGTTGTGACCATGAAAAATTTCTAAGCCCACGTGAGTCATGATCGATGTGAGAAACCATATGATGTCAACGATTCCAAAAATTCATTCACACTTCAAAAAATTTCCTCCTCCGCTGGTGGAAGAGGTCAAGGTGACAAGACTTCCCGATGTTCTATTTACATTGAATAGGGGTCCAATGTAAGTAGGGAGGGATGAAGGATAGGGGCTTACACTAGTATGGATACCTAATACAACAAATCCCCATGAGAGAGGTAAAGGGAAACAAGAGTCCATGTGCCCAACTCCCCTTTGGTCTTTAGCATCGAAGAAGAGAGGAGGAGCAATGATTCCACCTCCTACAAAAAAAGGTAGGGGATTATGCCCAGATGGTTTCCCTAAAATTGATCCTGGTAGGGGAAGGGATACTTATACTATATTTTTAAAAGGAAAAGTATGTATGAATTGTACCTTCCCTATAAGACACCTTAGGTTCTAGGCCATCTCTTCAAGAAGGGAGAGGCTAGGACCCAACCCTCATCCAAACCAAGAACTTCCCAAAATTGTTTCTAGGAGAATGGTCCATGTGACTATGGATATACAAACCCACAAATAATCAACGAATACTAACCTCACTATGAATAAAATGTGGGAATCCTATGACTGTGGATATATAAACCCAAATCAGAGACACGTTGTTGTGTCTTTTCAAAAGGTTTGGAAAGTCAGAAGGTTTTGGTGGAGGTCCCAACAAAATCCTTTTCAAACATGGGAGTCATGGAAGAAAAATCATTGCCATGAATGGATTGGAGGAAGGCTAGATGTCTTGTAGACTGAAGAGAGTGAAGAAATTAAATGAATCAAAGAGGGGTGCCAAAATAGAAAAGGGTGTGCAATTTTGGGTGTGCAAGTAGGTAAAGGCATGCCAGTATGGGCACACAAGTAGGATTGGGTGACGAGATATTCACTTAGGTGATGAATAAACTGTATGATAATACTTGGGTGAGACATTGCTCAAGCCATCAGGAGTATTCACAGGTGATCCAAGAATTGGGGATCTCAATTTCCTGTGAGAGGAATGGGTAGCACACAAGTATTTCTAACTCAAGGATGTTGGGCGATTTAGTCATGCAAGTGTTATGGTTTTCAAACACAAAAAAGGAATTATGTCCAATGATCCTTCATTAAATCCTATTCTCAAGGTGTTGAAGAACTACCTTAAATGTTTCAGAAGACTTGGGTGAAGTACTAGGGTGACCAATGCAACAATTGGGATTCAGGGAAATTATTTCCTACAAATGGGGCCCCTAATGGTCTATTTATAGGAAAATAAATGAATTTGGATGAAAATTAGTTGGTCATGCAAGTGACTTGTGTCCCAAATTGGGTTGCACAAGTACCATGCACATTGACGGTGTTTTTTCTAGACTAGGGCGACACCTTTAGGAATTAGCCAAAAAATTATACATTCATTCATCTCCATCATGGTGGTACATATGTGGGATGCGCAACATATAGGGGCATGCAAGTAGGATGCACACCAAATGAGTTTTGGCTAAACTAAGGCAGCTAAAAACCTATACATATGAAAACATTTGACTTTTCTTTATTTATTCCCCCTTTTCAATATAATGGATTCCCATCACCATGATTTTTAGACTCATGGATAGAATAGAGTGTAAAAAAAATCCACCCCCTCCGAATTAAATCAAAAAATGAAAAGAGGATCCTATACTGAGGTAATGAAATAATGGACAAGGAGAAAGAAGAAAGAAAAGAGAACTGGGGAATGCAAGGGTTGGCGCTCAAGTGGACATGGGCATGCAAGTTTGCAATGCATATGATTTCTGGCGTACATGGTGACACATGTCTCTTATATATATTGGCTTCACTTCTGTGAAAATTCTCACAACTTCTGAATTTTCAGCTCTCAGCACACATGTCTTCTTTTATTTAGGTTCTTCTATTTCACTGCGATGCTTCTGTATGTTTTTTGGTTGTGTGCCATAAGTGGGGCGTCGTACTTGCGTGCCAAATTATACATGAATTCCATGTCTTAAACTTACACGCCTTAATTCCTTTTCCATTTTTTTAAAACACCCAAAATGAACTTCCTTTTAAAACATGATCTCTATCTTTTTTGGAAGGTTCAATGGGTCCCAAAATAATTGGAACCGATGATGAGCTCGCCAGCAAGAGGATTGATGACATGAGGAATGTCGTTGGTCATGATTATTTTGACATTTGATAAACCACCCTTCTAGACTTAGTAAAATATTTAAAGAAGTACCATTTCAAATTTCCTTGAAGCACCTATCTACCTTTGTATACCTGTGGCCATTTGTAGGATGCGAACATTCTAGATCCAAATAACTGTGTCCCACATTCTTGGTTTCAATATTATACCAACTTCTCATCGGCTAATGTTTCAATTGGGGTCTCATATGATAATGTTGGGATAGTAGAGAAAGATCATTTTAATTATCATAGTCTTTGTGCTTCATATTTGAAGGCACACACACCCGAGCTACAACCATACTGATATTATCCATCTTTCAAAGATTTTCAAATAGATCAGTCCAAGGGTTGGAAGAAATGTTGGGACTTCTACCCAGGAAGACTGTAAAATTTTCATGGATGTGGGAACACTGGGTGTGAAATACATGTTCATAACTTACAGATTATTTGAGAATCGTCAGCATTTATGAGGCGTTATGGGTTGGGAAAACCTATGTGTATAAAAATGAAGATTTTGTGTCGTAATTATTAAGTCAATGGATCCCAGAGTCTAATTCCTTCAATTTAACACATGGAGAGGTAGGTATCATAGTGTGGTATGTTTACAAGATTACTGAAGATCCAATCCTTCGAGATATGTATCATGAGTTTATTCCTCCCATGGTGACATGGAATGAATCGGAGAAGACACCATATTTGGTTCATGAGTTTATGAAAATATTTAACAAACTCAAGAATTCAATCACCCCGAAAACTCGCGCCAGGAGGGATATCCATTCAGAGGAATGGATGGAAAATTTTTTGGTAAAGAAGAAGGAAAATGGTCCCACTTACACCTGTCCGACTAGCTGTCCAAGGAAAGAGCAGAGAGGAACTCCTGACACCTTTTATTCAACATTGGATAAAGGATAATTTGATAAATGGGGATATGAAATCAAACCAAAATTTACTACAAAGACACGTTTGGAAACATTTTTATCCATGTGGCTCAATGTGTATTTATTACCATTATGAGACTCCAAAGGAGGCGTGAGGCTAGGAACCTTGGTTATTTCAGCTAAGATAGCTGTGAAAAGGATGGTAGGGATGGATACTCTTGTTTTGGCCAAGATTCATAGGAATTTTTGAATATTTACAAAGGGTAGTATTATTTTAGAATATCGAGACCATTCCAAGTGTTGTGGTGATGGATTGCTACTCACTTTTGACATTATGTTGTACAAAGTGGAGTACATGTTTTTGGATGTTCTTTCCGACCATCTGTTCAGGACTTTTCTGGTATCTCACCCATTTCCTTGAATTCTTATGACATCAAGTATAGAATGAAACTTCATATGGAATTCCATTTCATTTCTTATGGGAATCCGCCTTAGGGGAAATTCATTGATGATGGTACTACCAGTTTGGAATTGAGGACATATATGTGAGTTGTAGGGATAGTGTGTTGGCCACCATAATTGATAGAGAAATCATATGTGAGGCCTATGCTCCTTATATATTTGTGAGTCAATTCAAATATATACAATAGAATACTTTATCCCCTCCCATTTATGTCAGATTAGAGAAATAGCCAATGGTTTCCTGAAAACTATGGTTGTTGACTTCAGCAGAGAAGACTGGGGCAGTATTTAATTTACCCATCGTTGACACAGTAAGAAGATTGAACATATAGTATTCTAAAAACGGGGATGAATCTTACCATAAAGGGGTATTAAATCATGACATCCCTTGAGTGAGGATAAAGAGATGTAGCAGAAAGGAACCCTGCCATTTAGAAGTTTATTCTTCATCATCATGGGCCAACTTGCAAGAATCTATGGCTGGAGGTGACAATGTTCCAAATTCCCTGAAAATACCTTATTCCAGATATAACCCTCCTCTCAAAATTAATAGCACCACTCCATGAATCCCTACAAAGGTTGTATCAAGGCAATCTAGTCACCATCATTCTGAAGAGCGGAAAGTTCCATTTTCTAATCCTCCATCCCTGACCGTGAGTGCTGGGAAGAAACTCAAGTCCAAGGTTGTAGGATCCTCCTCACAACCCTCATACATAAATTCTGAATATATATGACTAAAGGCTATTCAATAATGGAAGAATATATTTTGGGATTCTGAAATCATGTAGATGGATCTGTGCGAAGGACAGCAAATTCGAGGAGTATGGGATTTGCAGGCCTCTTCTGAAATTCTTTTTAAGGATAATCCCATTCAAGTAAGGACACATATTTGAGAGCTACAATTGATCATATATTACACTTATGAATCAATTCCTACCATAAAATGGGTAAAGGAATTGATTGATCATGGTACCATATAAGGGGTCAATCTTTCATTATATTATGAGTGGCATGACATTATAGATCTTGAGGATGTAAGTTTCCATTATCTAGTATTCTCTTCCATTTTGCAACTTGAAATTTAGTGAAAAAATTATTACATAGTTTAAATATCATCTTAACTTACTGTTGGGTAAAGGAAAAACAAATGGGGTTACTTCAACACAGTATAGCCCAAGAGGAACTGCTCTTGGAGGTATTGGGTCGCCCCGTGAATCGGGCGAATTATCTCTAGGGAAACATGCCATGGAGGAAGAAATAGAGAGAGTACTAGAATCTATGATGCCTATCTTTATAGATGACGATTTAAGCCATCCCGAAAAAGTGAAGAATCCAAAGCACAGAAGAACAAAGACCATGGTTAAGAACTTTATTAGTAGTGGTAAGTCTCTATGATAATCATTAATTTTAGTCTTTATTCATGAAAAGGTGTTTAAACTTTTTAACATTACAGGGGATTCTTCTATTTATTTGTTGAAAGATAATACTAATAAGATTCAAGGAGCCATATAAGGTGTTGTTGGGTAGACTCAAATTCCTACAAATATAGTGGTTCCTGAAGAGGCATTAAAGCCAAAGGAACCAACATCTGTTCCCATCACTGCTCTGATTCCTGCTATCATAGGAGAGGAATCTTTGGGTAAATCAATAATTATTCATAAATCATTAAATGAAAAAATATCTAACATACATTTTGTTCTTCTTTTTGGTTCATCACATGCACCCGAACATCTGAAAACAACTGAGGTAGACCCAACAATTATTTCTGAAGAAGCTACTCGGGGTCAAAGGTTGTCGGAGGAAGGTTGTGAAAAAAACACGCCAAGTGCTCCCATGGGTGAGACTAAGCTAGGATCTGGGATATCGTTGTTCGAAATTATGAACCTTGGCATGTATTATGAAGAACTATTAGAACGTTTTAAAATATATAATTCTTTAGTAGATTTTGGTGTCCCTTGTGGAGAATCAACTGGACGTGAGTTCTCATTATTTGTCATGTTAATCTTCTTATGATTAACATGCTAACCATGGTTGATTGAAATATGCAGTTTCATATAACGAAACTGTTGCTGCAACTACACATGAAGCAAGTGTTGGTATTAACATCAACCCCACCATTTCATAGACATTGGCTCAGGTGGATATTGAGATAAAAGGTCTTCTGGGGATTCTCTCTAAAAATACTAAGCATATTACTGATAAAACTCCCCATCCAGAGACATCAAAAAAACTGCTGAAATTGAGACCATTAGGGAGGATTATTCTCATGTTGTTGACCTATTTTTAGGTAATAGATATTGATAATATGATTTCATTCACTTTTGTTATCTCTTGAATCTAATCATAACCATAATAATTGGTTTACCAAATATGGCTATCAACTTGAATGGCTAGGTCTGAAGGTGAAGCCTCTGCATCAGCCCAAACTACATTGGAAGGTGGAGAAACCATTTTTCAATAAGGAAGAGAACAAGGAACTTCTTTAAGTGAATTAGTCCCAGAATATACCCCCCTTATGACAATGATTCTGAATCGGGCCTAGAACGAAATAAGGCTCTTTGTCTTACTCGTCGCAATGCATGTAAAAACATCTAGACGATAATATCTGATATGCCCCTTGAGAAACTACATTCAAGAATTCCACGAATTTCATCTCTGTTTATCATGCTAGGATTTGGCGGTTTTGAATAATGTGAAATTCATATAGAGGTGAAAGAGATTATCTGGAGGAGGGAGAAAGAGAAAAAGCTTCGACATGACTTGAAAAAATCCAAACAATCAATCAATATTGAAGAGATTCAAACAGCTATGTCCCAAGCTGAGGCAGATCATAATGCAAAGTTGAAGGGACAGAAGTGGATAAATAAAGAAAATACTATTCAGAAACTACACCTTCAATACTAGTTAGATATCATTAAATGGGATCTTGATCGGATTCATCGCGCTATAGAGAGCGAGGCTGGTCAAAGAGACAAACTTCAACAAGCATTTGATGGGGTTAAAGAGGATGTAAAATAAATAAGGAATTACATAGAAACCATTTTTTAAATTCTGAGAGAGAGACTCTAATTTTTGGATGCTCCTCTGTGAAAATTTTCTCCATAAATGAAACATATTTTATCCGCAATCATTTATGTTTTCACTTTCTCTAATTGCCTTTGTTTTACCTTGACCATTGGGCCGACTAAGCATAGTTTGATTTTTTTTTTAGAGTTATATAGACAACCCCACAAAATATATATATCTTGACTTATTATTTCTCAATATTACCTAAACCATACAAAATGCACGTTTAGTGAGTTGGGACTCGACTTTTCTTTAGAGTTCCCATTGTGGGTTCTCAATAAAATAAATACCATGTTTTTTACTGTTGATAGATTAGAGTCATGAATGTTGGACTATAAAGGGATGATATTTAAAGTCAAATAGCATTGACCATAAATTTTAAATTAGATCACAAACAAAATTCTATGTCTAATAATTGCTTTAATATTTTTAAATATTTTTAAGGGGAATCTTGAGCCATGATTTTTAAGGTTACCAAATTTAAAACCTCTGTCAACATAAGGGGTTCCTTTTCCAATAATGAAATTTCCATTATTTGACAAACCCATTATGGGGTATGTGTTATATAGGTCCAATTGGGGCATATGCTACATATCCAAATAGTGCCATCTATTGACTGACAATCCTGTTATGTAGGAAACTTATACATGGACAACTAAGAGCATGTACTACATAGTCAAGAAAAAGTGGTCAATGATGTTTAACATTTTTCCATTGATAGATAGGGGAAAATAAGATTTGGGTGACTTAAGACCATAGAAGTTAGTTTTTCCAAGGAAAGTATTTTTATGAATGAAAAGGGGAAATTTTATACCCACATAAGTCATGAATAATAGAACCATTTGTATACAAAATTGGGGTATGAATAATGGTTAACATTTATTAGAAAGGGGAATTTCTGATATCATATTGTGTAGTTTTAAGTCTCACAGTGAGGTACTATTCAGTTTAAAGTCATGCAGTGAGGACATTGTACTGTGCTATTGTATGTCATGCAATGAGGACATTATACTGTGTAGTTTTATGTCATTTAGTGAGGACATTGTACTATGTATTTTTAAGTCATGCTTTGAGGAAATTGGTACTATGCAGTTTTAAGTCATGTAGTAAGGACATTGGGTGGATTTAATTTATGGTCTTTAGCTCTAACCAAAGGTATTAGATTCTCCCAAATTCTTGATAATTTGTATGAAAATATACTATAATTTTTAGGTATGGAAGGGAATGTGGTTAACTATGATTTGAGAATTTCTAGAACCAAGGAATGATATGGGAAATTGGCTAAAATCATTAGAGGAAGTCTCTTCTATGAACTAAGTTACCATTATTTGAAAAACCCATTATGGGGTGTTGTATTATGTAGCTCAAACTAGGGCATATGTTGCAAATCCTAATGGTGGAATCTTTTTATTAACATGCCTATTTTATAGGAAACTTTTTCAATGCTACTTAAGGGCATGTGCTGCATAGTCAGACAAAATAGATCTTAGATGTTTGACGTTCTATTACTAAAAGCCGAAGAAAGTTTATGGAGATTCAGTTTTTCCAAAGAACAAAGTTTGGTTTATGGAGAAAGGTACTTGAATATTGAAATGGTATTTCCCCACATTATTTACAAAGAATCTTAGGAATAAAACTTTTACGAAGGTCTGACCCAAACATAAGAGGTATGGTACCTATAGTTTTAGGTCATACAAATTAGAACATAAATTGAAACAATATATAATTTGTGGACAAGTGATTTCAAGGATATTTCATATTGTATTTAAAACAGGTTGACTGAAATGTGAAAACCATGGTCCTGAAGACTTTTAGATTTTGTGAAATATAATGGGAAAAGTATAATTGAATGACTATTTTAAAATACAGATTCTTGCATATTGTCATCAAAGATTAAAGGGGAAAAAGATAATATAACCAAGAACTGAGTTACCATCACTTGAAAAACCAGTTATGGGGGTTGGTCTTATACAGATCCAACTACGGATTATGTTTTATATCCAAATAGTATAATCTTTTGACTGATAGGCCTATCATGTAGGCAACTTATGTAAGGATGCCTAATGACACATGCTGCATAGTCAGGCAAAAGATCTCTGAGGAATTAAAAACTCTATCTCCAGAAACCATAAGAAAGATTATAAGGATCTGGAAATATTCAAGATTAAGAGTGTAAAATATGGAAGTGGGTTTGTCCCAATACATATGAAAAATATTTTAACCATTATTGGCCATGAGTTAAGCATTATTTACCTAGATCTGACTCATATGTAAAATATAGATTTTCTCTGTTTCCTCTGAATTAATATTATAATGTGCGGTTTAATGTAATGAAATGAGGACCTTAAACAGTGATGTTTCTAGTCATGTAGTGATGATATTAATAACCCCATAATAAATTGAGACACCTTATTCATATAAAGAATAAATTTACACAATTCCTAAGCCCACTTGAGCTATGCTCGGTGTGAGAAACAAGGAGTAGTAAAGGTTTTTTCTATAATATATAAGTGACATAGGTGAAGAATAGGGTGTTAAATTTCTTTCCATTTTAACTTCATGTGGAAAGGATGACAATGAGCCGATATGAAAGGAAATACATATTGTAACTGGATTAAGGGATAAAACCCAATTGTCATTATGTGTCTTCCTAGGGAAAGAATCAAGTCATACATAGTTCTTAGAATATTTTCTATATAGATTTCATTCTTATACAAGAAATAAATGGATTTTTTATCACGACTGAGCCCAAGATTAGAGATATAGGCATCTCTACATATCTAAAATTGATGAGAATCATGTCGTAAATAGTTCATTAAACAATAATTCCTCACGCTAATTGAGCTTTCCATGAAGAATGGGGGATTTTGACACATTCTAAGAGAATGATAACTCTTAAGATGTAAAATGGTATTAGAACCATATCATATATCTTAAAGAAACACTCTGTATATATATGATTCATATAAAAGTGAAGAAAAGGAAATAAGATGATTTTGTGATTTTGACTGGGCCAAAAATTGGAGATTTAGGTGTCTCTACGTATCTAGTTGGAAAATGAGAACCAAGCCATACATAGTTCTTGAAATAAGGTATCTATACAGATCTGACTCAGATATAAGAAAGAGAAAGACTCGTGTACTACTAAGGAGTAGTGATGAAGTAAATGTTGTTTGCTTATGGTTGCTTCTAACATCAAAATAGAGAAAAAGTTAGTTTAAAAAATGTTGTCATGCAGTTTAACGTCATGAGGCAAGAAATAAGATGCTACTAATTTTACTATCATGCAACATGAACTATTATAGTTGTTATTCAGTTTAATGTCTTACCACTTGGACATGGGGTCTGTGCAGTTTTACGTCTTGCAGTAAGGAAATGGTATTGTGCAATTAAATGACTTTCAGTGAGGATGTTCTATTGTGTAGTTTAATGTCTTGCAGTGAGGATGTTGTATTGTGCAGTTTAAAGTCTTGCAGTGAGGATGTTTTATTGTTTAGTTTAATGTCTTGCAGTGATGATGTATTACTGTACAATTTAATGTCTTATGGTGAGGACAAATATTCAAAACAACATAAAGTATTTCTTCAAGAATCTCACATTGGTTGGAGTTAAAATAAGCTCTCCATCCATTGAGATTATAGCATACGTTCCATTTGAATAGATATTATGTATGGAATAAGGTCCTTCCCACATTGGCTCATAATTTGAAGGTTTCTTTCCTAGTATCATTGGAGTCCTAAGAAACAATACCAATTTTCCTTGAAGAAATGAACGGAGGGAAACATTCTTGTCAAAATATTGTGCTATTCTATTCTAATATAATTCTAAATGATTCAAAGTATGCAATCTTTTCTCATCTAATAATTAAAACTCATTGAACCATTTTTGATACCTCCCATCTATAGAAGAATGACCACAGATTTCAACTTCGAGTGAATGAAATTGCATTTCAATTGGAAAAATTGATTCAGTTCCATGTACCAATGAATAAGGAGTTCCTTGTGTAGTAGTACAGGGAGTTGTCCGATAATCCCATAAATCATTCAAAAATATTATCAATACATGATTTCTTATCTTTATACACCACTTTCTAGAGTATATTTGATAGGGTTTTATTGAATGCCTCTATCTGTCCATTGGCTTCCCATGATAGCTTGAGAAATGGTTGGATTTGATATTATGTTCCTAATATAACTTTTTTACCTCAATAGAAAAAAATTTGGTGCCATTGGATTTCAAAATAGTCCGAGGGACACCAAATCTGGTGATATATTAGTTTTGAAAAAACTAACAATAGTTTTGGCTTCAACATCCTTGAGAGGTATTTCCTCAGCCCATTTAGAGAAGAAGTCAGTAGCAGTGAGAATATAATTTAACTGCTTATCCATTGATGAAGGATAAGGCCCTACTACATATATTCCCCATGTGAAAAATGTATAGGAGTATTTAGCTATATGTATCTACTTTGGAGGTTGATAAATGATGTTGGAATGCACATAGAAGGGATGGAATTTTTTAGTGAAATCTGTATAATCCTACATCATTGAAGGCCAACTGTATCCAAGACTTCAGATCTGATCAGAGAGTTTGTGCTTAGACTGGTGAGGACTACAAACTCTTGAAGGAACTTCTTTTATGATAGATGTAATCTCTTCTCCATTAATACATCTGAATACGATTCCATCAAATCCTCGCTTGAAGAGAATCTTTTAGTGGTATGGACTATCGTAAAGTGTAAAATTGGCTACTTGTCGACAGATCTATTTTTCCTTAACCCTATATGGTGGAAGTACCCCATTTTGAAGATATTTAATGATGGATGTTCTCCATCCCGAGGTATGAGCATATGGTTTAGAAATAGGTAAAATTTCATTAATTTCCTCTATTCTGGTTTGAAAAAATGGAGAGACCACATGACGATGGGCTATGCTAATGACTGTCTCATCCCAATTTGGATCTTCCGAGGTTGTAGCTACATTAGCCAGTGCATCTACCTGAGCATTTTTTGATCGCTGTACATAAGGCAATGTCGTCTCAGACGGAAATTGAGCCATTAACCCTTTTACATAATCACACAAATGGATTAACTCTTCTTTCATATATAATATTCTCCATTGATTTTTTTGTTACAAATACTAAATCAAATTTCCATTTTAAATGATCCATTTTCACCTGAAGGTCCAATTCCAAACCTGCGATGGGAGCTTGATATTCTGCCTCATTCATGGAACCACCTTCTGATAACAAGAAGGAATAAGGAAATACTGCCCTTTATGGGGAAATAAGGACAATTAATAATCTTACTTTTTTGAGTTTATGGTTTTCCATTCTCTTTTCTGTTGGAATTCTAGAAGAACCATCAAAGTATATTTCCCATGTTTTGGAAATATCTTGAATAGAGAAGAGATCTTCATCAGGAAGTTCAGTATTACATGATGTATCTTCCGCAAATGGATGTTCAGTAAGGAAATCAGCCCGAGCTTGGCCTTATATTTCCTTTTGAGGCACAAACTGGATATCAAACTATTGCATAATAACTTTTCACCGTGCCAGATGCTCAGTGAGCATAAGATGACTGAGGATAAATTTGAGCAGGTTGTTACGAGATTCCAATTAAACCTCATGATGTTTCAAGTAGTTCCTTAATATCCGAACTAAAAAGATTAATTCCAGGAAACACTTTTCAATAATTGAATATCATGTTCCCACATCAATCATAGTTCGATTGAGATAGTAACTGATGTTTACATTACCAGCATCATTCTTTTGTGTGAGGAAGACACCTAGTGATCGCTTTATATCTGTCATATAGATAAGAAGTGGTCTTCCATGAACTAGTGGCATTAATACTAGTGGACCCAAAAGATATTTCTTTATGCTATCAAATGAATCTTGATAGTATTCATTCCATAGGTAGGAAACCCACTTCGTCCTTAATATGGTGAAGGGCGAACACTTCCCTGCCAAATTGGCGATAAAGCACCGGATATTGGCCAAGTGTCATGGGATTTTTCTTAATTCATTGATATTTCTAGGAGGTGACATACTAAGTATTGATTTTTTTTCTCAGGATCAAATTTGATACCCCGATGGCATACAACGAAGCCAATGAACTTCCTTGAGGTTACCACGAAAGCACATTTCAAGGTGTTCATCTTCAAACTGTGTTGCCAAAGTTTATGGAATGTGGTTTCCAAATAATCCAAGTGATTAGAAAATTATATGTATTTGACCACTAAATCATCCACATAATATTCAACAAATTTTCATAAGAATGGTTTGAAGATATGGTACATGGAACGTTGGTTTGTTGCACCTTCATTCCTTAAGCAAAAGGGCATTACCCGATTGCAAAACACAACTCAAGGGGCCTTGAATGTTGTAGATTCTTCATCCTCTATGGCCATACATATTTGATTATACAAAAAGTAGCCATCCATGAATGAAGGATCTTCATAGTTAGTCATTGCTTCAAATAGATTCTCTATAATCGGAACTGGAAAATCATTTTTAGGACAATGCCAGTTAACATCTCTGAAATAAATGCAGACTCTAATTTTTCCATTATTCTTTTCCACTAGGAAAATATTGGATAGCCATTTATGATACTAAACAACCTTGATATAGTTATCCTTTATAATCTTATCAAATTCAGCTTCAATATTGGAAGCATGAGTTAGGTGTGTTCTTCTTACTACCTACTTGAATCCACGATGCTCTTCGGGAAAACCCAAATGATGGGTGGCTACATCCGGATTAATACCTAGAATTTTTATATAATTCCAAGTAAATATATCTCAATGTTGATTTAGAAAGGAAGTATACATCTATTTATCTTCACAGGTCATGGATGTACTAATTAGAGTGGTGCGTGGATCTTCTTATCTACACAGATTTATTTCTCTGAGCTCATCCACAGTGGTACTGACACCTTCCTCAAATGCCATAGGAGCATCCCTACGATCTTCCTCTTATTATTCATTAGTTTTTACCTCTTTTTTCCATTTTCATAGTAGTTGACGAGGATAAACTCCAAGAGTTATAAGGGAAATCAGTATTTGATCATCGTGAAGAAGAGGACACCATATCTGACACTACTAATGACAAAGGGTCTTCCTTAGGTAATAAAAAGGGATTGATGGATTGAGAATCAATATCATGGTCTTTATATAGAATTGATACTATATCTTCTACCCTGATTGATGAAGCAGAGGCATGTTGTAGTTCAATGGATGAAATGAAAACATCTCCATTTAGGCATTCATCATTTCTTGGTGGATCAATAGTTTCTTCCATGTTGTTAGGATCAATTCCCATCGTCGATTTTATGGAAGTTACTTGATGAGTTCCCATATTTGGGTTTACATTCCCAATTTTATTGATGGGTAACACATAATCATTACTCTAATATATAAATGCATTTTTTGGGATATTTTCCTATCCATTTGGAGCATTCACTCTAGTTTTTTCCTTTGTCTTGGGCTTCATTCCTTTTGTGTGATAAAATAATGCCTCAATGTATCGAGATTCGAACATTTTGAATAGTGCCTTGTCCCAACACAATTTCTTGATTTCACCATTGAAACAGTACATAAGACATTGGTGGTATGAAAAAGGTACGAATGCTTATTGATACATCTAAGGCCTTCCATGATGAATATTGAATGCCATGGCTTAACGAACAAACATTAAACCAGAATTTGACACAAGATCTCCAAATTGAGTTTTGAGTGTAATCTCACCCAGAGGTTCTTGTCCATTATTATCATAAACTTGCAACAATAAAGTCAAAAGAGATATGTTAGATTCA
Source organism: Viscum album (assembly GCA_963277665.1). Classification (NCBI taxonomy): domain Eukaryota; kingdom Viridiplantae; phylum Streptophyta; class Magnoliopsida; order Santalales; family Viscaceae; genus Viscum; species Viscum album. Next base: position 726,239,974 of record OY728126.1, on the reverse strand, counting down.
GTTAGGCCCAATCGACGAAGTGTACAAACTGGAATGAGGTTAACTCCAGAGCCATTATCAATAAAGGCTCGTCAGATGTATACGTCATTAACCATGATAGAAAATTAAATGGGTCTAATATGTCCATGCACCACATCATTTTCATCTTCATCTGAAAAATATATGACTACATGAAATTCTACAGAATCATTCTCTATACGGTAAACCTTAACAGCAACAACAACAGTTTCAATCTCTTGAGGACAAGACAAAGCCTCATTGAGTGCTTCTCGAAGATCTTTTGATAGATTCAAAGCATCTATAATTGATAACTTGGTCGGTACATGGGACAATTGTTTCAAGAAAGAATACTTTTGGTCCAAGTTTCTACGATTTACAACATATAGATTTGGTTTTGTAGATGTTTTGGAAGTTGATGCTTCTGATTTAGATATACTCTATGTTGGAGAAGAAGCTAGAAATACTCTTGGATTTGGTAAATTAGACTAACTAGGTGTATTCATTTTCTAAGAATAAGAAGGTGTGACTTTTAATCAGGCTTCCAAAATTATTGTGTAAGTACTAAATCTATTTTTCATGGAAGAAACTCCTAGTTCTTGTTGAACCCACAGAAGGGCTCTTCCATGAGTTTCTACTGCAAATATGGTTCGAGCAAGGGTAGACTCAAAATTGTGGTTTTAGAATTACCACCTCTTCCCCTATATCCTCGACCATATCATCATTCTATTGTTCCTAAATTATATACAAGGAATTATGGATCATTGTAATCATAATCATCATTGGCATAAGGATTTTTTAAAAGGACAACATTAACAGAACCAAATATTAATTCTTCATTTGATGAAGATTCTTGTTGACAAGTTAATTCTGGTTGTGTTGTTTGGAGGGGAGATGCCCGTGCCTTTGAAGTAGTTGTCCTAAAAATTTTCATGGTCAAGGAATACATTGGCCTTGACACAAGCTCATCTTCTTCTGATTGTTCTTTTTTCCTTATAACCACTTCTCTTTATTGAGGAATGACCTTTTGATGAAGGTGGTTTTTCTGTGGTAGGATTACCATAAGACACAATCGGTTTTTTAAACTGTGTTCATAAAATGGCATGAGTCTATTTGATCATTTTTTAATAATCCCATCATCATATTTCTGCACATTTTTACTTTTGACCACTTTCCATTCGCCTTCTTCTTCTGGATCAGTAGTAGTAACACATGTTACTTGAGCTAATGAACTTTTCAGTTTCACTTTTCAAGAGTCTACCATCTTTTGAAAAAGGTCATTGAAAACAACACACTTCTGAATTGGGTGTCATAACATCTGGTGAAAGGGACAATAATTAGGAATATCTTCATCTTCATCTTTATTTGGATTCTTTGTCCTTGGAAACTGAACCAAATTGTTTTCTAATGCTGAGATGAAGTAACCAGAAACATGTTCATTCTTCAAAAAATAAACTTTATTCTTTAATTTCTCAAATTGTTACCACATTTGATCTCTTTGATCATATTGATGAGGCGGTAATTGCTGTAGATGTTCAGGAAGCGGAGCCCTTCAGTAGGATGAAGGTCTTGAAGTAGAAGCAGGTATAGGTGCATGCTTGAGTGTGACAGTAGCATCTTCTTCCTTTCTTATCCTCCTCCCAAAAGATGATGGAATTAAATGAGTTTTATCCTTAGTTTCTATAGTTGAGTCTTATATATTTTTATCAATTTAAGTAAGGTCTCGAAACCCTCCTGTGTATTTCACAGGGATGAATGGTGTGCGTAATTTATCATGAAAATTTTCCACACAAATTGGCAGTAACTCCTCTTGAAGGATTTCTAGATTTAAGGAATATATCAATCCTTTCCATCGAGAAATGAAATCTAAAACTCTTTCATTTTCCCTTTTTTTACAATGGGTAAGATGAAAAACTATCATTTTGGAAGAATTGAGCTAAATTGAAGAATAAATTTCTAAAAAAGATCTTCCCATCCATTAATTGATCAAGATTGAAAACTAGTATACCATACAAAAGTTGGTCCTTGTAATGACATCACAAAACACCTAAGCTTAACTGCTTCTTGTTGTTGAGAAGTTACCATCATGGGATCACAGTAAAAAAAACAAAATGTTTTAGGTGTTTTTCCGGATCTCCTAAACCATTAATTATTGGGAATGAGGTATTTGATAAAATTGGTGGGGAGGAATTGCATCCACCCATTCTAGGTAAGCTCTTTTTTCTAACTGAACTGGTGCACATCGTTCTTCAATAGCTTCAAATAAATTCATTAATGCCTCAATTGTGTTCATAATCATTTAGGGAATATTCTGATGAGATGGAACTTCAACAGGTATAGCAACTAGAGCTTGATCTGGTGCAATGATCGACAAAACCATTTATGGTGGTGCATATATATACCTTAGATAACCTACAAGAACTAGCCTATCAGGATGTATTTTTTCCTACCTTGATTCTGTAACCTATGTAGGGAATTCATTATCTATATATTTAGTTACTACAAATCCTATTTATTGAGGAGATCTTACAAGATTTTCTAATTGTGGACCTGTCTGGGGAGTACGCCTAGTGGAAATGATGTTTTGAAGTAAATCTGTATTGAGTCTTTTCAACTCCTTCATTTCCTCTTCTTGCTATACAAATATTTCTTCAAGATAAATGGATTGAACTTCTCCAGTGGGAAATTGAGAGTCAATCTGAAATTTTTCCCCTTTTTAGATGCCTTTCGAAGAGGGGTGAGTTGGTTATTTGAAGGAATACCTAGATTCTAGGAAAGCATCTGATTTTGGATGCACACACCTTCTTCATTTGCCTTGGTGTGTACCATATTATAGACATGAAATTCGTCTTCCAATTCCCCTAAACTGGAATTATTTTATAGAGGATCTTCGGAAATGGTGTAAATGACATTTTCTGACACGTAATGCATCGATGGTATTCTTTTAGTATTTTTGTGAGATCATCTTTCTTCGTATCCTTCATGAAACTTAGTTCTCCCATATGATGAATTCACTAGAACTGTTTGTTGGACTGTAACCCAAAGTTAATCCTTAGATGTTTCAGTTGTACTCTTTCCTTGTGGATTCTTCCCTAATTAGGAGAAAACTGACTTCCGTTGAGGATGTGATTGCAGATGTGAAAAATCCCCCATCCCTGTAGCCTGGGAATATCCCTATTCTTCTTCTTAAAATCTTTGAAATTTGTTGAATGAACATGAATTTTGAATTTAATGATCCCCCAACCTTATAATATGGGGTGATTCTTGAACTGTTAGGGATGAAAATTGTGAAACTCTTCTTCTGATTTTGCGGATATTGGTTCAGACATTGGCATGGTGAATTATTAGAAAACCACTCAAATCACCTCTTTTATAAGATCGTCGTGTTATTTCAGACATTTTAATTCTATGACAATTGACATCCTCTAAGCGGGATGCCTGCTCAAGATTCTGAGATGCTTGAGGTAAATGTAACTCAAAAACTTATTTTATTTGGGCCAGATTCTGATGAGAACTGGTTGATTCCTGTTTTTGGGCATACATCCTATTACATACAAAATATATTGATTGTGGATGACCATGGGAAATAACATTGCATGAGACCGCTTTTGGTGGAATTTTATGATTTTGGAGTGCAGTAAAATGCAATGCTCCATATGCAGCCCATCCTCTAATACGAACACTAGATGGGGAATAAAATATTAACATGAAAAGTCTCTTTAGAGCATTGAGACATTCCCACTGAAGGGTTTTCTACGATTTTTCAACCATTAGTTTTTGGGAAACTGAGAGAGAATCTAAGCCAATTTGGCCTTTCAACCCTTCTATTACCTTTACATGATTGGGATATTCATCAAATAGTAATACTTAGAGTTTTAAATGACAAATAGTTTTCTATAAGTTGAGGAAGATGTCATGAATGCAATCTTTTGTCATCAATTATATAATGTTATACAAATAATTCTCTAAATGATAAAACATGACTAATATATATCCTTTAGCTAATTGTTTCCTCATGTTTAACACATCTTCATCATCTTTTATTAGAGCTTTCTCCACTTGTTCTGAACAATGTGGATGCTCAGTACTAGAAAAAAATGACCTAAGGGAGGATCATAGAATGACCATTCCCTTAAGATGTATTCTTGTTGAGAATGTGTTTCACCTATAAATGAATAGGCATCAGAAAAGATTGGCCTTGTGTTTTCATGTGCCGCAAGATATGATGTATTTCTCATCGCTACATTGTCAATTTCAGAATTGTATTGACAATGTGAAATACTAGTATGGAGAGTACTTTCACAGTGAATGCCATGATAGGGAGGATCACCATGATGGATTAAAGCAAGGGATAAATCATCTTTCTACTTGGTCTTCTGGCCACACAGAGGGTTGTCGTGGCTGTCATCCATAGATAATAACTCTAGATTGACAAAATTTTCTTGAAGCATGCCTTCAGGATGAAGTGTCCGATGAGGAACTTCAAAATTACAACTACCACTCCCATAATTTGGTAATGATAGGGTAATATCTTGAGCTGCAGTAGATAAATGTCTGAGGGATTCAATAACTCCATCATTAAGAGAATCCAAATTGCATCTTGTTATTTGATTTTCCAATAGTTCTAGGTGAGACTACTTTTTGGATGTTCTCTTATACTTATTTGGGGCTACTTGCTGGGAGTAGTGGTTATCATGGGCAAGTGTATGTGCCTGCCTTGGAGTGGTTACTGAAATGAACTGATTAACTCCAATTGTAAAGGGTGTATGTTCCCAATCTTTTTGTCCATATGATATGGGGGAGTATGCCCCATGACACTCCTGGACTGGAAAAGAAGTGTGTATTTGCTCCGGGATTGCATGTGGATGTGTCATCCCATGTGTGGGGACAAATTTATCAGTCTATTCCCCTGATATTGTTGAAGTAGTTGTTAAAATATCTTATCATTCTTCTAGAATATGGGAAGGGTTTTGCATCTACCCTTTCACTATTGATAAAATGGGTTTGGTGACTTCAGCGGCCGGAATGATAATATACATCAATTCCATATCTAGAGTAGGTGTATGTGCCTAATTATTTACACATTTTCCTATCAATGGGTATTGATAATACTAATATATGGGGTCATAGAATTGGGTCTTCCCCAAATTTGTTGTTGGAACTCTTCGAATGACTTCCCCTAGTTCTACCAAACGAGACTGTTGGAAAACTTGATGAACATTGGAAGGTGTATGTACCTGATAGTTATTCCCTATCATGTATGGTTGATATAAATCCTTCAATACTGGAAGACAAGACTGATGACATAATTGGTGATTGTAAACATGTTTATGTTTCTGTTTACCAGTTTTCATGACCTTTAACTGGCGTAAATCTTTAAATACAGTCATACAAGCCTATAGACTGAATGATAACTTATAAGCAGGTGTATGTGCTTGTTCACGGTACTCCACTGGGTTTATCTACTAAGATTGGTGAGTTGATGTTAGATGAGTCTACTGAGTATCAAAATTACGATGGATGGGTGTATGTTCCTGCTCATTGTCTTCCATAAAGTTAAATTGATGGACTTATCTAGAGGAGGCAGAGGTGAGAGCCTGCTCCCTGTTGATCAGACGTTGTCCTTGGAAGTTCATCTTGTGTGCCTGGGTCTAAGAGAACTAGGCCAAATGTCTAGAGGAAACACCACTATCATGATGGGGGTACACTACCGCACGATTCAGGGAGCGACTGTTAGTGGAGTCGTCAGGAAGGACTCGTGTATTCTTGAATTGAGGTTTTGAGTGACCTATGGATCCACTTCCCCATACTACCAGAGGGATTTATTGTTACATTCCAGGGATAACGACCCGAAAAAGTTGGAGATGGTGGTTGGCATTGTTCTCTTCTAGATCATTGGTCGTCATTGGACAAATGATCAATGATTGTTATTGACCTAGAGGGCCTATCGAGCAGCCTCCAAAGACAGAATTGTATCGTGCCGGAGATATTCCATTACCTACACATTACAGACCCAGTGTTGAATACATTGGGATGGTGATGACGTCCTTGCTAGGGATGGAGATCCATCTTGAGTAGCAATCTGGAAGTTCACAAATGTTGTCTTGGAGAAAGCCATTTTGGAGTGAAGGAAATTCTGAGAATAAAAACATGAATGTTTCAACAAAATCCATCAATGAAACATGTTTTTAGATGGATACTTGCATTATTTATTCCTTTAGACGTCCTTCAATAATCAATTGATAGGGGCCTAACAGGTCGATAAAATTGTTAACATGGCTATGGATTCACGTCGGGTTCACCATTTTTGTTTCATAGTTCCTTCAAACGTGTGTTCTAGTTTTAAGAATAATTTTTTCCATGAAGTTTCCATTGGATTTATTTATGCAGCTAGAAACATCCAATAGTTCTTCATCCAATGGGGACCTACTTTCCAAAGGTAGGTGTTCTTTAAGATTGAACTTTATGATAATTAAGAATGTGCATTGGTTGAGAGGATGGGAATTCAGACTCATCACACCCTTTTGGGTGGATTTATGGTCTACTCCAAGACTCTCATTATAAATTTAAGATATTGTCATGAATCCTTATTAATTCACCAATCATAACATAAGTTTCCCTTAAAATTCACAATCACTTATTAACATGTGTAAAATGTATAATCATCAGTATTCTTTCATGGTTCTTAATTTATGGAAATATTCGTACGTACTCAAGGTTTTCCATCAACGGTATCCTCTAATATACTGCTTAGAGATTCTTTTAATCAACATTGTGTTGATACTAGTTTTTGAACCACTTAGGGGGGAACTCTGGAATTTATTATCATACATGGAGATGAAGGTTTTATTTGATCTTGGGATCATTCCCATAAGATGGGACACCTACATATCCTTGTAAATGGAATCAAAACCCTTGTTGTTCTATTCCATAGAATGGGACACATCATACCTTTTAAAGTCATGTGATATGGACCTAATCGTACAATTTAATGTCTTGTGGTATGGACATCTAAGTGGAATATTCCTAGTAAATGTTCGGTGTGGGACTTATGTTAATGTAGCAAAAGTAACTTGGAAAGGATATGAGTTTCCAAGTAAGATTAGACCATATTGGGAATAAATCCCAAGGAGAACATGGTTTATATGGAGTATTGGGTTTGAACCTCATGGAGGCTTTCTACGTATCTTATATGGATGGGAATCAAATCTCACATAGTTTGATATGTCCCATAAGAGAGTATTGTCCTTTGAGAAAGATGAGTTTGGTATTACTTACTAAAAAGGATGCCTTGATTATTTCGGGTTTAATTTGGGGATTACTCATAAGTAGGATTCCAAGATTAAAAGAATTAGGCTTGGATTCCTAAAGAGGATTTCTAGTGAGCTCATTTCATAAAAAAGGCTTCCTATGTATCTGAGTTTGAATGAGAATCAGAGTTCTCATAGTTCCTTCAATTGTGCAAATGTTGTAACCATGACAAATCTCTAATCCCACGTGAGTCATTCTGAGTGTGAGAAACAGGAGGAAGTAAAATATTTAATAAAGGCATTCACACTTTAAAAATTTCCCTCCTCCGCTAGTGGAAGAGGGCGAGGAGACAAGCCTTCCTTCAGTTCTATTTACATTGGACAAGGGTCCAATGAAAGGAGAAAGGGATGAAGGTTAGGGGCTTACACGAGGATGGCTACCCTTGATGACAAAGAACAACAGGAGAGGGAAATGGTAACAAGAGTCCATGTGAACATCCCCCCTTTGGTCTTTGGAACTGAAAAAGAGAGGAGGAGCAATGATGCCACCTCCTATAAGAAAATCTAGGGGAATATGCCAAGGTGGTTACCCTAAAATCGATCCCGGTAGGGGAAGGAAGACTTATCCATTATTTTTAAATGCAAAAGTAAGTATGAATGGTACCTTCCCTACAAGAGACCTGAGGTTCCGGGCCATCTCTTCGAGGAGGGAGAGGCCAGAACCCAACCCTCCTCCAAACTGGGAAATTTCCAACACTGTTTTTGGGGGAAAGGCTCATGTGACTATATATATAAAAACCAACAAATACTCCATCAATCCTAAACCCAATGTGAAAAAAATGTACGAAACCTCTGAATTTGGATATACAAACCCAAATAGAAGAGACACTCATGTGCCTTTATCAAAGGTTTGGTATGCCAAAAAGTTTTAGTGGAGGTCTCAATAGAATCCATTTCTGAGAATGGAGCCAAATAAGAAGAAACATTGACATGAATGGATTTGAGGAAAGCTTTATGGTTTGTAGACTGAAGAGAGTGAGGAAAGTAAGTGAATCATAGAGGGGAACCAAATTAGAAACGGGCATGAATATATGGGCGCACAAGTTGGTAAGGTTTCCCAAGTATGGGCATGCAAGTAGGCTTCAACGACCTGATATTCACTTAGGCGACAAACAAACTATATGATAATACTTGGGTGAGACCTTGATCATGCCTTAAAGAGTATTCATAGGTGATCCAAGAAGTGGGGTTCTCAAGTTCATATGAGAGGAATGGGAGGTGCACAAGTATTTATAACTAGGGGAGGTTGGGTGCTTTAGGCGCACAAGGGTTATGGTTTTCAAACACAAAAAAGGACTTTAGTCCAATGATCCTCAATTAAATTCTCTGCTCAAGGTGTTGAAGAACTACCTTGAATGTTTCGGAAGACTGGGGCAAAGTACTAGGGAGAACAGAGTAAGAATTCGGCTTGATGGAAATTTGTCCATACAAATAGGGGCCCCAAGGGTCTATTTATAGGAAAATAAATGACCTTGGGAAAAAATAAGTTGGGCGCCCAAGTACCTTGTGTGCCGACAATGTTTTGGTTATAAATGGGTGAAACATTTAATACATAGCCAAAAAATTATAATTTCATTCATCTATATCATGGTGGTACATAATTGGGTTACACAACATATAGGTGCACACAAGTAGGTTGTGCGCCAAATTAGTTTTGGCTAAACTAAGGATGCAAAAAACATATGCCTTGGAAAATCCTTGACTTTTCTTTACGTATTCCCTATTTTCTATCTAATGGATTCACTTATCATGATTTTAGACACTTTGAGAGAATGGTGTGTAAAAAATATATTAACTATATTATGTGAAAAAATCGAGTCATTTAATTTAACTTATAAATCTTGCTAATATTAAATGAATATAGAAATTTAAAATAATATTCATTCAAATAAAATTATTCATCATATTTATTTAAACACTTTTAAATAAATTAAATCAAATTATTTGTTGCTAGAAAAATAATTAAATAATTTATTTATCAATGATAAATTACTTGGAAACTTCTCAGACGCATTTGTGGTGCCCACCATGTCATATATACATATTCACATGAATAAGGAAGATTCATGAATGCTATGTTTTTTGTAACCCGTTAGGCCATTATTTCAATATTAGTGAATAACATTTATAAACCAAGTGTATATTCCATCAACCCACAAATTCCCATAAATATATAAGTACCACTCATATAAAAGACAACCAGCCTATGAACGAGTACTACGTAATATAATCTCATTGTCTTTAGATATCTTAAGAAGAAAAACACACACTTGTGTCATAATACTTTCTTGATTTATTAATTATTAATATATTTGGAGGGAATTACCTTCCACTATCATGTAAAATGATTTATGAAGGTACTACCATGTTGATCAACCACGTTCGAGATATATTACTTTCACAACCAAAAAGAGAAAAATTATACCTTGATCATTCAACTAAATTCATACCACCAATGATGCACCCAACACAAGCTACCTCACCACAATTTCATTATAATTGTTTCTTCCTTGTATAAAAGTATTTGATCCAATGGAACACATTGATAGTTATCCTAGGGTAGGAGACCGATACACATTTTCATAGATAAGAACAACTAATGACTTATGAAACATGTGGTGTTCCTATTTGGGGGTCTGTCCTAATAGTCTCGCCTCTTAGAGATGACCATGTTAAAAATTCATGAGAAGAAATCTCAATGATTATGAGATCACAACACCTAATAGTAAGAAATTTACTTTTTATAATTAGTATGGAATATCTAAACCATAGAACATATATTTAAAATTAATGTCATAGTATCTTGTGGATCTCATTATTGCTTGAGCATGATATAACCATTTGATAAGATAATTAGTAAATTTAATTTACCATTTAAAGAGTAAATATGAAAATTTATACAAAATAATTGTATGTTCTCATCATTCATATCTCACTGTATACATGAAATGGAGATCGAAAGTACTGTTTAGTTTTTTTTGGGTTCCTACTATTACAACACAAAATACCATAGGTAAGCGACTTGAAATATTTAATTCATAAATAATCATACATAAACAATTCATCAATTTTATTTCCTATTTGGTTCTTCTAAGGTCTAGGGGTTACCCATTAGAAGATATAATTGACATAGTTAATGAATAGGTTCCCCGTATCTTAGAAAACAACCTATAAACAGAATCATGCAATGAGATTTATTTCCTTCCATTGTACACTTCATTTTCCATCAATAATTCCATTATTTATTACCTTATTTTCCACACATAAAAAATTTCTCCATTCTTTTTATCCATTTTAATAGGTGTCTCCTTCAAAATTTATTATGTGATGGAAATTAAGCCTTCTTTTCCCTATTGTTTCCATCATGATTTCTCTTATTAAACTCAATATTTCTCTTTTTTTTTGAGTCCAGGAGTTGGTTAAGGTATATGTTTTAAATCTTATTTCATGAAAATGAGTAGGCATAAATATGGTATCATTCACTACAATAAACATCAAATTTGAATGCTCATTATTTCCCCATTTTGCATCATGTTTAATGTTAACATGATTTGTTCGGGTTCTAACTGACGAATAAAACCAAAAAGCATAGTTTGAGAAATACTAATCTTAGTGAATAAACCGTATAATCGATTATATAATGTATAAATCATGACACCTTATATTCAATATAGTACACCATATTTTTAACCTATTTCATTCATTATCATTATCTTTTATAATCCTTCATAATGGCTTGTAAATGAAATTGGAATTATCCTACGCATATCCCCCATTAGTGTCAAACTATATGCGCAATAAGGAATGTTTTCATGTAATGGGTAATACTTAATTCCGGCCTAGCACACCCTTTTCAGTTTTATTGCCCCTGGGAATATTTATGAATGAACCACATAATATTGTAGTATCCAAAAAGTGATTTATGTCTATGAAAAACAATGTTATATCTACTTTACCAAAACATTATGATGTTTTTAATATAATTATCCTCAAATTACATCATAGGTTAATGGTAACTTGTATATATTTTTCATAAATATAAATTTTTAGGTTTCTAATAAACTTCCTCTAATACCAACTATTACAAACCTGACCCCTGTAGCCTAGTTCCAGTCTATGCTACAATTACATTGGAATAAAATACAAGGAATCACATCATGAAGGACTTATCAATTCAAAATCTTGTTAAGCTAGATACATACACGATTATTACATTACATTTTAATATAAAAATTAAAACAAAATTGTTTTTATTTCTAGAATAAATTTATTCCATATATTATATCCTTGCATATCAGTCCAAGTAATCATCTTGTAATACCAGGGAAATGAAACAAAATAAGAGTGATCACAAATTCCAAGCTAGGGTAAAGTATATTAGATGAAATCATGAATCAATAAGAATAATAAACATATAATGGTAACTAACTGGACACACATTCCATTTAAATTACATGAATGCATGAATAGATAACAAATAATCAATATTTTATAGTAAATAACTAAAAATACATCCCATTTAATAAATAACTGATAATGAAATGTATTCATAGATAATATCCTAGAGATATATCTTGGATATAAATAACTGAATAAAAAATGAATGAAATTCATAATTGTTGGATTCTATGTTTCCCATGTATATGATACCTTCATTGTTAATACCTTTTACAAGAATTCTTAAAAAATATTGGGTAAAAACTAACATAACTAATGCTAGCCAACTGATTATTCCAAGGAGACTTGATGCATCAAAGGTATATCTATAACCCTGTTCCAACCATTCCATATATGTCCACATTCTTCCATTTATTTCATATAATCAATTTAATTCATAAAAATATGCATTATCAAAAAAAATATCCATATTGAGTAAAGAACATTGATTTATCCACATTTCCACAATTAATATTATAAATGTCACGGTAAACACCATATATGAAAATGGAATACGATATAGGAAATAAAAATATCTTATGAAAAAATAGTGTTTACATTTAAGGTAAATTAAATTCCTAAGGTAATGTGAATAATTTAACTATAGGTTAATGACTAATTAAATTAATCAAGGAATTGAATGTCAATACTTTCCTTTTTAAAAAATTATCATTAACCATCTAGATGAAGAATAAGGTTGTTTTAAACATATACACTTTTGAGTAATAATACTCTATTATTTTCATTGATGAATATAAACACTATAAAATGATATTTGAAAACATTCTTGATGAAAATATCATTTTCATTTGGAAAAACAGTTTGATAATTTTTTAATCACTTTAAAAAATTTCATTAAAATATCCCTGTAAAATTGAAATGAAAATATAAAATAAATGATGTTTATTGTGGATGGTAACTCTGAATATGATGTAAAATTTAAAAAAATGAACAATACTTTTTCACTGTAAAAAGGTTAAAAAAAATTCATATTCTGAAAATGACATGAATATTTCATTCACATTTTTTAGAAAAAGTAAAATGGGAATTATTTTGTTAAATGATATAATATTACATTAAAAATATTTTTTAAAGAGTGAAAATGGTTCAAAATGAATTTAAAAAATCAGTTCAAAAATGTTAATAACATTATCGATATCAATTTGAAAAAATTATTTTGGAAGAAGACTAATTTCCAATCGAAGAAATAAATGAATTCGGATATTATGAAAAAAAATCAATATTTTTTAGTTCCAAATAGTAGAAAAATGTTACTATAACATGAAAAATATCATTCATTACCATTGTAAAAGATAATTGAAGTGGGATTGAAAAAATTACCAAATAATTTCCTTTTGTGGAAATTCATTAATAAATAGTCTCAATTAAAATTATACTATGAAATAAACCCTTAAAATGATTATAACATTGAAGTGAAAAATAATCAACTAATTAATTATGTGTATTAACTAAATATACATATAAATTAATTCTAAATAAAAATTAATAAAGTAAAAATTAATTACACACATAATCATTGATTGACATAATCAATGAAGTAGTAGTATACCATACTGAGTGGAAATTGAGTTAAGAAATCCTTTAATACTAAATAGATTTTAATTATAATCCCCTTATATAAAATAATTAAAATTTAAAAATAAAATATCTTGAATAATTTTTTATTTATGAAATTAAATGTCAATCGAGAAGTATATACACTATATAAAATAAAATACAATATATCTCAATGAAAATAAATTGATACAAAAACCCTTACCTTAATCATCCATTTGGTTGAACGTGATTTGACCCCATTTATAGTGGTCTTAAAAATGTTCTTAACTTATTTAAGAATGATACTAATATTTATAACATTCAATATTATTATTTTATAACTTCTTATTTCCCATTTTTTTGTAATCATTCATTACTTTCATTATTTATGGGGTTAATTTACTTGTTTTCTTATGTGTGTTTTGTTATGAATGTTTTGAACCTTGTGAATATTATATAGTTATTTCACATCCTTAATAATTATAATGAAATATTTATAATATTATTACATTAATTTTACTTTTAAAACAAATCATGAGTAATGGTTATGAAAAATTATGTATGTTATGATCATGGATACGGTAGGTTGTTCATACGTAGAAGTAATGTTTCCCTTTTTCACCGATCATTATAGAAAATAGATAAGTAATATTTTGACTTTAAATATTTACCATTTTATCATATATACAATATTATATACTTATATATATTTTACCTCTGTTTTGGTTTTGAAAAATGAGTTTCATAGCTTCATGATGGAGATAGTTGACACATACCCAAACAATGTTATCATATCTACGTGAGTGAAAATGAAAAAAAAGAAAATGATATATATATATATTATTTTAATAATGATAATTATTTCATTATTATAAAGATTATATCATGTATATTAGATATATTTTGTAAAATTATCTATATCAATTTCCATGCAATGTATTAGTGAAAGATGAATAGCATCGCATCACAAGACACTATTTTGTGTTACACACGAGCGACATTATCATAAATATAACGAAATTAATGGTAATATATATATATAATATAATGAATAAAAATGTATTATAATTTTATAAATTTTGTATATATACTTGATAAATATATATCATAATATCTATCATTTAGAGGGGTAATGGAAAAGTGAGAAATATTGATTCACGGGGTAGTAGTTTATCATACTCACGAACAATGATTCCGTAACCCATTTGATGGATGTGTGTTTAGTTGTATTTAAAAAACAGAACATGAAAAAATATAATAATATTTAATATAATGCAGTCACTATAAATTCATTTTATAATTTAAATTTAAGTAGGTGGAGAAGGAAATAAAATTAATATGTGTGTTTAAGAACATTACCTCATCTTCAGGTATCCTCTTGAGGTTTTCACTGAATCTTACAATGGATGAATTCATGACCAAAAAAATAGATTATATTAAAAGGGGAGATAATATTTTAATTGTGTTTTAGATATTTTTTGACCCAAATTGGAATGTAGGTGTGAACTGGAGTTGATAGGGGGTGACCTTTTATAAGTTGGGTGAGTGTCTCACTTGTAATATTTTGAAAGAGTGAATTCCACCAAGTTGTTTTCATTTATCTAGGCCCAAATAATGGAAAATTATCAATAATAGATGGTATAAGGTCTATTTTATTCTATAAAATGGGTTTTTACATGTTTTGGGTCATTCTTATACCTTATATTCTAGGTTTAACCACTAAGTAATCTTATTTATACCTAAGTCACTATAAAATTTTTTTATCTTATTTCACAAATAATTATTGTAAAAATTTATGTTTGACTAATAAAACATTATATTTTATTATTATTTCTAATATGGAATCATTTTTTTCAAATTAAATTCATAGAAGTGGCAGAATTTTATTTAAAATTAATCTCATATATGTGAACAAGAAGTGGGTTTTCAGATGTATAAATGGTTAAAAGTGTATAATGTTTATAGATCAAAACTCAACATGAAAATAATTATAATGAACCAAATTGGATTAATATATTTATTATTTAACAATTTTAACTTCAATTCCAATTACAAAAATGATTAACATTGTAAATTATTTTCTTTAAAAAGCAGTTTTCAATTAAAATCCAGTATTTTTCACTATTAATAAAAAATAAAACTTGTCAGAAAAATCCAAAAAAATCACCAAAATAAAAATTTGATATTATTATTTCAAAAAATATTTCCATTTTGTTATTTAAATTTTATAAATTTTTTAAAAATTAATTTTAAATTATGTTCACAAGGTGTGACTAATATGTCTCTTCAAAATAAATAATATTTTCAGAAAATAATTATTTTTCTAATAATTGATAATTATTTCATTTATAATCAATATATAATTAATAAAAATGTTTAAAATATACAATTTCCAATGTTAGTGAATCCTATTTTTCCCAAATTTTTAATGGCTATGTGATAACTATCATACTAAATAATAATATTAATAGTATATTGTTGTTTAGTAAAACTCAGTATTTCATGTAACACATGTTATCAAAGAAACTTATTGGTGTCTGAAATTCAAGATAAACATTGGATTTTAAGAATTGAAAGAAATATAACTTATCAAAAATAATAAATATATCATAATTTCTCTGTATGTTTTATTTAATTATATGCTAGGTGTTACATGTTACATACTCTATTGAATAAAATGTTATTCTTTTAGAATTTTTAGGGTGTTACACATTCCATTATTATTATCTATTTATTTAATTTATGACAACATATTATTTATTTATGTAATCATTTAAGTTTAAATTTTAAATTTTTTGGAAATTTGGTTTATAATACCAAAACTACATCAACCTATGTGGTGTGAATCCCTGGCCAAATAATCGATTGAATGCTGTTATTGGTGGAAAGGTTGCTGGCTCAATGATTGTGGGTTAGGAGGATAGTCAGATCTTGTTCCCTTAGGCTCTTAATATTCCTTCCTCAAATTCATCACTTTAAGGTAAACCCTCTGTTTTCAATGCCTTTTTCCATCCCCTAATGAAGATGATTCAGGTCAGATCTTCAAAAGAGGTGATACAACTCATGTTATTGTGAGGGTGGATGTAGTCTTAGAATGACATGCACATTTTCTTCACTCCATTTTAGGATGTGTTGTGCTCCCTAAAGGGAATAATCCATGGAATCTGGGTGATATGATTAGCATGATATCTTTGGTTTCAATATTTTCAAAGAGGAAGTGTATTCTAGTGGGGTGGGGATTTTTTCTCTTTTTATTTCCCAATTCAGAGTTGATTAAAATGGAATGGGGTTTGGGTTGATTTATTTGAACCTAGGTTTATTTAGAATCATAAATGGTCATCTATCTACAACCCCTTTCAAGTCATGAATTATATCACTCAAGTTTGTCTTAGATTTTATGCCATTAACTGGATCTATTAGCATCCTTATATCTTGTTTCATTTAGCTTCATTAATTGGAGTTCAAAATATAATTTATAAAAACATGGATAAAGGTAGTTTTGGTTATTTTTCCATATTACTAGTAAAATTTGATCTGAGTACAACTCTAACTAGTGAAGAGTTTCTACCCACGCAGATAGAAGATCAAAACATTTATGTTCTTTATGAAATGATCCACAATTGTTTCCCTTTTTAAAAGGTGGTTTGTCATTACAATAACTCTTACAAGAAGTACTTAATATTTTCAAATTGTCATACTAGTGGGCATGATGCATCTATGTACAAGAGGTTATCTAGTTATGGAAAAGATAATTGTCTTTCTGGGAACCCCCTACAAGTGATAAAAAATGGGAAGAAAACTAGGAAGTTTCATGTTAATGCTGACTCTTTGTCTGATGACCCTCTGAATAAGTATGGGTTTAATAGTTCTTAGAATACTCTTAATGGTTAGACCTACTCTTTAGGGGCCGCACTGAATTCATAGGGGTTTAAATCTCTCTATACAACTGATCAATCGGTATATAAGGGGACTCTTGTAGCTTCCAAAAGTTATGTTGAAGCTAGGATTCAGAATGGAGTTGGGATAGTAATATAGATACAGGTTATCCTAAATATGGTCCTAAATCTTCATACCTAATGTGTGGGTAACAAATCAGGGCTTCTCCACGTTCTTTCTCTCAATTCACCTGCTGATCATTTTCAATACGAAATCGAGAACATGTTCACTTCTTCAAAAATCTATGAAAAATGGGGGAATTCATCTGATGATAAAAGGGGGAGTGATATCACCAACACAAGGCTATATAAAGTACTCATTCTTCATTCAAAGATGCTTTCCATCATGGTAAATAAGGGGATCTATAGTGAGAGTTTTTCTCCTACGCCTACTAAGAGTAAGCTGCAAAAGGGATATTCTAAACTTCCAAAAACTGTGGCCACAAGATTGACCTCCAAGGCTCTATGAGTGAAGTATGTAGAAATCCTTATCAATCAAGGTAATTCCCAGTATTATTAGAAAACTATTGCCGACTATTAGTTTGAAAATTAATTTTCATATTATTTTTTCTAATTTTGTTGTTTCTGGTATGAGGGAAACCCCCCTTTGTTTGACCTCATCTGTCCCTTATCTACATTTTATTTTACATTTATTAAATGGTTAGAATCATTGATTTTTGTTGGTCGTGTTTTTTATCTTTAAAAGGGATAATTATGTCATTTTTAACATTTATATTTATTTAATACATCAGAAAAACCATCAATGGTTAGTGGTGATGGAAAATAAAACACATCTCTTCATAGAGGTGGAAATCCATATATACGTATGATTGATGTTTTTATTTCCTATTGGATGGAAAAGGATATTAAATATGGATATATCATACTCAAAATAATATTTAAGTATATGTAAGACACTTGTGTTATTAGTTCAGAATGATGAAAGATTATATGAAGGAGTAGGATGATGAAATAAATTGGAAATCGGTCAATTAGTACATATGTCTTCCCCCTAGATATCCTGATTCATTATACGATTAATCTTATGATGAGAACATGTCCTATTAGAAGTAGGAAAAGATTATTGAGATAAATTTACATACATATTGGTCAAAATAGAGTTATTAAAAGGTATGAGTAATGGAGGTCAGGAGGTCTAGTTTTATAATTTAGTAGAGGAGAACTCAGGTAATTACATAATGTATTAAATTAATATAAATTAATTTTCATCTTAATGTGAAACCAAATAGATATATTTTAATTATAGGATGATAATGACAAAAAATTCTCATATCCAATAAAATGTTTAATGTTATGGTGATTTCCCCCATCTCTTTTCTATAATTCCTTGTTAACCCTTTGGAAATTTACTGTGATAACAATTTTTTTACCACAATAAGAGCTATAAAAGTCACTATAAATGGAAACCAACCCATTTGTATAAACTGGATGGTATTTTAAATAATATCCCATGAAATTGAAAAAATATAATATTTTTATGTATTTAAATTCATTAAATAAAATACTATTTATAATATTATATAATTAATGTCATTTTGGGCACTAAAACAAAATTTGACATTATTGACAAAAACATAGAACTGTATTTTGAATAAAAACCATTAAAATATCAATAATTTGTTATACTAATCAAAAAATATAATTTAATAAAATAACTAATAATTTTTTTTTTACTTTAACTACTTTTAATAATAATTTACTTTTATTTTCTACTACTTAAGCAAGCACTACATTGAGGTTGTGAAACCATTTAAGGAATTATTCTATCCATAAAAATTTAAAATAAATTACCATTATAAAACAAAATAATTAGCAATTAAAATAACCATTTTATAACATACATAACATTTTTTTAATACCTATTAAAAAATATAATATAAATTAAAACAAAGAGATTATGATTTTATTTTTTGTATTTACGTAAATTCATATTAAGGTCATTATCGAAGGAAAGATGAAAAAGAAATTACACAATTTTAATAATTTGGTACTTATTATTGAAATAAATTAATAAAATGAATCAAATAGAAGTGATTCAATTATTTTCATGCCTTATCCCATAGTCTTAACCCTATTTTACCCGTTTTAAACATTCATGAGGTTTTAAATAATTTCTAAGATTACTATTCATAATGACAAAAAATAAAATGGAATTATTTGTAATTTTTGAACCTTATGATACAAAATATAGAATATATTTTTACCTATTAAATATCTATGTCTATTATAAATTAATTTTTGTTAATAACCAAAAATTCAATAAAAAATAGTTTTTATAAATATATATTTTTTACGGCCAAAGTTGAACATATATCCAAATAAACTATACAATGATTCCTATATAATTAGAAAAATTCTTTATAAATAAAGCATACATATGTTACTATAAAAAGTAATTAGAATTTGAAATTTCTTTATTTAATGAGAATAAATGATAGTATTATATAAATACGTATTTTCACTATTCACTTTAAAAATTAATTCTAGAAAAATCCCAAAAATTCATTAAATGATAAATTTTTCTGGATGATCTCAAATATGATGTTCATTATATTAAACTAAACATATAAAATTTATAAATTAATATTTTAAATATAACCATATAATAAAAGAAAATGATTTTTTTATGAATAAAACTATTTTCGTTTTCATTTAAAATTACTTAATATTCTTATAAATAATCAAATTCAAGAATATTAAGGAAGCATAAAATTGATCTTCTATTACCTATATTTTCAAAATTAAAAAAAAATTCTAGAATCATTCATTAAAAATTGATATAAATGATAATGAGTTTGAATGTTACATGTTAAAAAAAATTAATGGAATATCCCTTACCTCATGTCTTGGATCATTTTGCACATTCTATAACACATATTGTTTGAAAATGATATTTTGATTACATGTTAATTTTTTTATTTGTTTGTTTTTATTACATGGACCTATAGTATGTGGGAAAGATGGTTGGGAATGGATTTTGGTAGTTATTGGTTGAGGAACATGGTTTAAGCAGTGTGACGACTAGATGAGAGAAGATTCCCTCTAATAAGTGAGGTGGGTGAAAAACCTGTAAATAATTTAAATATTAACAAATATTATGTGTCTGACTATTGAAAAAATATCATAAATGCCATAGAATCAATGATAAAGGTCTAAATATTATCATATATAAATATTTTATATGTATAGGTGTCATTGTAAGCCTATATTTTTGTTTCACCAACTTATTAACCCCTTTTAGCTTTAGTTTTGTAACACATTTTTCAATTTCTAATGGTTGTGAGTGTTGTTTTCCAAATTCAACATGGAACCTAACCAAATGATACTGTATAGGCTCAGAAAATTCTTATACAATTGAATAAATATATGAATTTATATATTTTATAATCATTAAAAAATAATTTTTAAACATTAAATACCATTTATAGTCTTTTTTGGGACTATTCATATATTATGATTTAAAAAGAATCAAGACAACAACTTTATTGAAATAAAAACTCTTTAATCCTAACATTTAAATTATAATTATCTAATAAATTCATGTATTACATTAATTTATCCTAAATATAGTACATTTAATGTCAGAGAAATCAATTTTTTATTGTTTCTATCGCTTGCACAAGCATTGCATCAATGTTGGTAAGAATTAAAGGATATTAATATTTTTCATATAATTAAAAACATATTACTATCATAAATATTGTTTATTATTCATTAATTATATAATCAATATTCATTCACATATAATTTCAATATATTTCCAAATTATGAAAACATAATATGTGAGAGAGAGAAATTTTTTTTAATTAATCATAACATTAAATATTTTTAATGTTATAATCAAAGAAATGTGCCACCAAAATACCATATTTTCAATTATATGATTTTGGTATTTAAATTCTACTCATACAATAATATAAAGACACTTTGTAGGGTGGTTTTGAGACTTATCCCATAGTTTTAACATCATTTAACACATTTTACTCTCAAATATGGTGATTAACATTTAGCTTAGTTAATATTCATTATTATTGTAACATCCTAAACCGAATAATCATGGTCAAGATAGAAGGAAACATGACCTCATGTGTAACTCCAAATACACCAGAGGCTACCAACTAGCATTGAGGGTCTCGAGAGAAATAATTGGGAGAATATACCCTCAATTAGAGTACATAATAACAATATTAAATACCCAAATATGTAAATGTTATATGGTATAGTGTATGGATGAATAAAAATAAATCTATATAGATTATATGACATTGTTTGCAGTATCAATAGTCATACAAATAGAATAATTAATTTCCAACTCAGCCAATCAAGTATACAAGTAAGGGAAGATACAAAATTAGTAATATGATCTACAACATGAAGCCTCCCCTCATCCTAATCACCAAAGTCATTATGTGATATCCCACTAGATAATCACCTAAACCTCATCCCAACCTATACATGAAAAAATTGAGGGATTCTCTAGTATCGAATTCCATGGATTCTTGATCATGGTGTGAGTAAAACATAGTAGTAAACATGTAACAGGGTCCATTTCCCAACCTATAATTTTAAATGTACCTATACATGATAAGACCAAAATAAATGTAACATAAAATTCCTAACTACATAAAATAGCATAATATCACTAAGTACACACAAGTATTAAACATCAACATCCTAAAAATCCATGAATATTTCAATCTTCCATGAACCCCCATATATACCATTGTCGCATCAATGTTTGTATAGATAAAAAATAAGATAAGAATCAAACAATATCACTCGACATGTCACATAAAAAACATCATCTAGAACCCATAAAACTTCTAGTCCATGGATCCAAATTATTCGTTATAGGAAATAATGCATGCTCCATCATGATGGTGGTCCTTATCAGGAACACTTCACACCAACCATGTTGATCCCTATTAAGATATCTTTTAAAAAACATATGTTTCATTTTTGTAGGATCAGAAACCTATATTGTCTATCCGGTCACCCATGCAGATCATTCTATAGGGAAAACCATATCCACCTTATCAATCCCCAATAAACTATCTATTAAAACAACTATCGACCACATATATAAGATCTTATATTGGTATCATCCATCTAGTAACTTATTCACATCGCTCTAGAGTGATATCCACATATACCTTATCAATCATTGGTCATATATCTTTCAAAACACTTATTAACCTATTCTATAGGTGGAAATACCAATATTAGTCATCCAATCACAATCGGTTTCCCTCAAAATGTCATCACACTTCTCATATATTGGGGAATATACCCTAGGATTAACAATGTAGAAACCTATTACCATAATTATTTTTTCATAGGTTCCACAACATAATAAGAAAGGCACATCATAGTAAAGAACAAAAATCAATATTAAGGAAAATTATCATTAGGATACACATACTCTCAACTACTATCACTATATATAAATATCAAAAAGTTATGAAAACAAGGTATCACATCAATGAAACTTGGGTAGATATATAAAAAATTATTGAATATCTTATAGAGTCACAATTGATATGAATGTGATCAAACATCAACATGGATTTACTAGTTCTTTGTTTCAAGTAGCACAACAACACGCCCCAAGGTTTCTAAACATAAAACATGGGATCAGTCAGATACACAGAGAAACCATGTGATAAATCATCATGCATGGGTCTCATGATTGAATAAACAGTCAATTCGTGACCATCAGGGTCATGAAAACAAGCCAACACACATGATCTAACATGGCCCTTGGTAACATGTCAATTTATTAGGCATGGTAAAGTTAAATATTATGATTCATGCCTCATTAATTAATTAAGAATTAATATTATAATTAATGACATAACATGAACTAATGGTCCTTTTCCCAAAGTCTAAAATCACATACCACTGGACAATAAAAAAGCATAAGACCAAAGAGTAGTCTATATGGGACCACCTGCCTCAGGGACGATGATGTCAAAGTCAAGTTTTTTCATAGAATCTCCACATGAAACACATAAATGTATTTTTCATCCAAATTCACCCATGAAAGAATCATAAATATATTTAAACTATTATATATCTAAAATAAATGAATTATATTGTGCAATAATCATTTCCCTCTACTGGATAATTCCGAATAATCTCTCTAATCCATAACACGTGTTAAAAGATAATTTCGTAAAGATAGTTTTCATTCCACATGCGATGATAAAACCTCTACCAAGAATAATTCAACATAAAAAATAATCATAATTCTTCTTTATATTTTTCTAATAATTTCTACATTATTATAAATTAATAATTCATTTATACATAATATCTAGAAGAAATAGAAATTTCTTGATTTATAGAATATTTGATAAATAACAATTTTCTAATAATATATGATGGTAAAACCCTTCTAAAAATAACCCAATATAAAAATAATATTTAGAATTATTATTTTCAATTTTTCTATGTTTTCGTTATTTTAAGAGTTCATAAATTAGTCTAGAAAAATACAGAAATTAGTCTATAAAATCACATCAAAATAATACTAGTTAATTTCCCCTTAAATCAAAGAATAACATAGTGGAAGAGGGAGAGATATAAATGAATATTCCTATAAAGAATAAGATATTATTGAATTATAATAATAATAATATAGTGGTCTTGACCTCCCCGCTCTATTACATTGTCAAAATCTAATGTCTGGGGTGTTTTGGGAGGGGATGGTAGCTCGTTTCAATAGTTTTCCAAAATTATAGTTTTCTCATCAGTACCTCACATTGGTAGCTCAACATAAGTAGGTCACCTCGATAGGTGGTATCAATAGCTCTCATTAGTAACTCAAAGCATTAGTTGGTCAGGACATTGGAAGGTAATGGTGTCGGTAGGTTGCGTGTCGGTGAGTGGCATTGTTGACTCACTGTTAGTGACTTATGTTTGTGAGTCACGTCAATGACTCGCATCAGTGACTCACTGTTGGTGAGTCATGTTAGTTAATCATTTCAGTGAGTTAAATCAGTGACTCACATTGGTGAGTCAGGAATCGATGACTCACTATTTTTGACTCGCGTCAGTGACTCACCCATCGATGAGTCATTTCTAGTTTTTCCCATTTTTTTCCAGTTTTTCCCCTTTATGGTTTATTTTGTTCAAATTGAGTTGAAAACGTTGTTTGATTGTTTATAAATTAATTTCAAAGGATATTAATTCTATATTTAATATTCAAGCACTCCTCAGAATTTTAAATCATTAAACTGCATAATCTTAGACACGATCTGACTTTAATGGCCCATGAAACCGTCACCATCTATTGATATAGGATTTGGCTCTTATAAGCTGAGATATTCTCTTATCTATGTGTTTCTATTTTTCTTCTGGTATTCCCAATGCCTTTATTACCCAAAGAGTTTTGTGTTGTGTTGTGGCCTTCAAATTCAGTTTCCCTTGGAGTCACTTGCTGTTTTCACAACCATCGTTTTTAGTGTGAGGAGGAGTTATTGATCATCTGGTGTTTGATGTAGGAATTCATCTATCTCTCTTCATTTTTGGTATCGTGTGAAGGGTGGGGGGATCATGTGTCTTTTAGAATAAAGACGAATCGAAATCTTAATTAATGGTGTTATGAATATGAATGGGCCTATTACGATAACAAGTTTGGATACCTTAGAAATAAAAGAGGATCTTGAAAGATTATGATGATATTTGTTTAATTTTATCTTATTTAATTTATAAACGCCATGAATTGTGTTGGATTTATGCATTATAAAAATCATGGTCAATGGTGTTCTATGTTTTCACACTAGACCGATGAATTCTATTTTTTAATCATCAATTAAATGTATGTGAACATGAAAAATTAATTAATCATGTAAATCGAGTTAATTAAATGGAGTCTAGAGGATTAAACATGTTATGTGATAACCCTAGATCTATCAAAGTTTAATTAAATAATGAGTGTATTAAATTTGAATACACTTTTCCATGGTTGGTGTGGTTGTGTGTGGATCTTTCTATTTTGTTTGGGTTGTTTGTTATTGTCATTCCAAGAACGTTGGTGGGTGCAGGAGTTGACAAGGGGTTGGTTCTGTGGGTTTTTTGTGGTTGTGTGTATGATGTGGTGCAGGTGGTGTAATGGAATCTCATATGGGGATTTTGATTTATTGTGGAATGGATGAACTTGTTGAATAGTGGGTTTTAATTTGGGTGGTGTTATGGTTGTTGGGAATGGTCAGTTTGTGATGTGGGACTTCAACCATGATCAGTTTGGCTGTTTTGCATTATGTGGTTCTTTTTGTGAAGTGGGGATGCTGAGGATGGGTTTGGACAAATAGTTTTGAATGAAGATGGTGTTACCTTGCATGGGTGTTTCACCCAGAGTTTCTAGAGACAATTGGTAAGTATTGTTGGGTATGAAGTTACTCATTGTGTGTTTTGTTTGGTATATTCCTTGGTAGGGATGGAATAAATAAATAAACAAATAAATTATTTAATATAGAGTGATAATTGGTTTTAGAAATTTGCTGGGGTTTATGAATAAAGATTGTGGCTAGTTGTGTGGTTAAAAATTATAGTTGGAAGGAAGGGATGTTTTCTGTGGGATAGTCATTTTTTTTGAGAACCCATGGATTGGGATGAGAGTTTGGTATATATATATATATACATTCATGTAGTTCCTTGTGATTTATATTCACACCTCATCCTAGTTGAGCATTATGTTCCAAACACCCCCATTTTATGGGGGAGAGTGTTTTCCCTGACATCCTGGTGGGAGGATGGATGGATGGTTATTTGCTCTTCTTTGCTCCCTCTTTGAGGAATTGGTAGCCAAATACTCTTTGTTCATGCTCTGGTGGAGTTTTGAGGCCCATGTGTCTATGGGCGAGGTGTGTTTACCAGGTGCCTTAGGGATGAGATATGTTGTGCATTCCTATGTTTCTTCCGGAGGACATTGTTGTTTTGTGGCCCAAGTGTATGTTGGTGGGATGTGATGTGGCTGTGGCATAATTTTTTATTGGGAGGATGTAGTTGTGGCCAAGGTGTTAATGAGCAGGATGTTTTATGTGGCCTAGTTTTGTGAAGGTAGTTTGTGGATGTGGGGTTGTGGAAGAGCATGGAAGCATTTTGAAGGTCACTATTAGGGATGAGTAGTTAACCAGTGAAAATTGGTGCTAGGTACCCTATCATCGATGTGATTACTACTTTACTTGAATTACCTTATTTGGTGAGCATTCCTTGGTGAGGATGGGGAAGATAGTATTCCTTGTTAGGTTATTGGGAATTTATACTTTTTTTTCAAAGGGTCTTTAGTATGATTTTATATCATATGCATGAGTGATTGGATTTTATAATTGAGTATACTTATATTCTCACCTTGCATATATAAAACACTTTTTAGGATTCTAGGGAGAATACACAGACCGTTCTACACCCTACTATCTTGGGAATCAGGATAGTTGTTGGTTCTTGATTTATATTTGTTCTTTTAGTATTTAATTTGTATTTTTTTCATTTTATTTATATAAGTTTTCTTTAAACATGCATGTGGGAATGATTTTGGATTCAATTATATATATGTGTCAATTTTTTTTGAGGTTGATACATCTTATCTTCTGATCATGGATACTATAAAAAGGGAAATGCCTCCCATTTTGATAGATTTGTATACCTTTATTGTTGGTCATCACCCTGAGGCCTACTAGAGGAGGGTCTCAAGGGTCATTATATATTTTTAATCTACAAGATAGAATATAATAACACTTTATAATCCATTCCCTCTTCTTGATGGAGGTGGGTCATGAAAGAATGCTATTAGAGGTTATAATTGAAATATAGGATGGACTTTGAAGATAGGGACAATGAGGATTGTTTGGGATTGTAGGGAAATAGTGTTAGTTGACCTTGGTGTGTGACCTAGTATAGGTAAGACCAGATATGACATGGGATTTTATGGACCTTCATGATCTAATGCAAAGAATATGAGATTACCAAATGACCAAATGAGGCTACACCGTTTGTGGGGTAGAGACCCTAGAATAGGTATATGATTCATGATGACATGTGTTCATGTTCTTTTGGGAGATTTTTGGAAATTAAAATAAACATTGAGTTAAAAAATGCTAAATAAATTCCATACTACTCAGTCTTAGAAGTTCCCAGATTACTTTTTCATCTATCGCACGCGGTCATCGTCCATGTGTGGTATGAGTAGTAGAGGCTCAGTAGGATAACCCGATCAAATTACAGTGGTTTGACTCAATGGGGGAGTATTATTAGTGGCAGAAGATGCTTCATTCTTTATAGTTTTAGACTCGGGGAAAGTATGAAGGTAGCATTTCAGATATAGAGGTAGAGAGTTCGCTTGAGGAGCTGATGACCAATTTCAGCGTAATCTGAAATCCGATGGATTACTAGGTTCCTATAGGTATGAGCCAAATGTGCGGTGCTATCCATCATTGGTGGATTTTATACCTATGGGAGAGTAAGGAAATTGATGTTCTATGGGTTGATTTTGAGAAGGAGTTCTAGGAAGAATTTCCTTTCTTCAACAATGAAGGTCGAAAAGGGGAAAGAATTACTATCCCTCCAGTACGGGAGTATGTTAGTACAGGAATTGGGAATCATGATCAATGATGTCCTTAACTTTTATTTGGATCTCTTTCTATATTAGGAGTCTTGGGTGATATACATAGAGGAGGGACTCTGTCCTTCCCTCCAGTACGTAGTTACTCCATTCAGTATGCTGATATACCTAGAGGATCAAAAGAATGTGGAAATGGTTGAGAGGATTCACTTAGGATGTGTTATAACATGAGAGTGGATCCATAATGGTTCAAATAATGGTATGTATTCTAGTAGTACATTTCAAGTTCCATGGCCTTTGAGGTTTCTTCTAGTAGGGATTCAACCTCATTAATTTCAGTTTTGAACTTTCGGTTCTCATGATTTTCTCATAGGCTTGGAAATGAGCTGTTTTTATTTTGGAGGCCACATTCACCTTTATAAATAGTTCCTAGTTTGAGTTTAATATGGTGGAGGTGGGAGGTTGAACAACTACGACATCATCTTTTTCTAGATATACCATTTAAGCAGCAGGGACAACAGGCTCTTTCTCCACCAAGGGGAGATAGACCAGGTGGGGGCTAATCTCAGGGCATTCCTCAGGGACCTTGACCTAGATGTGTTTGAGGAAGTTGTCATTAGCAGAGGGGGACATGAGCTAGGTGTGGTTAGTTGCACACCACAGAGGTAGCAGTTCTATCAGAGGAAGAGATTTTTCAAGTTACAATCTTCTTGTTCAGTACTCGTGTTTTCACCTTGTTTGATTCAAGAACATTGCACTCCTCTGTTACACCCAGTCTATCCCATGCTATAGTAGTAGACATAGAGATGATTTCTATTCCCCTGGTGTTGAATACTCCATTTGGAGTTTATACCATCTTTCTTAATGTTTTTCATTGATGTAGACTGATTTTGGGGTCACATCAGTCTTATGGGTATATTTTAATGTTCTAGATGAAACCATACGATTTTATCCTTGGCATTTAATTGATGTACTTTGTGCTTTATATAGTCGACTTCTTCCAAAGAATTGTCATGTTTTCAGATGTGTATGGACAACGTGTGGATTTTTTTGGTGAGAAGAGTGGTCCTATGGGAATTTGGCATGTGGAGACTAAACTTTCCTTGTTGGCCGAGCTGTCCGTGGAATCATTGGATGCTAAGATAGAGGAGGTTCGCAGATTTATTGGGGAATTCATGGATTTTTTTTTCTCGAGTAGGTTGTTACTCTATCCCCTCAATGCGACATTGAGTTTGTAATAAACATGCATCCTAGTGCTTCTCTGATTTTGATGGATTTTTATTAGATGGAACCATCAGAGCTGTGAGAGATAAGGATTCAGAAAGATGATCTGATGATTGACTTTATCCGGCCCAATGTGTCATTGTGGGGGTGCTCTAGTCTTGTTTTCAATGAAGGCAGATAGTGGTTTTAGGATGTTTATAGACTATCAGAGGTATAATCAGGATATAGTCAAGAAATGTTACCCTATCCTAAGTATATATTATCTTTTCGACAAGATACAGGGATAATGTTGGTCCTTTAATATCAATCAATGGTCTGGATATCACTAGTTGTGGATGAATGAGGATGATATCATGAATACTACTTTCAGGTGAATATATGGCCACTTTCAGTTCGTGGTTATTCAATTAGGTGTTATGAATTCAACAGTCATATTTTTATGGATTATGTTCTCTATATTTCGTGATTTTCTTGATGGATTCATCATTGTATTAATTAATGAAATTATTATCTACATGAAGAAAGAGGATGATTATGAATCATCTCAGGACAATCCTGGAAGTCCTTTGATGCCACTAGCTTTAAAGAATGTTTTCCAAGTGAAAGTTTTGTACATATTACGTCTACATCCTTGGACATGTGGTGTCTCAGTAGGGTGTAGTAGTGGAACCATTGAAGGTTAAATTAGTTTTTTATTTGAATTACCCAAGAATGAGGTATAGTTTTAATGTTTTCTCTCTCTGGTAATCTATTACCGAAGATTTATTCCAGATTTATCTTGAGTAGCAGCTCCGTTGACAGTTCTGACCAGAAAGGACCAGAGATTTGTGTTGAGTGAGAAGTGTCAGGAAGATTTCAAATATCTTAAGTGGAATTTATTTAGTGCTCTAGTGGTTTTTCTTCTAGAGGAAGTGTTTATGTTTGATGTTTTTTGTGATGCTTCTTGTCTCGGATTGGGGTGCGTGTTGATGGAGAAACAAGAAGAGATATGTTATGGGTCTAAGAAGTTACATCCCTAGGAATTTAAAAATTCCACCCATGATCTATATCTATTAGTGGTCATGTTTTCACTGATTTTGTGGTGACATTACCTCATTGGGGAGCTCTTTTTCATCTTCACATATCACAAGATCTTGTCTTATATATTTCCCAAGTGATATTTGAACTTATGGATGTAAATGTGGATAGAGTTTCTTTAGGAATATTATTTTGAGATGTCCTACACCTCAGGAAAGGGGAACATAGTGGATGATTCCTTTATTATGAAGTCACATAAGTAGGTCGCTTGGGAATATGTGGATGCTTGGAGGGTGATGGATGACTTTTCCACCATGCACATAGTTGCAGGAATGAATGGTAGTAGAAGTTATCAGTTTCATATGATGATTTAATCATCTCTAAGGAACTAGGTGGATGAGTCACAGTGGGGAGACTTGGAGGTGTATGTGATGCGTGATCACATTGACATGGGTGATTCTCTGAAGGGATGGTTGGGAGATTGTCATAATCAGATTTTTTTTCTTTGGGAATCTATTTATTCCATTGGAAATGCACGAAGGAGTTCTCCGTGAGTTTTATAGCTCACCATTAGAGGTAAAACTAGGATTTTTCATGATGTACCATGGCTTGAGTGAATGTATCTAGTGGCCCATGATGAAGTGAGAAGAGGTGGAGTTTTTGGAAAACTGTCTAGTATTTCATAAGGTTATTGTTGAGCACTGTGTTCTTAGTAGTTTTTAGTATCTCCTAGATGTCCCCAAGTGGATGTGGGATTAAATCTCAATGTATTTTTTCACATGATTACCCAAGTCTCGGGGAATATGTGATGTAATATGGGTAATAGTGGATAACCTGATGAAATCGTCTCACTTTTTATCAATTAAGGAGTTGGGTGTATCAGATGCCTTAGAGAAGAGGTATATAGTTGATGTGTTGTGGCTATATGGAGTTTTAAGATCCAATTTAAAAGAATGGGATACATGTTTTACAATGATAGTTTGGAGGGGATTTCAGTGTGATTTTGAACTCAGTTACACCTTAGCATTGCTTCCTACCCTCAAACAGATTGTTAGACAGATAGGACCATCCAAACATTGGAGGGTATTATTTTACCATGCATCTAATAATTTTTTCATCTTGGGGTCACAAAATTCCTTTGGTAGAGTTTTCTTATATTAATTTCTATCACTCTTCCATTGGTACAACTCTATTTGAAGCCTTGTACGGGAGACAATATCATTCATGTTTGTGGTAGAAGGATATTGGGGAGGCAACTATTCTTGGTATGGACATGGTGAAGAGTATGATAGATAAGGTAAATCTTTTATGTGAGCGGATTAAGATAGAAAATTCCTGAAAGAAGTTGTATTACGATCATAGTAGTAGGCCCTTGGATTTCATTTTTTGAGGCCATTTGTTCTAGAAGGGTTACCATCATCATGGGAAGTAGAGTTTTGATAAAGGGAGAAAACATTCTCTAAGGTTCATTAGACCATTCACGTTATTAGGGTGATTTGGTGAGGTGTCATATCAGTTGTCATTTCTATCATAGTTAGAGAGGATAAATGAATTATTTCATGTCTCCAAGCATCACCAGTATCTTCATGATGGTTCCCATGTCATTGAATGGGGAGAGATGGGTATCGATGATGAAAAAACACTTCAGAACATCCAATGGAGATCTAGGATCTTCAAGAAAATATTATTCATTGGTGTACCATTCCCTTTTCTTTTTTTTTTGTGGAGGCATAGTGTCATTCTGAAGAGTACCTAGTAAAGGGAGACGTAGAAGCGTACCCAACACCCAGAGTTTTTTTGATCTTTTATCATTCTTTTTTCTTTAAAATGTAATGATTGAACCTAGTTCTCCAAGAAATATGTTCCTTTTTTCCATCTAAATAGTAGATAAATTCCTGACAAAGGATAAAGGAATACATAATTCCAAATCAAGAAACATAATCTAGGATGCCATTAAACCCGTGCGAGTGAGTCATTGCGGCCAAAAAAGGATAGTATCTCAACATAGAAGAAGTAATTCCATGATTGATGTGTTTGGGAAGTGTGGTTTCTATTGTTGTTTATTTGTTATGTAGTTTTTTGGATTCTTTGATATCTAAGGGGTTGTTCTTGGATGTAGAGGTTTCATTTTAGATTTCGTGAAATAAAAGGTGGTTTATCCATGAGAGGTATCTTATAGGTTGGTTGTTCGGAACCCTATTTCTTTTAGGTTTGGTTTTGAAATCTCAAGGGATAGAATAATTTGAGATGTGTCTTATGAAATGGATCAAAACACCCTAGTCCATAAATTATTCAAAATCAAGTGTTTGGGGTGTTTTGGGAGGCAACATTATCTCATTTCAAGACTTTTCCAAAATTCCTATTTTTTCATCGGTAACTCGCGTCGGTAGCTTAGTGTCAGTGACTTAGGGTATGTAGGTGTTATCAGTTGATCACATCAATAAATTATGGTTTTTGTAGGTCAGGGAATTGGTAGGTTGTACATCGGTAGGTCGGGAATTAGTGAGTGCAATTGGTGAGTCAGTATCGGTGAGTCGCGTTGGTGACTCATGTTGGTGAGTATCATAGGCAACTCATGTCAGTGACTCGCGTGGGTGATTCGGGCATCATTTAATCACTATTAGATAGTTGGTTTGGTGACTAATGTTGGTGAGTCACATTGTGGACTCATATCCATGAGTTAGGAATTGGTGACTCACTACTGGTGACTCACGTCGATGACTCACCCATTGGGGATTCATTTCCAGTTTTCCCCAAATTTTCAAGTTTCTCCCCATTACATTTTATTTGATGTAAATTGAGTTCAAAAACATTATTGAATATTTTTTATGAAGTTTAAAAAGATATTAATTATATCTTTAATATCCAAATTCTCACGAGACGTTGAAATAGTCAACCTACTTAATCTTAACAATGGTCTGACATTAACGGCCCTTGAAACCTTACCCTTCTGTTGATATAGGATATGGATCTTCTAAGTAGAGATCTTCTCTTTCCTACATATTTAAATTTTTCTTTTTGTACGCAAGGATCATTTCATCCCCGTGGTGTCTTTTGTTTTGTTATGGCCTTTAGATTCAGTTTCCCGTAGAGTCTCCTACTGTTTTCATGCCCCTCTATTTTGGTGCAAGGAGGATTTGTTGATCTTCTATTTTCAAGGTAGTAATTTACCTATATCTCTTTATTATTTTTATTATGTGATGCGGTAAAACTCATGTCTCTATTAGAATATGGTCAAATATAAATATTACATAAGGGTGTTATGAAGATGAACAAACCTCTGATGAAACCCGTTTTGGCTACCTTAGCGAAAATTGAGGGGCTAGAATGATGATGATGATATCTATTTTATTTTATAT
Source organism: Viscum album (assembly GCA_963277665.1). Classification (NCBI taxonomy): domain Eukaryota; kingdom Viridiplantae; phylum Streptophyta; class Magnoliopsida; order Santalales; family Viscaceae; genus Viscum; species Viscum album. Next base: position 726,206,553 of record OY728126.1, on the reverse strand, counting down.
GTTATATTTGATATACATAGTGAATTTTTTAAGCCATATGACTTATGGAAATCATGGTTGTTGGTGGTGTCTATTTTTACACCAAACTCATGAATTATTGTTGTTAATATTCTGTTAAATAGCTGAGAACAGTAAATCACAATTAATCAAGTATATTTGGTCAATTAAATAGATTCCCCAGGATTAAACATGTTCTTTGATATCCACCTATTTATCAAAGTATAATTAAAGAACGAGTGTATTAAATCTGATTACACAATGACTTGTTTGGTGTGGTTGTGTATTGTGTGTGGATCTTTCTATCTTATGTGAGTTGTGTGTTGTTGTGGTTGGAATTGAGGCTAAGGGTTAAGGGGTGGATTGGGGTGATTTTTATGGGTGTAGTGTGGCTAGGTGTGTGATGGGGTTTATGTGTTGTAATGGAATCTCATATGGAGAGTTTTATTGATTGTGGAATGGATGAACTTGTTGAATAGTGGGTTTTCATCATGGTGGTGTTATGGTTGATGGGAATTGGTAGATTGTGAAGTGGGATTGCAACATGGTTGAGTTTTTTTTGTTTTGTTGGATGTGGTGATTTTCATTTTGTAGGGCTTAAGATGTTGGTTTGGGAGGGATAATTTTTAATAAGGATGGTGTTACCTCGCATGGGAGTTTCTCTCAGTGTTTCCAAATACAATAGTGAAGTGTGTGTGGGTTATGATGTTATTGTGGTGTGTTTTGTTTGGTAGTTTCTTAGGTAGGGATGGAGAAAATAAATAAATGAATTTTTTAATGCAGATTTATAATTGTTTAAGGGAATTGGTTGGAGTTACAAACTATGTTTTTGGATGGTTGTGTGGTTATTCATTAGAGGTGTTAGCAAGAGAAATTTTTGTGTGGGATGGTTGTTTGTTTTGAGAACCCATAGTTTGGGTTTACTGTTTGGTATCTATATATATACATGTAATTCATTGTCATTCCTATGCTCACCCCACCCTAGGTGAGCACTATGTACTAATCACCCCCATTTCATGGGGGAGGGTCTTTTTCCTAACATCTCAGGGGGAGGATGGATGGCTGGTTACTAGCTCCTCAATGATCCATCTTCTCGGAATTGGTTTCCCAAGACTCTTTGGGTAGGTTATGGTATGGTTTTGAGGACCAAGTGTTTGTAGGAGAGGTTTGTTTCCCAGGTGACTTCATGATGAGATGTGTTGGGATTTCTTAGGTGTCTTTGAGATGAGGTTGTGGTTTTTTCCCATGTTTCTATGAGAAATAAGTGATTTGGTTTTGGCCCAGATATTTTTTGATTCGGTTTTTGTTATATATAGGGTGTTTGAGGGAAGGATATGGTATGTGGCCTAGGTGTGTGTAGGCAGGATGTGGCATTGAGGCTTGTGAAAGATCATGGTAGTGTCAGGACATTCACCATTAGGGATGAGCAGTTAACCGATGGTAAGTGGTGCGAGGTACCCTAACATTGATGTTATTAGTAAATTAATTTACTTTACATTACATTACTTTCTTATTCGGAGATCATGCCTAAGGTTGGGGTGGATAATATAACTTGTTAGGTGCATTTGAGTTTCTGCTACTTTTCTCACAGGGGCATTAGTATGCTTCCACCACTTGTGCATCACTGACATTGTATTTTACTAGTAAGTATATTTGTGTGCTAAAACTATGTATATAAAACTCTTTTAATGTTTCTAGGGATGTTAGACATACTGTGCTGGACCCTACTAGCTTGAGTGTTGGGATAATTGTTGTGTAACTACTTAGCTTAGTTCTTTTGGTATTTACTTTAGATTTTTTCCTTGTATTTCAAGATGTTTTTTATGCATGAATGTGTGATGAATTTTGTTTTCTTTTATGTATTTATGACTAAGAATTATTTTGAGGTTAATACATCATATCTCTTGATCTTTGTTACTTTAATAATGGTAATGACTCCCATTTTGTGATATTTGTATACATTTGGTGCTACTTTCAACCTTGGGTCCTACTAGAGATGGAAAATAGGGGTCATTATATCTTTTTCATCTTAAAGAAGGATTTTCACGAAACTTTTCAGTCACATACTTCATCTTGACCAAGTTGGATCATCAAAAATACTTGTTAAGATTCATGTAATGGAATTTTCAATATTCTCAGGCGTAAAGTATCAACAAAAAATCATTGTAAGGGTTTATCTATTTTAGAACAGACAACCCATGAATAATTTTATATCATTTAATCTATAATTAAATAAATAATTTAATTTTTTCCTAATTTTTTATTAACTGTAACACCCCAAGATTTCATAGTACGTTATTTCTTCAAAGTAATTCAATAACTTGCACTACATGCAACACCGAATTCAATCGCACCATGTCTTACCAAACTAGCTGTTCAAAAGCAGTTATGAATAGTATTAACTGAATTTTGAACTTCATATAATCCTTATAATTTTAGAATCCATATTATGATTTTCTTAGAAATAATGTAAGAACAAATTCATTTTTTTCAGATAAAAGATATATTTAAAAAATGCAATTTTACAACCTTTTAATGGAGAACTATTTTTAAATCCAATATTTGAAACTTTTATATATTCAATTTGACAAAATAAACTTCTTCTTTATAATTGGGACATAAAATTTTAGTTTCAAATTTTTTTGTTGTTTTTCTAATAACTTTTGTATTTGGGTGAATAGTGAAAAATACTATATTTTAACTGAGAACAGCATTTTTAATCCAAATAATTTATAGTGTTCAATTATACATTTTAATGGTTTGAAAGTATAATTAGATTATATTTTTACCATTTAATCCAATGTTGGTCATTTTAAGTAATTTCACTTTGAAATTGGACATAAACAAGTGTCAATATTTTGATAGTTATTATTTCTTAAAAATACCCATTTGGTTTTGACAACGAGAATTAATTTTAAATTAATTAATGCAAAATCTATGTATTTAAATTGGTAAAATAGAATTATTTTTTAAATTCATAATATATAAATTATCTTAGTATAAATTATGAGTATTTTTCTGAAAACTTTCAATTTTTGATGAATAGTGAAAACTCTACTTTTTTGTTTTAAACTGAATTTTTATTTAAATAATTAATTATTTTATTTAAATTTATTTTAGGTCAAAATAGATTTATAATACCTATATATGTTCAATTTAATTTATTGGAGTGATTTTATAATAATTTTAGATATATAAAATTTTATTGACCTTTTTATTGTCTTTTACCCACCTTCTAGGAGCATTTGAAAATTTGCATAAAACATAATTTTACCGCATCTGTGAGTTGAATTTCAAAAAATTTACAGACATCATTAAACTCATTAAGTAAAATTTGGTTCAATAAGATGAATATAATTTTTGTTGAATAGTAACTTTTGACTTTTATTTACAATGGTTTAAAGTAAATATAGTAATTAAGGGTAAAAAAGATATTATAATTACACTAAAACATGTACTAATTCTATTGTATAAGTATAATTCAACAAAAAGAAACCTTATAAATAAAATTTTATCCTTTAGGTCCACTTTTATTATATTAGTAAATTTATTATTATCTAATTTAAAGAAGAGTTAAAAGTGATAAATTCATGTTTTTATAACTAAAACATTTTTAATATAGAGTTATACATAAGATAAATTCGACTATAAATATTCCGTAGAAAGATAAATAAATTTCCTACATAATGGTATATTATTTATAATTTTTAGACATTAAATAATTAATTATATTTATGACACAATGATGATGGAGTAATTTCCTTCTTAATGAGATATTAAAATAATTGATTTTATAAATATCCAAATAAATTCAATTTGAGACTTTTGTTGAATTACACTAATTTTATAAGTTAATATGACATGTTAGGATTGATTAGATAAATTATTTTCAAAGTTAAAAGGTTGTTATGAATTTCACAAAAAATTAAATAGTGTAAAAATTGACAAAAATTAATTTTTTTAAAAAAACTATATTATTGGTTGATATAATATTTTTAAAAATATATGGTTTTCCCAAAGGGATTACATAATGTTATATATGCCATTAATGAACCAATTAAGGTTATTTTTGAAGTTTAGAGTAAGTTTAATAATAGTATAGTGTAAGAATACAAGAAGACATTGTAGAAGATAAACTATTTAACTAACAGTTAAATCTAAACGATAAGGTTAAAATGGTAACCTAAACTTGTCTAAAACCTATTTGTTGAGAGTATTTCGACCCATACCCACATTATCATCGAAATAAATCAATTTGGATCCATTATGAACTGAAAATTATTTTACAATAAAATAATATTTTAATTTTTCCTAAGGTGCCCATCACCCCTCTAATAAAAGGGAACTTCCCCTTATCTCAAATTCACACCTTCAAAGCCATTTGGCTTGGAAAACCCTTACCCAAATATCCTCCCAACGTCCCTCACATCAACTTAGAGGATTTACTTTGGATAGAAATCCAACATATGGATCCCTTTTGATCAACTCAATAGGAAACACCCGAAGAATAAGAGGTTAAACGTACCCTCGACCAAAGGAAAAGTACTAGGTAAGGGTTAATTCTACAATATATTCATTATCTGAGTTTTTTATACATAATAATCTACTGAGACCACTTTATCATCAACATCCTTGTTTTTAAAATGTATTTCAAAACATTGTACTATTTACTAGATAATGGGTTAAAGTCATTTATACCCTTATATGACATTATATGTTTTTGAAAGGAATCTTTCTATCATTTTCCAAACAAGGTACTTTATAAATTTTACGAAAAAATTATGGTAAGAATGTATTTTTTAACATATACAGTGGGTGCATCTATTTTCTGCCATTATAACATCGTCGAATCTTCTGTTAAATGTTTATAAATATATTTTCAAAATAAATGTTTTTTATAATTATTTACCTCTTAAATGATTTCAAAATAGAAAGAGATGTTTCTCGCAAATAGTTTTGATTTCATCTATGTAATCATCCTATGGTAAATTTTACACTTGTTTGAAGTTGTCTTATTATGATACAAATATTCCATATTATATTTAAGGTTTTGTGATATGTTTAAATTTGGATGAGTTATTTTTATTCTATTCATGGTTTATGGTTAAAGTATTAAAATTTTGTAAGCTAGATTTAATACGAATGTTTATGTTATATTTCAACCTCTTCTTAAGATTAATGCATTATAATAGTATGTTCCGAGTTGGGGACCGGTAAAAGTAAGCCCTCTGGGTTGGGGTCTGGTTACAGCAGACCCTCTAGGTTGGAGTCCGGTTACAGAGGCTCTCAGGGTTAGAGTCCGGTTATAGAGGCTCTCTGGGTTGAAGTATGGTTATAGAGGCTCTTTGGGTTGCAGTCCAGTTACAAAGGCTCTTCGGGTTGGGGTCCGGTTAGAGTTAGCCCCTAGGTCCTGGAATGAGGCCTTGACATAGAAATTAATCTCCGATATATACATTCCCTCAGTATGAAATTAGTTATTACATGTTAATATTCGACTAGTAGAATATCCATCTGAATGTTAATATGGTAATTTTTTATTTATTTATCCCATATTATGATCAAGTTTATCTTTAAAAGGTTTTTGTTTTTACTACAAATATTTACTTAAAAGTTTATAGCTTTTCCTAAATTATTTACCCTTAATAAGAATCTGAGCTCACCCCATTATTATGTTTTATTTTCCCAGGATCCCAAGAAGTGTTTTATGATTGAGATGTAGGGTTAAGATAAGGGAACAATGACGTTATTAAAGAACTATATATGCTTTAATGTATGATATAAAGAGTAATGTAATGTTCATGTATGTAATAAGTATTCAAAGAATGCTATACTGATCAGTACGTCGGGGCTTGATTCCTTGTAATCATACCATTGTATTAAAATAATTCATCGACTCTGGGTAACTGGGTTCGGGGCGTTACATTAACAGTGGTGCATTTAGAATTTGACATCTCTTTCAATTATATATTAATGATGGAGCATTTATAACCTTCTATAGTATGATTCAATATCCTTTAACATGTCTTATAATTTATTCACATGATATTAGGTATTTCAAATAATCAATAATATGTTATAGGAGGGTGTGGATGATGATAGAGAAGTAATAGGGTTTTAAAATGAATTTACTTCAAAAAATCACTATGTAAGTGTAATATGGTTTTTCATTACATGTATCATATATGTCGTGTAAGGGTAAATAGGCTTATCCTTATGCAAAAGATAAATTCTACACTACCCTTATAGAGTTCAAATTTCCCCTTAAATATAATTTTGATGTCATGGGATACACGTACCAATGTCCTAGGATACTATAACACTACCTTTAGAAATCATAGATCTACCTTATGCAGTGAAAAGTACACTTATACAACACCCTTACATGAGTTGTCTTCAGTTTTGAAACACACTTGTTACCTTACATAATAAACGAAATTACCCTTATGAAAGTAGTGATATACCATTACATAGCACTGACATCTCACTATACCATTATATAAAGCAATTTTAAATTTATAAAGTTCACTAAAACATAATTCTACCCTCATAGAAAACATTATTTCTTCAACCCACCCTTACATATCCTATTTAAATAAATATTTACCCTTATGTAACTTTTAGGACTTTCGTAATGGAAAAATTTACATTTTTTTTAAAATTTTCACACAAAAGGCTTCGAGAATTATTTTTTCTCTCAAAAGGATTGTCAAATAAGAACAACAGAGGGTTATTATTTACCATAATAGTCATGGATATTAAAATTATCACCAAAAAACGACTTTTAATACTATAGAATTATCCTCAATGGTCATTCTCAAAACCTTGGTAGTACTCAATATGATGATCTCAATGTGTGTTGGCCCATCGAAATATTATTATCATGGAAAAACATGTTCAAACATTTCTAGTCATCTTCTTCTAATTGTAACAGGCCTAAACAACCAACAATCCATTATCCACCTAAATCAACACATGTCCCAATAAAAAAACCATCAATACCGATAGGAACTATAAACCAATTGGAAATAATGGATGACCAATCATAGGTCTCTTTTACAATTAAATATTTTCAAAAATTATGGAACAAGAGAAAACATCCACCAAAACACATCACTTCAAAACTATAGAGGGACATTAATAACTAGGCTTAGTGAAACACTGTATATATGATAGTGAAATGCCATGGTATGGAACATCCAAAACGCCACAATGGTTACCAAAATAGAAAATGCTCTAAGAATCTTTCAAATATCCAACCATACACAAGGATGGAACCAAACTGGAAAGGCTTTATTCCCCATGAATGTGCTCAATTGTAACCTAGTATTTTCAACAGCATGGTTTATCACTTTAGGACTTCATCAAACCATATCAATAAACCCCTACGTGTCTAGTACATCAAGAATTCACATCATCCTTGCTTCCTAAGTATATTCCCAAGGATTATGAAATTCCAACTAAAAAGCTCATGAAACAACATTTCTAGTGAAAAAATTGGTCACTACACTCTAAAAAGGGATGTTTTCCATCACATAATGATTGAGCTATGACTATCATGGAAAAAATAAGACGATACCAATGAATAATAATGTTATCAAAAAATTAATTTCTTAACAAAATATTTCTCTATATCCCCATTGTCATTATGAATGTAATTGGTTTTACACTTATTCATGAAGAAGGATACCACCATTAAAAAGAAAACATCAACAATGACTATAAAGGAAATAAGTCGTGGTAAAAATTTGAGTGAACAATAAAACCAAGGTCCATAAAATAACATTAATATAGGGGAAAATAAATCTTCAAGATATCCCTTGAACCATAATATCCATACAAACTTCTTAGATGCATACCTAGTTGGTTCACCAACCTAATATACCATCCAAAAGGCTCCTAGAAATGCATCAATACACCAAGTATATAACAAAACCTCATCTTATAGTAATGTTTCACCTGAATTCCACATCTTGTCTATAATCATCACTATATTTTAATTAAATATCATATATTCAACATGGAACCAGGCACACTTGGTTATATCAAACATAGATCTCTAGTGTCACGATGATCATCTAATGGTCAGTACTACATAAATTATAACCCTTCTATGAGAGATGACATTTCAAACGTCACTACGTTCATGCTATCCACTACAGGAGTATCCTAAATATCATCCCCTCACACACTACAATACCCTGATCCATTATCAATGTCATATTCAACCACATATAAAACCTTTTAAGAATAAAATAGATGGATTCCATCCCTATGAGATTAAGGGTAAACATTTTGTTTGCTAACACCAATGGTGATCCTGACCTGAAACATGCTAATGACCTACCATCAAAACTCTATTAGTCTCATCCACAAAACCAAAAACCATCACTGATTAATACACCTCCTTTTTTACTCTAACATACATTAACCATGACATTGACACTGACTTGTATTATCTCATGTAGTTGAGCATCTACCACACACAAAAATCAACCTTGAATATTAAATTCCATAGTGATTAATACTTATATGCTACAGGAAAACATAATAATACATTATTATAAGCCTTATAATGTTTTTTCACATTCAAAGGGATTTTCCATAATAAAAAGCAACAGGTTATTTTTTAAAACAATTATTCATTCACATGGAAAATTATCACTCAGGTTACCCCAAAGCAGTTCTATGAAGCAACATTCTTATTACTAGATCCATATATCCAAGGTCACCAAGTCATAGAGAGAACCCAAACAAGGTTTCCTTATGGGGTTTCATATAATTTCATCAAGGAACATCTCAAAGACATTCCATGATCGATTCTCTCTTAGAAAAACCACATTCACATCCATAGATGTTTGTTTATATTAAAAAAATCCAAAAGGTTATATACAGATCACTCAATATATACTATATTTTAAACCATAATAAACTTGAAATATACATTTACTACTCACGTTGGATTCTTAGTTATGAATTTAATTCTTGACAGTGACCCAATACGAGAACTACATCATTAGTGCATTGGGGAAATGAATCAAAATCTCCATAATTGTTTCCCCAATCAGAACCTTTATCTTTATATCCAAGTTACACCACCCTGTAGTATCCCCATATGATCTGTTATTATAAGTGTACATGCATTGGGGTAAATAAAATCACATAAAAGTCGTATATGTGTCCAGAGAAACCAAAGTGTCAAATATGATGAATATAAAACAAATTTTTGATATGCACTAGATTCAAATTCAAATTACATCACCACCTCAAAAATCCATGTTCATTAAATGGGGTGAAAAGATATGATAATACTAGAAACAAAGATCATCAATATAGTTCCCTGGTAATCTGGACATTCCATGGAAATAACATTCACAATATAATAGAACTAGTTTCATCACAGGCTCTGACACATTCATATGACACCAATCTACCAATTATATAATAATTATAGAATGTATGTTGTAGAATAATAATAATAAATCTATATAAATGAGATTAAATAGTATAAATAACTAACTTTCATACAATTACAATGGTCGTTCTCTAACAGTACTAATCAAGTATAAAAAATTAGGATTGAACAAAATGACAAGGAGACTATGAAACCCCAAGACTCACCTCAACCCAATTTCCTAACTCATAGATATCAATCGTATAAATAATGAACTCGGGACATAGCCTAAAATTTACATACTACAAGTGAGGATTGGTCGGGTACCAAGCATCATGGCTACCCAATCATGGTTTGAGTAAAACACAGTATCATTCCACGAATGTGGTCTAGTACTGAACTATTAATATAATGTATATGTGTATGTGAAAATATTATCAGAAATTAAATATAAAAATAAAAAACTACACAATATAGAACAATAACACCATGTACACACAGGAGACAAAAAATTATATGATGAGTGTCTCTATCATTACCAAAATTCCCCAAAACTATGGTCATACTTACTTTGAATCAATGATAGTATTAATACAAATAGGATAAGAAAGTTTTTCATTATATGAAATGAGACATGTCACATGAATCTAATTTCATTTTCCACCCTTATTATTTTAGTCCAGGATTCTAATTTTCCTTCTTAAATTAGATGTCACACGCCCCACCCTGATGGTTGTCATTATCAACAATACCACAATCACACATTGTTAGTCCTTTTTCAAATATATTTTAAAACAAATACGACTCAAGTCCTTAAGATATCATAACCATATTTTCTATCCATACATATATGCACATCCCTCTATATAGAAAATACACATTCACCTTATTCATCCTCGATTATCAATATTTTAAAACACCGACTCTATAAGGCCATATCATCTTATACTATTATCATCTATCCAGTTAATTATTTCCATCCCATTACAGGGACACCCTTATCCAATAGATCAATCTCTAGTCAACTATATTTTAAAACACTTATGGACCTATTCCATAAGATCTTGTACCAATATCAATCATCTAGAAACAATATATATCCCTCGACATGTCATCAAAATTACCCATAAAGGGGTTATCTAACCCATGATGAACCACTTTTTTATCCTATTACCAGATGCATTATTTGATAGGTTATAAAACCCAATAATCAATAAATGTCAAAGAAAAGAACAAAAATGCATATCAACAACAAGTATCATGAGGCTATACATACTCCCATATTCGATCACTATAATGTAATGCAAACATGATATTGTAAAAAAATATCATATCAAGGAATCAAGTGTGATCTTGTAAATAGATCATGGCTTATCATCATGTGTCATAATTAATGCACATGTGATAATAAATCAATATGGCCTTACAGGATCTAGATTTCTAGCAGAACAAAAAAAAACCCTAAGGGGTCCAAACATCAAACATGGGATCCACTGGCTGCACACACACACACACACTATGATCAATCAACAAACATATGTCTCATGGATATAGAAAAACTCAATCCCTGTCATCTAAAAATAGGAAACAAGATAATACACAAGGTCCAAATTGGCCCTTGAAACCATTTAAATATATTAAGAATAAAACCATTAATTAATTATAAATCAAGCATCACTAATTAGTTATGCATTATTATTATTCATAACACAACATAAAATGATGGTCACTCACTGTAAAGAACCAAAAAATTCAAGGAATGTTATTTTAAATACTTTGGAATTTTACGAGTGCGCTGTTTCTGACGGCATTTGATTCTGAGGCCCGGTGTGCCCGAAATAAATTTTTGAAGTTTAGCTCGGGTACATTCAGTGAACGAACGAGCGAGTTTTTATAACTTTTAAACTGGTTCTCGGAATTAAAATCCAAGGGCACCAATGAATTCGCAGTGCTGATATTCGCTTAGGCGAAGAATAACTTCGGCCGACCAGGGCCGAGGGAAAAAGTTATTTTCCGGAACTTTCGAGAAAAATAATAAAATAATTTACATGAATTATTTTATTTGTTTCTCCTTCTCCTTTTTTTAGGTGGTGGGGCAGCAACATGGTGGTGACGATGCACATCAATGAGGCTCATTAATGGATCATTAAACTCATAGCATAACAACACATTAATGAAACCATTATGGAAACACTACGACATTCTACTTTATATATTTTGGCACATCGAGAATATGGACGAAAAGAAATTGGAGGATTCTTTGGAGAACCTCTGATGGACTTCTGCCCTAGCGAACAATGAAGAACGCCGACAAAACCTCTTCTTCTTCGATGCCTTTCGAATAACGAAGCTGGAAAGCGATGTCGATGCCTTAACCCCCTTGAGGATGAACGCGCGTCAACAAACCACTAAGAGGTAGGGGTTTATTTTTTTGAGAATGATAATACTCCCATGTTTGTTTTCCTATAAAACATGAACGTGGATCAACTCATCATCAAGTAGATCAACGAACGATTATTTGCAGGTTGGGGATTATTATTTTTGGGGAAATTGTTGGGATTTGTTTCAAACCACTAACACAGTGGGTGCAGACAAATGTACAAGTCCGAACCCACCGTTTTTATGTTCTTGATGCGTGGAACATTGGGCAATGATGGAATGGGACCGCAACGGAATTTGAAGGCCTTCGCAGTGAAGAGAGGGTCCCGAGACGACTGCAGGCGCAGACGGGAGCAAGAACGGACCACGGGAACGACTCCGGTGGCCCGTAGAAACTTCCGGCGGCCGGAGGCGGCGTCGCCCCGGTGCGCCGTCGGTCGGAGCCCCCACAGCAGAAGCCACAATGGTAGGAGTACGGATCCCATTGCCACACGGGATCTGGAGGAGGACACGACACCCACTGCGTTCGTGGAGTGCAAACGAGGGGGGACCGCGTCCCCCCTACTCGGCCCGCTAGCTGAGCCAACGCACCCCCCCCCCCCCGGCCGGGCCGGGGCGGGTCGCACTGACCAGGCCGGGCCGCACCTAGCCAGGCCGGGCCGCACCCAGCTGGGCTGGACCCGGACCCGGGTCGGGTCACCCAGTTCGGGCAGACCCAGGGGGGTTCGGTCGTGCCCAGACCCCCCACTTCGGACTGTTTTCAGTCTTTTGCCCATAACATAGGCTACAGACCTCCGATCAATGCTCCGTCTGTTGCGTTGGGATATGTGGATTGAGACGGTCATTTAGGTATATTAAACTCAAGGTTTCGTAGAACCTTAGGTACGTCCGAGTTGGTTTGAACTCTTTACCAACCGGGCCCTCGGAGCGTTAACGCTTATAACTCGAGCTTCGGACATCCGATTGACGTGCCGTCGACATCGTTGGTTTCTTCGTTGTGATACAGTACTTTTGGATTACTCCACTCAATGTTTGGACTCAGCTAGAGTATAATCGAGTTGGTTTTATCTTAAAAACCAACATGGCCCCTGGGACGGAAAAGCCAATATCTCTCAGACCGGGCGTCCGATTGACGTGTCGTCTGTCGCATTGAGTTCATATTGACAAGATGTAACATTGTGATACATAAACTCTAGACTTAGTGATAGTTTATGTGTCGACCCCCCTTGGCTCGTGGAGAGGACCCTCTCAGAATCGAGTATGCTGTGTGCAGGAACCCTAGAGCTGGCTGCGACTACGACGATGATGACTGCACTTGGATCCTTAGTGGGTTCGGCAGCGAGGACGACTGTACTAGGATCCTTTGTGGGTTTGGCAGTGACGATGACCGTACTGGGATCCTCCATGGGTGCGATGATTATGACTACTGTTCTTGTATCCTATGTGGGTCCGGTAGTATTTGAATCTATACTTGTATTTTATGTTGGTCCAGTAGAGTAGTTGGTCTTGTATTCTTTGTGGGTATGACAACTTAGCTGGTCTTGTATCCTATGTGGGTCTGACAGATTAGATGAAACAGTGGATACATCAAATCATCTCTATCTCCTTATGAAGTGTATACCTAGGTGAGCTGAGTCTTGATTCTCAATCATTATCCTTGATGTGGTTGACTTTCTTTTCCTGTGTGGATTGGGTTGTGATTTCCTATGTGTACTGGGTTGTGCTTGGGCTCAGGAGATGGAGCCAAACTGTAACTGATGACTTAGGTATATGTATGGGAATATACCTAAGTAGTGTTATTGATACTTCATGATTGTATCTTTCCTTTGTGGTTTATCATTCGTGGATTCTAAGAGACCATCGGGGGTCTCGGGGTCTTTAATGAGTATCGTATACTCACCCCTACACGGGCTATGCCCGCACTACATTGTGTTGGATGCAGATGATGGAAAACACTGATCGAGGTGGAGGCTTGTGGGGCTAGAAGGTACCTGGAGGTGGACCACTTGGCGTGACGTACATAGAGCGGACGGCTGGATCGAGGAGTTAAGGAGACTATATGTACCCACCCTTCAGGTGGGATTTCCAGAGGATGACTCAGAGTTGCTGTTTTAATTTCTACTACTGTACTTTCTTTTCTGTTGTACTTTACTTTCGATTGGGTTTGTATTCTGGCCCATTTACTTTCCAGCACTTACTTTTGTACTCAATTTACTTAGTATTTACTTCGTCTTGTGTACTCTGTGGTTTTTGTTTTCTTATTTAAAGGAAATTCCTTCTTTTGTTCCAAGATTTACGCCTTTGGTGCTAGTCACTAGCCCATGGCCTATAGAAAGCGGGCTTTGGGTAGTCACGGTATAGGCCCCGAGGATGGGTCGTGACAAATTTGTATCAGAGGAGTCGGTTCTACCGCGGAACTTAGGACTCTGATAATTTCTTCTATTTGAGGCACTAATGTTTAGTGTAATTAGTGTGGTTATCAATCCAGGGAGTCTAGTGTTGGTGCGGCGACTGACATATCCATACACTAGGACTATGACTTCTGATTTCCGACTCAGTACACGAAAACATTGATTGCATGTGTGTTTCAAAAGTTTTCTTTGTGATTACTTTGTGTCAGCTCACCAGGTATACTGTATTAACCGTGGCGCACCTGTTTCTTTTCAGGATGGCCCCACGATGGCAGCTAGTTAGGGTTCTGATCTTTGTGAGAGACGACATCCCACCAAGCGACGAGGCCTCTGTGTAGGGGCCCATTACCGTGGAGGCACCAGTGGTACCTCTACCTGCCGAGCCACCGATGTTACCCACCCCAGCGGAGGAGAGTGCATGCCGCCTGAGCGCGTTGCATGAGTTTCAAAGGTAGAGGCCACACAGGTTCCGCGGAGAGACGGATCCTCAGGCAGCCGGGGATTGGATGGAGGCTGTCATCAGAGTCTTCAGGTTGGTAGAGATGCCATCAGACCTCATGGTGATCCTTTCCGCGAGTCTCCTACACGCAGCAGCAGGGAGATGGTGGAGCTTGATTCTCTCAGTGCACGATGAGGCATCTCTTCTTTGGACGGACTTCGAGAGCCTCTTCCGCTCAGAGTTCATTCCGTCCACCCTCCGTGCGGTGCACATCCAGGAGTTACTACAACTGCGGCATGGAATTATGTCAGTAGTCCAGTACGCGTAGAGATTTACCAACCTCTCGCGCTACTCCATGGACAAGGTATGGGACCCATTCATCCAGGCCCGGACCATTGATAAGTTTCTAAGGCATGGGATCAGAGCTCCGATGATTCCACTCAGCATCCCGACCCAGGGAGGGGTGCTAGAGTGAGCCCTGCTAGTGGAGAGATTTCTCGCCGAGCAGCCATCAGCAGCAAGACCCACCGCAGGACGACACGGAGCGGAGTCTTCTGCAGCTGGAATTCGACAGATGACGCAGGGGTCTAAGTGTACCAGGTCGTCTGGTGGGCGACCTCAGGACACGGGTTCAGCTGTGCGGGGCACACGACGCAGAGCCAGCCTTTCGAGGAGCAGACAGTGTTATGCATGCGGTGGGTAGGGCCACATGGCTTGTGACTGCCCGACCCGCCATGAAGAGGAGCAGCAGACAGTGGATGGACCTCCGAGGCAGAGGCATAGGTTTGACCGTGGTGGTCCACAGGGAGCAGGTGGACGAGGAAGAGGAGCTGGCTGAGCAGCGGGTTGTGGACGGCGCTTTGAGGCTCTACCACCACCACCCCCAGGAGGTCCACCCCGACCACAGGGAGCTGGCGGGAAGAGGCAGGCTCAGCTCCAGGCATCATAGGCTTACAACCACGGCACACCCGAGATGATTCGAGGTACTATCTGTGTCTACTCCACCCTTGATGCAGTTCTTATAGACATAGGTGTGAGTAATTCTTTCATTTTTTCTACCCTTGTTCGGAGCTCGGAGATTCTGACGAAGTCGTTGGCTCGATCTTTATGGCTAGAGACTCCTACGGGAGAAGACTCGATGATTACGCCCTGGCGCTGGCAGTGTGAGCTTACTCTAGGAGGCAAGAGATTCAGCAGGGATCTTCTTGTAGTGGTGTCGGGGCCTTACGATGTCATCTTGGGTATGGACTGGTTATCTACAGTCCATGCCCATATCGACTATATTAGGCGCAAGGTGCGATGTGTCCACATGGATGAGACCGAGTTCACATTCATTGGCGAGAGGGGAACCTTCACAGTACAAGATGGAATCATTCAGAGGAGAGGGAAGCCGATAACACATCAGTTGGCTAGTCTCTTTATAGGGGCAGTTGACGTGCAGAGTCTGATTTTTCCTGTAGTGGTGGCCCAGTATGTGGATGTTTATCCTGATGATATTCTTGGACTACCTCCTCGTAGGGAGGTAGATTTCTACATAGACCTGTACCCCGGGACATCACCGATATCCACCCCAGCATATCGGATGGCTCCCACCGAGCTTCGTGAGCTACGGGTATAGTTGGAGGACTTACCAGGGAATGGTTTCATCCAAACTAGTGTTTCACCCTGGGCTTCCCTGGTCCTTTTCGGCAAGAAGGCGGATGGGGTCATGCAACTGTGTGTCAATTACCGTCGCCTGAACCAGATGACCGTGAGAAACAAGTATCCGCTTACGAGGATTGACGACGTCTTTGATCATCTCAAGGGACCACGTTGGTTCTAGAAGATAGACCTCAGGTCAGGCTATCATCAGCTCCAAGTTCGGGATGAGGATGTGCAGAAGATGAACTTTAGGTGTCGGTATGACCACTATGAGTTCTTGGTCATGCCCTTTGGTTTGACCAACGCTCCAGCAGTGTTCAAGAGTATCATGAACAGGATCATCCATCCCTACATCAATCGGTTTGTCGTAGTCTTCATTGACGACATACTGATTTACTCGACGACTGAGGAGGAGCACGCCTACCACTTACGGGTTGTACTGGATACACATTGAGAGCACCATCTTTATGGTAAGATCTCGAAGTTCCTGTTCTGGATTTGAGAGGTCCACTTAATGGGGCACTTCATCTATGAGGCGGGAGTTGTAGTGGATCCCGTGAAGTTCGAGGCGGTACTTGCTTGGGAGCCACCCAGGAGCGTGACAGAGGTGCGGAGTTTCCTAGGTTTGGCTAGGTAATATCGGAGATTTCTTCCAGACTTCTCTAGAGTTGTAGCACCACTTTCAGCTTTGACAAAGAAGGGGAAACCCTTCGTGTGGTTAAAAAGATGTCAGCAGAGCTTCCAGGAGCTGAGGAGGAGATTGACTAGTGCGCCCATCTTGAGGCTGCCGGAGGAGGGCGTAGGGTACGTCGTTTATTGTGACGCATCAGAGACCCGACTCGGGTGTTTCCTGATGCTAGAGTGAGCAGTGATCTCTTATGGTTCGCGGCAACTGAGGCCGCATGAGAAGAACTATGCCTCCCATGACCTGGAGTTAGCAGTAGTGGTCTTTGCCCTGATGATGTGGCGACACTATCTGATGGGCGAGCCCTTTACAGTCTACTCTGACCACCAGAGTCTCAGGTACATCTTACCACAGAAGGACCTGAACCTGAGACAACAGCGATGGCTCGAGTTCCTCCAGGATTATGACTTTGAGATTGTCCATACTCTTGGGAAGGGGAACATTATGGCTGATGCTCTCACCAGGAGATCGGGCATTCAGCTACTTGGAGAGATGACAGAGCAGTTAGCCGCTTTGTAGATATCCTTCATGGATAGTGATGGGGCATCCTATCTTCAGTCCCTCACAGTCACTCCTCCACTACTTCAGCGGGTCAGAGAGGCACAACGTGGGGACGTGGACTGTGAGACGCGATGTGCACAGATATCCTCAGGATAGGCACCTGATAAATTTTCTGTAGGTGGAGAGCACGTCATTCTTTTCAGATAAAATATTGTGGTAC
The DNA here is from genome assembly GCA_963277665.1 of Viscum album. NCBI lineage: Eukaryota > Viridiplantae > Streptophyta > Magnoliopsida > Santalales > Viscaceae > Viscum > Viscum album. The sequence goes on along the minus strand of OY728126.1, from coordinate 726,188,889 downwards.
CAATTACACTACAGGAGGAGGTGATGGGGGAGTTCCACACTTACCCTTTAGTGGTACATCCTGGAGTTGCGAAGATGTATCAGGACCTCAGACGATAGTACTGGTGGCCGGGTATGAAGAAGGTTGTGGAAGGATTCGTTACTTGATGCCTCACTTGTCAGCAAGTGAAGGCAGAGCACCAGGTACCTGCAGGGTTGGTACAACCCTTAGAGGTCCCAGAGTGGAAGTGGGACGGGATATCCATGGATTTCATGATGGGTCTTCCACGTACTTCCATAGGACACGACTCCATTCATGTGATTGTAGACAGACTCACCAATTCGGCCCACTTCTTACCTATCAGAGATCAGGGCTCAGTGGAGAGCTTCGGACGCCCTTATGTTTTGGAGATCATATGGCTTCATGGTGTGCCATCTACTATCGTCTCCGATCGAGATGCTCACTTTACTTCCCGGCTTTGGAAGGGGTTGCAGGATGCCTTTGGGTCGTAGCTACGCCTGAGCACTACCTTTCACCCATAGATAGATGGCCAGACATAGAGGACCATTCAGACACAAGAGGACATGCTCTGTGCATGTGTCCTTAACTTTGGTCGCAGTTTGGAGGATAACCTACCCTTGGTGGAGTTTGCGTACAACAACAACTACCACTCCCCCATCGGGATGGCACCATACAATGCCTTGTACGACCGACTGTGTAGATCACCTCTGTGCTAGACAGACCCTGGGGAGTCAGCACTTGTAGAACCAAAGATGATCCAGGCCACGACAGAGAAGGTACAGATCATTTTGTAGCAGATGAGGACTACTCAGAGCCGATAGAAGTCCCATGCTGATAGGAGGAAGAGATCACTGGTGTTCGAGGATGGCGACCACATTTTCTTACAGGTCTCACCTCGACGTGGATTACCAAGATTTGGCCGGGGCGGAAAGTTATCTCCGCACTTCATCGGACCATTTTAGGTTCTCAGCAGGATAGGCGAGGTGGCTTACCACCTGGCTCTACCACCTCAATTGCACCGGGTGCATGACGTCTTCCACATATCTCAGCTGAGGAGATACATGCACGAACCGACGCATATCATCGATCATGGGGAGCTGGATGTTGATGATGGGGAGACATTTTTAGAGGTCCCGGTAGAGATTGAGGATCGACATGAGTGGGTCCTACGTGGACATTTGATTCCTCTAGTGTGCATCAGGTGGAAGCACGAGAACCTCCAGGAGAGCACTTCGGAGCGGGAGGCTCAGATGCGTGCTCAGTACCCTCATTTGTTCCCCCGGTTTATGATGTAGCTTTACGAGGACGTAAATCCCTAAGGTGGGAGTAATGTAAAGACTCATAAATTTCAAGGAATTTTTTTAAAAATACTTTGGAATTTTACAAGTATGCATTTTCTGACGGCGCTTGATTCCGAGCCCCGGTGTGCCCGGAATCAATTTTATAAGTTTATCTTGGGTACATTCAGTGAACGAAGGAGCGGGTTTTTCTAACTTTTAAACTGGTGCTCGAAATTAAAATATGAGGGCACTGATGAATTCACAGCGCCGAGATTCACTTAGGCGAATCTTCACTTCAGCCGGCAAGGGCCGAGAGAAAAAGTTATTTTCCGGACCTTTTGAGAAAAATAATAAAATAATTTAAATGAATTATTTTATTTATTTCTCCTTCTCCTTTTTTTGGGTGGCGGGGTGGCGACAGGGTGGTGACAGTGCACATCAATGAGGCTCATTAATGGATCATTAATCTCATTGCGTAATGATGCTTTAATGACACCAATATGAAAATGATGCGACATGCTCCTTTATATATTTTGGCACATCGAGAATATGGAGTAAAAGAAATTGGAGGATTCGCTGGCAAACCTCTGACGGACTTCCGCCCCAGCGAAGGACGATGAACGCTGAAAAAACCTCTTATTCTACGATGCCTTTCGAATTTCAGAGCCGGAAAGCGACGCCGACGCCTTAACCCCCCTTGAGGACGAACGCGCGTCAACGAATCACTAAGAGGCAGGGGTTTATTTTCTTGAGAATGATAACACTCCCATGTTTGTTGTCCTCTAAAACATGAACGCAGATCAACTCATCATGATGTTGATCCACGAACGATTATTTGTGCGTCGGGGAATATTATTTGCGTGGAAATTTTTGGGAGTTATTTCAAACCACTAACGTGGTGGGTGCGGACAAACGAACAAGTCTGAACCCACCTTTTTCTGTTCTTGATGCGCGGAACGTTGGTCGATGAGGGAACGAGACCGCAACGGCGTTTGAAGGTCGTCGCAGTGAAGAGCGGGTCCCGAGAAAACCATAGGCGCAGACAAGAGCAATAACGGACCACCGGAACGACTCTGGTGGCCCGCAGAAACTTCCGGCGGTGGCACCCTGACGCGCCGCCAATAGGAAACACCGTGGCAAAATCCACGGTGGTAGGCGCCCGGATCCCATGGCCGCGCGGGATCTGGAGGAGGACATAATGCCCACCGCTTCTGTGGAGTGAAAAAGTGGGGGGCCATATCCGAACCTACTCGGGCCACTGGCCGAGCCAGCACGCCCCCCCCGGCCGGGTCAGGGCGGGTCACGCGGACCGGGTCGCGCCGCGCCCAGCCGGGCCGGGTCGTGCCCAGACCCCCCACTTCAGACTGTTTTCAGTCTTCTTCCCATAACTTGGTCTACAGACTTCCGATCGATGCACCGTCAGTTGTGTTGGGATCCTTGGATCAGGACGGTCATTTTGGTATATTACACTCAAGGTTTCGGAGAAGCATGGGTATGGACGGGTTGGTTCAAACACGAAACCAACAGAGCCCTCAGAGCGGAAATGCTTATAACTCGAGCTCTGGGCGTCCGATTGACGTGCCATTGACTTTGTTGGTTTCTTCTTTGTGAGATGGTTCTTTTGGCTTACTCTGCTCGAAGTTTGGATGCAGCTGGAGTACGATCGGGTTGGTTTTAACTTAAAAACCAACCAGGCCCCTAGGACGGAAAAGCCAATATCTCTCAGACCGGGTGTCCGATTGACACACCGTCTATCTTATTGAGTTCCTATTGACGAGATGGAACTTTGTGATACATAAACTCTGGACTTCGTGATAGTTGATGTATCGACCCCCCTTTGGTCGTGGAGAGGACCCTCCTGGAATCGAGCATGCTGTGTGCGGGAACCCTAGAGCTGGCTATGACTGCGACAATGACGACTACACTTGGATCCTCCATGGGTTCGGCAGCAAGGACGACTGTACTAGGATCCTCTGTGGGTTCAGCAGTGACGACGACTATACAGGGATCCTCCGTGGGTTCGACGGCGATGACTACTGTTATTGTATCCTATGTGGGTCCAGCAGTATTTGACTCTGTACTTATATCCTATATGTGTTCGGAATAGTAGCCCGTCTTGTATCCTTTGTGGGTCGGACGGCTTAGCTGGTGTTGTATTCTATGTGGGTCCAACAGATTAGATGAAATAGTGGCTACATCTGATCATCTCTATCTCCTTATAAAGTGTATACCTAGGTCAACTGAGTCTTGATTCTCAATCATTATCCTTGATGTGGTTGACTTTCTTTTCCTATGTAGATTGGGTTGTGCTTCCCTATGTGGATTGGGTTGTGCTTGGGCTCGGGATCTGGAGCCAAACTGTAAGTGATGACTTAGGTATATGTATGGGCATATACCTAACTAGTTTTATTAATACTTCGTGATTGTATCTTTCCATTGTGGTTTATCCTTCATGGATTCTGAGAGACCTCTGGGGGTCTCGGGGTCCCTACTAGGTATCGTTTACTCACCCTTGCATGGGCTATGCCCACACTACAGTGTTTTGGATGCAGACGACGGACAAAACTGATCGAGGTGGAGGCTTGTGGAGATGGATAGTACTTGGAGGTGGACCGCTTGGCGGGACGTACATGGAGCGGACGGCCGGACCGAGGAGCTGAGGAGACTATTTGTGCCCACCCTTCAGGTGGGATTTCCAAAGGACGACTCGGAGTTGTTGTTTTACTTTATACTATTGTACTTTCTTTTCAGTTGTACTTTACTTTCGATTGGGTTTTTATTCTGGCCCATTTACTTTCCTGCACTTACTTTTGTGCTCAGTTTACATAGTATTTACTTTGGCTTGTGTACTCTGTGTTGTTTGTTTTCTTATTTAAAGGCAATTCCTTCCCTTTTTTCGAGATTTACGCCTTTGTTACTAGTTGCCAAACCTTGGCCTCTGGAAGGAGGGCTTGGGGTAGTCACGGCACGGGCCCCGAGGATAGGTCGTGACACTCACCCCGAGTGTTGATCCTCTTAATACATGTTAATAAACATGAATAAGACCAAATGGTAGATTGAATGTGACCACATATCTCAAGGTTCGGAAAGTATAAGATAATAGTTGTCATGGAATCATCACACGAAACTTGTCCATGTATTATTAATTTCTAGTCAGCCACCAAATATTCCTTATAATTAATCCAACTATATTATTTCCTAAAGAAATAAAATATAAAATGAGGTAATAAATTATCCCTAGTTGATAATTCTAAATTAAAACTTTAATCCATAGTATGTTCCATCTTCTTATCTCATATAGATAGTTATCATTACACATGTGATGATAAACCAACTCCCTTGAATAACTCAAAATAAACAACAATAATTATAATTATTTATCATTTTTTGACAATATAAAATTTATTATCACTTATGAATTATTTTATCCTCAACCTATATAGGTAATTATAAGAACCATATCTATAGATTATTTTTTAAAAGAAAAACATTGAAACCACATATAATGATAAACCTACTCTCAAGAAACTACTGAGAAAAATAAGAATAAATTTAAATATTCTTTTTAGTGTTTCTAGGTTATCATTATTTTAAGAGTTCTAATCATTTATTAGAAATTATGATAAACTGATATGAAAAAAAACTAAAAGAATACCATAGAATTTGACAAAAAAAATAATATAACCCCACTACGGAAGATGGGAAAGAGGATCTTCAACACCTACAAACCATAATAAATGCTCGATTTGAAAGATGATGAATTTAACAACCTTATGTAAAATAATTTATATGTTGTTCAATCTAAGAGGATAAAATAAAAACAATGTATAATGGGATTCACCTATATTATAAATAACAACATTCTTATATATAATTTTCATTAAAGCTATAAATTAATTAAAATTTTAATTAGTCTCCTAACCATTTCTTAACACCTGATAGTTTTGAATTAAATATTCTTCCTAAATGTAACATAATTATAGTGAATTTATATTCTCCCATAATATTTTTCATGGGAAATTAATGATTTAAATAATTAATTCCAATTATTTGAGTCATTTAAAATAATAAAATTTGTTTATATGCGATTCTTGGTGAAGAAAGATTGGAAATAGAGTTTTAAAACAATTTTTTTTCTAAACAAATAAACTGTGTTAAGGCTGATATTTTTACCCTCAAAGAGATAATATATATCATATTAGCATAAGGAGTCTTACCCTTACATAGTGGATAAATTCCATACTACACTCATGAAGCTCATATTAATCTTATCTATCTTTTAGAATCCACAGTCTACTATTACCAAATTCTATGACAACCATTACACTACCATTAGAAATATCAGTAGACCCTTATGCATCACCTTTATATAGAACTAGGCACCCATACTTTAGAGGGATAACCGACCAATGGTTTTGTTACCCTTAGGTAGGATAAGGGATTACCATTACACAATTGATCATTTACCATTATAGACCTTCATAATTTCACCATACCTATACATATTTCTTAAAGACCTTTATGCATCACATTTAAACATCATTTTATGCTCATATATCCACTAATTCTTCCCCCACACTTACTCACCCAATGTAAATCAATATTTACTCTTACATTAATCATATTTCTTATATAAGGGACTATTTTACAATGAAAATTTAAAATTGGTTACAAAAAAACACATGGAAATTTTATTTTTCACAAAATGCTAATAAAAATGAAAAAATAGGGGTTTAATTTACTATAAAGAAAAAGGATATTTCAATGATTAAATAAATGAAATAGAATATATTATATAATTTAAATATAATAATTCTAAACATGATATCTAGTTTCTATGATCATATCTCAAAAAGTGGTAAAATTTACTTTTAATATATGTCCAAAAAATGTTATGAAAATCATTTTTATGGACGAATGCATTTTAAGAATAAAAATAATATTATACCAAGATAAAATACAATTCATATTTCATTAAAATTTATTATATTATTTTTATTCCAACTAATTTAATCTATGTTTAAAAACAAATCAAAAATAGAATGTTACTTTAAAATTAAATTATTTAATGTAAATATATGATAGTTTTCCAAATATCGGTATTTTCAATATTCACCAAAAAATAAATATTTTCAAAAAAAATAAAAAAATCACTATATGGTAATTTTACATAATCATTGAAAAATATATTTTGACTTTATAAAATATAATTTCTCAACGTGACAGGAATTAAATATAAAACCCATAATCCAAATTCAATAAAAACTATTTATTAATGAAAAGTTTTTTTAAAATTATATAATCAATTTTATACTCATTCCTTTTCATGTGACCATCATTATACAAATTTAAATTAAATTTATTACATATATAGAATTTATGTTTCATTAAAATTAATCTTCTCTTGTGATTAACATAATTTTCTTTGGTAAAAATACATTGTGCACATAAAAACATTTTCAAAAAAATGACTCCTTTATTCTTATAAGATGTTTTTAAAAATTTATTTCTAATTTCATAATTATTATATTTGTATTATGAAAACTGCTCAACATATATTTCATAATTTAGATAATTCAATTCATACCCTGTAATCCATGAACATGTTTATAATGATCATATTTTAATCACCATATTTTTATTTTATGTCACCGTTAGTATAAACTCATTGTTTAATTAAACACACAATTTCTATCATGACATTATTTTAATAAAATAAATATTAAAATACTGAGGTGTTACATTGTACCCCACTAATGAAATTTAAACCTTATAATTTTATATTTTGTCTGATAATAATTTTTAAAAACATTTTCATAATCAATTCAATGGAATTCAATACACATAAGTGGAACGAATAATATTTAAACTCACACAGATGATATTTATTTTATAAATATGATTTAATGAATATATAAATAATATTAAAAATATGAGTTCATGAATATTTCATAAACCATGTATCTACCATTATGAAACTATTGCGTTTGAATGATTTTGTAAAAGTGTATCTTAATAGTTGGCAGATGGAACATTCTAGATTTATTATCCTCTATCAAGAGTTGATGAATTATTTAACAATCGCGGTCGAAAATAAGAGAAAATTTACATACATGATTTCTTTTCATTCTATTAGCACCAACTCATTAGTTATTATTCAATTATTTCACATATCTACTTCATCTCGTGTGGTTAGTAAACATAGTGAATTTTTCATGTCTGGAGAACATGAATTAACATATAAAGTGCCAACGAGCTTGTACCCTAGTGGTACAAGCCCTGGCTTGGCATCCAAATGACCTGGGATCAAATCTGGGCAGGGGTGAATATCCAGGTAACTGTAACAGGGCACTGTAGAAGTACTGTAGCAGTCGAGGAACTGTAGCAACGGCGACACAGTAGCGGCGGAGGGACTGTAGCAGGTACTGTAGAGGTACTGTTCAGCGAGGGGTCCGTTGGGCCAAAAAATTGGGCTTTCAAGCCTTGTATTCAGGCCACTTGGCCTTGGGCCTTCGGGCTATGTAATGGGTCACCCTCTACCCAGTCTAAATAGGTCTTTAATTTAAATAATAAATTGTGGCTTCGACCCCAACTTTTTTTAAAAACAAATTAACATATAAAGTACCATAAGATTGAAAAGGGGATAAAAATTATTCTTCTTACCTCTTCACATTTATCAAAACCAAAATGGTTAGAATATTAAAAGATACTATCCTATTTGAATAAACCTTAATATCATGAAATATTTTATTAATCTTTAAATCCAATTTAATAAAACCCAAAGATTATCATACATCATCCCAAAAGTAACTAACATTAAAAATCACCAATATATTCTAATCGAATTTTAAAATAAAAAAATCTAAAACATTTGATCTCAATGTATTCTTAGATAAATTTAATATTAATCTCCAATGAAAATTAATTACTCCTAAAGTCATCTTCCAAAATTTTATATTCCATATTAATATAATTTCAAAATATATTCTATTATTTCTCATAAATAATATGAATCACCATAAAGCCATAATAAAATTGTATATACTTCCAGAAGATAACTCTACCATTATCCTTTAAATAAAATATTCTCATACTTATAAAATATTTCCATCTATCATAATCCTATAATTTTTTTAATAATGAACTTATTCACAAATAAGAGTAAAGATTTATTCACCAAATATGTTTTTAATGTTTTAATAATCTTTTTGATAAATTATATGTTCCCAAAATATAATAATCCTTTTATAAAATTAACCATGATTACCATAAAATAAATAAAAATATTAAATCTAATGTTTATGAATACCTTTTACATTATGTCAAAAAAATATAAAATCATTATTCCTTACATAACCATTTTTACCCAAACACTCACTAAACCCTTGGGTTGTATTCTAATAAATATATCAAAAAATATACTCAATTATATTAAACTCTCGTCACATAAAACCCAATAATGGGTATCTATTTTTTAAAACATATGATCAGAATTAGATGTATTAAACCATGTTTGTTTGTAAAACTCCTAAAATATCCTCATATTAGCCAACATAACCTCAAATGTTTGTTAATCCTTTCATTTTATACAAATGGTGATGACCCATACCTTAAATAACCCAAAATCACATGATTTATAACAAGGTTTTTAGTTACTTACATTTTAAGGATACATTTATTTTATATTTTAATAAATTTAATAAAAAATAATGAGATACAAATTAAGAAATATCCACATAATGTCTATTTAATTCCACAAAAAAAGGATTATTTAATTTACACTCATGTTTCATTCAAAATATATTATTTTCTTTTAAGATGGGTCCCTATAACTGAAACTCATTCCATGCTATTATTCCTTATCACCCATAACCACTATAGAAAACAATTTAAAATGATAGATAAGAAAAAAAATTAGTTTGGGATACAAAAAAAGGGATTTAAATTAATCCATTGAAAATTCACTAAAACCCATAAGGATGTCTTACTTTTAATGTAATAAACATTGAATAAAAATAAATCACTTAATTTTTCATTAAATCAAATTTTTTAACCAATATTTATTGTTAAAAATTTCATAAGAAAGCATAATGTAAAATCATAATTAATGATTATTTTATTAAGTCATAATATAATTTTCATTACAATATAACTTTTTACCAAAGGGGGTCATAAAAATATATTAAATATAAGTATATTTTGATATATTATTAAATAAAAAAATCATAAATACCATAAAAAACAATAATAATAAATATATCCATGGATAAAAGTATAAATAATGTAATCATAAACAATAATTCATTTTATTATGATTGGATGCGTAATATTGGACATCATAATCATAAAATCAAGGCCTTTTTCAAAGACATCATAAAAATTCCATAAATACCTCATCCCAAGGAAAATAATAATAATTATGGAGTCAAACACTAAATAATCCTTCTAGATTGTATCTTGAGAACCACCAACGTAATTAGTGACTATATATAACTCAACCTTACCCACCATTTACTATGTCTAATCTGTTAACCATTAGAATAAAAATATACTATGATAAAGAAAATTATACGTTAAAAACTATAAAAGGTGGTGAATTATAGTTTTAATTTAACTATAATTATTGAATCTCGTCATTCATTTAAAAAATTATAAATACATAACCCAATTAACCCATAGAAAAAATCAGAGTAATATCAAATTAATGCATCATAAAAAGGTGATCAGTATTTCAATTACCGATGAAAGTAAAAACAATATGGAAATAAACTAAAATAATTTTATCAAATACTGTTAAAAGAATTAAATTATGAGAAATAAAAAACCATGTATTATTATTTAACAATAAAATCATAAAGGATATTGTAAAATTTTTAACTTCTAACCCAATGAGAAATGGGAAATATAAACTAGTTTTAAGTTACCCTTCACTATATAGGTTTCAGAAGTTATCTATTTTTTGGACTAAATATTGCATCTATCTTCCATACCCAAAAATTCCATGATCAACTAGATTAGTAATTTACCTCTACTATGACCTAATGTTCTATTTACCAGTTAATTTTACTAGAATCTTAATACATCCCAACAACAACCAGAAGATCATAAAATGCACTACAAAGATCATTAGCTCAGTAAATTGAATAAAAAACAAGAAGAATATAGTTTTAAAGTAAGAATATATCAATAATAATATTTTTGGAAATATCGTAATAGAAAAATTGATGAAATGACACTCATCAATAAAAAGTTCAATACCTCAATAGATTATAGATCTTGAAGAATTATTTTACTTTTTTTTATAAAATGTATCCTTTGATCAATGAGTTGTTTCTATATTTATAGTCAATACTTAGATTAAATATGAATTGGGTTCAGTTTCAATAGAATTTGTTGAAACTTATTATTCATCTTTTTATAGACTCAACATATCACCACATCTGTCAATGAAGTTATTTAGTGCCACCATAGTTATTTTTGGTAAATGTAAATAATTTTATTTTCATATATATTAACAAAAAAATATTTCATTGATATTTTAAAAATCATGATATCATTAGAGTTTAAAAAACTCTCAGAACATCTGTATTTTTTAAAATATTAGGTTATTATTATATATCTTAAATAGATTTATTGAATTATAGTAATAAAAAAATAAATTTCTCACTTATTAATGTGTATTTTTAATTTCCAAATAAATATATATATGAGTATTTCACTAAAAATATATTGTACATAATTAACATTATAATTCGTAATGAAAAACTATCTTATAAAATGTCATTATTTTCCCCATTAAATATATAGAAAAACATGATCATATTCCATCCAAAAAAATTAATGTGGATTATATCATTATGATATATCCCTAGTAAATAATAGGAATCATCAAAGGATAAGGAAATAGATGAAAAAAAAATTCAAACATTTCATTCAAAACATGAGAAAAATATACTTTTATTTGGATAATATTTTAAATAATAATTTTTAGAATATTAATAAAATACCATTACTTGAAAATAATCTAGGAATATTATATAATAAGATTAAAATAAATTTATGTTCATGACTATTTGAAAATCGATCCATATCCCATACATTAAAAGAGACTATTCCTTCAATAATTTTTTAAAAATTAAAAAGCAATTCAAGTAAATTTTTTTGAAAAGATTCATTTCAATAATTTATTATAAAAATAAAAAGTAGTTCCAAATTAAATTTAGTAATATTTGAAACATAAATAAGAAAATTGATGAAATATTTTATTAAAATGTACATGGAAGGAAAACAATAAAAAAGTGTTTAAATGAGAATCCCTTACCTCATGTCATCAATCTTTTTGTACATTTTCGAACTCCTCTTATTTGAAAAATAATAATTTCAACTACACTAAAATCCTTTTAGGATTTTTCCTTATACAAGTATATGACTTATATAACATTAAGAGTATGTTTTCGAAGGGATTTGGGATGATTTTGGTGGGGGATTAAATTTCTAAAGATGAATGTGGAAATGAGTATAGGATTTTCTCTTTTATAAGATATGTGGGTGTCCAAATTAAAAATAATTCAAATATTCATATAAAATATGTGATTAAATAATGAAAAAAGGATAATAGACGACTTATACTCTAATATATGGAATCCAATGAAGAGATATAATCATAAACACATTTTTTAACAATTTTATGTGTTATTTATAATGTTTTATTTTAATTTAACTATCTCAATAACCATGTTTAACATGGAAAAGTTTAACACATTTTCATACTTTGAGGTTCATGAATGAAATTTTATAAATTCCATGTGCCATATAAATGTTCATTGATGATAGTATCAATAATTTCCAATAAAATTGAGTTAATATATTATTTTTATTATTTTTTAATCATTTAAAGGCATTTTTTAAATATTAAATACCATTTACGAACATTTTTAATTGTATTATTATATATTTAAATTTAAGGAACCATTATAACAATGTAATTCGAATAAAACTATTTCAATATCACATATACATTATAATTATCCAATAAATTCATGTAACATAATAAATCATCCAATAATTTTTAAATTGAATGATTTTAAACTTATATATTTAAATTTACTAAAAATTGGACAAGAACTATGTGGGTGCTGTATAATCATTCTAGGAAATTATACTACCTAATTTTTTTTAAAAATATCACAAATATATTTCATTTTTTATAAATTTTATCATATATAATTTTTTATATATAATTTTTATATATATGAAAATCATTAAAACATTTTATGTGAGATAGAGTCACATTTTCTAGTTACACATAACATAAAATATTATATAAGTTATAATCAAAGGAAACTAGATGAAAAATGAAATATATAACATCCCAACTTGGAGGCCATAAAAACAGTGTCCCAATCTAGTGGGTTTCATGGTCTCAAGCATGCCTCCACATATTCTAGAGGAAAAAGACTAGCAGTGAGGGCCTAGGGTGTGATAGTGGGGAGACTATGCACTCATATTTGAGTATGAAAACAGTGGAAAGAACTTAGTATCATAAACTAGATGAAATAAATAGAGTAAAAAGTAGTAAATAAACTGAATGAGAACATTCTATAATAATAAAATGAATGTTCTATAAAATACCTAACAACTATTTCATACATATAATACTCATCACCCACTAGGCTGACTATACATATATAAGAGTAAAAAATGAAATTAAAAAAAAAGTAAAAGGATCTACTACCAAATCTGAGCCAAGCTACATACCCTATCTATAGACACTATCGACCATCACTAGTCCAATAAAAAAACCCATAAAAGCATCTCCACATGATCATGCAACTCTAAATATTTTCCCTATCCACCATGAAACTGTGATACACCTAAAAAGAAGACATAATGTCTATAAGTACACTAAGGTTCATGTTCTGGGGTTAGAAACAATCTTAGTAGACCTCCCTGACAAGGAACCTATACAATATTCATCTATAAGTGAATTCAAAATAAACATGCTTATCCTAGCAAAGAAATAACTGAAAAGAAATGTAATGCTAATAACATGATCCGTAGTACAACCTCAGGTCAGTAATCGCAATCAATTAATAATGTTCAACCATGATTTTCCATATCTATATATGTATGCATGTATTGTCCCATACCTATACATATAGACATAAATAATAATATTCAAAAGTAACTGAATGAAATTATATTAATCCAACAATATTCTATCATTGGGTCTGTAATCTAGAATTCTTGGACATCCTGCGCAGGGGAATTGCAATTGATTTCATGCCACCTATTTCAGGTATCAGTAAGTCGGTCTCTAGGTCTATAATCTGAATCGATATATAATGTCTTAATCAAACAATATAAATATATATGATAATTCCACACCAACATAGGGGTATACTTCTTTTACACTTAGTTTCAACTGTACTTTCCTCCAATCACTATAACAAAGAATCTAGGGAAGTGCATCCAATAAAAATGTAAATGGTCACTGAGCTAGATTTCATACTTCTCATTCCATGTACATACAATCCAATGTCTAAGTCCAAGGATTTTTTCCATTAGTGTTCATGAAATTTGGATCTTAGGTAATCACTAATGGTCTAACCCTAAGGCGATCAACAATTAGAACTCAGCAGGGGGATTCCATGTGCACCCCTAGAGTCCCTAATTAGGGAGAGTGTCATCAATCGCATCACCTTGAAGAGAATAATCATTATGGGTATCTAATGATGAGAGATTCCATGGAGCACACCACATCCAGGTAACCCACTAGGTAGAGTGTAATCATCTCTACCTCTTTGGAGATAATAATCATCCAAGAGTATAAATAGATCGAGGTTAGTATAATCATACTCATTATATATCAAAAATATGAGACCAGATTCATCCTTATCTCTTGGGTGAGTGTAATAATCCACAAGTATAATTTCTAGGGATTCCATACCACTATATCATAGTTTTAGGTTTAGTAGCCGAATACCAAGAAACATCATTGTTTATCCCAAATAAATAAAATAATCAAAGATACTTCTCAGTTTCTCAATCCCAGTTAGTACCTCTTGGTATACCAGTAAATATCATTAATAACTAGGCCCAGAAGCCAGATCAATGGAATGAACATCTATGAACCCCAATGAATAAGAAATATCCTTGGAATAATGTCTATGAATCCTAATTATAAAGAAAGACATCTCGCATCTGGCTCAACAACCACCAAACATGAATCACCTCAGGTAAACATTGATGCATCAATGATAAAAAAAGTTAGTGTATAAAAAAAAGGGAGAGGGTGGACAAATAAATAAACCCAACACTATTACCACATACCCATGGGAATATAATTTTGGAAGGTGTTCTAAGGTGACACCTTCTACCATCATTACCAATACCCAACATAAAAAATCATGTTTGGTCAATGAAATAGCCCCACATGGCCTCTAAAGTGAAAAAATTAGGGGAATATTACTTGGGGTACTCAAAGTCAAAACACAAGTAAAGAGATCCTACTTGGGAACCTCATGGTCTAAAAACTGGTGAATGAATCTTAATCAGGATCTTTAGTTGAAAGGTAAATAACGAATCCAACACAGGATCCACAATAGAGAATGTAAATTTGTAATCATACATGGGATCCCCAATAGATAAAGAAGTATATGCATCCTATATGATATCCATATTGTGGAAACTGGTAAAATAGTCTTACAATGGACACCCTAAGTAAACATATAAGAAAATTAATCCCTCATGGGATCCTTGGTATAGATAGAAGATAAATTTATCTAACATGGGATCCAATAGTTTGACACATAAGTAGAGGAATCTTACATGGGATACTTTGTAAAAACTACTCTCATGGATTCATAGGCTAGAATGGTACTTATCACAATGGAGATATTTTAAATGGAGAATCTATAGAAACATCATTCAGGAGAGTTGGATCATGGATCATCACAGAACTTTTCTAACTCTTAGAAGACTACCAAATAAAATTTCCAGAGGAAGAACCTATTTGTTCAAGAAACACCACTGACGAATCCTCAAAACCCCACTTGGGTATTACCATATTGATATTTGGAAAAAGATACTCATAATGGAGTACTCATGGGACCAATTCAACTACTGGGTAAAAATACAACAAAAACACCAAAAGGGTTACAAGGGGAAAGTACCCGACATGTATCCATGAGTAGACAATGTATACTCTTGAATACACACATGGGTGTGCACTCTAGATAGAATCATCATGTAAATTCCTGATTACACAAGGTGTAAGTTGGTACATTGAATATACCCTACATATGGTACTTTTCCATGACCCTCAAATAGCCTAGAAATGTATTTGACCTGGTTGTGTACTTCTACATGCTGTACGACCCACACAGTGTCTCATCAAGTACTCTACACATCCACATACACCAACATGGGCAGCCTAGCTGGGCACTTGTTACTTTTTCAAGATCAAGTACACGATGTGCACACCCTTATACACAATGTCCACTTTGAAACATCATCTTCCCCAAATGGGAAGAACACATGTCATGTCACATTGAAGCACACATCGTGTAGCCTTGTTTTCCTAAATAAAAATCCACTGAAATGGCTGAAACAACATTTTTTAAATATAAATCAACTGATCAGAAAATAAGGGGCCACAAGAAATCATAATAGATGTTCAAAACATGAAAACAATTAATATAAAGTGGAATTTAAAAAAAAAATAAAAACAGTGTACCTATGGGTGAAAAACAACGATGTGTTTCTCAAATATATGGTCCATGTTTGTCGCACATCAATCAAGAGCATCGTGAGATCTGTGATGGTACCTATCTTCCATTCAAAACATATCTCCAAACAAACTTGTGTGAATAAATTAATTTTTAATTAAACAAATATTAAATATTAATTTTTCTAAGAAAATCCAACGTCTTTTATTTCCACCAAAATCATACCCTAGGGTAAAACCAATATTCTAGGATAAAAGGGAGGGTCAAAAAAATTATATGAGGACATCTAGTATGCAAGAAAGACCATTTAACCCCTTATTAGCATCCAAAGGTAAAAAAAATTAAATTTCTCTTAAAAAACACTGTTTAAAAAAACATGGGTCCTTACAATATCCTTATCATAAAAATTCTCTTCCTAATAAAGCATGTTGGTAAGACTAGCAGCCATGCTCTCAACCTGAGCGTCAACACAACCAAGCAATTTGGACTATCCAATGAATATTCTTATAGATTCCAAAATAGTATTCTATAAGGAAGATGTTTAACATTGACCAATTTGTTACTCCCCAACAAAGTAATACCTTTATCATTATATCAAAAACTATGATCTCACATCCCATGGAAACACAAAAGTTTAATTGAAAATGACAGCCACTACCCTCGAATAGTCAACTCTGCAGTCCCCACCGTATGGCTTACCTAACACGAATACTTGAGAGAAACCTCAATAGGATTCCATCCCAAACAATAGAAGAATATTTAAAATAAAATAAGATCATTGTAGGTCTGAAACTCTCTTGTAATACTTAAGATGATTTCAAGATAGAGTATGATCATCTCTAACATGATTACATTGAGATTCTATAAAAGGTAGTGTAAAAATTCCTCTAATCTACACTCACAACATATCTTAACCATGGATAGGAATCATCCATGGGTCATCCATCTCATGAAACCCCATTTACTCTCGATTTCACCTCTACCATGATGGTACATTATTCATTTAACCACATCTTACATTCAACCATGCCCATGAAATGCCCTGAAGACATCAGTACTCATATTACAACTATCAACTCAATGATTATGATTTAATGAAACCATGTGGAACCTGTGTATACTTTTATCACATGACTCATAATAATGTGATTCATCTATAATATTGATAAACAGACTATTCTTCAAGACATGTTAGTTTCATTAGTATTGAACCACTCATGGAAATACTCTTCAAAATCATGCACCTATCTTATGAAAATATTTATTCCATGAATTCCCATTACATGGTGTCCTTCTAGTCATGAGAATCTATGAATACTCTGACTAAGTTAGGAATAGAAAAAACACTAGTCAATAGAGCAGGGAACCCAAACAATCCTTCCCGTCAAAGCCAATCATGATAAAAAAGAATCATAGGTTCTTGTCAAATGATAAATGCATCAACATGATAATAACACAAAACTCAAGAACCTACCAAACCTCGATCACGAAATGAGCATAAAACAAAGATCACTGCCTAAAAATATATATGACAACATAGGCCAACCTATATTATGAAGGATACCTTAGAACAAAATGGATGTTTACCTACAAGGGTCTATGTTAAAACTAAGTTAATCTAAGTATCCAACCAAGACCTTTAGAACAAGTCTCACAACATGGTTACAAGGTCTAATCACATAGCCCAAATGTTAAAACCTCTCTAATTATGGTAAAGGTAGTAATTAAATATGAGGGTAAAAACTAAAAATAGTTCCTAAAAATGTCTGATTCTCATCAAGAATCCTCATAAGGAACTACTCCCTGGAGTTCATGATACCAACCAAGAAGGGAGACTTAACTGATACTCAAAAGGCATTTGTATATGGAAATACCCCATAGAGGCACAATATTCAAGAAAATTCCTAGTAACCATCAGCATCTTAATCAACAATATGACTACCTATCCATGTCTTAAGAAACAACACCCAAAAAGCTATACAATAGAAGGGAATCACAATCTATATCGACCTACTGGGGTTATTGCACCTCTCATGAATGGGGACTGAGTCATCAGCCAAAAAACCAACTCCCTAATATAGATTCATATTTCCCTCCATCAGAATCAAATATCTATACTTATGCAGCCCCATTAAATAGTCCTTAGTTGTTAGTAATAATATCACACTACCTGACCTATATGATGTGATTCCTACGTGTTAAATATAGTTCATGAGTACCCTCTTTCCATTTTAATCCAATAGTAAAAATCCATATATATCTTTTTCCCAATGGACAAGAGACAAATATCCACAATAAATAATAACATCCACACAACATGTGTGTATCTCTAGGAAAAAATTAAAATCATTATAACATCATAGATCAGAACAACAATCCCATACCCTGGAAATGGAGACTTCTTACCAGAAATAGTTTTCTCGATGCACTAGTATGATATCCATCACATTTTATAACACAATCATAATACACATACCTACCATATCCCGAATATTAAATACCCGGAAAGGAATAGATCTGATACAACTTTGTAACACCCTCACTCATTTTCCACTAAAATGGTTCCCCGAGCTGGGGGGTTGCCATGCCTAATGAGCGCCTCCCCTAATGCAAGTGGTTGCCGAATAGAAATGAGGGAATAGGGTGTGATATTGGGGAGACTATTCTCTCATATTAGATAAATAAAATATCAAAAATAATAAAGTATAGTAGTCACCATGAAATAAATTGAGCACTGAAGCAAACAATAATGTTAAATAGAAAATGATATAATAATAAATGAAAGTTATCTAAAATCCTGAAGATGTATATCATACATAAAATACTGGACACCCATTATACTGACCATATAATACCATATTACAAAATGAAATTGAAATAAATGTATAGGCCCCTAATAAAAAATCCAATTGAGACCACATAAGTAGTCTCCAAACAAAATTGAACTGAACTATCTTGATCAGAAGAACCCACACAATTAGCTTCACTCAATCAGGAAACTCTAGGCCTCATCCTATTCACCACGAAAATTTTCTAAAACTAAAAAAATTAGTCTACACATACACTGAGGTAAATTTCAAAGGGTGATAAATAATCTTATTAGGCCTCCCTGATAAGGAAGTTATAGAATATTCCACTATAAATGTATGCAAAATAAACATGCTCATCCTAGTTGAGACCGAGCTGAAAAGAACAGTAAAGACCATAGCATGTACTACAGTCAAACCCTAGGTTTGTATTCACAATAAAATAATCCTGTTTCACCATAGATTTCCACACCTATATATGTATACATGTATATTACCATACCTATACATATATACATAAATTTGAATATTGATGGGTAAGTGAAACAAATGACATAAATCCAACAATATTAGTTCCTTGGGACCGTAATCCCAATCACATAGAAATAATGTGCAAAATTATTGTGATGGATGTCCGACCACTCCAGAAAGTATAATTAATTCAATATCTGAGTTCATAATACGAATCCATATATTCCTTATTCGACCAATACTAGAAATATTTTAGAGAATTCTATGTCACAATTAGGGGATACTCGTCCTAAACACGGGTTCACCCATACTCACCACCAATAACTATAATGATGGATTCTAGGGAAGTAAATGTGGACATCCTATAAATGTTCACAAAACTAGTTGTCATTATTCTGGTTCATGTGAAGTGAATTCAATGTTTGATCACTATGACATGGTCCATAACTGGTCATGAATTTCAGAACTCAGGTAATCCTTAAGGTTTAAACCATTAGGCGACCTATAAGGAGAACTCACCAATGAGATTCCATGTACACCCCTAAAGTCTCTAATAAGTTATATTTTAATCATCCCAATCACATTGAAGAGAATAATCATTATGGGTATCCAATGATGTGATATTCCATGCACCACATTGTGGTTATCTTACCACATATGGAGAGCATAATCATCCACATCCATTAGGAGAGCATAATCATCCACAAGTATAAACAAATCCAGGAGAGTGTAATCAAGATCATCACATATCAAACAAAGTAGAGTGGAATAATCTTCATGCCTTGAGGGAGTGTAATAATCCATGAGTATAATTACTATGGATTAGATACTCATATTTTAAGGTCATAGGCTCAATAGTGGAATACCAGGAATCACAGCTGGTCATCCCAAATAAATATTATAATCAAAACTATGTCTTAGCATCCCAATATTGGGAATTACCTTTGGGTATAAAATTTAATATCATAAATAACATATCTATGAATCCAGATCCTAGGAAATCATGTTTGGGAATCCCAATGAACCAGATGAATCCTAGAACTAACATCTAGGCATCACAATAGGAAATAAATACACATCGCGTTAGGCTTAATAGCCACCAACAGTGAATCAAATTTGGTAAACAATTTTGCATCAGTGATAAACATGTGAATGTATAAACAAAATTTTTATGGTGGATGAATGCCTAAAACATAAACAACATCCACAACCTAGTGAGATAACAAATTTATAATGGTTATAAGGTTACACCCACTACTAACATTGGGTTGGCCAAATAATTGGCACCACTGGTTCCCTCAAGTCAAATATAGAGTGGAATACTACTTGGGATCCTCGAGGTCAAAACACAAATGATGAAATCCAACTTGGGATAATAATGGTCCACACACAAGTGAAGAAATTTTACTTGGTATCCGTAGCTGAATGGAAAAGGAGGAATCATACACATGATCCATATTATAGATAAAAGATAGTAGAATCATACATGGATTCCTCTAGGTCGAAATGTAATAATATCAATATTAAATATGATCCTCGTTAACAACTTATCTCAAGGACTTAGAGTCCAAAAGGGAACATCTTGTATTAGATATTTCTCAAAAGTAAATGATAAAAAATACCAGTCAAGACAAATATCTCATAGATCATCTTAGAAGAGGACTCAATCTTAGGAGACAACAAAATCGAAATACTTGAGGAAGAACCACCCCAATCAAAAAACCTCACATAAGAGTCCTCAAACCAAAAAATAGGTCTTACAATCACAATATATGCAAAAAGATACAAAAAATGGACTACTCTTGGGTCCAATTATGACTACTGGGTGAATAGAATAGAAAACCCCCAAAGGGTTACATGGGGTAGTAAACAATGTGTCTTTATGAGTATTCGACATGTACTCTTGAATCCCCACATGTGCATGTACTCTGGCAATACATGGAATATAAACACCTTCGTACATGGTGTGTAAAGAAGATACATGGTGGGTACCCTTCATGGGGTACCTTCTCATGTCCCTCAAATGATTCGATTGTGTACTTGTCTTGGAAGTGGACTTTTAAATTGCATGCGACCCACATGGGGTTTGGCTGTGTACTTTACACGACCATGTACCCATACACGGGTAGCCTGGCTAGGTACTCCACTACATAGTTGAGACCTAGTTTTCTGAATGGACACACTAGTATACAATGTGTACTTCGAAAATATGTTTTCCTCCAAATGGCAAGAACCCGTGGCGTGTCACCCTGAACAACATGTGGGGTATCCTAGTTTTCCAAAATGGAATACCATAGAAATATCTCAAACATCGGCTTTCATCCCCAAATAAAAAATCCATCCACAAGTGGCTAGACGCAAGCATAATAGGGTTTTAAAACATGAAAACAACATCTATATGGGTTATTTATTGTAAAATATAAACGCATCCAACCTTTGGTCAGAAATCACTAATGCATCACTCAAATCTGTAGTCTGTTGCTGTCACACGTCAATCCAGCATGTTGAGAACTCTGTGATGGTACCCCTCCTCCTCCCGATCCCTAATTCTATCTATCTATCCCTTTTCTCAATTAGTTTCTAGGGGACGGTGGATCCTACCCTTGGCATATTTTATATTATAGTGGAAGAAGAAGATAATGAAAATAAAAAGAATAAAACAAAAGATAAACCAAAAGAAAAAGTGGCACGAGCCGACCCCAACACCCAACTCAAGTTCATGACATAATTAGTAAAAACATAACATTAAAAACTCAATGGAAGATAAAGAATCTTAATATTATGATCCATTAAAAAGATATAATTGAACAAACCAAAGTGATTAAATTAATATTTATTTAATTAAATATTAAACAATAATTATTCTATTAAAATTCAAATAACTCGGTTTTCTACAAAACTCCTATACTAGGATAAAATCCCTATTCTGAGTCCAACATAGGGGTCAAAAAAATATCTGAGGTCATCTTATATGGGATGAAGACCATTAAACCCCTTGTAAACATCCGAAAGAAAAAATTCATATTCATGCTCAAAAACTCAGACTAGAAAAACACAGTCCCTTACAAAATATTTTTTTATATATGATTGTGATGTTATAATTACTTTGTATAATCTAATAAAGCCCCTTTTTGGTTTATTTTCGGACATATCCCACATTTTAACAACACTTAAGCAATAGTAATATTTATTATGGTTGTATAATTTTACCGTGGTTACTATTATTTTTAACTAAAAATGAAATATATATTGATACATAATTTGGATATATTAATTAAAAATATAGATTTTATTTTAGAAGATTTAATTTACATATTTTGGGAATTTTTATTTTAACATAATTTCTCAAAATAACAAAAAACTATATTTAGAAGAAAATAATCTTTTTAAGAATAAAAAATGAACTTATAGAAAAATAAAATATAATTTTGAATCCTATAGAATTAAATAGGATATGTTTGATCCAAGGGATATTATTTTACATTAAATACATATAAAAACAAAATTTATAACTTTAAATAACATTATTTAATGAAATTAATTTATAGTATTTTTTAAAATATTATTTTCACTATTTATCCAGAAATAATTTTTTTTATAAAAATTACAAAAATTAACTCTAATATAATTATTATAGTTTAATTTTAAAAATAATATCCATTTTTGCAGGTAAAATTTCAAAAATTGGGAGAAATTAATTATAATATCAACACAAAAAATTTAATAATACCTTTTTTGATAAAATAAATAAGGAATAAAATAAATTATTAACCATTTTTTATATAGTAACAACCATTAGATGACTGATTATTTAATTTAAAAACTCTCTTACATATAAATTTCATTAAAATAAATCATCTATAGTGATTAACATAATTTACTATGATAATTATACCTTTCCGATATACAAATATATTTCAAAACATAATCTTCTTTAATCTCATATGGTGTTTTTTAAAGTTGATAAATGATTACATGATCAATAAATTTGTATTTGTAAAAAATTCTACACACATATTTCAAAATTGAGATACTCTTATTCATACCTTTCAATCCAACAAAAAATTTACAATTGTCAAATTTTTTAAATTATAATTCTATAGTATATCGCATTTCATTTATGCTCGGTGTTTTGTATACCACACACTATTGAATATAATATTATTTAAACTAAATAAATTCAAAAATATTGGGGTGTTACATTGATATCAATAAATAAGTAACTCATCATAAAAATAGATAATTTTTTAAACAAAAATAAATCCAAAATTATAATTTCACCATTATTATTCTTACAAAAAATATCAATTCATTTCAAGAAAACTCAAGTACACTTATTGAATTACTTCCACCATCCATTCAAAACCAACCTCCCCATCAAAAAAAGGTATCAAGTTTTATTCAAAAAATTAACTTTTCATATATAACACAACTTTAAATTAAAATATTTTCAATCCTCATACAAAAATATTTTCCCCATTAAAATTATCCCAATATTAACAATTTCCACACAACCATTGTCATGAAAATATTAATAAATCATTTCCCCAAATGAATTATCAAGAAAAAAACATAGAAATAAAAAACGATTTAATCACCATGGCTTTATTCTAATCATTATCATGATTTCTCTTCATTTTGTTTTCCTCAGTAATTATGACACTGTAAGCATGATTTTCAAATAGTCATAAAAGTAACAACATTCAACACGATCTTACAAAATACATTTCATTTAATCCATAATACTTATAAAAATAACAAACAAAATATAAAATTCAACTCCAAATATTTCTTCCAAGATGCTCTTTATAATAAAAAAATAAGATTGAAAACATTTACCATGTTCAAATTCATAAAATCATTTTAACTTGATTTATAACTTATGATTAATATTATTGATATAAAAACTTCAATATCCATATAAACATAAATTCACATTCCCTAATGGTTTTAACATAACCAAAAACATCCATTATTCTATAATCAAAAAAATAATTAGACATCATATCATGCATATTAAATGTTTACCATAATACATATCATACCATTACACTTATACATCATGGTTAATGCAAATAATATTTTCCACATTACATCATTTAATCCATTAATCAATATTTTATTAATTTTTTCATAATATCCCAAATAATTTACAATAATTTATATATTTACGAATGATGAAATTTTTATAAATAATTCATACAATTATTCTTAAAATGATTTATAAAAATCATTAGCCATTAATAAAAAAAATTAATCTAATAATAATAAATCAATATAATCCAATACCGTTTTAATTATTCCTCAAACATTTTATAATAATTTAAAAATTAAACCTACTCTCTTAGTATGTTAATTGTTTTATAACAAAAAATTAATCGAAATATTTTTCATTCATTTCAATGTACACACATCAATCCTTTTTAACTATACCATTTTATTATTACAAAACAATTAATTGTTTTTCAAAGTTTTATTCATTTCAAACACATTCAATGAAAAAAATCAGTACAATTCTACCAATAACAAACCCATTTTAAATGATTTATACATTTTTTTACTTAGTGAATCTATTCATCTATTAGATCTTATATATTTTTCTAAACAAATAACTCAATTTTCAAAATTATATAACCACATTTTTCATTATGTTCATATAAATTAATCATATAAAAAAGAACCATTATATTAATTATCATTATACTTTTACAAATAACAATTTAATTCATTATTAATTTAACTCATATGATTTTTAAAGTGATCAATTCATATCAAATTAAACCATAAATTCTATGATAAAATAATATTACACAACATTATTACAAACATCAATTCTATTTATGTTATGAAACTCATTGTTAATGACATGGTCAAAGGAAAAAAATATAGTTAATAATTGAATTATTTAATTAAAATAATTTCCTGAACTAATTCACAAATAAATATAAATCTCTTGTATAGTCACATAAATGTCGTCTCCAAATGACCCATTTTGATGCATGATTATCTTTATACTCTCTCCCAATTGATTGAGTATCATACCCCAAAATTACGTTGGTAAATCATGGAATTAATATCCCATAATTCCAAAGAAACATGGACATCCAATATCCCTATGTTATCCATGCACCAACACACATTTTATATACAATTATCTAACTGTTGATATCAAATCTTCCACCATATTAAAGACCGAGAATCTTAAAATAAACCACTAGGATACCAATTTTTAACATTCAACCCATGTATGATTGTTCTACATTGCAAAGTGTCATATAGCCTCAAGTGAAATTTTTCACCATTAATATATGTAGTCTGTCACTGTGAATATAAAGATTTTTCTCATGGAGATATTTACCCTCTAATTATACATTGAATCAAGTTAAAAAATACACATCTAAAAAATTATTATTATTAGAATATTTCAATGACAATCTAATAAACTCATAACCCTGTCTCAACTAGCCCACACGTATCATATAGTTAAAAATTACATAATTGAATATTTAAAGATGAAATTTATTTATAAAACAATTTAAATGATAATACATAAAATTTATAAAACCTTCCAAAAAAAATATAAGAAGTAATCAAAGTAAGCTCAATGATGTATCCATACATCATCAACAAACTGTTAAGTCCTATTACATTTAAATTAAATTACTTGATCTAATATGTATAAATGTTGTGTGTATATATAGAGAGTTTGAATATAATCCTTAGTATAAGACACTCTAACCGCTAACTTTCAATGGATAAATTTTGATTGCATATAAATAGTTTAAATATTTAAAATGATTTAAAAAGTAATGATGTTACCAATAAAATAATATAGCATGTCAAAAAATGTAAACCAAAAAAAATAATTCCTTCTTTTCCCTAGTTCATTATCAATAGATCAATTATCCATCCCATTGATCATCATGTATCACTACAATAACATAAAGACAAAGGTTCAAAAGGAAACAATTTATATTTTCAACTAAAATCCATTCTATCCCCATCATATCCAATTTTTTAACCCCTCAAATATAAAAATTCTCTATCATGGAATATCATATATCATCCTACCTAGTCCGTATAAAACTGACCAATTTTAGGTATTTTTTACAATATGACAATAGGATATTGATAAATATTCTTACATTACATTATTCTCCATACAAAACATCAGTATTCAAAGCCAAGTTACAAATCTTGGAAAACTCAAACACTTTAAGAAGCCACTTAAATGTATCACATAATTACCCAACAATATGTAACAAACTCCCCTTTTATTATAATGATTCTTTAACATTAAAAACATTTCATTCATGTAACTAAACTCTCATACCCGATTTTTTACAATGAAAATAACTAACAAAACACCCAAATAACTATCCTATTTTATTTTATGTGTTCAATATCTTTAAATAAGTATTTTCACCCAAATAAAAATCATATTCATGGAGTGATATCACAATTCAACAATCACATACTCAACATAATCACCCATTAACCATAAAAAAAGAAAGTTTAACTATCTTTAATCTCAATTTCACACATTAAAATATCAATTTTAGAAACTTCTTTTAAACTAAAAAATATACTTTAATTTATTTTATGCACACTTCCCAATTAATTAATTTTTGGATTATAATTACCACTTAATATCACTATTTTACAATATTTAAACATGAATTCCAATAATCAATTTCCATATTAAGTCAAAAAAAACTAAGTTCAAATAATTCTAAATAACCAGCCTAAATTCTATAATAATTTATGTATGGCTATGCCTTCATAAAATATATTTAGTCATGTAAAAAAACCTTTTCATCAGAAAACATAGAGTTAAAACATTTGCAAAACAATCAAATTTAATTATAACAACATGTTCAAATTCATTTATTCCATTGATGAATTTATATAGTAGAAACTTTTAATTAATCATAAAATATTTTATGAAATATTTATACTTCATATTCCTTAATATTAAATTTACCATTAATTTATTCAATGATTTAGTAACACCATATATTCAATTCTAGTAACTAATTTTTCATTTCTAAAGAAATGATAGTACAACTCTCATAGATTTAATCAAGAAGGCTATTAAAACATAATTTATGATATTTTATTAAAAATTCATTAAAAATAATATAATAAATTAATTCAAAACACAAAAATTATATTAAGATGAAATTTAATGAATTTTTTAAGAAGATAATTTTTTCATTACATCGTAAAAATACGAATTTTATGGAAAACTCTCTTTTCCATTCAAGTATATTAAAATTCCCATATAATATTTTATTGATTTTACAATTTCATTACATAATATTTTATTTAAAACAACATAATAAATGTATTTGGAATCAATATTAATCATAATTTTCATATAAAAATAAATTTATATGTAAAAATGTATTTTTTAAGAAAATCATTTTTATTGTTATTTGTAAACTTATATTAATGGAAATTTACACCATTTATAGGTATTTAATAATATAAAATATTTTCCATTTTATGAATAAATAATATTAATATTTTTTAATATGATCAACCTATTTTTTCCATAATGAATAATAACAATGGTAAATATTTATCACCTCCATTAAGCATAAAATGGGTTAAAAGGGTAAAAAATTAATTGAAGGGACATAATAATAACACATAACACATTATTAAAACCCTTTTATTAGTTTTATTTCTTAAATACCATTAGTATAATATATAATATTTCATTTTGGATCTATTTGGAAGGAATAATATAATAAAATATTTTAATCTATTTCAAAATTCCAAGTTTGACTTCCTCCTTACTTATAAATTGACACCACCTATCCTCTCTTACCCACGTATCAAGAGTAAATTATATCATCCAATAACAATCTAAATAATTTAATTAAATCCATACCTATATAACAAAGGTATTTATTTTATCATAATACAATCCAATGATGGCTTTATGTATAAACCTAAAGAGGTTTTCTAAAGAAGATTTTTAGTTCTTAACCTATTGATTTTTTTCTCTTCCCATTATATCACTAGAAAATAGTTTATAAAAACAATATTATAATATAATAGGTATCTTCCATATACTTAAATGTAATTATTATATGGTAAAACTCGTATCTATCTATTTCACATCCCACAAGAAACCAAAATTTCCTTTGTGCATATGTATGAATCACCATCTTCATATAGCATTGATATTAGTTTTCCATCACTAATTTAATTATGTGTTTATAAATATAAAAATATTTAATATATATTATATTTAGAAAATAATTATGATTCTTTAAAAGTAATATATCATATACCTTCCTTCTATATTATATGTTAAAAATGTTTTGTTCTCTTGTTTGTATGTTTAGGATATCACCTCCATGAAGTGATGTGATTAAATTTTCAGTACCACCATTAATGAATAATTAAAAATGTATATAATGAATATGTATTATATTTAAATTATGATTAAAAATTTTGATAATGGAATCGTGATAAATATGCGAGGATTAAACTACCATACCAAAACCTACATGAAAAAGAATACAAGTAATGCATGAAAACAATGATTTTAATGACGAATTATTAATAATAGTGTGTATAAATGATATAAGTAGAGAATATATGATATTATTATTTTTATATGTTTCAGGTATTGAATTATATAAAATTTAAGTTTATTATATTAGAGTTTAAATGAAAATACAAAACAAGATGGACTTGATGTAAGATTTTATTTTAAAACTTCATCCCTATTAAAGATTGTTTATGTTTAAGATACCATTGGGGGGAAATAAAATATATTTATATCCTAAAACATTTATATATTCTTACCCTCTATTCATAACAATAAATTAACAATTTTTCTCACATTTCCATCTCTCTAATTACTCGAATATCTAAAATAATTATTATAATCTAAATATTTTTGATTTTATATTTGTTTTGGAATATTATCCACCCATGTTTATATTTTTTAATTTAATTATTTTCAATAATTTTTTATCATTATAAAATGTTTTCTGAAAGTTATTTTTACCCATGTTTTACTTTCTATAATTATTTTAAATAGATCTTAATTTAATTTTCCAAAAAAGGTATTTTTCTAAAGGTATGGATTTAATCAATGTTTTAATACACACACCACAAATAGTTTTCCCCATAATCATGACTACTCTTGGATTAAAGGATTACTTTATAATTACCCTTGGTTATTTTCAATATTTTTTCTCATAATATTGGGAAATTTATTAGTTTTTAAAATTGTTATTTTAAAATGAAATGGGTATTTTCCTCGAGAAATGTTCCATTGGATTTTTTAGAGTATTATCATCTATGAAAACATCCTTTGACATATTGTATGCATTAATAAGAATATAATCTAATGATACAATCCATAATATTTTGATGTATATACTATTATTATGTTGTTATATGTATTTATCAAAAAAGTATTTAACATTTTATAAGAAATTTTTTCAATGAAAATGTTTATATTGATTATTTTTTGAATTTGTATTCAAACCTTTCTTATAATAATTGAATTTGTCATCAATAGTGATGAAAGAGGCTTGTTATAACCCCTCGATGAATCAGTTCATCTCATGAGATAAAATCATTATTATATTTTTCATACACCCTACCAATGTACAAATGATTTCTTGGAACAAGTCCTTACTTGTAAAATTAAGATGTTTGATATTATTCACTATATCGTTACAAAAATAGTTTTTGTTTCCATGTACTTTTTTGTTTCTATTTATCGATAGAATTATCCCTATTTTTGATTATATATATAGTATATTTCATTACTATTTTCATTTTCCATATTATTTATTCTTTATTTATTAAATGTTAGCTTCTATTGTGAAGTTTCCCTTGCTAAGCATATAAGGTCCATTGTTTTGTATTTTACTTTCCCCAGGATACTAAGAAGGTGTCTATGAATGGTTTCATGGAATTAATATAAAAAAGATTCAAGGGAATGAGGTGGTACCATGAGGATACTATACCCACTAATTAGAGTGTGCAGTAATTGGTAAAAAAACCAATTATAAGATACTTATAATAAAAATTAAAGTCCACCGGACATATAAAACAACCCAAATAGTAATAAAAAGAAATAACGATGCAAAAAAGTTATACAAGGTTGATCTACCATCGATCCAATGACATATACAAGTAATAAAAGAATAAAATAATAAAATAATGTTATATGAGGCTCAACCACATATTTGTGCCTCCCCACATCTGGATCTCCAATGTTGTCCCTGTGTTTTGGATATACAATCCATCCTTAGAATATTTTCAACCAAATCCTATAATAAGTGAGTGATCATCTTGGGAACACATGTTCCACAAACGCACGATAATGGTTTGAGTATAAAACCTTATATTTCTCCACAATCTATGGATTGTATATATTAAATGTATTTTAATGATACATGATCAATGAAAAAAATAAATTAACTACTAAAAAACTAAAAATTATACTACCTAATAGTTCTAGTTTCATGGTGTCTCTGAGATTTTCTGATGACCATAACAACCATAACTTCTTATGGGATCCAATTCCCACCCTATTACTAATAATCTAAGTTGATCCTTTGGATTTTGAACCTAATTAACCATACCTGCTTTTTCTAGTTACAAAGAGTCTAGGAGAACTTTTCAATATCATGTCAAACATATAAATACTAGATTATAGGTTGTAACTAATGTATCACCAATCTCTGTATCAATAGCTATAACTCACCATAAATGGTTCAACATTCGGATCCTTGGGATCATGGGAATCTATAAAAATTATAATATCATCCATTATTTGATTCCAACACCTTGGAATCTCTGGATTTAATTTACCCCCATGCCAAACTCTGTCACCATAACAATTGGTCAGATCCAAAGAATCTCTGTTGTTCACATCAAGTATGTTTCAGGTCAGCATGCTCGACTTGCCAGATCCACATGAAGACCTAGTAATATCAATATAAATAAGTGATCACAATATAATCCCCTACCATAAATTATTGGATCCTAAATAAAATAAGTATCCTAAGGACCCATGACATCTAGGTAATTCTATATATACCTAAGTTTATTGGAGTTGGTGTTCTATAACCAAAAATTCTAAATTTTCATTACATATAAATTATAAAAAGTAAAAATTTATTTAAAAAATTATTACATATTGTTCATTATCATCTAAGAAAATAATGTAATGATATACTAGAGTATCTGTCACACTTAAAAGGGAATAACTTTTCACTCCCACGTGGAGAACCTAAAATTCCACGATGATATTCGAAAACCTAGTTATATGATCTTACAACATTCTATGATATAGAATACAATATATTGATTGATAGTTATGAGTCCATGTTAGAAAATAAGACTTTATCAAATGAAGATTTCACATGGTAATCATTAATATAGGATATTTTTATAAAATAACCACCCATGGGAATTCTTCATGTATATGTTTCATCTGATATTTCTATATGTGAGTGTTTGTAATGGTATTTATAAATTAATATTATCATTAATGAATGTTAGGAATCTCACACTTATATTTACTAACCAAAACCATGACTCTCTAGGTTTTTTGGTATTTAGGGTATGTTGGGGGGTATCATAAAGGACATGTTGTTAATGAAAATGATAAAAAATTATTTTTTTCATTCTATTATTATGAAATTTGATATCTTATCTACATAATAGAAATTGAATTTTTTAATTAAATTATATGGTTATGGTGTAACAATGAGGTTATTTAAGGTTTTATAAAAATGAGTTATAAAGCATATTGGTTGATTAAATTGGTGGTGAAGCCAAGTTGACAATTTATTGTGACTAATGGGTTGTATTACATAGTGAGTAATCACGTATGGTTGTCAACATTATGATAATAACAACATTAGCTTGGGTGTCCTGAACCATTTATAACAAGGAGTCTTAGACCTTAGAATGGTCTACCTAATACCAATAAGAATGAATCATAGAGGGTCACAAATTTACTATTTTAGTTGAAATCAATTAAATTATATTTTAATTTTATTATTTTAATATATATTAATCTAAATACCCTGGGATAATTTTATTCAAGACTCATGAACACATAAATTAGATAATATTTATTCCCAAAGAAATTGTTCAATTTTTCTGATATAGAATATTTATTTATTTAATAAATAAATATGTAATTTATTTATGTTTTCAAATTTTTTTGAGGAGAACTAGAATTCGTTGATTTATTTCAAAATAAGTATTAATTTTTAACAATGTAAACTAATCTTTTTCATTTACTAGTTATTTCAATTAAATACGTAAAAAATTATATTATCATTTTAACATACGGTATGGGTTCATACATGGTTTTAAAATTTTATTAATGAATAATTGGAAATTAATTAAATCATAAACCATAAAACTAGGTCTATAAGTAGACCTAAAATACATTCTATGATTAGTTAATTAAGAATACGTTTCTACAATATATTTCTCATAAAAATACTCCCCATATTTTCCACACCCTCATAAAAAACTAATGATCAATAGGATTTTTTCAAGACTGAAGAAATATAAAGATATAAAGATTTAAAGTTAAAGATAATCAATTAAATAAAATAGAACTCAATGATTACTTCGTGTCATTTGGATATAATGGGAGTACACATTGATCATGGCTAGAGGGATTTTACACATAGAACCTATAGGTGAAATGATATATTATTGAAAAATAATTTCATATGAATGAATTGTTTTATGAAGAAACATTTCTTGAAGGGGGTAATATTTCAGATCATTGGATTAAATTAAATTTAAATTTAACATGAAAAATATATTCTATTGGTTTCTGTGTCCTTTCTTTTGAATATACATTTTGAAAAATTTCATCAGTCATGATGTTCAGCAATTGTACATTATTTAAATTTTATATAAAATCAAACATTTTCAATGTTGGGATTAACCTCAATAGGTACATCCACTATAGACGGAATCATCAAGTGTTTTCAGAGAGGTCCCGTTAAATTATTTTATTATTTATTCAACTATTGATAATTTATTATTTAAAAGTCAAAATTCATTGCATGTTTTAATTAATTATTTATAAATTTAAAAAATATGTTGTATCATCCAAACCATGTATACAGTTTTTTGGTGAGTTTTTGGCTATCACACGGTTGGCACACGACCTGGTAGACCATGCAGCCAAACCATGCGGCATGCTCTGCATCAAAAATTAATTAAAAATAAATAAATAATAACAAATTAAAAATAAAATAAAATGGAAATAAAATAAAATGAAAATAAGATAATTTTATAATATTTTTTAATATTAATAGTAATATTCATATTATCATTTTGATTATTATTATTATTATTATTATTATTGTTATTAATAAAGTAATTATTATTATTATTATTATTATTATTATTATTCACTGTAATTTTTCCCCTCCCCCAACAATGGTGTAGTCCCCCCCCCCCCCTCACATTTTACCTATGTGACCCTAGCCCTTTCTTCCTCCTTGTTCCAGAGACCTCCTATGGCCTTCCCTCTACCAGCGCATGGCCCTCTGGCCTCCGCTTTGTCAGTGCAGTGGCCCTCTGACCACCCCTCATCCACCCCTACTATCCCTTCCCAATGCACGAAACCTAGTAGCTAAGCCCCATACCTCATCGGCACCTTCTTCCCTTTAACCGACGCTTCTCCTGCCAATGTCCACCCCGCTCCAGTCGCATCTCCCTCAATGGTGACCACAGTGTGATATTTTTTTCAATTTGTGTGGTTTCATCAATTTGTCGAGACCCTAAATCCATGGTTGATTTTTTACTCTTTTTCTTGGGGTTCTAGTGATTTTGGATCATTTTTGGGGCATTTTCATACTTTTTGGTGAGGCTTTGTTTCCTTTGCACTCAATCGGTTAGTGTTTCCTTGGCTTATTTTATTTAGATGTTATTTATAATTTATGTGTGGATATAGAAATGTGTTCCATGGATTTATTTTGTGGTAAAAAATGTGTTACGAATGTATTTCGGCATGCTTAAGTAATAAAAATTAATTTTTTAATGGATATTGTCTATGTTTTGATTGTGTTTTATTATGGTTCTTTTTGAAAATAAATTATGAATTGTTTGGGAAATGTAAAGTGTGTTTTCAAGGGAAATTGTGGGGAAAATGTATCAAAAATGAGTTTTTCAAATGAAATGACTTGTATGTGAAATGTTAGACTTTTTTTTAACTTTAGAGTATTATTAGAGAATTGAGTAAATAATGTGGAACATGTTGTGAAATGAATGTGGCTTATGGGGGGTTTTGATACATGCATGGACTATGAAAAGCTATGCGATTTAATTTTTTGTTTTCCTTATAATATTTCAAAAGGGGTTCTTTATGAAATGTTAAAGTCATGTTTATGTGTGTCCTAAAATGGTTTTGGTTTGTAAGAGAAAGAGTGTGATTCTTGTAAAAGCTTAGTGAAATGGAGATTCCACATTGTTTGGAAAAATGGTTTTTGAATTACTTTTGGTAAATGCATTCGGGGTTTGCAATACTTAAAGTCCATTTTGGAAATGATAACATTAAAAATAGGGTTGTCTTATAAAATGGTCTTACATAAATGTTTCATTGGTTACTGAATCGTATATGGGTTCCGTTTTTTGACTTAATTTTATTTTTGGTGTATTATGATGTTTATGGAATTCTATATTTAAAAAAAAGAGCGTTGTTCAATACATTGTTCTTTCGAGTCGTCGGGCCTAAGACGACTCGCCTCCGTAGGCATAGGTATGTATAATTTATATATGAAGGTTCCCCTGTTAGGTGTATATTCATACATTGTAGTGAATATACAAGAATGGGGTGATGTGTTCCTATGTATATATATAAACATTTGTACTTAGGTGGGTGAATATGGGTATTTTCATATAATCATATTTGTAAGGATCTCCTTGCACATGTTCATGGCCATGCCAGTGTGAGAATAGGGGATATGTTCCATTATATGTATGTGAAGGTTCTTATTCTTAGTGGGGGAGAACCATCTCTTAGTTTGAAAGTGCCAAGGGATGAATGTTCTGTGTGGTTCAACTCTATGGTAGGATCTCTATGAATTAATCCGGAAATTTAAGAATCTTTTATTTCATCCGTTTCACAACATGTTTTAATATTAATTATTGATATAGAACTTTTAGAAAAAAAATTTATCTTGAATTCGAGTGGTTTATTTTTTGTAAATTGTTTCAATAGATGTTTGGATTGTGTTTACACATCAATTGCCTGATGAAATTCCCCTTTGGACTTTTAGAATGTGTTTTAGATTTAATATTATGGTTTTGATTTCATAAATTGTATTCTAAGTGTATTTCTTTTTTTCAATGTAGTGTGTGTGTGATTCATTAAGAAATGGTTTGGCATGCAAAAATCATATGAGGCCCAGTAGGAACTATTATAAAACTAGTTATCTCAAAAAATTTCCTTGGATTTGGACCCCTTGCTTTGGTTGTGTTATATGTTCTAGGAGGTCTACTAGGTTGGACTTTACTATGATAAAAATGATGAAAGGAGAAGGAAAAATTCAATTGGGTGACTTGGGGGTGACTTTTTTGTGTGTGTTCATTGTGTGTGAGGAATGTACTTGTGACTGGATACTTGTTTGACATTATCAGCTCACCCTCCTTTTTGTTCTGAGTATGGAATCCTACCATAGTGAGTTAATTTTCAATAAATTATTGTTGCATAGGTTTTAACTACACACTAGCTAGTGTCCCATAAAAGGGGGTTATTTTGTTTTCATTTCTATGGGATTGGGCCCCTCATTCAGACCAGGTAGGGCGACAATCGAGTGTTTGGCCGTTATGAAATCATTAGGTAGGGTATGCCTACGAGAAGAGTCATATGTATAGTATGTTATAGACTATTCATGAGCTCTTAGTTTTTTCCATGTATATCAGCTCTCATTTATTTGCAGCGGATGAATGAGGTGCATTGTTTGGTTGGTTACTCTTGCTCATTATTTTCCATTTCACTTTTGTGATCATTGATTTTACCATTTTGTATGATGTGTCTCTTTGTTAAATGGGATATAAATTATCTTCGAATGTTTATTGAAAAAAGTTTTTAAACTATTTTACACATCTCTATCCCCCCTTCTTTAAAAAGGGAAAATATTTATCGTTGGAAAAGAACATAGTTTAAAATATGAAAGGAAAAAAATTGTGATTTTCTTTCAAAAGGAAAATGTGTGAAAAACATACTCTTATATATTTTAGTTCAAACATGAAATTAATGATTATTTGATTAAAGGAAATGTATAGAGAAATAGATTGTTTGGGAACACCTACTGGGTTTTAATACACACGCCTATAGTTTTGTCTTTTTTTAGCTTCAGTGCTTCGTCTTGCGTGGATTCAGTCGTTATTGTGTGACATTGGATTGAGGTTGGTGGTGGCTCATAGTGTAACATGGAGTTATGTATGACTTTGTTTTCTCAGTAGTCATAGTTTTCATTTTCATTGTTCAGTTTTTTATTTATCTTTATTTAATTTAAGGGAAAAATTATTCCCCACGATTTTATCTTGATACCCGGAACTAGTTTCCAGATCGTGGGGATCGGAGATGCCGCTCTGGCCATGTCTCGGGCCAGCTCGAGTGACCAATTCAGGTTCAACCAGGGTTGGTTCGTGACAAAATGTTATGATAGGAGGTTATTATTATTTGGGGTGTATGGTAGATGGATATTAGAAATATTAGGGCTTAGAAGGTAGGTTAAAGTCTGGTGCCTAATCCCCACAGCTCGTGATGAGACATGAGATACAAGGGGTAGTCTAGGATTTTAGACTTTTGTCTTTGTTTTGGATTGAGGGATGACAATAGAGGTGGCTTGGTATCACACAATGACCCCACATTGAGTAGTGACCCAAGTGGAGCATAGGTTCCCAGTTCAAGGTCCTCAAGAGCTATGTCTTACATGGGGCATGGCTCATTACCATGTCACCATGTTGTGCATAATCAGTAGTTCTTAATTCCAGTTGTTCATTATTAGTTGTGATTTGTCTCGAATTTGGTTGGTGTTACAGTGTTTTTTGGAAATTAAGGTGATATAGAATTTAAAAGGGATAATTATCTAATGTTTTTAAAAATGGTAAAAAGGTGATTTCGTTCAAATTCTTTTGAAATAGGTGACGTGGGGTTTTTGAGGAGGAAATGTTTTGATTTGGAAAATTTGTCTTATGTTTAGATATGGTAATAGAACATAACATGAAACCCATCATATTCCATAGGATCAAACTAAAATGTGTGTGTAGACATGTGAAGCGCACGATGGCACATATGTACAAGTGATTTTTGAGGATAAGGATTACGTCTTGTGATGCGGTTTATAGGATTCCATGGGTGGGGTTTCAGAATTTAAAGCTTGGCTTGATTATTACTAAATTTACATGAATGAAAAAATGATTTCAAGACATGGTTTTTCTTTAAAAGTGAGTTTTGGTTATTTTAAAAGTTTATTTTTCTAGTTTTTGTATATGTTAAACTTATGATCCAGTTACACTTGGCTTGTGGTGTAGATTTTGGTTGTGTTTATGCTTGTTTGGGATTCTAGGCTAGTTGTCTCGGCTTACGGTGCTTCTTTTGACTGAGTTTTGGCTTGATGGCAGTTTCAATTTTGATTTTCATGTTGTTATGAATAATCCACCTTGAAATGTCCTCAGATGTTGTTAATGATTCATTCCCTATTCTTGTTTCTATTTAGAATTTTTAGTTATTTTAGGGACTTGGGGTTTGTTAGGAGAAGTGAAGCAGTTTGAGGGGAGTAGAGCATGTCTTTCGGTGGTTAGGGAATCCCAAGTTTGTTTGAGTTTGTGTCATCTTGGTTATAGTGGAAGGTCCAGCCTTGGACCAGTGAAGGTGGGTGTCTCATCATAATTGGAGTTGGGATGATGTGGGAGGTGTTCAAGTTCTTTTTCTTCCAATGCATCATACCTAAGGAGGTGAAGGTGAAAAGAGGTAGGAGGTCGTCCATAGTTAACAAGCCCAGTGGTTGGTGAAGTCCTATGTCGATTGCTTTAAGAAGTTGGCATCAAGAGCGCATGTACTTCGGAAATACAACACCTCTTATAATTTTTAA
The DNA here is from genome assembly GCA_963277665.1 of Viscum album. Taxonomy (NCBI): domain Eukaryota; kingdom Viridiplantae; phylum Streptophyta; class Magnoliopsida; order Santalales; family Viscaceae; genus Viscum; species Viscum album. The sequence continues at coordinate 726,150,478 of OY728126.1, read as the reverse complement.
GTGTTTCTCATATGGTGAGTTGGGTGTATAAGGGGATCATGTCTCTAAAGAATCACTTTTTTCAGTGTTGGGTCTTAGTTTGTTAGACAAATTTCTGATGTGACATCGGTATGGCCGGTTCGGGCATTCCAAGTCGACTTGTAACATCCCTCAAAATCCTTGCCTTAGTTGTTTCCATTTGGTTTACAGGGGAATGTTTTGTTAGAATCTACGTTAGGGGAAGGATTTTTGATTAGTGTATTCTAGAGTATTACTATGAGGCATAATATCCTTCAGCCATCAATTTCATAGCCTCAGGTCTTGGGTTGAAGCTTGTGCACATTCAGGGTGTTAGAGGAACAAGATAAATTTTCTTGGTTCTTTATCTTTTGTCTTGGAATAGATACAATCAGCGTTTCCTTGTTCTTTTTTCCCTACTGTTGTAAGATCATCCTTTAGTGGAGGAGTTTTCTCACTCATACTAAGGGAGTTGGAGGTGTTGGGAGTTTTAGATCGGTGTGCAGAATTATTAGTTCCAACGGTGTTGTTAGAGGGAGTTCTTTATTATGGTTCCCTAATATGCCAAGTGGAATTGTAGGGATTTTTTGTTTAAGTCTCAGCGGTCTTGTTCAAGTCATGTGTAGAAGTCGGTATGATCTGGTTGGGAGTTCCTATCTTATCCCCTCCTTGGGGTGGTGTCTATGGTTTTTAATGATTCTGTGTTAGTTGAGTTCTAGTGGTGGGCAGAACCCTCCCATATTATCCCCTCGTTTTATGTCACGGTTTCTTCGTTATAGGTCGTGTGTGACTTCTGGAGTGAATATTCAACCTAATGTTCCTTATCTTTCATTTAGTTATGTTCAGGAACGAACTTAGGAATTGGTTATCTTTTGACTTGTTGACTTTCTAGAGGAAATAAATTGTCTCTAGTGGGTAGAATTGTCACACCCCGACTGTGGAAACACCTTTCGGGTGAGGTTTTGGCCCAAACATGGTTGGCACATGGCCTGTCAGACCGTGCAGCCAAACCATGCGGCATGCCCAGAATCTAAAAATAATTAAAAAAATAATAAATGAAAAATAAAATAGCATTGAAATAAGATAAAATGAGAATAAAATAAAGTTATAAGAGTGTTTAATATTAATAATAATACTCATATTATTGTTATTGTTGTTTTTGTTGTTGTTGTTGTTGTTATAATTAGTATTAAAATTTTATTATTGTTATTAATAATTTTACTTTTTACCCTAGTTCTTCCCCTCCCCCATCCTTGGTGCAACACTTCCCCCTATGTTTTCCCTACGTGACCCCAACACTTTCTTCCTCCTAGCACTGGAGACCTCCTTCGGGCTTCCCTCTGCCGGTGTGCGGCCCTCCGGCCTCCCTTTGATCAGTACGTGGCCCTCCAACCTCCCGTATTCCTCCCCCACTATCCCTTCCCAATGTGTAAATCCCAACATGTGACCCCCTACCTCACCAGTACCACCTCCTCTTTGCCTGAAAATTCTCTCATTAGCATCCTCCCTTCCCTAGTTGTGCCTCCCTCACTTGTTTACCCATTGTGATTTTTTTTCATTTTTTGCGGTTTCATCATTTTGGTTAGACCCTAAATCCATGGTTGAAGTGTGACTCATTTTCTAGAGGTTCTATGTATTTTGGATCATTTTCAGGGTGTTTTCCTCCCTTTCGGTGAGGCTTCATTTCCTTTGGACTCAATCGGTATGTGTTTCCATGGATTATTTTATTTTTATGTTCTTAATATGCTTGTGTGGATTTAGAAATGTGTTTTATGGATTTATAGTGTGGTGTGAAATGTGTTGCAAAAGTATTTTGAAATTCTTAAGGAATGAAAATGGATTTCGAAAGGGATAATGGCTATGTTTTCATTGTGTTTTATTATAGTTCTTTTTTGAATTTATTTTATGAATTTTTTGGAAAATATGAAGTGTTTTTCAAGGGAACTTTTAGTGCATAGGTATAAAAATGAGGTTTTCAAATTAAATGAATTATATGGGTCATGTTATCCTTTTTGTGCAATTTGAAGTATGATTTTAGAATTGAGTAAATAATACGAAACATGCTGGGAAATGAATTTGGCTAATGGGTGGTTTTGAAACATGCTTGGCCTATGAAAATATGTTGGTTTTAATTGTGTTATTTCATTGTCATATTGCTAAATGGGTTATTTATGAAATTTAAATGTCATGTTGAAGTGGTTTTTGAAATGGTTTTTGTGTGTGTTGAAAAGTGTGGGATGCTTTACAATGCTTAGTGAAAAGGAGATTTCACATTGTTTGTAAAATTTGTATTTTAATTTTATTTGCGAAAATTCATTTAGGGTGTACACTACATAACGATCCATTTGGAACATCTTACATTAAAAATAGTGTGGTATTTTAACATGGTCTTTCTTAACCTATTTTTTGGGTTTTGGAATCTTATATGGGTTCCTTTGTTTGACTTTATTTTATTTTTTGTGTATTATGATGTTTATGGATTTCTGTTTTTTTAAATTGAGGTGTGTTGGTCCCTACATTGTGCTTTTGAGTCTCTAGGCCTAAGGTGACCCACCTGTGTATGTATAGGAAATTATATATATATAGGTTCCCCTGTTGTGGGTATATTTATCCATGGAAGTGAATATACAAGTATGGGGCTAGGTGTGGCTATGTATATATATGGAAATTCTTACGTAGGTGAGTGGAGATGAGTATATGAATATAAGCATATATATAAGGATCCCCTAGCACACAATCATTTCCATGTAGGTGTTTACATAAACGATAGGTTTTCTTATATGTATGTGAATATTAATATAATAAGTGGGGGAGAAATATCTCTTAGTTAGAAAGATCCAAGGGTCGAATGTTCTATCTGGTTCCACTCTATGAAAGGATATCTATATATTATCCTTTAAATTTATAAGTAATTTATTTATTACATTTCTCACAAAGTTTTAATATTAATATTGATATATAACTATTAGTAAAATTGTATATCTAGAATTAGAGTGGTTTATTTCTTGTAATGTGTTGAAATAAATGGTTTGATTATGTTTTAACATTATTTTTTGATGAAGTGCCCCATTGGACTATGTGAATGCGTTTTAGATTTAAATTTCTTGTTTGGGATTATTAAATGGAATTTTAAGTGTATTTTTTATTTTTAATATGGTGTGTGTTTGATTATTTAAGAAACGGTTTGGCATGAAAATATCATGAGAGGCCCAGTTTTCTCTTTTGTAAAACTAGTTATATCAAGAAAACTCCCCATGTATGTGGTCCCCTTTATTTTCATTATTAATATGTTATGGGAGGTCTATCAGGTAAAAATTTACTATGATAAAATGGTTGAAAGGAGAGGGACATATTCCTTGGGGTGACTCTAGGGTGACTTTGTTGTGTGTGTTGACTATGTGTGAGGAATCTACACGTGACTAGATACTTATTTGACATTTTTTTCTTACCCCCCTAAGTCTGAACATGGGAACCTAACATAGAGAATGAATTTTCAGTGAATTATTTTATCACTATTTTAGATTATGTACTGGCTAGTGGCCCATAGTAGGTAGTTAGTGGGTTATCATTGTTATGGGGTTGGGCTCCTCGGTTAGGCTAGGTAGTGTGACGATCAGGGGTTTTGGCATTATAACGTCATTTGGTACGGAATGAATTTGGGATGAGTCACATGTATAGTATGTTCTTGACTATTTATGATCTCATATGTTTTTCAATGTATATTAACACTATTTTAACTGTGGCGGATGATTGTGGGGCATTGTTTGGTCCGTTATTCTTACTAGTTATTTTCCATTTCCCTTATGTGATAATTTCTTTTCCCATCATATATGATGTGTCTCTTGGTTAAAGGGTATAAAAAATATCTAAAAAAGTTTGTGGAAAATTTTTTTTAAAATTTTTAACACTTCTCTGTCTATATTTCTTTAAAAAGGTTTAATCTTCATCCTTGGAAAAGAACATCGTTTAAAATATGAAGGGAAATAAATTGTGATTTTCTTTTAACGAGAAATTATGTGAAAAAATACAATTTTATATATTTTATTTCAAACATGAAATTAATGTTTATTTGTTTAAATAAAATTCATGGGTAAATAGATATTTTGGTCATGCCTAAGTTTTAATACTCGTGCCTATAGTTTTGTCTTTGTTTCTAGGTTTGATGCTTCTTCTTTCTCAGATATGGTCATTGTTGTGAAATATTGTTTTAAGGTTGGTGGTGGCATATAGGATGACATGAGGTATGTATGACATTGTTTTCTCGGCTCTCCTAGTTTTGGTTTTCACTTTTTATTTTTTGTTTATTTATTTTTCCTTAATTGATGTGTCAAATCATTTCCACTTATTTAACCTTGTTTCCCAGCAATAGTTTACAGCCAGTGGGGATCAAGGACACCCCTAATGCCTTATCACTGGCCATCTCAGGTGAATAGTTCAGGGTCGACCAGGTATATTTCATGACATATATTCTTCCTCTTCTTTATTTCCCACTAATATTACCATGAGTTGATAATAATTAATGAATAACACATCTAAAGAACTGATCTAGAGGTGCCTATAATTCTAGATGGATAATAAAAGACTATAGAGTGTGTACTCCTATTTCACTGGTCATGTATATATGTTCATTCCACTGATATACCCATATGGATTCTAGGTCACCATGTAATTTGTGCACATTGTGTCAAATAAAATTATTTCTGGTCGACTAGCGAGTGTAGTACAAGATATTATAGGACTACATGTCATGTATATTAACTTCCAATCTTTTAGACCAGGTGTTTTTGACACTAAAAACATGGGGATAATCTCATTAATGTAATTAATACACATTCATTATTTAATACAAGACGTATAAATTCCATTAGCCATGTAACTTGATGTGCACACCACGTATTCTATCTATGTATTTTTTAATACATAAATTTATGTGAGAAGTACATGCGATGTCCCTAAGAATGTACTATGAATATCTAGCAAAGAGAAGTACAGGTTGTGTGTCTTGATTTGACATGTCTTGAACATTACCTATTTTTATAGAAATATTAATTTCAATTTATTCCATTAAACCTAATTAACATGAGTTATTTGGGTTATTAAATTAATGGTAAACACCATTCCTCGGATATTATAATATATAAAATTCTTAATTAATTTCATATAATATTCTAACCTATGAATATTGTATGGTTATTTTAAACTAAATATGCAATATATTAAACTATACATGCTATGTAATTTTTATTTGTTCAATGTGGAATTAAATGTTCGGTACACAGAATGAAATTAGAGTACATTTAATGTACAAAATATTTTATATGAGTTCATTATGTACAATTACTACAATATTTAATAGTTTTGAGGGGAAATCATCAAGTTCATTCAACGTCATCTATTTTGAACTATTTTTATTAAATTTTAAAGTGAAATAAGTTAAATTTTTTAATTATAATCATAGAGGATGGGAATTTCATAATGATTAAATTAAATAATATAAAATAAATTAATTGATTAAAAAATAAATGTTTTTATGAAAGTATTGTTTATCATTCCAAAAAAGAATTGAAATGAATTATAATTAGCAAACATAAATTCTTAATCATTGTATGTTTTTGAACAATCATGTACTTGAAAAGGCCTATGTATATTTTGTTTTATTTTAACTTAATTTAATTTCATGTTTTATCAATTAAAAACATTAAACGAAAATGTAGTGGAATTTGAGTGATCCCACTATCTTTTATTACATTGGACCATTATTTCCAAGGTAGTTTTTACAATTACCCTTATCCAATTATTTTTTACCCTCACCTATGTCTATGTAATGAAAAATATGAAATAAAAGTTTTTTAAGGTGTATGCAGTTGTTTTAGGTTGATGAAATGGTGGAGGAAAAACGCGATGAGCTGAGATGGACCCAACATGGGAGGTACAAAAGTGGATATGTGAGTTAATGCTACTCATGTGCTAATCGACACAAGGAGTTTATCCCATCGATATATATTGATTTATTGTCTTCTCACTTAATCAACCATAAGATAAAACTCATGATCTTGTAATTTGTTTATTTATTTTATTTCTTTCATATGCATGGTATATTTTTTGGATATAAGACACTGATAACATAAATAAATATACTATATGATGAGATAGAATTAGAATAAACGATACATGATTAATTTTTTTTATCATAATATTGTTATTCCCTGATGTAAAATATAGATTATATTAACTATAAAGGAAAAGTATTAAATAAGAAAAAAAGTCTTGTTAAATAGACTCTAAAAACATAATATTAAGTCAAACTAAGCTTTCCATTAATTTTTTTTGGATTGAAACTTTAGGATTGTGAGTTTATCAAACCCCCATTAATAAAATTACCTTTATAGAGGAGTTCACCTGAATTATTTTGGTTGAATTAACAAATTTACATCAAGTGAATTTTACATTTTTAGACGTGAGGTTCCTTGGGGGTAAGTGTTAAGGAAGTAATAGTAAGGGTTTATATGTCTATATATGGTACTGATATATTTATTGTCAAATTTAAGATTTATTTTTTCTTTTTTTACCCAGAGATCATATATCATGTTAATCTCTATTTAAATAATGATATTCATTTGTATTATTAGGAAAAACGAGTCCTGGGAACTGATAATGAAACTAGTTCACAAGAATCATACCACACCAAAATATTGAATCACTATCTAGGTCATTTAAACAAAATGTGTTGACCCAAATTACTACATGACAGATATTTATATACATTTAAACTAAAATCACTTAGTATATTCCAAACTTCTTATTAGAATAAATGACTAAATTTTCAATTGATGGAGTATGTAAAAAGGCCATAGATCTTATTCAATTATTTCATACCGATGTGTGTGGAGCATTACAAGTGGAATAAATTGCTGGTTACTCATACATCATAACTTTTACTGATGATTTTAGAAGATAAGATTATTTATAATATATGACTTATAAGTTAAATAATTTTGATAAATTCAAGGAATATAATAATGAAGTTGAGATCCTGATTTGTAAAAAGATTTTGAAACTCCTCTTTAACCATGATTAAGAATATAATAATCAATTATTCTTTGATTATTTGTGGTTTTTATGTTTATCCAAGATCAATAATTCTTATACACCTCAATGGAATTGTGTTTGAGAAATGAAAAAATAGAACCCTGTTAGGCATGGTGTGAAAATTGATGAGTAATGTGGGCCTTCTATTATCCATTTGAGGGTATGAATTAAAGAAAGTAACAAATATAACAAACTAGGAGACAACTGAACTGAAAGATAGTATTCCTTATAAATTTTATAATGGCATGTAACCTATGCTTTCATACTTACATGTGTGGTGTTTTTATGAAATTTTCAATGGCTCTCCATGAAACAAAAATTACATCTATAGGCATAAAATGTGCCTTTATAGAAGACCCCATTGAAACAAGGGGACATTAACTATATGACCCCTCATAGAAATTGGTAATTATGGATAAAAAATCAATATTCCTTGATAAGGAGAATATATATAAAATAAGTATTGGGAAAGAGGTAGAATTTGAAGAATTATAGGCACAAGGAACACAAGAGTGGTAACATTAATAGATTCCACATAGCCTCATGGAAGAAAAATCACCAGAGATACAAGTACATAGTATGATTAATATGGAGTTTAGAGAGCATAAATTATATAGTTTTAGAATAATAATGTATAGTAACTCATTTTTAGTTGATACTAATGATCAATTAAACTAAATAAAAGAATAAGGTGGGACATATATATTCACATGGAAGGAATCTATTAACTATAAAATCGATTTCATGAGTCAAAAATGTGTTTAGATTTGGGTATACCCTCTAGTGGATGTAAATACCATTGGTTGCAAATGGGATATCAAAAATGGAACTATACATGTATAGAATAGTCATTATATATAATGAATGATTGGTTATAAAAGGTTTAAAATAGTATAAATAAATATACAATGATGATACTGCTTCCCCAGTTGCAATACAAAAATAAATGAGAATATTAATTTCCATAGAGTATTGGCTTTAATTTGATATTTAGAAAAAAAAATTTAAAATGGACTTCCTTAATGGGAAGTTTTAGGAAAATTTATTTATTTTAATTACTCATCCCAAACTATTGGTTTTGAACTAGATTTCCACAATACATCATGTGTGTCTACCCATTTGCTGGGGTGACCGACTATTATTGAGGGTACATTCCATTAGTAGGGAGACTATATTATAAATATCTACCGTTTATCAAATAGTAATATCATAGAATATATATTAAATAATAAAATTAGGTTAAATAAGAAAAAACTATCTAGATGGATTGACAATCACACAAGATGTAAAAAATATCAAAAAATTTTAAGCCAAACTAGAGTATAATTTGAGCATGTGATAAAAAAATAAAATAATGGTAGTCCTTTGGATATATTTTTTGTACCAATCCCTGCTCCATGCTCCTTATCTCAACTATATTACATGGGTCCATTTTTATTTCTAAGATCCGTATGCTTGAAAACTATATACTCATTAAGATTCACATTAAGGGTGTAACTAAAAAACCATTTATGAAAAAACTAGTGGTACTTTTACAAATATACAGATGTATAACAGGTGTATTACATGATAATAAAAAAATTTAAACATGAATAATGACACACAATAATTTACTAAGTGATTGTGTGATTACCAAGATGAAAAAACCTTGTGGTTATATTGGCTTAATACTACATGGTAAGAATAAATGAGGAGATGTCAAAATGTTAGGGAATAAATCAGAAATCAAGGATACAACCCCAAAGTTGTTGTAGGGAAATACAACCACTGGGACTCTAGGTCAGACCACAATAGGCCATCATTCGAGGTTCCAATCTCTCTGACCAGGTCACATGTACTATCATGACCCACTGTTTCTCTATAGTTCATGTTAAATAGATCATCACGCCACACTATTGTATCCTAAGTCTGAAAAAATGTTACTTTAATAGACATTGTTTAGGAAATATGGGGCCATCATGCCCCTTTATATATCGATTTCATATCATCATGTCATATACAACGTCTTAACGTAATACCCCTATATGGAAACAAAGCAATGAAATGTCCATCAGTCCCTTTGGTACCATGTGTAGAAAAAAAAAGAATATACCAAAATAAAATACAAGGAAAAATTGGTACCATATCAAGGCACACATAAAATATTATCATGAGAATAAAGTAGTAACAATGATACATGTGATCATTAATAAACATTAAAAAACATGCTATAAGCATGAATCATGGCCTCAAGTATCACAATGTGTTTTACATGACATACACACACAACTAAATCAGATAAAAATATGGAACAATCATTATGTTATACCAATACAAGAGTTATACAGGAAAAAACATGTTTATATGAGATCTCTAAAGTGTAAGGAAACTGTTACCATAATATTGTTCAAGAAGAACTTCATGGTTCATTAATTAATCATCACCTGAAATTAGTTTTCATATTAGTCAGTTCAAACCACTCACCATAGATTCCTTGAAATAATTCCAAATATTTTATTTCCAAAAATAATAAAACCCCCAATGAGATTACTATTTATATCTGTTGGATAATTTATAAATTATCAAATTAAGTTATATCATGAGATTGTAATTACATCCTTATTTAAAAATATAATTTATATATGATAATAATTTTCTATATATAGTATTGTACTAGATAAAATTGAGTTAATAAATCATTATCAAAATTAGAAAATTTATATATTATTTTCATTAAACATATCTTTATTAAATTTATCTTGGAGTGAAGAAAGAACTAGATTCATAGTCACTCATAAAAATGTGGATAAGAAATAAAAATTACTATAGGGGTACACTTCATTATTAATGATAACGCACCTAATAGAATAGAGGAATGGTTGGTAGTGAAAATTCTAGGAACTAGACAGGACCAACATTATGTAAAATAAAAATTAATAGACCTCACATAATGGAATTTCTGGGAAACCCAAACATGCAAGAATATCAAGAATATTAAATGAAACTTTTTAGCTAATTTTATAAGAAAATAATGATGGAAACTCATAGAATTGATTTTCCCAAATTATATTCATTATTTAATTTGGTCTTTAAAGGATTCTAGAATGTGATGAGTTTAATTTAATATATAAATGTAATTTTAAAGCTAAAAAATCTGTGAAAATAATTCTCAATTTTTATGGATTTTAAAACATTATATATGAGTTACATATGTGTTTTGGTAATAATGAAACAAAAAAAGAAGGTTTTAAAAATAATATCCAGAAAAGTGTGATGTGTAAGGGTAATATTATTAACATTTAAAAATCTTATAGCTATCATTTATGTGTAAGGAGTTAAACCCTTATAAATTGGTTAAATCTTATTATAAACCTTATAAATATCCCATTTAACTTTACATGTACATTATAAAATTGATGTTTCCCTTTCATAAGGTATAAAAAATTTATCTTACCCTTACATAGTGGTAGATTACCCTTACATTACCTTTTAGATGAGGCATGTTTAGTTTTAAAAGGTGTACAGTTTAATTATTTGTTAGACCTACTAAAACTAGTAAAGTAGCATTAGCAGTATTGATAGATAGGGAGGGAGTGTAGAATATTTCTAAAATAATAAAATATGTTTTTATATTATCTAATTTAAATTTTTTGGTTTTTAACTAGATGAGGTCGGATAGGTGATGTATAAGAAGTGATGATAGAAATTATGATCAAATTGTATAAACTAATTTTTAGAAAAATGTTTAAAATAATGCACTGGTAATTTAAACTAACTAGGTTAAATAGGATTATTTTATCATAGTAATTATATTTAATTTACATTCTAAAAAAAGGTTTGATTAGTATCCCTCTTTGGGTGATAAAAAATGTAGAATAATTATTGTTGATGTTCACCAATTCAAGAACCACTCAATTTAAATAGAATTTTGATGAAAAATTACTCATAAATGATCTCACTGAACCTTTTTGATGTTTTCAAAATATTTTTTATTGGTGGAAAAAATTTCTTAATTTCAAAATAATTTTTTTTTAGTGAATTATAAAAGTGGAAATGTTATATTAGGGGAGAAGTTAAAGATAAAACCTGGGAGATTAAAATTCACTAAGCCAACAAGATTACCAAAGGATCATGTAATATTCATATTGAAATAGCTACAATAAAAAGAGTTATCCCCTAAAATTTGATTTCAACTTTTCTTCTTCATTTTTCATTTATATCCTCATGAATTCCATTCTCTCTATCAGTCTCCTAGTCTCTAGATTCAAGAATTTGAAGGATTATTGTTGTAATAACCCAAAACTTTATCAATGTAAATTCCCTTATTAAAATAATGTCATATAGTGTAAACCACAAAAAATAAATTTTATGAAACAAGAAAAACATTTTAAATGAATGATAAATGTGATAAGAAGTATTTCTATATGTTAAAAATCCGTAAAAATTGAATAGCAACATGACCTTTGGAATAGAAATCTAACCATTAAAAAATGTAAATCATCCAATTAAATATAAATCTTATGTATAAAAGTATAAATAAAATTTATCTATCTTATAAATGGTAATATGATATAATTATTTTATTGAATAAGTAAATAAATATATTAACATTTTTTAATTTTGTGTTGGTATTTTTAAAACATAAATGTTTGTTTAAAATTTTATAATTAAGATAATTTTTTAAAAGAATATTTGTTTTCATAAATTAAATTTCCAAATTCAATTTTTTTTGTCTTACGATTAGACGTCAATTATTTGAAACCTTAATTTATTTTTCAAAGTGTTATAAAATAAATAAAAGTATTAAAATATGTATTTCCCACGTAAATGATGATTTTAATTAAAAAATTAATTTCTCATAATTATAAAATTATATACATAAAATGGAGGTAAATTTTAAATTATACAGATCAAAAAATGGTTATTGTGAATTTTAGTGATTGTTCTAAAAAACTAGATTTTTGTGAATAGTGAAATATAGTAATTAATGGTATATATACATTATAATTTTAATGAACTATTTATTAAGTCATCGCTGAAGTATGAACCGTAATATCAAAATCTACTTAATTATTTTAATATATTTAGTGATAATTCTCATACTATTCGTAGTCATGATCCAGAATAATAATATTATGAATAAAATAATTAGAAATCAATCCCATCATCCCCTATAAATACCACCCTCACCACATATTATCCTCCCACCCTCCCAATCCCCTTCCCATAATTCTTATATGAGTTTTATATTTCTATAGATAACATTATCTATTTGAGTATATTATATTTACTATCCCAGAATAACACATATTTTTCTTTACAATAAAAATAATTCTCCAATGGGTGAATCTTTGAGTTCTGTGTATATAAAGGATCATGTATATACATGTTTGGGAGATATTAAAAAAATCATGAAATTAGGAGCAGTTCAATGGAAGCTCCAAGTGATTAGCGACCATGCTTACTAGATTAAAAATCATTAAGGGGACAATATACCAATTGATCAACTTCCCTTATTTCTAATTCTAAAATCCTTTTTCCAATGAAAAATTCATATGATTATTTTCTCAGAAACATTGAATTATTGATTTTATCGACGATTTCCAAAAATATTTTTCTATTCATTCTTGGATACCTTGATGTGATGTTGAATGGGGATGACCTTCACTTCCATTTTCACAGCAATCAAAGGTCTTAATCGACTCCAACCAAATTTGATGTTACAAATTGAACTCTTTCTAGGTGAATATAAGCTTCATGAATTTATGATTGCTATATATGTCACAACTTTTTTGTAAACACAATACCTTCATATCTATAATTGAAATTTACCACAACTTACTCCAATCACGTTTTGTGTAATTTTTATCATGAAATTTCAATTATATTGAGGCCGAAGTTATCACCATTTTATTCATCATGAGAATGAATCCTAGACACTTTAAAGACCTATAATTTCCGTGGCATTGTTTTTCTAAATACATGGGAATTTTACGAGTCAGAAGTTTCTGACGGCGCCTAATTCTGAGGACCGGTGTGCCCAAAATCAATTTCTGAAGTTTTGTTCGGGTACGTTTAGTAAACGTACATGTGAGATTCTAAATCTTTTGAACTAGTGCTCGGAATTGAAATTCTAGGTCACCGTTGATCTCGTACTGCTGGTATTCTCTTAAGGAGGCCTTTATCATAGTTGTGTTTTACTAATATTGAAAGTTAATTTTTTTAGGGTTTCTAAATAAATTGAATAAAAATATGTCTAGCATATTTTTATTTGAGTGATGGTTTTATCCTCCAAGGGGAGGTTGGAGATGGGTCCCACCAGCACAAAACCTCCCAGGGGAGGATATTATTTGGTGGGGCCCACACGAGTTCAAACCCCCTCAAACCCCCTTTAACCCCTTCAGTTTCCCATTAAGGGGGGAAACTCTTGGTCTACCCTCATAATGGTGCCAAACCTCTCTTCAATTAATTGAAACTCTCCACCTCCCTTATTTTTGAATTAGAATTTTGAATCCATTCTTCTGCATTAAATTGAATGTGTTGTCACATTTAATTAACAACAAATCTGGTGTTATTGTGCCATAAAAATAATAGAGAACCTCCTCTATTTTTTTATCTTATCTTTATTTGGTGGAAACATAGGAGAATCATTGGAGAATTATCCTACCCAACGAAAGAAAATTGCTTGTGAAGAATGCATCTTCCTTCCAACGAAGAACGTGAAGAACGCCGAAAACGTCCTTCGTTCTTCGACTTCTTCCTTGGATGTCTTCTCCACCTCCAACCAGGGAGAGAATGGGAAGACGCTGCCCACGAAGAACATCGCCATCAACAATGTAATCTTCTATCGACGTCAACGTAACGACGCCACTTTTTCGCGACTCCATCAAGCGAACACCGATTACGAGGTAGGGTGATTTAATTATTTTAATGTATGAATTATACCCTCATTCCTCGTCATTTATTTTTGTTCGATGATGGCCATTTGTTATCACCTAATGCGGAGGGGCGCGAGCAGAACAAACACGTCCCGACAACCCTCCATTGGTTCTTGTTTGGATAATGATGGAGGCGGAGCCGGAAGCACGCGGTGCCATCTCACCGGGCTGGAGTAAGGGAACCGCGGCCAGGAGGGCCGCGACGGATGGAAGAGGCACACCGTCGTCGCGTCGTGCCAGAGGAAGGGGGGGGGGTGCGCCCATGTGGTCCGCGAAGAACGAAGACGGCGCGGTGTCGTCACGCTACGCCAAGGAAGACCCACGGTCGGGCCACCCCACGGCCAGGTCGCCATGGTCGGGCCGCCCCACGGACGGGCCGCCCACGGCCGGGAAGCCCCTCGGTTGGGCCACCCATGGTCGGGCCGCCCCTCGGTCGGGCCACCCATAGCTAGGCCGCCCCTCATCCAGGACGCCACGGACAGGCCGCCCAAGGCCTGGCCTCCCCTCGACCGGGCCGCCCCTCGGAGCCCCCCCCCCCCCCCCGCTTGGGTGGGGCTGCGTCTTCGGGTCGGGCCGCACCTTCGGGTCGGGCCGCACCTTCGGGTCAGGACGCATCTTTGGTCCCGACCAACCACTTGGGTTCAGCCGCACCCATGGACCAGGTCAGACCTCAGTTCGGACTAGTTCGGGCTGAGTCTGTCTGACTGGGTCGGACCGGACCTGGACCCGCTATGGCCATTTACACCTTTTAGCCCGCATCTTGGGCTACGGGTGTCCGAACGATGAACCGTCTACGGTGATGGAATTATTGGAGTGAGATGATTCTTTTAGAATACTCCACTTGAGGTTTGGATGCAGTTGGAGTATGGTCAGGTTGGGTTGATCCTAAAAACCAACCGAGCCTCCAGAACGAAAATGCCAATAACTCACAGACCGGGCGTCCAATTGACGCACCGTCTGTCATGTTGGGTTACTTATGATGATAAGGAACTACGGGATACATCAACTCAAGAATTCATGTTAGTTGATGTATCGACACTTGGCTTGACGAGAGGACCCTCCCGGAATCGAGCATGTTATGTGCGGGAATCCTAGGGCTAGCTGCGACTGAGATTACAGGATCCTTCGTGGGTTCGACAGCGACGAGACTGCACCAAGATACTCCGTGGGTTCGACAATGATGAATTATGTACTGGAATCATTCGTGGGTTCGACAACGATGACTTATATACCAGAATCCTATGTGGGTTCGAAAACTATGACTACTGTACTAGGATACTTTGTGGGTCCGACAGTTCTGAGTTCTGTTCCTGGATCCTCTGTGGGTCTGACAGAATAGCTAGTCCTGGATCCTGTGTGGGTCTGACAGCTTAGCTGGTCTTGAATACTGTGTGGGTTTGACAACTTAGATGAATCAGTGACTACATCTGATCATTTCTATCACACTACAAATGATGTATACCTGGTTGAGCTAAGTCTTGACTTTCAATCGATATCATCCAGATGATTGACTTTACTTCTTTTGTGGAATGGGTTGTGCTTGGTCTCGAGAGTTGGAGCCGAACTATTATTGGTGACATAGGAATATGTATGGGTATATACCTAAGTAGGGTTGGTTGATACTTCGTGATTGTATCTTTCTTCTCTGGTTTATCCTTAGTGGATTCCGGGCGACCTTCAGGGGTCTCGGGGTCCCCTACTGAGTATTGTTATACTTACCCCTGCATGGGCTTCTCCCGTACCTTGTTGTGTTCTGTGAAGACGACGAAAAACAGTGATTGAGGCTAGGGGTAACGGATGGCAGGATGCTTGAAGCTGGACTAGACGGGATGTACCGCAGGGACGAGTTGTTCAAGTTCAGTACCTACCCTTCCGGTAGGATTCCCCGGTGGATGATCTAGGTGCTTCTTACCTTCTTACTTGTACTTTTACTTGTTGTTCAGTTGGGTTTGTATTCTGGCCCACTTACTTTCATCACACTTTTCTTTTCTATATTAGTACATGTTGCTTCTACAGCATCTGTTCAGATTGGGTGTGTAATATTTTTAAAGGCAATGCCTTCCCTTTATCAGGTTTACGCCTTTGGTGCTAGTCACCAGCCCCTGGCCTATGGATGGCGGGCTTCGATTAGTCATGGAATAGGCCCCGAGGATGGGTTGTGACAAATTGGTATCATAGGAGTCAGTTCTACTACAGAACTTGTACTCTGATTCTTTTAACGACAATAGTGTTAAGTGTTTTGGGTGTGGTTATCAGTGTTGGGAAATCAGTGTTGGTGCGGCGACCGATGTATCCATACACTAGGACACTAACTTCTGATCTCCAACTCAGTTCTCAAAAACACTGATTGCATGTGTGTTTCCTTTGAAAAAATTTTCTTCATGATTACTTTGTGTCAGCTCACCAGGTATACAGTTTTAACTGTGGCACACCTGTTTCTTTTCTGGATGGCCCCACGAAGGCAGCCAGCTATGGTTCTGAGTTACCTACGAGATGGTATCACACCGAGCGATGAGGCCTCGGTGCAGGGCCCCATTATTGCGGAGGTACCAGCGGTACCATTACCCTTCGGGCCACCAATACCACCAGCTCCAACAGCAGAGAGTGCATGCCACCTGAGTGCAATGCATGAGGTCTAGTGCCAGAGGCTGCCCAGGTTCCGGGGATAGACGGACCCACATGCAGTTTAGGATTTTCTAGAGTCTATCATGAGAGTTTTTAGATTAGTAGGGACACCATCCGACCTCATGGTGATCCTTGTCATGAGTCTCATGCATGCAGCAGCAGGAAGATGATGGATCCTGATGCTCCATGTGAATGATGAGGCATCATTACTCTGGATAGACTTCGAGAGTCTCTTCCGCTCAAAGCTTGTTCTAGCCACCCTTTGTGCGGTGCGGATTCAGGAGTTACTTCATCTGTAGCAGGGAAGTATGACAGTAGCTCAGTACTTAGCGAGGTTCACCGACCTCTCGCGCTACTCCACAAATATGTTACGAGACCCGTTCTTCAGGGCCATGACCTTTGAGAAGGGGCTCATGAATGAGATCAGGGATTTGATGATCCCCCTCAGCATCCCGAAACAGGCAGGGGTGCTGGAGTGAGCCCTTCTAGTGGAGAGTTTTCTTGCTGAGCAGACACCAGCAGCGAGACCCACCACCGGGTGACACATAGTGGAGACTTCTGCAGCCAGTAGTAGACAGATGTCGTAGAGGTATAAGTGGACCAGACCATCAGGTGGGAAACCCTAGGATACAAGTTCGTTTTTGCGGGGCACACAAGACAGAGCTAGCTATACGAGGAGCAGGCAGTTCTATGCATGTGGCGGGCAAGGATTCACGGCTCGTGACTACCTGACCCGCCATGCAGATGAGCAGCAGACAGTAGAGGGACCTCCCAGGCAAAGGCAAAGTTTCGACCGTGGTGGTCTGTCGGAAGCAGGTAGACGTGGCAGAGGAGCTGGCCTAGTAGCAGGTGGTGGAAGACATTCTGATGCCCTACCAACACCATCATGAAAAGGTCCACCCTGACCATAGGGAGTTGGTAGACAGAAGTGGGATCAGTTCTGGGAATTTGATGCCTACAACCATGGATCACCTGAGATGATTTGAGGTACTATCTGTGTCTACTCCACCCTTTATTCAGTACTTATAGACACAGGTGCGAGTCATTCTTTTATTGCCACTACCCTCATTCGGAGCTCGGAGATTCCGACGAAGCCATTGGATCGATCCATACGACTAGATACTCTTACGAGAGAAGACTTGATGATTACTCACTAGTTCCTGTAGTGTGAGCATACTCTAGGAGGCGAGAGCTTCATCTGGGATCTCCTCATAGTGGCGTCGAGGCCATACGACGTCATCTTGGGTATGGACTGGTTATCCACAGTTCATGCTCAGATTGACTATATTAGGCGCAAAGTGTAGTGTATCTGCACGGATGGGACCAGGTTCACCTTCATTGGCGAGAAGGGAGCCTTTGCAGCACAGGATGGACTTACACAGAGGAGGGGGCAGCCGATCACAAATCAGTTGGCTAGTCTCATCCACAGAGTGGTTGATGTGAGAAGTCTGAGTTTTCCTATTGTGGTGGATCAGTACGCGGATATTTTCTCTGACGAAATTACTTGAATACCTCCTCGTAGAGAGCTATAATTCTACATTGACATGTACCCCGGGATGACACCTATATCTACTCCAGCATATCAGATGTCTCCCACCGAGATTCATGAGCTGCGGGTACAGCTGGAGGACTTGCAGGGGAAGAGATTTATCCGACCTAGTGTTTCACCACGGGAATCTATGATTTTGTTTTCCAAGAAGGCAGATAAGAGCTTGCGACTGTGTGTTGACTACCATTTCCTAAATCAGGTTACCATGAAGAAAATAGTACCCACTCCTAAGGATTGATGACCTCTTTGATCATCTCAAGGGAGCACGATGGTTCTCAATGATAGACCTTAGGTTAGGCTATCACCAGCTCAGATTTTGATACAAGGATGTGTAGAAAACGGTCTTTTGGTGTTGGTATGGCCACTACGAGTTCTTGGTTATTCCCTTCAGTATAACCAATGCTCCAGTAGTGTTCATGAGTCTCATGAACAGGATCTTCCAACCATACCTCAATTTCTTTGTCGTAGACTTCATCGACGACATACTGATCTACTCAACTATTGTAGAGGAGCATGCTTACCAATTATGGGTAGTATTGGACACACTCTGAGAGAACCAGCTTTATGTTAAGCTCTTGAAGTGCCAGTTCTGGATCAGAGAGATACACTTTATGGGACACGTCATCTCTAAGGCTGGAGTTGCAGTGGATCTAGTGAAGATTGAGGCAGTATTTTCTTGGGATCCACCCAGGAGTGTGATAGAGGTTCAGAGTTTTCTGGGACTGGATGGGTACAATTGGATATTTGTGCCAGATTTCTCCATAGTTACAGCACCACTTTTATCATTGACAAAGATGGGGCAACCCTTCGTGTGGTCAAAGATATGCTAGCAAAGCTTTCAGGAGCTGAGGTAGAGGTTGACTAGTGAGCCCCTCTTGACACTTCTAGAGGAGGGTGTAGGGTACGTAGTATACTGTGATGCATCAGGGACCAGACTCGGCTGTGTCCTGATGCAGGATCGAGCAATGATCGCCTATGGATCATGGCAGTTGAGACAACATGCACAAAACTACGCTACCCATGACATGGAGTTAGTAGCAGTGGTCTTATCCTTGAAGATGTGGCGGCACTATCTGATGGGTGAGCATTTTACAGTCTACTTTGACCACCATAGTATCAAGTACATCTTCTCGCAGAAGGACCTGAACTTGAGACAGTGACGATGGCTCGAGTTCCTCCAGAACTATGAATTAGAGATAGTCTATACTCATGGGAAGGGGAACATTGTAGAATATGCTCTCAGAAAATGATCAGGCATTCAGGTGCTAGGAGAGGCGACGGAGCAGTTGGCCGAGTTGTAGATATCATTTGTGGATAGAGATGGAGTAGCCTTTATATAGTCTCTCATTGTCACTCATCCACTTTTCAGCGAGCCAGAGAGGCACAATATGGAGACGTTGACTGTGAAACGCGACGTGATCAGATATCCACAGGGAATACACCTGATGGATTTTCTGAAGGTGGGGAGCACATACTTTTCTTCAGAAGACGGACCATGGTACCATTTTCACTTCAGGAGGAAGTGTTTTGGGAGTTCCACGCATCTCCTTTAGCGGTACATCCAGGAGTGGAGAAGATGTATTAGGACCTCCAACGACAGCACTGGTGGCCAGTTATGAAGAAGGCAGTAGCAGAGTTTGTCTCAAGATGCATCACTTGTTAGCAAGTAAAGGCGGAGCACCAGGTTCTAGCAGACCTGGTTTATCCCTTAGAGGTCACAGAGTGGAAGTGGTACGGGATAGCCATGGATTTCGTGACGGGACTTCCACGTACATCCAGAGGACACAACTCTATCTGGGTGATCGTAGACCGACTCATCTAGTTGACCCACTTTCCACTAATTAGAGAGTAGGGCTCAGTAGAGAGCTTGGGAAGCCTCTATGTATAGGAGATCGTACAGATTCATGGTGTGCCATCGATGATCGTCTTCGGTTGAGATTCTAGTTTCACTTCCCACCTTTGTAAGGGGTTTAAGGAGGCTTTCGGGATGCAGCTTCACTTGAGCAATTCCTTCCATCCTCAGATGGATGGTCAGACTGAGAGGACCATTCAGACACTCGAGGACATGATCCATGCATTAGTCCTCGACTTTGGTCACAACTGGGAGGATCACTTACCCTTGGTAGAGTTTGTATATAACAACAGTTACCACTCTACCATCGGGATGACACCTTAAGAGGTAGTGTACGGCCGACCTTGCAGATCGCCTCTATGATGGACTGGCCTAGGGGAGTTAGCACTTGTAGGACTAGAGATGGTGCAGGCTACAACGGAGAAGATGCAGATCATCCAGGAGCAGATGAAGATTGCACATAATAGGCAGAAGTCCTATGCTGATATGAGACAGAGACCACTGGAGTTTGAGGATGGAGACCACGTCTTTTTATGGGTCTCTCCTCGACCATGTCTATAGAGATTTGTTCAAGGCGAAAAGTTATCTCCTCAATTCATCGGACCTTTTATGGTCCTCAGCAGGGTAGGCGAGGTGGCTTACCACTTGGATCTTCCACCTCAATTGCACCGGGTGCATGATGTCTTCCACGTATCTCAGGTGACGAGATACGTGCATGAGCCATCCCACAACATCGACCACGGGGAGCTGGACATCGATGACATAGTGACATTCACGGAGGTTCCAGCGGAGATTGAGGATCGATAAGAGTAGGTCCTACGTGGATAGTCGATTCCTCTGGTGTGCATTCGCTGGAAACACGAGAACCTCCAGGAGAGCACAAGGGAGTGGGAGGCTCAGATGCGTGCTCAGTACCCCAATTTGTTTCCTTAGTGTGAGTTGTAGCTTATGGGGATGTAAAGCCCTGAGGTTGGGAGAATGTAATGACCCAGAATTTCCATGGAATTATTTTTAAATACATGGGAATTTTAGGAGTCCTCAGTTTCTGATGGCGCCTGATTCCGAGGCCTGGTGTTCTTGTAATCAATTTCTGAAGATTTATTTGGGTATGTTCAGTAAACGTACGTGAAAGATTTTATATCTTTTTAATCGGTTCTTGGAATTGAAATCTGAGGGCACTGTTGAACTCGCAACACCGATATTCTCTTAAGGAGACCTTTACCGCCGATTTGTTTTACTGAGATTGGAAGTTAATTTTTCTATGGTTTCTAAATAAATTAAATAAAAAAATTTCTAGCATATTTTTATTTGAATGGTGGTTTAATCCTCCAAGGGGAGGTTTCAGGTGGGGCCCGCCCGCACATAACCTCCCATGGGAGGATATTATGTTGTGGGGCCCACACAAGCTCAAACCCCCTCATACGCCCTTTAACCCAGTGAGTTTCCAATTAATGGGGGAAACTCTTGTTCTACCCTTATAATGGTGCCAAACCACTATTCAATTAGTTGAAACTCTCCACCTCCTTTATTTTTGAATTAGAATTTTTAATCCATTCCTCCACATTAAATTAAATGTGTTGTCACATTTAATTAACAACAACTCTGGTGTTGTTGTGCCATAAAAATAATATAGAACCTCCTCTATTATTTTGTCTTAGCTTTCTTTGGTGGAAAAATGGGAGAATCCTTGGAGAATTATCCTCTCCAATGAAAGACCATTGCCCGTGAAGAACGCCTCTTCCTTACAATGAAGAACATGAAGAACGCCGACGACATCCTATATTCTTCGACTTCTTCCTTGGACGTCTTCTCCCTATCCAAACGAGGCGAGAAAGGGAAGACGCCGCCCACAAAGAACATCGCCATCGACAACGTCATCTTCTACCGATGTCAATGGAACGACGCCGCCTTCCCACGACTCGGTCAAGCGAACACCGATTACGACGTCGGGGGATTTAATTATTTTAATGTATGAATTATACCCTCGTTCCTCACAATTTATTTTAGTTCGATGATGGACATTTTTAGAACCAAATACGGAGGGCGCGAATCGAACAAAAACGGCCTAACAACCCTCCGTTGGTTCTTGTTTGGTTAACAACGGAGGCGGAGCCGGAAGGGCGCGGTGTCGTCGCACCGCTCCAGAGGAAGGTAACTACGGCCAAGAGGGCCGCGACGGATGGAAGAGGTGTGGCTCCATTGTGCCACACCAGAAGAAGGGGGGATATGTGGGCCGTGGAGAATGAAGACGATGCGGCGCCGTCGCGCCGTGCCAAGGAAGAACCATGGCCGGGCCGCCCCACGGCTGATCCGCCCACGGCAGGGCCGCCCAAAGCCAGGCCGCCCCTCAGCGGGGCCGCCGCGGCCGTGCCCCCACATCCAGCCCACACCTCGACCAAGCTGCCCCTCAGGTCGGGCCGCATCTTCAAACCAGGCCGCACCTTCTGGCCGGGCCGCGCCTTAGGTTCGGGCCGCATCTTCGGGCCAGACCGACCACTCGGGTTGGGCCGCATCAGCGGACCAGATCTGTCTGACTAGGTCAGACCGGACCTGGATCTGCTACGTCCATTTACACCTTTTAGCCCGCATTTTGGGCTACGAGTGTTCCAATGAAGAACCGTGTGTGGCGATTGAATTCTTGTAACAACATGATTCTTTTGTAATACTCCACTTGAGGATCGGATGCTGTTGGAGTACAGTCAGGTTGGTTTGAGCCTAAAAACCAACCAGGCCCCTAGAACAGAAATGCCAATAACTCATAGACCTTGCGTCTGATAGACACGCCGTCTATCGCGTTGGGTTCCTTATGAGGATACTGAACTACGAGATACATCAATTCAAGACTTCCTGGTAGTTGATGTATCGACACTTGGATCAAGGAGAGGACCCTCCCGGAATCAAGCTTGCTATGTGCGGGAACACTAGGGCTGGCTGGGACAGAGATTACAGGATCCTCCATGGGTTCGACAATGACTATATTGTACCAGGATCCTCCATGGGTTCGATAGTGATGAATTATGTACCAGAATTCATTGTGGGTTCGATCGTGATGACTTTTTGTTCTGGAATCCTCTGTGGGTTTGACAGCGATGACTAATGTACCATGATCCTCTGTGGGTCCGACAGTTCTGACTTCTGTTCCAGAATCCTGTGTGGGTCTGACAGAATAGTTGATCCTGGATCTTATGTGGGCCCGACATATTAGATAGTCCTGAATCCTTTGTGGGTCTGACAGATTAGATGAATCGATGACTACATCTGATCATCTCTATCACTCTACAAAAGATGTTTATCTGTGTGAGATGAGTCTTGACTTTTAGTCGATATCATCGAGATGATTGACTTTACTTCCTTTGTGGAATGGTTTGTGCTTGGGATCGAGAGTTGGAGCTGGACTGTGATTGGTAACAAAGGTATATGTATGGGCATGTACCTAAATAGGGTTGGTTGATACTTCAGGATTGTATCTTTCTTCTGTGGTTTATCCTTAGTGGATTCTGGGAGACCTTCGGGGGTCTCGGGGTCCCCTACTGAGTATTGTTATACTCACCCATACATGGGCTTCGCCAGCACCTTGTTGTGTTCTTTGTAGATGACGAACAACTGCGATCAAGGCTGGGGGTGATAGAAAGGAGGCTGCTCGGAGGTAGACTAGATGAGTGGTACCACATGGACGAGTTGTTCGAGTTCAGTACCTACCCTTCAGGTAGGATTCCCCGGTGGACGATCTAGGAGCTTCTTACCTTTTTCCTTGTACTTATACTTGTTGTTCAATTGGTTTTTTCTTCTGTCCCACTTAATTTCAGCACACTTTTCTTTTCTATATTAGTACTTGTTTCTTCTACATCTTGTGTTTAGACTGTGTGTGTTACAAGTTTAAAGGCAATGACTTCCCTTTATTGGGTTTACACCTTTGGTGCTAGTTTCCAGCCCCTGGCCTATGGAAGGTAGGCTTGGGGTAGTCATGGCACGGGCCCCGAGGATGGGTCTTGACAGACACATTCTATATGAATCATTTAATACAAAAAAAACCTTTCCCATTATATGCTAGTGTAATAATAGTTTCACTGACTTATATTCCCTTTAATTCTTTGAAATTTTATTCAAATTAATATATCCTATTGAACTAGGACACTTTCTTATTAACATTGTTGGTAGATTATACATCCTTGGGAAAGGTTCAAAAACATAAGTCAATAATATATATATATATATATATATATTTATATATATATTTATTTATTTATGGATCTCAATTAGTTATTGGTCATGTTCTATATTCAATAGCTTCCCTCATTCATGGAATAAACAATGTAACCTCGCTTTAGATTATATGAACCAAAAACTGAAACTTCGAGTATCTATAATTCATAGTTGGTATATTTTTCATAAAATTATCATTTCTAGATATCATTAATACTTTTCTCAAGTTATCTTAATACTATTATTTTCTCTTGGAATACTTAATTATATCATATATAAATACTACTAAAAATGATCAAGGTAGTCTCTAATGACTCGATACATTAGAACCATGATGGTAATGGAAAATGGTAAGATTATATGACATCACTATAAATGAATTGTTTCCTTACCTCATATAGAATATTTTTTGGGTATATATTCACTTTTGACCCTAAATTGATAGTATCCAGATTGAAGATCAATCTTGTTAAAATATTGAGCACCTAGTAAATTATAAAACAAGTCATCAATATGAGGCCTTGGATACTTATTCTTTATTTTGACCTTGTTCATTTATCTACAATCAATGCAGAGCCTCTATGAACTATTTTTATTCTTTTAAAAAAATGAAAGTTCACCCTATGGTGATAAACTTATATGAATTAATACCTTATCATGATTATTAGGGAGTTTCTTCTTTAATTCCAAGAACTCAATTAGTTTGATTTTTTAAGGAGTCATCCAAATAAGCGTATCACTATATATATTTTCTATCAAAATATTAAAACTATGATTCTGAGGTAGACAAGGAAAATATTTGGTAAGACATCCAAAAAATCCCATATAATAGGAATATCATCGATGTTGAGTTTCTCTATAACCATCTAAGTGAAAAAAAACCCTTTATAAGAGGAATCAATACCCATATGATGGAATCAATTCCCATTAGATGTTCATATTTTTCATCCCATAGATAGATGATCATAGGTTCATTTAGAATTTCAAGCATGACATACCACACTCAAAAATTGATATTGAATTTATTTATACAACGTTATTTTTTTTTAAAATAACATTTATTTCCCCCAAAGAGAGAAAATTTGGATTTACATTACACCCATTACCATATACATCAATTAGTGAAGAATCATAGACGTGATATTTGATCATCATACCATTATGGGTTTTTTCTACTAATTCATAATATAAACATTGATGTGGTACTATAACAGCCATAAAAAATTATAAAATATAAATGATTGAGTGGATGCTGGGAAACAGTCCCTCAAAGTGCCATATCTATGTTTTTTGGATCTGATTTGGTTTTGTTGACAAATCTAGATAACCGCGAATGAGTATGGTTTGTGTTTTCTGAATTAGGTTTTTAAGATGGCCCAGTTTCCTAGTGTTTTCCAATTTTTGGGTTCTCAAAATTTAGAGTTTGGTTTTTGGAAAAAGAATATTTTTACTGAGGGTTACACATTACATGGACCATGAACCACAGTTAACAGAATATAAAGGGTGGTACATGGAACAAAATTAAAAAATGGAAAAGGAAGGATTCCACATAACAGTGAAATGTGGAATGTGAAGGATATTTTTTAGACCATGAATGGTGGTACCTAGAGCATAAAAAAATAGAAAAAGGAAGAGAACCATGAAGTGTGAGATGCAGACCAGATATGGGAATGGTTTACAAGGTATAAACAATTCTTAGTGTAATAACATTTCATGGGATGGACAGTGGTATGCGGATGGCTTGTCGTACATGGGAAGTATTGTTGTTAGTGAAATGGAGGTGTTGATTTTTGGTTCTATGAACGAAGAGTAGCAGTATGTGTACTGTGTATATAAATGGTTCATGGATGAAAATGGTTTGCAAGAAACCTACGGTTCATAGATGAATAAGAACATGGTGAACTTCGTGCGACATCAAAGATTTGTAAAATCTATGGTTTTTGGATTTTCATATCTATTTTTCAATATAACGAGAATTGATAAAATTATTAAAGTATGAGATAATTTCATTAGAGAAAATCTTTTCTCTAGAATTTCTTTTGGCAATGTACAAAATAGTTTAGGGGGATCCTGCGAAGGGTAAGTGGTTCAAGGGGAAGTGATTTTGTCAATGGTATAGCGGTTCATGGAAGGAATTGTTTGAATGTATTTATAAGTCATTGAATCCCATAAAGGAAGAAGTGGTTTTAAGAATAGATAACTTTAAATGTGGTATGTAGAAGAAAAGATGATATGCAGAAGCTGGGACAACACACATAGGCGGTACACGGAAGCAGAGGAAAAGCGGTCCTTGAAGGAGGATGATTCACATATGTCGAAGCAATCCATGAAGAGGTCATCCTTAGAGAATACCCACAACACAGTACATAGAGAATTTAGGGAAGTTTATGGAGGAATCAAGGAAGATTTAAAAACTAGTAAAATAGTTCATGGAAGCAATTTCAGTTATCCTAAAATCATAAATAAAAGTGGAATTTATCTATAACTGAAAGGGGAAATACAACAAATAATCAATCAGAAATTGAGGATGCATAATTTCAATAAAATGATGGTACCTACACGTACATAAACTATGAGTCAAATCCCTTACAAGAGTTGTGGTCAAAAGAAGAGGAAGACAATGATCCTTCTCACCGGTGGTGATCTAGAAGAATTGATAAAGGCAGTGACTCTTGGGAATGTTGTGAGAAAACCATAAATCTTGTAAAGTTAGTGACCCTAATAATTGAAGTGGTCTATCTTGAACCCTATAAACAACAATTAGATTTAGTAGATTTGGTACATTTTCACATCACCATTGTATGCTCCTTGGACATAGCCCAGTGAAGGTGAACCATGTAAAATCATTGTATCCTATGCACTATATCATTTCTGTTCATATATTACTATAGAATAAAAAGAGTAGTATGTTTTTTAATAGAGAAATAACAGCCAAAGGGGAAGAAGTTTTAATATGTAACACCCTGATTACCCCCCCCCCCCCAGGGTATTTGACCAAGTGGACCTAACAATTGGTATTGGAACAAAAGGTCGAATGTATGTTAATCTCTCTAAGTAGATGAAATAGAAGTGGTCACTCATAAAGGGATAATGATATTTGATGAAAATTATTTTCAACTATAGAAGAGTTGGATGCAGAACTACTTATTATCTTTGGGAATGAATGTGTTTAGAGAAGTGATGCATGATATTTCAAAAAACATTGAAAGTGGTTCTTTATCAGAACCTGAGAAAAGATAATTGGATTCTAATGCTAAAGGGATCAATTCATTTGGGGAACTATCTCCAATGAAATCAATACAAATGTTATGTCATTTAAAACATCACATGATGTGTGGGAATATATTTTGAACATTTATGAGGGTGAATCAAATGTCATAGAAGAAAATATATAATATCTATGATACATATATGAGGATCACAAAATACACCACAATGAGTCTGTTGATACATTATATGGTTGGGTAAATGTTCTCATTGAAGACATGTGTTTTATCAGAGAAATTATTGAAGATATAAAGATTGTCAAGTGTATCTTGAGAAAACATACACCTCGGGTTAACCCGAAGGTTTTGGTATTAGACGAAAATGATACAAAGGATATGACAATAGAAAAAATCCATGGTACTCTAACTGCATATGAAATAATAAATTAAGATAATGATGTAGTGGAAGAAAGAGAGTCCAAAGAAGTTGAATTTAAGGCCAAGAAGAATCTATCTGTTGAAAATAGTCACAAAGAAGACAATTTGGATGATGTTGTGTCATTTATTTCCTTAAATATAAAATGAGGAAAAAGAAAGAGAAAAGGTAATCTTCAATTTGAATGATATTAATGTGGATAGATAGGGAGATTTTCGTCAAATTATCCTAACAATATTGATGATAATAATAAAGAAAATAATGAAATTCCATGAAAGAAGTATTCAGTTATTGTGAAAAGTATGATAAGTAATGAGATAAAATTAGTAAAAAATATGAATCTACTTTAAATAGATGATTAAATTTTAGAATAATTATAGGTATAAGAGTTTGAGGACTATAGGGGTCCTTAAGTGGATTCTTTGGTGGTAGTTGTTGGAAATTACTTAACAAAAGGAGGACATTACAATTAGGAAGAAGAATTTGAAAGATGAATTGACCTTCCGAGTGAAATATAAGATGATCTAGAAGAGTTATATCTTTAGATATCCAAAAAAATATAATAAATTGACCGATGATGCCTAACTCTGTATTCAGTAGCAGGAAGAAGAGAAGTCTGAGCAGAATAGAGAAATTAAAAAACTAAAGTCTTCAATGCTAGAAATATCAGAAAATGTGGTTGAGTTCAAACTCAAAATTGATGAAGAGAAAATAGAGATTTATATTTTGATTGAAACTATAAAAAATCAAATAAAACATATAAAATAACTTGAAGAGTAAGTCATTAGTTGATTATGACATGTTATGGATCAAGAAAAATTTCTGACCCATAGAAGAACATCTGTAAAAATAAATAACACAGGGAAGAGAAAATATGAAAGTGGATAATGGTTTTCTAGTATTATATAATTAACAGTCAAATTCAAATAATAAGGCTGGAATGTGGATTGATTGAAAAAATGTAGTAATATTTGCTGTCAAAACACAAGAAGGTACTCTAAGATTGAATACTGAGTTGGGTATGAAGAATAATCTGACTATTCAAAGAACCCAAGGGATAACCAGTGGTGTAGTATTTCCGAGCATGAATGTACCCTACATAAGATGATATTTTTATACCAAGATGGGATATTAAAAAATCTTTTTCTATAAAAAAGTAGTACCGAAGAAAATATGATCAATAAAAATAGTCATACGGAGCTCAATTCTCCATGTCATCATTTGATGCTCACTATTTCAAGTGTGGAGGATTTAGACACATGGAAATATATTTCTCATCATCAATATAGAAGAATGAGACAAAGTAGATTGAGGTTTGTTATAAGAAGCAAACAAATGTATAATCAAATGAGTTGAAAATGAAAAATCAATTTGAATCTCTATAAAAAAAATTGGTCTATTATATTCCGAGGGATATCAAGCGTATCAATCCATTCTGTGTATGAAAGAAGAAATATGGACCAAAAAGAAAATATTTGGGCAGGCATTGGTTGAGAAAATTGTATTCAATGCATCAGATCACACTAGGATCGAGATCATTGATAATGTATGCACCTCCCATATGATAGGAAACAAGGATATGGTGATGGGAATTAGGTATGATAAAGTAGGTATCATAATGTTTTTAAATGATTATGGGTGGAAAATTATTGTGTCTAGGAAAGAAATGTTGGGGGGAAATTACATGAGACATGAAAATGTCTTTGTTATTAAAGGTATTAGTCACAACCTATTAAGAGTTTTTTAATTGTGTGACTCAATAAATGATATAAGATTTTCCACGAAATTATGCCTCATCAGAGAAAAATATAGTACTGTGTAATTATTGGGAATGTGTTTAAAAGGGAATCCCTACCTCGTGGGTGGAGAAGAAGATATGTGCTTTCTATCTATGGAATTAGAAAATAAGTTATCGTATAATCTTCTTGTCTATCTAAGCAAAACTTCCTTGGATGATATGTTGAAATTTGATGTTTCCCAAGATCCCCCTTGTTTATCACATGATCATACACATACATGTGATTCCTTCCAAAAAGGGAAGACCATTTGAATGAAATATAATTCAAAATATAATAGGTTCTAAAATTTCTTGAGTTTGTGCATATTGATGTGTACAGACCAATTTCACCAGTGTCTATTGATGGGAGGATACACTAGGTTATATTCATTGATGATTTTAGTATAATAACATGGGTGTCAATCATCATCCATAAGATTGATTTGTTCAGTTGAATTACGAGATATCTATTGGAACTTGAAAAGATTATAGGTCAGAAACCCCAAAATATAAGAACACATAATGGAATATAGTTACAAAATATCCACATGGAGGATTATCTTAAGAAACATGGGTTAAGTCATCAAGGTTCTATGGAAAGAACTTCATTGTATAATAGAGTAGTTGAGAGAAGAAATCATATTTTCAACAACATGGTGAGACAAATTCTCATTGATAAAGTTCTTCTAGATGAATTTTGGAAAGAAGTAGTGATGTTAGGAGTCTACACTTAAAATATAGAAATATTATGTCTAAATGAATAGAAGTGTCTTATAAGTAATGGAATGGAAAGAATCCATCATTGCTGTACGTTTGAGTCTACAAAAGTTGATGTTTCAATCTCAATAAAGGGAAATTGAGTATGTTGGAATCACAAGAAGATGAATGGATATTTCTTGGCCATTAAAACAAAAGTAAATCATATAATTTATCTTACATGAGTTTAGAAAATATTGTTTAAATATATGATGTAACCCTAGTGTAGAATGAGAAGAATCTTCAACAAATACATGATAAGTCTCAGGAGGATAGTGATGAAGAAGTAAGAAGATTAGGGGATACTCCAGTTCAAGAGGCTGATTTAGAAGAAGATTTAGATAAATAAAAATATGAGCATAATTCAGTATTTTTACAATGATAGAAGAGAAGAGCCTAAATTGGTAGATATAACATAATTGTTGATAAGATAACACCAATGTAGACAAGGAGGATAAATACTCTACATCAAGAATCATAATCATCAGAGGTAGAACCTAAATGTTTTGATGAAGTAGCTGGTGATGATAATTGGGTTCATTCTATGAATGAAGAGCTTGAAAAAATTACTAAAAATCATTCATAGGATATTGTTTCAAGACAAAAAGACAACAATTTCATTAGGATGAAATTGGTATTTCATAACAAGATGAATTAAGATTGTATAGTGATTTGAAAAAAAAATCACGACTAGTGTCCAAAAGTTACTCCCAGACAAAAGGAATCGAAGTTTATGAAACATTTGACCTTCTTGCAAGGCTATAGACAATCATATTATTCATGCCCATATTAGTTTAATGAATTTTTAAGGTTTTCTAGATGGACATAAAATTATTATATTTGAATGGGGTTTTGGAAGAATATGTTCATATTGAGAACCCAGACTGTTTTTTCAATCATTGATATGAGAACAACGTTTTTTGGCTGAAGAAGTATTTATATTATTTGAATCAAGCAATAAGATCATTGTATTCAAGGATAGATCAGTTTCTGAAATAGCTCAGTTTCCACCTCGGTGGAGTTGATTACCATTTATACATCAATCATGACAGTAATAAAAGGATGATAGTGGTGGTATACGTTGATAAAATAATCTTTGGAGGATTATATGAATCGTAATGTAGATAGTTTTCTGAATTCAGGAAAAATGTGTTCAAAATGTCAATGATTGGTGAACTAACATTTATCCTTTGTTTAAAGGTAACAGATGGAAAGAATGGAACATTAATTTCTCATTATAAATGTTCTACGGAAGTTATGATAAGGATATGAAATGATAATTTCAAGGTGATGAAGACTCTGGTGGCTACGCGGATGACACTATCTCAGAACAATGAATGTAAAGTGGTCAATGTCATTGAATATAAGCAGATCATAAAAAGTCTATTTTACATAACAACTACATGACAAAATATTGTTTTTGAAACATGTAAAGAATCATGATATCAAATTAATTCCATGGAAATCCAATTTATTGAAGAAAAAATAATACTTCGATATATCAAATGAAAGGTGGATTTTTGTTTAAAGTACAATGAAAAATATCAACAATAGTTATTTGGATATACAGATACAGATTGGCTGGGATTAGTAAATTATAGGAAATAAATGTAAATGGGTTCTTTTAATCTTATTGGATTTTTTATTTCTTGGAAGATCAATAAACAAGAATTCAATTCATTGAAAATATCTAAAGCTAATTATACTATAGGAACTCAAGCATGCACAAATTTATTGTGGATAAAGTAGGATCTTGAGGATATGTGGGGTTAAAGTGAAGTCTCTAATTAGAATTTATTTTGACAATTCCATTACTATAAATCTTAGAAAAAAACCAATCTGTCACTCATGAAAAAGGCACATTGACATCAAGTAACACTTTATCAGGGGGAAGTGGAGTAAGTTCTAGTGAAGTTTGAGTATGTTCCTATAAAATAATAAGTTACAAATATTCTGAAAGAGGCCTTACCTAAAGAGGAATTTTAAAGGCATTGACTAGATCTGTGAGATCAGTCAACTCAACACACATAAAAATGTATGGGTGTGAAACACCCTATCTTATAGGAATGGTTTATTTTCCCCGATGGGAAAATATTTTTCCATTAACCTGTTGCCAACATCAAAGAAAAATATTTTCATTTCAGTAAAAGGGGGGGTTATGGATATGAAATGGAGAAACTGTCTTGTTCATGACATGGGGAGAAACTATTAGGTAGAGTAGTGATATCGAGGTAGTTGAATCAATTTAGGGGGATCAGTGATGTAGTGGGGGTATTTTATCTAACAGTTCAAGACCTGATTGATCAACAGATACATATAATGATATTAGAGGTTAATGATAGAATCGTAAGAGTTGTATTTCAATGGAATGAAGTGATTCATTAATGAAATTTTCATTATACTCTTATTTCTCATTCCGAGTATGGCTCATGTGGTCTTAGAATATGTTTTGAGTAAATCTTTGGTCACAATATTAATTGCAAGTGGGGAATACTAAAAGAATTTTGAAGAATCATTAATGAGATATCAAATTATGAATGTGTTTCCAGCAAACCCAAAGGGGGATATTGTTGAAGAAAACTCCCTCAAATAGTCCTCTCAGTATGTTTTAGGTGTGATTTTGTTTTTTTACAAATCTCGTTGATCGCAAATGTGTATGGTTGCTGTTTTCAAAATATGGTGTTAAAGGTGGAACAATTTCCCACTATTTTCCAAATAATTGGGACTAAAAATTGGGAGTTGGGTTTTTGGAAAATGATGATTTCCACATAGGGGTACACAGTATGCAGACTACAAACCACAGTTCATGGAATGAAAAGGGTGGTATAAGGAATGAATTTGGAAATCATAAGAAGAAGGATTCCTTAAAGAATCACTATATAAGACACAAAGGATAGTTCATGTAACATGAATGGGGTTATGTGGAACATCAAAATAAATAGTAAAATTAAGGGAAACATAAAGGTTGAGGCATATATTGTGTACAAAAGCACTTCATGTGGAAGAAATGGTACTTGGACCAATGATGGGTAAACAGATGGCCAATGATACATAGAAGGATTGAAGTGCATGGGATGGATTGTAGTTGGCTTAATTGAGGCGGTGATTTTTAGATCCATGAAGGATGCTTAGAGGTATGAAAACCGTGTATAGAAATACTTTTCAGATGAAAATGGTTCGCATGAAAGCTACAGTTCATCGAATAATCGGAATGCGATAGAGGAGGTTCCACATAGAAGATTTGGTAAATATCATATTAGCAGATTTTGTGGATATATCTACCTATATAAGGATAAAAAAATCACATAATTAAAGTGTGATCTGATTTGGTTAGAACACATAATCTCTGGATTGAAATTTAGTTATTTTTGAAAGTGTTCGTGGGGAGTCCACAAGGAAGAAGTGGTTCATCGGAAACTGATTTCATGAAGGGTGGAGTTATTTAAGAAATCAGTTCTTTGAAAGGATTTTGTTAGGCACTAAATCCTACAAAGAAGAAGTGTTTGGTAGTAGAAGGAACTCTGAAAGTGGTTTGCAGAAGCAAAGATGGTACATAGAAGCCAGGATAGTATGCATAGGTAGTATATAGAAGTAGTGGAGAAGCGGTCCACGAAGGAGGATAGTTTGTAGAACCGGAAGAATTACACGAACAGGTGATCCATGAATCATACCCACTACATATTATATAGATGAAACCAAGATGTTTGTAGAGGACTCAAGGAATCTTTAAAACTTACTAAAAAAGTCTATGGAAGCAATTTCTACTAACCTAATAGTACACGAAAATGTGGAATTTATCTATGGGTGAAAAAGGAAAAAGAAAGAGAGCACTTATCTATATTTGAGGATGAATTCACTCATGAAAATGAAGGGACCTACAAGTACATAAATTTTGAGTGTATCCCTTCCAAGAGTAGTCATAAAAGGAAGTGGAATATGGTGATCCTTTTTATAGGCAGTGAGCCAGAGGAAGAGGTATAAGGATGACCCTTGGTACTATAGTGAGTAGACCCTAAATATTCTAAAGATAATGATCCTATAAATAAAATTCATCTAGAATAGACCTTATAAACAATAGTTTGATTTAGGGGTTTTGGTACATTGGTACACCATCATTTTATGATCCTTGGATATAGCCCAGTTAGTGTAAACCAAGTAAAATCACTATTTCTTATGTATGATTTCATTTCTATTCATATATTTCACTAGGAGATATAGAAAAGTGTGTTTTGTTTAAATAGGAAACACGATCCAATGATTTAGGAGTTTTAATCTCTCATACCTTGATTCACCACCCCTCTTAGGTTATTTGACCTAGTGGACCTATGAGTGGATGTATAATCGAATAAGATGTTAGCTTTCTAATAATGGATGATAAGTGTTTCTTTCATCAGGTCATTCTCATAACCAACTTTAACTACTGTGATCACATGATATTTCCATTTTCCTTTTCACTTAAGATACTATTGACTCTAATAATGAAGTAAACATTTATATTTTTGTGCTAGTTGGTATAATTCCCTTACTCATATCACTTGAAGAATTAGTGCATGGGTCATGCATTTGTGGTAATTTATCTTCAACATTTGATAACTTCTTCTTCCCACCACATTGGAGTTATATTGAAAAATTACCTTCCTTTCCACACTTAAAATATTATCAGTCCCATTATTTCAATTTATTTCATGTTTCCTTCCACAAATCATGCATAAATAAAAAATCATCTTCTTCACTCCATGGCTTCATTATTAGAATTCCATTTGAATTTCATCTTTCATTTCCTAGAAAATTAATTAGATTTATGGAAAATATTAATATCCATATCCACCTTGATTGTACATAAAATTATTTACTTATTTCTACTAATTTCACATATGGAAAATACATTTCATATAGTTATTTTAAGGCACTGAAGAATTGGTCAATCTTACTTTCTGATTGGATAATAGTACTAGATTCATATCTCACAAACCGTGTATAATTTTCCTCAAATATACCAATGGATTAATCTCCATTCATATTTAGTATGATAAGTTAATTTTATATTTTTAAATATATTTTATCAGGAATGTACTTATTAAAAAATCTCTTAAACACATCCCATTACAGGGACTCAACATCTTCTTTTTTCTTCATGTTCTTAATAAGAGTCCACCATTGACATGATTCACCTTCCAAATTATAAATATCCAAAACACCCATGTCATGTTATAAAATTTGATGTTGGAAAATAACTTTTCAATGGTTCTGATCTATTTCTCAGAAACAATCAGACCATTAGACCCACTAAAAGAAGGTAGATGTTGCCTCAAAAATGACTCATGAAAATAAAGTTCCATCCGTTGATAATTTTGATTATATGTATGATACATGTCATGGAAAAATTAATGAAACATATAAATTTTATAATATATTTTGGGTCTCATATCATTTGGTTGATTGGGATAACAATCAATGTATTTTTCATCACACCCATATTTAACACAGTTCCATCAAGTTCAAGCCATTAAATAAAACCAAAAGACATACTATGAGTAATAATAATTAAAGTGGGAAAACACATAATCTCTATATTACCAAAAAATTATAATGTTATCATATTTTAGTTTTATCCACAATGTCATTAGTAATGTTTTCTAACCCTTATCACCAAATATTATATAAAACCTAATATGATACAAACTATTAAAAAACATACATTTTTTCATTCATTTTAAATCTTAGTAGATGAATATTTGTTACCTAATATTTTTATTCATACCAAAACCTTAAAACATTAGTTCTATTCTATAAAATATTCATAAAATAATATTCCCAATAGATATTCAATGTAAAGACCACAACCCTAGTAGAAAAGATTTGGTGGTTACATTATTACATTGGTATGAGGAACAAGAGTCACATATGAAAGAAATGAGTATATTAATTTTATTGGTAAATTAGATATATACGTAAATCTCATGATCTAATTGAAAATTTAAAATACAATTTAGTATTTTATTTTACATAAACATTGTTCTTTTTAATGAATCCCATTATATCAATCAAAAAACAACGTGGAATCATGGGGAAAGGAAATGACAGAAAGGGGTGATCTCTAATGATTTGTAAGGGATATGAATATCGTTGAACCTATCATATATAAAAATAGAACAATAATTATATTATCATAAATAACTATAGGACATTCCATTTAATCAATAACTTATACATACCGAATAATATAGAAGAAATAAATAATGATCAAATATTTCCATATACATAATCACATGGGATTGAACAATATAAATGGATATTATAACTAATCAAATATTCACGAGGAAATCAATTACAAATCTCATTGTTAAAGAATCCATAATGTCTGACACTATATCCATACCTTCAATGCCTCGACCAAAAACCCATGCCAGTTTTTCTCATGGGACCTTCCAATGCATCGACGGTATATAGTGATCACTACTCATCACATACAATGTCCAATTCATCCCTCGTATGTAAGGGGTCAAACTTAATCAATATAAACATTCATATTGAAAAACTGCAATATGATATTTTAATACATTCCCCAATCAATAAACATAAATATAATCTATAAGGATTAATATATTGAATTGTATCAAAATAGTATATCCATGTCAAGTGGATGAAAAAATCTAGAGAAATAATAGGAATGGTATCATTAAAATATATTCCAAAAGGTGTGTATGCTAAAATGAGGATTTTTGTCATTGATAAATAGAAATACCATAAAAATACAATTTAAAACATTCTTGGGGAAAATAAACTTTCCACATTAAAACTCAAAAAATAGATAATATTGGGAAAAAATTGCTTTTTTCAAACACCCTTTTAAATATGTAAAGGATGATTAATATTAATGGGTGGTCATTATGTCAGGACATTTTAGACATGACATTATTGTAAGAAAAGGTTACTTCACCTTTTTTCATAAAAATAAACAATGTATCAGGTTAAAAAAATTATAAAAAGATTGAATTTAAAAAAATTATTAAAATACATTTATGGGTAAATTTTTTTTTAATAAATCTTTTTGTAAATTTATTAAATTTTTTTAAGAAACATTTACATTGATGATAAAATGGTTTATGACCAAAAAATAATTAATGATGGACTTTCATTCAATAATTTTATTAATCATTTTAAGTACCAAGGAGATTAAAATGGTAATTTAACATAAAATTTTCTTAAATAAATATATGAGTATAAAATTCATTAGTTTCTTGATTTATATATCATAATATTTATTAGCTATAAATTTATTGAAATAAAATCCTGATAAAAGATGAAATAATAAAATAAACCTTTAACACTTTGGTAGTTGCTGAATATTAATCCCTATGATAGAAATAAATTTTAAAAATTTATAAGATTATGATAAAGAGGTTAATGATATAAAATATCAATAGGTTTATTTTATACACCACACAAAATAGTTAAGTGGTGAATCTGGAATACTTATCATAGATGTAAGTGTGAGGCGAGAAAACCTTACCTCATATCTAATTTTCTTCATGCATGTTCGTACATATAGTATAATTAATATATATTTATAATAAATGAATTATATAAATTTATTAATTTATTAAATTACATATATGATTTACTTATATACTTTTATGAACTATTTCATAACAATTCTTTATAAGAATCACATTTTGAAGCGATAATTGCTTCATTTTTTCACGTATGTTTTGGTTCCTTTATTTTGGACCTCTTACATTGATCATAGATATACAATTTAAAAAATAGAAAACATGACATAAAAATAATTT
The DNA here is from genome assembly GCA_963277665.1 of Viscum album. Classification (NCBI taxonomy): domain Eukaryota; kingdom Viridiplantae; phylum Streptophyta; class Magnoliopsida; order Santalales; family Viscaceae; genus Viscum; species Viscum album. The sequence goes on along the minus strand of OY728126.1, from coordinate 726,112,278 downwards.
ATTTTTATTATATGCACATGTATAGAAATCCATAAAAGTAAATGTTTTAAAATTTGTTACATCATTCATTGAGATAGTAGGTTATATATACACATCAATGTTGCTTGAATTTTCTCAGAAGAAGAAAAAAAGAAAAAAGAATGAAAAATAAAATTAAAAATATCTTTATTATGTCATATAAATAATTTATATTAATAAAATACTTACTTATTACAAATAATTGTAAATGTAAAATTAATAACATTTCACATTGCTACATAGAGATGGTAGCCCCCTCACAGACATGAGAGACATTATTGTTTTCAAAAGGATTGGAATGTAAGATGTTATATTTGATATTATATTTTAATAAAAATTGTTAGCTAATAAATATAGAAAATATTCATTTAAATTATCCTTACAACCTTCCAGGTAATGTTTAAGAAGAAAAAAAAGTCACATGGCTTTGCAAGGTGGTTGTTTATGATACACAGAAGCACTGTTATCATATCCAAAAAGGGATTGAATGTTAGAAGGTATATGTTATATAATAATTCCAAAAAGTATAATAATTTCCTTAATATAATATACAAATTTTAAATACACCATTATTTTCAACCTTGAATGTTGGTGATGTAAAATGAATTAAATTGATTCGTGATGCGGTAGTCTTCCATACACACGATCGGCAATTTATTTTCCATTTTATAAGAGTGGAGAAAGAAATGTTATTAAATTAACATAAATATTTGCTAGTATATTTTATATATATCGATTATGGTATTATAATATCTATAGAATCATTTAAGGATGTTGAATATGAAATAAAACAAATATGCAGGTTTATGTATTTTATATCTTCATCAGAAAACCTCTTTATATTTATACCTAAAACCTTATTAGGACAGTTTACTAGTAAAAATAGTCTATATTGTATGTGGGTATATATTTAGAGAATATATTTGGAAAGTTAATTTCCAAACCAACTGGATTTGGATATGTTAATATAGGAGGAAAGTGGGAGTCCTTTTATTAGTGGGGGACATGGTACACATCAATTTTTGGAAATGAAAAATGTGATACACATGTTTTTCTCAAGAAAAAAGCATCAAAATTGGTATTTATTGAACCATGTAACATACAAGGTCGATATATTACCCAAAAATATTAGTTATAATTGTATTTGTAGTCATTTTAACCATTACCTCTTCAGTTAAACCACTGGGTAAACCCAATTTTTATATTAACTGTTGTAATTAATTTTCAATGTTTTCACTATTCATGATAGGAAAAATGTATTCATACCTTATTAGATACTATTAATGGTGCTGATTATAAATATTTAATCTATATTTAAAATTTAAATTTACATAAGTGACATCTTTTAATTTAAAATTAAACAAGCAGATGCGTTAGAACAACACTTTTTCCCTAGAAAAACATTCAAAACATTAAAAAACTTATATTGTAATTCATTATAAAAATAATTACAATCACATAAATATTTTAATTTTTAATATAATTTAGCAAATTTTACCATAAAACAAATTTTTTATATAATTTTATTTGAAAATAATTATTAAAAAGTGGTTTTTTAATAAAAATAATTATTTTTCACTTTTAAATAAACAAAATAATTTAATATAATTTTAAAAAATTCTCCCAAAAATAATTTGAAGATTTATATTTTAAAAATAAATTTTATTTTTTAAATTACATTTTTAAAATTGTTAAAAATTAATTTTAAATTATTTGGGAAAATTGTGTCGAAACCATCTTTTAGACAAATACAATTTTCCATTAGATAATTATTTTCTTTATATAGTAATTATTTTATTTTGAATAATTCAATTACTACTTAATTTATTTTATACATGTGTAAACCATATAATTTTTATACTTTAGTTAGTCCAATTCATACCCTCTAATTTAATGGTTAAGTTATAATGGTAAGATTATATAATAATATTTTAATTGTATATTGTCATTTGATTAAACTCATTGTTGAATGCAATGGAAGGTATAAAAAATTAATTTCATTGAAATATATTTTGAGGGTATTTTATGTTCAGTGTTTTATTTCTTATACACTATTAAACTCGGTATTCTTCTTTTAAATTCATGTGGTATATCATTACACCCACCTTAAATAAATTTCATCATCTCAATTCTATTTTGGTCATCATTGGTCTAGCCTTTATTGAAAACCGACATTGTTAAAAGGGATAATAAGACATCCTCTAGATAATAGAGAAAGGAAATTATGAAATTCATAGATAATAACATAGAACAAGGATTCTAAATAGAAGAAAAGTTATGGTATGTGAAAATATTAACATGGTGGAAAACAATAAATATATATGCAGAGTTATAGAGATCATTGATCATTAAAAGTGAATGATCGACCACAATACCATAAATATGTGAAAGAAATTAAGGTAATAGGATATAATTTTCATTTCAAGATTCTTTTCCAATATTTGATGGTTTATTTTAATATGTAGATAGAGGAAATAATAAAATGTACTTACTTTTTATCTTTCTATTTGAGAGTTACAATTTCTTCCTTTGGTTGTGCTTCAATCAATACCCACTTCATTTATTTTACATGAAAAAAATATCCAAAATGAATTTTTCTACCTGAAGTAATAAAATTAAATCTTAATTTATCATATAAACATGGAAACTCATTCATACTAATTCTATATAATTTCAAAATCCAAAATACTAGCTTGATTTATCTCATAATACCATAATTTCTAAAATCTCATCAATAACCCCAACGATCAATATAATCCACTTCATAAATAGTAAACAACAAGAAACATCCAAAATATTTCTATACAAATTTAATGTCCAAAAATTAATAAGGTCATTGAATTTTCAAAATAAAAGTAACATTATATTCCAAAAAAACCATAATGTAGTTTATGTCACATTCTAAATATGTGAGTACCTTGATAAGAGTAACACCATAATGAGAAAATTCTTGATTATAAAATTCATATGTCTACATATTCAATAAACAATATATTTAATTATCAAATTCATTACATTTTTTTTTTGAAAAATATAGTAAAATCCATCAAGGATAACATATACAATCAAATCACTGACCAGTTTATTGTCACTAGTACCATCCCACAATCATCTTTTTAAAATTATTATCTCAATATCAAGGATGTATTACGACTTATCCTCCTTAAATATTTTTTTATAAAAGTACCATGTTTATATAGTATCACTTTTCTTATTCATTAGTACCATTCAACATATGACTTAAAACTTTTATGGAAATAATGATATAGTACACTACTTATATGTTTTATTATTCTTATAATAAAAATATCATTGGTAAAGTTGTTATAAAATATAATTATTTAATCTAAATACCCAAATACGTTAATCATTACACTAAGTCTATAATAGTATCTTAAGATATACCTTGATCACATAGAATAATCTACGGTATATTCCCCTAATACATCGAACATTCAGTTAAGTAGTTCCCCATACCAACACAGTTGATGCATTGAACTTTGGAAAATTTATTCTTTTATTTTCAAACATGAATATGGTGGTATTTATTTCTACACAAGTATTTAATCCTTATTCCCTTTATGAAATTACCACGGTGTTTCATTTAACAAATATTATATGGGAAAACCCTTTATTCTCTTCTTCCATTTATCTACCATTTTATCTATCATCCTCTGCTTCTCTTTCTTTTCTTCTATTCCATTATAATTGGATATATAATCCTCTATATTGATACCACATGATATTATGACCACATATTAAAATATATTTTGGTATTATTATTCCCCTCAATGGATTGAATTAATCCTATTAATAAAATGGTTAATATTTGTTTTTAGATTATTAACATAGTCTGTAGCATGTCGTGTTGACACTGAAAACATGGATTCATACATAGAGATAATTTTATCTTTATTTTACCTTATACTCATGAATGGTCTCTTCATATCCACACCTTTATCATGAGGAAAATATTATTCCAAGTGGATTCCCTTAAGTCCTTGTATTCAATGTTTTCTATTTCTTTCTATTTAGAGTTTCGAATCAATGACCTCCATTGAATGACATCTATTTAGAGATGATAAACTTCCTTGAAAACATTATCCCTTTCATTTCTTCCTAAATCTAGAAGTAATTACTCTAATGAGATTGTCCATTTCTATGATAAACTTTTTTTATTCCCATTAAATGAAGGAGGTTGTAGATAGATAAAGGGGTCTAACATTTTTACACCTTATGGTGGATAATAATGATACTCAATAAGGGAAATGTTATTGCTCCTAACCTGAGTTGTCTCCTCAAATATAGTAATAATATGATCAGTTCTAATTATAGTTAAAAACTCCAGCATCATTAACCTTCTCAGGAGGGGAATCCCTATTGGGATATGTGAATTGATACAGTTCTCATTCCTTCCCCTATCCCCTTTCTCTAAACCATGGAATATAACAGATTAGATCATTTAATTATGAAACATAATTTATAATCACAATGATAATGAAACACTTAAAATGAATTTAAGATTTTATTCATGGATAATATCATATTCATAAACATGGTTTCGTTGGGAATGATTTCAAATCACAAAAATATTTTAAAATACCTAATATTGATTTGTAATGAAAAATTGAATTAATCCATTAATATCCCCTAGGATTTTCAAACTAGTTCCATAGTAAGGATCATTTTCATGCTTTATTTCATGATCTATAAAATTCCAAATATTCCCTTTTAAGAGTTATTTCACCAAGTTACAATTGTTCTAGAACTGAATTAACTTTTAGTATCCGGACATGGATGTATTTATCGAAAAACAACATAATATCATCCTATCCAAAACTGGCAGCTATTCTTCTATAATTATCATCAAATCCTATATTGGGGTTATGTTCCCTGATTTATTTTTTAATATATCTTGATCCAAAGGTTTAAACTAAATTTACCACGATACCAACTGTAAAGACCTTGACTCTAGTAGCCCATTTTTTAAGGTCACTTTATTGCAATACATAAGATACATGGAATCAAATCCTAGAAGACTGAATAGTTCAGTTTTTTTAGGAATACTAGATAAATATTTTAATCTCGTTATATAATTTATTACATAAAAAATCATATTATTTTCTTTTAGTAAAACATTATTCTTTTTATAATATCCCTATATCAAACCTAAAACACATTCTGACATCCCTATGAAAGGAAACATAAAAATATCTTTGTCTCTAATGCTCTGTAATGGTATGTGTATAGAGGAAACTATCTTGTAAAAATATTTCATAATAAATGTATAAAGGTAAATAACCATAACACATGAAATTTAATCAATAACTTGAACATGATGAATAATAAGGTGGGAATAAATAATAACCAAATAATTCCATATACATAATCCCATGAGATTGAAACATTCCCATGAATACTTTAACTAATCTAATAAACAGGTGGATATTAATAAATAATCTCATAATGAAGGAATTAATAATTTTATACGTCATAATCATACCATTAATTCCTCATTCCAAGACATCTTACATAAATGATTAAGGCCTCGTCTAAAAAACTGAATATAGTTTATGTCATGATACCTACCAATGCATCCAAATCTATAGATGGATCCTGTCACTTACTAATTCCAATTAATTACTAAAATTTAATGGTATTAATGTAATCAATATAAAAATTCATATTAGAAAACTATCATACAAAATATTAATACATTCCCTAATCAATAAACATTAATATGAACCATTCCGAGTAATATAGGTAGTGGTATCAAAATATTACATCTCGGTCCAACTGATCATAAAACCATCCATAAAAATAAAAATTATTTTATAAATAAAACATACTCATATTGGACCTTATGTTAAAATGATGGTTTTTGTCATTGATTAATATAAATACCATAAAAATACCTTTAAAATGTACTTTAGGAAAGTGTCATTTTCACATTCAAAATCAATAAAAATTTAAAAAATATATATAAATTTTTTTATTGGAAATGATCTTATAAAATTTTAATGGATGTTTAAAATTTATTATTTTTCATGAAATATGGAATTTAAATACATTCCATGTATGTTAAAAAATAGTTTTTTCACTTTTTTGGAAAAAAATCAACCAACACCTTGTTTGAAAATTGGTATGAAGATTGATTTTAAAACATTTTTTTTAAAAGAATAACGGGTAAAATTTTCTTTAATATAACATTTTAAGAATATTACAATCATTTTAGAGACATTTTTAGAACACATTAATAGGTAATTGAAAAGGATTTATGAACTAAAAGAGAAATAATGTTATATTTTCTTCAAATAATTTTTTCAATCATTTTAAGTAACAAATAGAGCGAAATGGTTCTATTAATTGAAAATTTCATAAATAACATGATTAAAAAAAATTCATGAGTTTATATAGTGATATATCATAATATTTTATCCTAACTAATTTAATCACAAATAATTCGAATAAATTATGAGATTAGAAAAATAAATATTTTAAACTTTGGTAACTTTTGAATTCTAATACCAATTAATGAAAATGAAATATAATAAAAAAAATTAAATACCATGAATGTAAATGGATATATTATATAACATATCAAAATGGGAAGTATATACCCAACACAAATTAATTCAGGTTAAAATGGATTATGTTTCACGAATGTAAAAGTGGGGAGAGAACCCCTTTTCTCAGATCTGATTTGATTCAAACGTTTCCTTACCTCATTATAATAAATATAGATTTATTATAAATCTATTAAATAACCTTAATTAAAATTAAATATCATATAGGATTTACTTATGGTATTTTATGACCCATTTTTCAATAATTCATTGTTAGAATCACTATTTTATGTGAATATTAATTTATTCATCAAGTATGTTTTAGTTCAGTAATTCCAATCATTTTACATTTATCATCGTTAAATCAATTAAATGATATATAAAATTATATAATCATCCTAAATATTCATTATATATGAATTTATATTAATACATAAAATGTATATATTTAAAATGCATTACACCATTCATATTGATATTAAATTGTACGTACACCTTAACGTTGTTTTCATTTTATTGAAGAATGGAAAGTCTAAAAATAAATATTAATTAACCATTTAAAAATAAATATTCTGTTATAGATATAATTTATATTAAAAACTATCTTTGTATTAACATCTATGTAAACATTAAATGAAATACATTTCACATCATTACATGGAGGGGATAGCCCACACGTATGCACGAGAAATGTTATAGTTTTACAACAGATTGGAAGGTAGGAATTTAAAAGTTATATTAAATTTATATATGTATTTTTAGTTCATTTATATAACATATATTCATTAACATTACCGTTAATTCTTTTTCAGGTAGAGTATAAGTAAAAAAAATCACATCACTTCGTCGTGTTGTAGTTCACCATATACATGAGCGACGTTATCATATCCCCCATGGAATCGAAAATAAGAAGGTATATGTGATATAATAATTGTAGAAGTATTATAAGGTCATAAATATCATATAAATTGTCATGACCCGTCCTCGGGGCCCATGTCGTGACTACCCCAATCCCGCCTTCCATAGGCCAGGGGCTGGCGACTAGCACCAAAGGCATAAATTCCGATAACTTGGAATACATTTCCTTTATAAAAGTAAACAAAACACCACAGAGTAAAAGCGAAAGTAAAACACTAAGTAAAACTGAAAAAAGTTGTGCTGAAAGTAAAGGGGCCGGAAATACAAGCCCAACTGTAAAGTACAAGGAAAAAGATAAAACAGCCGAAAGGTGACAAGCAGCTCCTAGATCGTCCACCAAGGATCCTACCTGAAGGGTAGGTACAGATAGCGCAGCTCCTGGATCATCCACCACAGATCCTACCTGAAGGATAGGTACAGATAGCCTCCTCAGTTTCCTTGTCCTTCAACCTCCTTCGGGTACCGACTCGTCGTGAGGTCCACCTCCAGGTACTGACTCGTCGTGAGGTCCACCACCATGTGTCGTCAAGTCCTCGTACACTCGATCTCCATCAGCGTAGTCCGTCGTCTGCAACCAACACAACGAGGTGCGGGCATAGCCCGTGTAGGGGTGAGTATAATGATACTCAGTAGGGTCCCCGAGACCCTCAAGGTTTCTCTAAATCCAACAAGGATAACCACAAAGAAGAAACTCAAAAGATAACCCTTACATAGGTATAAGACCATACTTATACCTAAGTTATCAAGTAACCCATCTCATTCATGAGGGAACACAAAGGTTTTGAAATCAACGGATAACCTCTACCCAGGTATATGCCCATACATATACCTAAGTTATCAAGTGACCCATCTCAATCATGAGGTAAACACAAAGGTCATAGACTCAGCTCAAACCAGGATTTTCATTATCGAAACCGTAACTACTGAAGAGCCCCGTCTCTGGAGTGTACAGTGGTCCTGTCATGACTCTGAGGTACTTCTCACTAACCTAAGACTGCTGAGGTACTCCTCTTGTCGAGTACTATGGGTCTGCTGCTATAACCAAGCGCTTCCCACCATGGGTCTGCCGCTACAACCAAGCGCTCCCCCTCACAGCATCCAGAGATACTCCTTCTGTTGACTAACGCTGGTCTGCCGCTACAACCAAGCACTCCTCCGCCGTGGGTCTTGCGCTACAACCAAGAGCTCCCCACTGGGAATCCAAAACACACCGAGTCGATCGGTCAAGCAGTCGTCGGGTCTCAGCCGGCTACACGGTCTCCGTACTCCGCACGCTCGTCTCCGTGAGGGTCCGCTTCACGAGCTACAGGTCGATACTCCATGTATCACAAAGTTCCATGAAGAAGTATCTCAAAGGACCGCCTCGTCAGAGGGGTCTCAACGCAACAGACGATGCGTCAATCGGACGCTCGGTCTGTGTGTTACTATCCTTTTCATCCCCGGGGCCCGGTTGGTTTTGTGTGCGAACCAATCCGGTCATATCTCAACTGTACCCCGAACTCTCATAGGGTAAACTCATATGGACCGTTTCTCCACATGATCACCAATGTCGCTGACGGTTCGTCAAACGGACGTCCAGTCTGAAAGTTATCAGCTTTTCCGTTCCAGGGGCCTGGTTGGAATTCGGGTGCAATCCAACACGACCACTATCCAACTGCATCCAAAACTCAAGCGAAATATTCCAAAAGTTCCGTCTCATCAAGAGGAAGTCCATGAGACAGACGGCGCGTCTATCAGACGCCTGGTCTGTGAGTTATTGTCTTTTTCGTTCTAGGGGCCCGGTTGGTTTCATGACCGAACCAACCCTACCGGACTCCAACAGCATCCAAACTTCGAGCGGAGTAAGCCATAAGTTTTGTCTTATTAAGAGGAATCCGAAAAAGTTGACGGCACGTCAATCGGACGTCCAGAGTTCAAGATATAAGTGTTTCCGCTCTGAGGGCCCGGTTGGTTTCGTATCCGAACCAACCCGGCCAAACCCAAAGTTCTCCGAAAATTTGAGTGTAATATACCAAAACGACCGTATCGATCCAAGGATCATTACTCAATAGATGGTGCGTCAATAGGAGGTATGTAGCCCAATATATAGTCAAAATACCGAAAGTGATCCGAAAATGGGGGGTCTGGTCCCGGTCTGACCTGGCCCAACCCCCCCTGGGTCGGCCCGTACTGGGTTGATCTGACCCGGGTCCGGGTCCGACCCGGCCCGACTCGGCCATCGAGCCGAGGCTCCACGGACGCGGCGCGCGCCAGATCCCCCCTGGATCCCGCGCGGTCTGGCAATGGCCGGCACCGCCGTGCCGGCGACCCGCGCCGCCGATGGTGTCTACGGGCCACCAGAGTTGCTCCGGTGGTCCTTTTTCAATTCTGTCTGCGCCGATGCACATCCTGGGTCCCATTCTTCACTGCGGAAACATCAAATTGTCTCTGCAGCCCGTTCCGTCAATACCTGTCGTTCCACACGTAAAATGAACAAACTCCGGAGTCTTCTGTTTTACTTCGCGGTTCCAATTACGACCACACTTTCGTTCGGCCTCGACAGCGCGGCGCGACGACACCGTGCATCCTTGCTGCATTCCTCTAGGTTCCCGCGCGATACCGTCGCACCGTGCCGCCATCTTTCGAACCGCAACAACCCAACAACAAGGGGGAGGAGGGTCGGCTGTGTACGTGCGGTCCGACCTCCTCCCATTAAGATATAACAAGCGGCCCAAAAATATAAGACGAGGAACGACAAAGGATGTTTCACGAACAAGAAGCAATAAACCCCTACCTCGAGAAAGATCCGCGATAGCCGAGTATCGTGGATGACGGTGTTGTGAAAGGGTAGACATCGGCTCGTCGTCGTCGTCGTAAGGAAAGAGATGAAGGTGACGACGACCATTGGCGTTCGTCGCTTCCGTAAAGTGCCTTTGATCCCGGTTCGAGCGTCATTCATTGGATCTGACGTAGGGAAGACGTCGAAGTCAACAAAGATCGTTGTGTCCGCACCACGCCACCGATCTCTCCTCATTCATCGGTGTCTCGTCGGAGAAGATGGAACCTCGGTGGTGGTGCAACAATGGAGGAAGGAGAGGAAGTTCTCCCACGGAACCCCTCTCTCATTAAAAGGCTCCTCCCTTAATAAAATATTAGACTTGACTAATATTTTCATTAACTCATCCATTTCAAATTCATACACCACCCTCATTAAATTGGAGGATTTAATTATTAATTAAGGTGGTGTCATGAATTAATGGAAGAGAAGAATGTGAAGAGGTCCCATAAATGAGGTGAGTTATCAAAATTTAACAAGGGGTTTTGAAGAAGGGGGTTTAAGAGAGTTAAGGGAAGATGAAAAGGTGGGGGATTGTGTGGGCCCCAACTCATATTAAATCCTCTCAAGGGAAGTTAGAACATCAGTGGGTCCCACCAAAACTCCCTCACATGGGCTAAACCACTTAGAAGAGAGAAATTATGTTGAGACACAACTTAATTTTCACTTAAACCTCTTAGTGAAGAAATAAAAATATAAAACAATTATATTTTTCTTCCCCATATTTTTTACATCAACACCTGAGAAAACGCAACTCCGGAATAGGTGTTCCTAAGAAAATACCAGCACTGCGGTTTCATCAGTGCCCTCAGATTTCGATTTCAAGCACCGGTTCAATAGTTATAAAAACTCGCTCGTTCGTTCACTGAACGTACCCGAGCTAAACTTTGGAAATTTATTCCAGGCACACCGGGCCTCGGAATCAGGCGCCGTCAGAAACTGTGTTCTTGTAAAATCCCAAAGAAAATTAAGAAAAACATTCCCTTGAATTTTACGGGTCTTTACATTACTCCAACCTCAGGTATTTACGTCCTCGTAAAGCTTTAACACAAACTAGGGAAACAAAAGTGGTACTGAGCACGCACCTGAGCCTTCCGCTCCTATGTGGTCACCTGGAGGTTCCCGTACTGCCGGTGAAGGTGCACCCAAGGAATCGACCATCCTCGTAGGACCTGCTCCTGTCGATCCTCAACCACTACTAGAACCCCGCAATGTCACCCCATCACCAAAGTCCAGCTCCCCATGGCTGATGATATGCATCGGGTCAAGCACGTATCTCCCCAGTTGAGATATGTGGAAGTCGTCGTGCACTCGGTGCAGCAGAGGTGGATGGGTCAAGCGGTAAGCCACTTCGCTTACTCTAACGAGGCCCTGAAAAGGTCCTCTGAACCTCGGATATTACTTGCCGCCTTGGCCACATCTCCGTAAACCTCATCGAGGTGAGACCTGTATAAGGACGTGGTCGTCATCCTTGAACTCTAGAGGCTTTCTGTCAGCTCTGTGCAGTCTCATCTGCTGTGATCCATAGGCGATCACTACCCACTCCTACATCCGGACACACCTGATTCCGGTCCGTAATGCGTTGCAGTTAACTATGTACCCAATGACCACAGGTTGGGAACACCGGTCAACCCAGCTCCTGAAAGCTCTACTGGAAGTGGTGCCGCAACTCTGGAGAATTCTGGCATAAAGGTAAGTTTGGCCATCTTCTGAGTGATTGAATGAACCCTCTTATGCATGATTCCATCCTGTGCTTCCTGGGTTTTCCTTTTCGCCGACCAAGGAAAAACCCCATCCCAACGTTGTAGATAAACCTCAAACTTTTTTCCTAATACAGTAAATCCGTGTATGAACCTGTGGATCCAATCCATACTCAGACCAATGTCGTAAGGCCTCGACGCAGACACAATGAGATTACAACCAAAACTCTCGCCTCGTGGGTCAGATCACACTGTCGGCGTAAGTGTGATTATCGAGTCTCCTCTCAAGTTATCTCTAGACATGAGGGTCAAGTCAACGGCTTAACCAGAAACTCTAGGTCTGGGAAAAGATTCGTGGAAGGAATGAATGATTCGTATCAACGTCTGTTACTATGGAAGCTTGTAGTGGACACAGACTATCCCTCAAATCATTCTTAGAGACATTAAGTCACTCTCTTTAACCGCATGTAGCTACTCTATTTCCCTGCCCTCCAGCTCCCTGAGCCTGGAGGGAACAACAAAGGTGGGTGGTTGTAACATGTTGATATGTACACCACCTCATGCTGCTCTCCTAGCTCTGCCTCCACGTCTGCTACTCTGCAGATTCATCTGTCCTTAACATTTCCTTTTTTTTGAAACATTTGCATGCCCAAGTCTCTGAGACTGACGCCAGTTCGCATCTTCCCATTATTAACATTCACTGGATAAAACCAATCATCCAAAGAACATTCCACCACAAAGGTTCATTCTAGCACCCTAACATAAGTAGGAATGTGTAGAGAAAAGAGTGCTTACTCGGATATCCCTTAAACACACCTCGCGCTGAGGTCTGAGCTCTAAAGCACTGACCATATCGTAGTAATCAAGTACCAAAAATGATCGGTACACCTCGATGTTTACTCAGCTACTGAAACATCGTCCTGCCGAAGCTGTATAAGTTCTAGAAAACTCTCAGCCACCTCCTCAAGCCGGTTGTGACTACAGAACAATAGGTAGTAATGTGTAGCTGACACACTACCTGAAGGCACTATCTCAGGCATCGGACCATGTACCGAAGCCTCATCACTATTCGGACCATCCTCATGGTCACTCGCTGGAAAACACTAGTAGCCAAGTCCACCATCCACTCTACTGATGTCTCAAGTAGATGGAAAACTCTAGGAATTTCCCCCAGCCAGTGCTATGTTGTCTAAGAATCTGCCTCGCCTCGTAACCTCAGAGGCCAATGCTGCTCGAACTCGTGCAACGCGCTATGCCAGCGTGCACAATTCTCTAGTAAGGCTGGTGGCATTTTCTTCCCAATAGGTGGTGGTGGTGTTGGTACACCGCCCGAGGGTAACAACATAGAAAAAAGGGCCCCGCACCGGAGCCTCACCGCTCGGTGGGCCGTCATCGAGTACTCTCTCGGAACTCCAACTGATTGTCTGCATGGAGACATCCTGAACAGATGCGACACTGTCAACTATTTATACCTGGTGAGATGGCCTGGTTTAAGCTGACATTAAAACATTTGTAAACACACACGCAATCAGTGTTTTCGTGAACAAAGTCAGAAATCAGAAGTCAGGGTACTGGTGTATGGATACATCGGCCGCCGCACCAACACTGGACTCCCTGAACTGAAGACCACACTCGGTACCCTTAACACTATTGCTTCACAGAAAAGAAAATATCAGAGTTATAAGTCCTGCGGTTGAACCAACTCCTCTGAGACCAATTTCTCACGACCCATCATCGGGGCCCGTGTCGTGACTACCCCAATCCCGCCTTCCATAGGCCAGGGGATGGAAACTAGCACCAAAGGCGTAAATTCTGATAACTGGGAAAGAATTTCCTTTATAAAAGTAAACAAAAACACCACAGAGTACAAGAGGAAGTAAAAAACTAAGTAAAACTGAAACAAGATGTGCTGAAAGTAAAGGGTCCAGAAATACAAGCCCAACTGTAAAGTACAAGGAAAAAGATAAAACAATCGAAAGGTGAAAAGCAGCTCCTAGATCGTCCACCAAGGATCCTACCTGAAGGGTAGGTACAGATACCGCAGCTCCTGGATCGTCCACCACGGATCCTACCTGAAGGGTAGGTACATATAGCCTCCTCAGTGTCCTCGTCTGTCAACCTCCTCTAGGTACCGACTCGTCGTGAGGTCCACCTCCGGGTACTGACTCGTCGTGAGGTCCACCACCGGGTGTCGTCCAGTCCTCATACACTCGATCTCTGTCAGCGCTGTCCGTCGTCTGTAACCAACATAATGAGGTGCGGGCATAGCCCGTGCAGGGGTGAGTATAACGATACTCAGTAGGGACCCCGAGACCCTCAAGGTCTCTCTAAATCCAACAAGGATAACCACAAAGATGAAACTCAACAGATAACCCTTACATAGGTATAAGCCCATACTTATACCTAAGTTATCAAGTAAACCATCTCATTCATGAGGGAATACAAAGATTATGAAATCAATGGATAACCTCTACCCAGGTATATGCCCATACATATATCTAAGTTATCAAGTGACCCATCTCAATCATGAGGTAAACACAAAGGTCATAGACTCATCTCAAACCAGGATTTTCATTATCGAAACCATAACTACTGAAGAGCCACGTCTCTGGAGTGTACAATGGTCCTGTCACGACTCTGAGGTACTGCTCACTAACCTAAGACTTCTGAGGTACTCCTCAGGTCGAGTACTGTGGGCCTGCTACTACAACCAAGCGCTTCCCACCATGGGTCTGCCGCTACAACCAAGAGCTCCCCCTCATAGCCTCTAGAGATACTCCTTCTGTTGAGTACCATGGGTCTGCCACTACAACCAAGCGCTCCTCCGCTGTGGGTCTTCCGCTACAACCAAGCGCTCCCCACTGGGCTATCCGAAACACACTGAGTCGATCAGTCAAGCAGTCGTCAGGTCTCAGCCGGCTACACGGTCTCCGAACTCTGCACGCTCGTCTCTGTGAGGGTCCGCTCCACGAGCTACAGGTCGATACTCCAAGTATCAAAAAGTTACACAAAGAAGTATCTCAAAGGACTGCCTCGTCATAGGGGTCTCAACGCAACATACGGCACGTCAATCGGATGCCCGGTCTGTGTGTTACTAGCCCTTTCATCCCTGGGGCCCGATAGGTTTCGTGTGCGAACCAATCCGAACGTATCTCAACTGTACCCTGAACTCTCATAGGGTAAACTCATAGGGATCGTTTCTCCACGTGATCAGCAACGCCGCTGACGGTTCGTCAAACGGACGTCCAGTCTGAAAGTTATCAGCTTTTCCGTTCTAGGGGCCTGGTTGGATTTCATGTGCAATCCAGCCCGGCCACTATCCAACTTCATCCAAAAAACAATCGAAGTATGCCAAAATTTCTGTCTCATCAAGAGGAAATCAACGAGACAGACGGTGCGTCAATCGGACGCCCGGTCTGTGAGTTATTGGCTTTTTTGTTCCAGGGGCCCGGTTGGTTTCATTAGCGAACCAACCCGACCACACTCCGACAACATCCAAAACTCAAGAAGAGTAATACAAACGTTCCTCCTCATTAAGAGGAATCCAACAAAGTCAACTGCACGTCAATCGGACGTTCGAAGTTCAAGATATATGTGTTTCCGCTCTGAGGGCCCGGTTGGTTTCGTATCCGAACCAACACGGCAGAACCCAAAGTTCTACGAAACCTTGAGTTTCTTATACCGAAACGAACGTCTCGATCCAAGGATCTCTATTCAACTGACGGTGTGTCGATAGGAGGTACATTGCCCATGATATGGGAAAGTGACCGAAAGTGATCCGAAAATGGCGGGTCTGGGCCCGGTCTGATCCTGCCCAACCCCCCTGGGTCGGCCCGTCCCGGGTCTGACCCGACAGGGCGTGACCCGGCCTGGCCCGGTCCGCCCATGCCGGGCCGGCTCGGCCAGGTGGCTCGCTGGCTCAGCCAGCGAGCCGAGTCTCAGCGGACGCGGCGCGCGCCGCGTCACCCCCTGGATCCCGCGCGGCCGCGGGATCCATCAGCTCGCCGCCGCGGCTTCAGCCGCCGGCGGTGTCCGCGGGCCACCGGAGTTTCTCTGGTGGTCCATTTTCAATTCCTTCTGCACCTATGCACATCCTCGGTCCCGTTCTTCACTGTGGAAACATCAAATCATCTCTACGGCCCGTTCCGTCAATACCGTCGTTCCGCACATAAAAATCACAAACTTTGGATTCTTCCGTTTTCCTTCACGGTCCCAATTACGACCACACTTTCGTTCGGCCTCGACGGCGCGGCGTGACGGCGTCGCGCATCCTTTCCGCATTCCTCCAGGTTCCCGCGCGGTTCCGTCGCACCATGCCGCCATCTTTCGAACCGAAACACCACAAAAACAAAGGGGAGGAGGGTCAGCCATGTTCGTGCGGTCCGACCTCCTCCTGTTAAGATGATAACAAGCGGCCCAAAAATATAATACGAGGAACGACAAATGATGTTTCACGAACAAGAAGCAATAAACCCCTACCTCAAGAAATATTCGTGGTAGCCGAGCATCGTGGATGACGGTGTCGCAAAAGGGCGGACGTCGGCTTGTTTTCGTCGTCGTAAGGAAAGAGATGAATGTGACGATGGCCATTGGCATTCGTCGCTTCCATAAAGTGCCTTTGATCCCGGCTCGAGCGTCGTTTGTTGGATCCGACGCAGGGAAGACGTCGAAGTCAACATAGATCGTTGTGTCCGCACTACGCCATTGATCCCTCCTCATTCATCAGTGTCTCGTCGGAGAAGATGGAACCACGGTGGTGGTGCCACAATGGAGGAAGGAGAGGAAGTTCTCCAATGGACCCCCACTCATTAAAAGGCTCCTCCCTTAATAAAATATTAGACTTGACTAATATTTTCATTAACTCATCCATTTCAAATTCCTACACCACCCTCATTAAATTGGAGGATTCAATTATTAATTAAGGTGGTGTCATGAATTAATGGAAGAGAAGAATGTGAAGAGGTCCCATAAATGAGGTGAGTTATCAAAATTTAATAAGGGGTTTTGAAGAAGGGGGTTTAAGAGAGTTAAGGGAAGATGAAATAGTGGGGGCTCGTGTGGGCCCCAACTCATCTTAAATCCTCTCAAGGGAAGTTAAAACATCATTGGGTCCCACCCCAACTCCCTCACATGGGATAAACCACTTAGAAGAGAGAAATTAAGTTTAGAAACAACTTAATTTTCACTTAAACCACTTAGTGAAGAAATAAAAATATAAAACAATTATATTTTTATTCACCATTTTTTTTACATCAACACCCGAGAAAACGCAACTCCAGAATAGGTGTTCCTAAGAAAATACCGGCACTACGATTTCATCAGTGCCCTCGGATTTTGATTCCGAGCACCGGTTCAATAGTTATAAAAACCCGCTCGTTCATTCACTGAACGCGCCCGAGCTAAACTTCGGAAATTGATTCTGGGCACACCGGGCCTCGGAATCAGGCGCCGTCAGAAACTGCATTCTTGTAAAATCCCAAAGAAAATTAAGAAAAAATTTTCCTTGAATTTTACGGGTCTTTACATAAATATATTAAATCCAACTTTATACTATCCTCGTAAGGTGGTGATGAAAAAAATACATCAATTCTCATGGCGGTAGTCGCCATACACACGTTCGACAGTTTGGTTTTCCAATTTATGGAAATGGAGATGGATATATGTAATTTTATTACATAAAAAAATATAAGTATATATAAGATAATATTTTTATTATATTATAATATTTTAATAATATTTCATGGGTGGGAGGAATGAATTATAAAAAAATGCAACATCAATAATTTTATCACTTCTTCAAAGAGACTCTTTTGGTTAATACCAAAAACATTTAGAGGAAGGTTTCGTAATAAGAAAACTACCACTGGGTTTTGTTTAGGTATTTGAGGAATTTATCTAGTCAGGTATTTTCTAAACTTAATATAAATATAATATGGAAGTGTGGAGAAGTGGTGGTGAAATTTTAAATGTTTCAGAGAGGACACACTTGGAATTTTTGAAAATAAAAAGTGTTACCCAAATTATTACCATACCAAAAGCCACAAAAATGATTATAAAATGGATTTTATAAGGTAAAAATATTATCTAAAATATTTATTTTAAATTTTTTAGGTTATTTTTAACCCTTATCATTTAATTCAACCCATTATAAACCCGTTTTTACATTAACATTGGTAATTATTTTTTAGTTTTGTCAATATTTATTATGATAAAAAAATTTTTCTATACTTATTAGATAATAATAATTACAGTGACTAAAAATACACTACACATTTTTATAAATTTCATTTATTTAATTTTCCAAATATAATTTAAAATCAAATCTAGTGATGGGTTGAAAAAATTATTTTTCCAAAGAAACAATTCAAAATATTAAAATGTTTTTATATCAAAATTCAATATAATATTTATTCAAATGTCCATATTTAGATGAATTTTAATATAATTGAATTATGTTTTCTTTAAAAATAATTTATAAAATAATTTTAATTTTAAAATAATTTAAACAAAAATGTATTTTTCAATAATAACCAGTATTTTCACTATTCATAAAAAAAGTTAATCTTTTCAGAAAATTATCAAAAATCTCCCAGATATATTCTTGAAACATAGATTGAGAAAATTATTTTCAATTTTCCAAATGAATTTTATAAAACTAGTAATAATTAATTTTATGTTTTTTTGGAAAATCCCGACTAAACCTCCTTTTAAAAAAGTATATTTTTAAAAATACATTTATTTTTTTATTTAAATGGTAATTATTTAATTATAATCAACATATGAACATTGAATTTATTTTATACATTTATAAATCATATATTTTCATAATTTAATTATTCTTATTCATACCCTCCAATTTAATAGCTAGGATTTGAGAAACATGTTAAATAATAATATTTTAATATTATATTGTAATTTGAATAATCCCAGTTTTGTGTGTATATCATGTAATTGGAGAGATTAAATTTAAAGAAATTATTTTCATCGCTCATTAATGTTTGGAGTTTTGTGTCATGTACACAATCAAAATAATAATATTTTTTATAATCATAGGGTGTTACAATTACTAACTCCCATAATGATCTACTAAGAGTGAAAAAATCTTATACATACCCTACTTAAATTATTTCATCACTACATAGGGAAGGTAAATATAAAAATGAGTGATCTCATATGCTCAGTAATAGTAAGGAATAGAAATATCAATCACTAATGAAACATAACATAATTTTAATGGTATGATGAAAAGATGAAAACATCAGAAAAATCATTCCATAAATATCATCAAAAAAAATCTTGAGTCAAGAAATATAATAAAGAATATCTTAATAATTGAATCATAAATAAATCAAGGAAAATTGGCCATCAGAGTATATTCTTAGAATCATACAAAATTTTGTAGAATAAAAATATTCATAGAAACTAATTTCTTCAGCTTAGGCCAACTATCATGACTATAATAGTTGATTGGGTTCACTCCCTAGTTCATTATATCCATATTTAAGGATCACTCCAAATACTATCATAATCGAAAAATTCTATCAATAAACTAGGTTCACTCTATATTATTATAATTATTATCTCATTACATTCCCATCTTTTCCAAATTCATTTTATGAAAATATATTTTCAAGAAAACCAATAAAAAATCACATTCTAATCATATGTGTTCCACAACATCATAAACCTTTCATCATATATCATAACTCATGGAAAGGAAATGTTTTTCAAAAAATATTCAACAATTAAACATAGCATAAATTGCTAAAAATAAAATGTTTTGGTTGAAAACACATTTTCATAATTGTAAACCATCCATAAAAAATATTGATTGTATAATTATATCATATCCCTAGTGAATCATAAGTAACATCATAAGAATCTAAACTTGATGAAAATTATTTTCATTTATCACTTTGAGTTGTTTTTAAGGGATATAAAATTTTCAATTTGAAATAACTTATTTAAAATATAAAAAAAATATTCAAAATATATTGCAAAGAAAATTATTTAAAAATAACCATGAAGACTTTTATTGTAAGCATAAATGAATTTAGCTTTCATGAAAGTAGAAAATTCTATTCCTATCATACTCATTACAATAATGATTCCATTGTCATTTTCAGATAAAAAAAGACAAAAGTAACTTATTTAGAATATTATAATAAGAATCATTTAGAACCATTTTCCATAAAGTAATACATAGATAAAAATAAACATAAAATTCACTACATAATATTAAAAACATTCCTATAAATGTTTTTAAAAAATATGGAAATTGAAGAAAAAGGGATTTTCATCTAAAGTGGGAAATAATGTTAGATATCCTTATAAATATTGTTTTGGTTCCTCGAGTATATAATGAGATCCAAATTAAAGGAAAACATATCATATTTGGAAATAATTATAGGATAACACAATTCATGAGAATATGGAGAAGTGGATTAAGAAATTTCACCATCAGAAACATCATAATAAAAAAATCCTTGTAATCAATGAGATTGTGACATTATAACTTTGAGAAAATTTGATTCATAGGCCCCATGAATAAATAAACACAAATAAATCATTAAATATAAATATTATAATAATAATCATGATATAATATTTTAATTGGTCATTATACACAACTTGACAAATAAGATAGGTTCATAACATAACATTTGTCCTAAACAATGCAATTGTTGATGATAAAAAATTTTATATTGTTCGACTTACTTCAAACGCACACTAACCCAATATATGAAAATTTTAACTTCATTATAATAATGCAACATAATAATTTAAATATTTATAAGATATTATATGATCATATTATAACATTTCAACACCCATTTATAAATAATTCCTTATTAAAATTGTAATTTTCTGGTGTTAATTGTTTTATTTTTTTATGGGAGTTTCTATTATGCAGTTCCAAAACTTAATCATTAATCATGGTTCAATAAAATAGATAATTTTAATCATCAAATAAATATTAATTATATTCATTATAAATATATTTAAATTTATACATAAAATGTAGACATAAGAATATAATTTATACTATTCAGTGAGATGGTAGGTCCTACGTATGCATGCACATTGTTTTTACTTTTTGATGGTTGAAATGAAATAAATGTAAATAGTAATAAATATTTACCTAATAATTATTAAATAATATCTATTTATTAAATCTATCCTTTTTACAATCCACATAAAAATGATATGAGAAACGATTCACATCACTTTGTGTTGGTGTAAATCCACATGTATGCATCAGTGGCGTTGTAATCTTCTAAAAATTATGAAGTTTTATAATGGTTATAAAATCATAATAATAAAATTATATAATATTTATATAAATAATTAAATATTTTATAACAATTACCATATTTTTATAGTAGGTATTGGATGAAATAAATTGAAAGATGATGAGTGAGAAGACTTCCTCTTCTTTCATTGTCCTCCATTAGATTCCTTCTTAGGAAGCCTTATAATGGTATTTTAAGAATAATACAACCTCTAATTAATGTATATGAATGTTGAAAATTTATTATTTCGGGGATTTTTGTTCTATTTGGTTTAAAAATTGTGAATAATGAAGGAGGTGTGGTTCTCATTTATAAGTTAAGGATGGGGTACTCTTGTAATTACATGTTGTAATAGATTAATATAAATTAATGTTTAAGTAAAAAATGAAACCAAATTTATATAATTATAATATAAGAGTATTATGAGTCTAAATACACTCATAAAAAAATATGAAATCATTTTTAGATTATTTCACCATTTTCATTCTTTTTAACACCCTTTAACCTTTTAACAATTACAACAATATTAAAATTTTCAACTATTTAAGGGTTAATAATGTAACCATTAAAGGATAAGTGACTCATAAATTGACCATGTTTTATATTTGAATACATATAACATTATATTGTTCATATATAGTATTTTTAGAAATTATATATTATGTAATCATATATAATTTATTATTAAATATCTTTAAAACCATTTTCCAAACTATTCATTTAATTTGATGTTGAAAATAACATGTAAGAGGAGGATTTATAACATAATACTTTAAAAACACTCCTAATATTATATATTTATTTATAAAATTCATGGGGAACAATTAATCACTCAAGAAAAATACTATTTTATTTTTGAAATTATTTACATGATTTTTTTCCCCTTGCACATGCACTGTGTTGGTGTTCTATAAGAATTTAAGGAAATTATTTATGAATTAAAACTAAAAATATAATACCTTGATAAAAAATGTATTTAATATTTTATATAAACTATTATAAATGAAAAAAAATTATCCTTCATAAAAAATATTATCGATATTCAAATTAATTATTGTACATTATTAGTATTACATTTTACATATATAATATGAAGGTGAAAACCCATGTTAAAAAGTGAATAAAATGTATTAATTTATATTTTTATGACTATGGGTGAAATATTATCATTGAATGTCATAAAAGCAAATTTTAAATGATTTTTAATCTTTCTCACTTTAGTTCTAACCAAAACTAACTCATTTTACCTTTATCATTGAATGGATAAATTATTATGGTTACAATTCCTATTGACAATAAAATTTAACAATTAAAAAAAGTTTTTTATGTTATTTATTTATTTTTCATGATTCGATATCGAAAATTTCCAGAAATCAATATAAGATAACATAGATAACCCAACAAAAAAATTTATCAGATAAACATTTCTTCTAAGCATAAATTTGTTTTCATAACAAATTCAACCATAAAATTGATTCAAGCGAACATAATTGAATTATTAAATTTATTAGAGAAGTAATTTATCTTTGAATGAATTTTTAAGGAATAATATAATAATTTAAACGTTTTAGATGAAAAATGAGCTTTCTAAAAAAATTATTTTTTGACTATTCATCGAAAAGATAATATTTTTTAAATATTATCAGAAATTTAATCTAAGATAATTTTTTCATGTTTATTTAAAAAATGAAATAAATTTATTCATGTAAATTTCATAAATATATAAATAAATAATTATTTTATTTTCTCATGAAAATTAATCAAAACATGTTTGAGGAAAAATATATCATAAAAGCATATAGTGACTTTACTAACCATTGAGTACTTAATTATAAATATATTTGTTTTATCTAAAATTTGTAAACGTAATTTTAAAAGAAAAATTATTCATGTTCACTATATGAATTTCCAAGCAAGTAGATGACATTATGTTATATTACAGTTCATATAGACTCAGGTTTTTTTCTATCACAAGCTATCAATGAAATTAAATTTATTTGAAGGTAAATGTATCCTAAAAATTGGGGGTTTTAGAATATGTTCCAAGGAAATGTGTAGAATATAAATACCTCTTCATTATTTGGGTCCATGGATATACATTTCTCAGATACCACCTGACCCATTAAAATCAGCTCACGAATCCAAATGTTACACATCTATAAGGTGTAAAGTCGATGTGTTCTAAGTATACTCAGAAATATCTCAAGTTACATGGAATGATACTCTAGTTTCAATGAGTAGAAAAGGATTTATTCCCCTAACACCATGATGAACGAGTCATGGTAAGGATAGATGATCATACCCATGTGTCTCATGAACACTTTTGACACATTCATCAATCCAAACAATATCACCAAGTGCATGTATAAAGCAAACCTGCTATGAAACAATATAGTATGGTTTTTAGGCCCTATAGACCATAGATGGTGATAACCCGATTGAAGATAAATATTGAGAACCACCAGGATTCCCATAACCTATCAAAAAAAGTCAATGATCATGGTAATTGATTATTCGTTATTCACCATCACCCATATCAACATATATTAATCTTTGAAAAGAGGAAGACTACTATTAAATTTCAGGGAGAACAAAAATAGTGAAACCCACAGTGAAGTATTTGTCCTGATAAATGCCTTCTTCTCTAAATTATCATTCTTCACCATGGGCCCCATCAGAATGGAATTCATTATGAAATTTAGTGATATCAAATTTTGTTGTGCACCCAGTATGATCTCTATCTCAAATCCAAATCTATTATCAAGAGGAATTCCATTGACGTTCCCCTAAAAGAAATGTTAATGGAGATCCATGACAGGAGAATATTTTTTTGGTAATCATAAGGATCTTTTTAAAAATTATTATCCCTCCATATATTTCATGATATTCCCAATATAACTCATGTCTAGACCAACTCTTCTTACTCCATGTTATCATTATATATTCATCCCATACCTCTTTCCCTTCATTAAAGTAAAAGATTTAGTTATATGATATAATTCAATGTTTAATCATAAAATAAATAGATACTACATTTATAGAATCACATCTAATCTCATCATCCCAAGAATCATGAAGTCCCACAAATTTTAATTAATATTGATCACTATTGGATACTCTAGTAAGCATAGAAAAAGGATTACTTTTTTTCACAATGGTGTATCAAGGTAAAGTAACTTATAGGATAACATGAATCATAGGTGAATTCCAGCCAAACCATGTAAATATATAATTATATAGGTATCACATATATAAAAGAATATTATATCTTAAAATTCCAATCCTCTAGAGTACTTACTATGTCAAATATTCCCACAATGATTTAATCTTATTTCTTATCTTCTTGAGGTCCTTTTTATCATTTTGTGGATAATAAATTCCAATGTTGAATTTAACATTGTTTTTTATCAAAGTTCATAAATCTTATTCCTATGAGTGAGAGTAATATAAAAGATTCAAATTAATGTGCCCATGCTTCTAAAACTATAGAGAAAGTGTAAGAGTATTCTCAGCTACATACTCTTAAGAATCCTTAGGAAGAGTAAAAATATTCTCCATTTAGGGAGAATTGTAGCTTTACAATTCATATATCCCCATAAGATTGCATCAAGGAGAAATATTCTTTAATATGAGTAAAAAACTTAGAAAAAATCTATGTCTGTTAGGATACATCCGAGTCAATCTATGAAATCACACAAGCTTCTCCTATGACTCAACAGAAAATCCTATAATGACTCGAATTTTCTATATTTTTATTTTTATAAATTAATTGGGAAAATTCAAAGACAAGTTTTTGAGACAACGTGAGATTATGAGGCCCAATTTTCCTGGAATGATATGGTTAGAAATGTAAACTTTTTTATAAAGTGTCCGGTGTGGCGCGCCGAGCCAACCCGCATTGTAGGTCTGACCAGAGGGAGTAGGGTCGCTCAAGAGGCATCGTTGGTAGGACCCAGTGGGCTGGGTCGAGCTAGCCCAGCATGTTGATCCCATTTGGGTTGGGTATTACTAGGTCAGGTCAGTTGGACCAGGTCGGGTTAGAAGATGGGTCGGGTCAGGTCTAGCAGGTTGGAGTGAACATGGGTCTAACATTCCCAGAAAACATTCGTAACATTAAAACCATGTGTCCATTTCACGAGCCGTTTGTGGATTTGGTACTTTTGTGATTTTATGATCATTTTGATACAATTTTATTGTGTTTTTTCGGATGTTGTATTATGACATAATTACTTTAGTAATAGGTTCTCATGGAACAACCATGCTATGAGAGAAATCATGTGGCAGACTGTGACTATGTGATCCTAGTGACTACGTGGATTAGGGGCGGCAAGGCCCATCAATGATCCATGTTCCATCAATGCTTAGTGAAACATCAATGACCCATTATACAAAAATTATATGTTTTCCATTGATTCCCCGGGTGCCATCACCTCTCCAGGTTCCATCGACACTTTGTGCCGCATTGACGCTCCGTGATCCATTGATGCTCCATGTGCCATAGATACTCCTTGCGTTGTCAACAATTCTAGTTTCATAGATACTGAGAGATTAGTGGACTATAATTGAATATCCCTCCCTTCATGATTAATACTTAGACATGAGTGGGACAACTATATTGAATATACTTCCTGTGTTTCTTTTTGGGTATACATTTTGTGTTCCCCTTGTGGTATACCTGGGGTATTTCATAGTTGTATTTATTTTGTGGTTTCAAGGTGTCCTACTGAGTATTTTTTTAATCACCCCTGCACTAGCTTTTCCCGCACGTGATGTTTCTTGTGTTGACGATTGACGCTTCAAATGAGTCCTAGGTGGAGCAGGGCAAGGTGGTTCTTAGAGTATGTACACATTTTTTACTTATTGTTTTTACATTTTAGCATTTTGGGATTGGAGATGTGTGAATGTGAATAATTACATAGTCCAATTCCTGTTATCAAATGAATATTCCTACTCGGTATGGAATTTTTCGATGAAAATTACACCATTGGTATGAGATCGTTCGAGGCCTTGTACGAGTGGTCGTGCATGTCACAACTATGTTGGACGGACCCAGGGTAGTCAACACTCATGGGTCCGGAGTTGGTACGGGCTACCACTGTGAAGGTGCAGATCATCCAGGAGTAGATGAGAACTATATAGAGCTAGAATAAGTCATATGGTGATTGGACACAGAGGACTCTATAGTTTTATGAGGGATGCCATGTGTTACTCTAGGTCTCAAATCAATGGGGATTTCATAGATTTGTCTTGGGTGGTATGTTGTATTTGAGATACATCATCCCTTTTTAGATTCTAAGTATAGTTTCCTAGGTGGTGTACCTCCTAGATATACCCCCACAGTTGCACTAGGTTCATGATTTCATCCACATGTAGCAGTTGAGGAGGTATATGCATGATACATCGCACGCCATCAAGTGGGGCAAGAAGTACATTTATGATGGGGTGACATTGGATGTGTACCTGGTGGAGATAGAGGATAGAGAGGAGTGTATCATTTGTGGGTGGTTGATTCCTCTGGTGCGTGTATTGTGACAACACATAAATCTACAGGAGAGAACTTTGGAGTGGGAGGCACATATACATTCTTAGTACCCTTCTCTTTTTATTGAGTAGATATTATTTTGGATTTCAGGGACGTAAATACCTAAGGGGGTAGACTTTAATGACTTAATTTTTCTCCATTTTTATTTTTATAAATTAATTGGGAAAATTATGAGACCATGTACAGAGATGGTGTGAGAATACAAGGCCAAGTGTGCCCAGAACCATATGGTAAAAGTTGTTAAGTTTCTTATAAAGTGTGTGGTGTGGGTCACTGAGGTGTCCCACAATGCGGGCTAGACCAGAGGAGTAAGGACGCCCCAGATGATTGTCGGGATGGACCCCATGGCCCAACTGATCTAGTGGGCCAATATAGCAGGCTGCACCATAACGATTCTTGTCAGTTGAATCAGGTCAGGTAAGGTCATCCATACCAGGTTGGGTGGGATGATGGGTCAGGTCTCATCGGGTGGGTCAGGTCTCATCTTGTTGGTCGGATCGGACCCAGGGCTAACCTGGGTCAAGCCTACTTTGAAAAAAGCAGTAAGATTCAAACATTGTGTCTGTTTGATGGGCCATTTACAATTTTGGGACTCATGCGATGAGATAATAATTTTGACATACTCTAAGTGAGTTTTTCTGGAAGATGATTTTTGGCCTAATTGATTGAGGAGTAGGTTCTCCTGTAACAAGTGTGATGTGAGCAGAATTGTGCTGTTTATTATGACTATGTGATCTTGGTGACTACATAACATGGGAGCTAAATGACCCATCGAGGCTCCATTAACAATATATTATCTATGTTCCATTGACACTTCAAGCACCATTGACACCATGAGCACTGTCAACACTATGTACATCATCAATGCTTCTTTCTTCATTGATTCTCTATGCACTATTTATACCCCATGTACCATCGATGTTCTATGAACCATCGTCTCTACATTCACCATCGACACTCAGTGTACCGTCAACACATCTAGGGTCATAGTGACTGAGAGATCTTTGGACGACAAGTGTACATACCATTATTAGTTCTTCAGACTTATACCTGTGTTAACTGACCATATTTATCATACAACATGTGTTTCCTTTGTGGTGTACTTCTTGTGTTTTCTTTTTTGGAATAAATCATGTATTTCTTAGTCATATTTCCTTTGTTTCTTATGGGTGTCCTTCTGAGTATTTTTTTACTCACCCCTGCATGGTCCTTTCATGCATATGTCATGTCTTTTCCAGACGATCAAAATGTTGATGGAGTCCTATGTGGCCTAGAACTAAGTGGTTCTTATAGTGATCAGACAGGCGATGTGTGCTCATATGATTTATACCGCTATCCTAAACCTACAATTCAAGTATGGTTTTATACGGATGAGTTTTAGGAACCTGTGCATTCACTTTGGCAAAGTTTTCCTTTGGTGGTCTTATATTATGGCCCTATTTAATTTCTAGTTTTCTTTCTATCATACTCTTTGGTTATTATATTAGTGTATGACTGCATTGTTTACATATTGGTTTTACATTTCATCATTTTGATATTGGAGTTGTGTGTGTTTATATAGGTACATAGGAAAGTTCTTCCCATAGGGGGTATATTCCTACTCAATTCTAGTTGTCATCCCTTATCCAATTAGAGGTGGGCTTGGGGTAGTCATGGCATGGGCCCCTTTGAGACAGGTTCTGACAGAGTGGTATCAGAGGTGGTTAGTTCTACCTAAATAACCAAGAGTTTTTGAGATTGGTTTAGGGAAATAGTGTTATGTGCTTTGAGTTTGGCTTTCTGACTAGGGACTCCAGTGTAAGTGTGAAAACCGGTGTATCCATACACAAAGACTCTGAATTCTACTTTTTGAATAGATACATGAAAATACTAGTTGTAAGTAAAATTAGTAGTACATGGATCATAAAAGATTTTGTTTGTGTTATCATTTTCTTATTGTTTCAGATCACTAGATACACTCTATTGAATTTTCTACATATTGATGTATTTTAGAATGCATCCATACAGACAGCCAAATAGGATTCTGATGCGTGATCAGGAGGATGATCCACCTTTTGATGAGGAATATGTGCAAGGACTAGTAATAGAGATAGCACCCAAGGGGGGGTACAAGTGATAACACTACCCAGAGAGCAGTAGTTACTACTAGCACTATCAGTAGAGGATGCACACTAGTTGAGTGCATTACAAGTGTTCCATAGGTAGAGACCTCCTTGTTTAAATGGTGTGACAGACCCCTAGTTAACTGAGGATTGGATGAAGGCAGTTACATGCGTCTCTCTCTTTTTTGGGAAGCCTTATGACTAGATGGAAGCTCTAGTTGTGATCCATCTTCAGTGATCTATGAGGTGATGGTGGATCTTAGTGATCTAGACCCATGACAAGATGAAACTCACTTGGTCATAATTGATCACCTATTCAAGGAGGAGTTATTTCTGAAAATGTTATGCCCAATGTGCATATAGGAGCTCCTGTATCTACAGTAGCGAAGTTAGATAATACTAGAGTTCTCAATGAAATTTATGGATCTTTCTCACTACTCCATGGATATGGTGTGATACCCGTTCTTTAGGGAACAAACCATTAAACATTGGATACACTGGGATATATAGGGATACATTAAATCCCTTTGTATCCTTACATATGATGGGGTTCTATAGTGAGATCTTCTAGTGGATATCTTTTTAGAAGAGTAGATGCTGGTAGTGGGATCTACATGCCAGTACTGGGAAGCTGAGTTTTCAGCGGTGGGTAGCCGGTAGAAGATGTAGGGACCCAAGTAGGTCTTTAACTCAATGGTATGATCATATGACACATGATCAATGGTTTGAGGCTCCCAGGGTCGAGCGGAAAAGATGAATGAAATTATTTTCTACTCATTCAGTGGTTGGGGAAAATGGATCGAGATTTCTTGACTCGCTATGTGTATGATCAGTAGACAATCAAGAGACCACCATGGTAAACGAGGAGACAAAAGAAGGGTGGTTCATAGGATAGAGTACATGGTAGAGGAGCATGTAGAGAAACAAGTGGTGGGAGGAGGTTTGACGTACTACCACCCCACCCCTAGGTGGACCACCGTGAGCTCATCAAACTAGTGGAAAGTGATGTGTCAATAATTAGGCGATGGAGGATTATAGCCCTGGTTCTCTAAAAATGATTTGAGTTATGATATGTGTCTTTTACACCCAAAATGATGTTTTGATAGACATAGGTTCCACTCACTCCTTTCTGTCCATGACCCTTGTTAGAGACTCAGAGATTCCAATTTAACCATTGACGCAATCCCTATGAATACAAACTCATATGATGGGGGATTTGATGGTCACACATTGGATTAGATATTGATCCCTTATTTTCGAGGGTGATAGTTTGGATTGGCATCTATTGGTTGAAACATTGAGGCCTTAATAGATAATTTTTTGTATGGACTAGTTATCTGTAGTTAATGCGCAGATTGACTATTTTTGGTGAAAAGTGTAGTATGTCCCTGGAAATGGTACCAGGTTTTCCTTTGTTGTGAAAAGGAAACACATAAAGTATAGTACAAACTCCAGCATAGGTTGGTGTAGCTAATTAATAACCAGTTGGCTAACCTCAACCTAGGTACAGTGGATGATTGGATTTTGTAGTTTCATGTATTGGTGGTGGAGTATGAAGATATCTTTCCAGATGATGTCCCGAGATTACAACCCCATTATGATGTATATTTTTTCATTGACATATACCCCATGATGACATTGATATCTACACTGATATATTAGATGTCTCTCGTAGATCTTGGTGAGTTGAGGTTACAACTGGGGGACTTGCAGAGGAAGGGCTTCGTTAGACCCAATGTCTCACCTTGGGTGGCCCTAGTTTTGTTTTTCAAGAAGGAAAATGAGAGTTTGAGATTATTTTTGGAATTTTGGTTCCTAAATCTGGTGGCATGAAGAATAATTATCCACTACTAAGGATTCATGACTTCTTCGATCTTCTGAGGGGAGCAAGATGGTTCTCGAAGATAGACATCAGATCTATTCATAATATCAAAAAAATAAAAATTATCATAGTTACCTTTAACCGTAGTAAATAACAATTACCGTAGTTAATATTCATAATATCAAAAAAATAAAAGTAACCTATTAACATAATTTGGACCCAATGATTCCAAATATGGAATACATTTTTCAAAATTCAAAACACAGAAGTTGCAGTAATTAATTTAAAATTAATCTCGTTGTTAAGAAAACGGGTTTTAAAAGTTAAAACATTGCCAAAGATTGAAATGTTTTTACCTATGAATTCAATGTAATATTAATGCTAATGACATACATTATATTAAATGGTAAAAATATATTCTATTTATACTTTAAAAACAATAAATATTTTAATTTAACCATATAAAGTATTTCGATGAAAAAAGTTGTTTTTAATTAAAATATAGCGTGTTTTTACTATTCATTAAAATATGAAAGTTATCCGAATAATATGAAAAATTTATCCAAATAAATTTTTAGATCCTAATTCTAAAGAGGAAATTTATTTTGTCAAATTAAACTTATAAACTTTTCAAAAACTAGATTTAATGTGGGTGCGCCATCAAAAGGCGGTAAAACTGCATTTTTTGAAAAATACTTCTTTTATCCAAAAAAAAACTGATTTTTTTTTCATACCTCATTCTAGAAAATGTATAAGATGAATTAAAATGTTATAAAATTCAAAATTCAGTTAATACTATTCATAACGGCTAATATTATAATATATTTTTGTTTAGTGAAACTCGGTTATTGTGTACGACGCAAGCTATCGAGGATGGCTGCGGTTGCGTGTAAAGCAAGACAAGCTAGTGTGGTGTGTAGTGAATGATTCCATTGATGATTTATATATCATAAAAAAATATTTCTCATAAAAGTATCAGGTGTTACATTCTACCCCAATTAAAATGAATTTCTCCCTCAAAATTCGTCACTTCGTAACAAACAGATGAGGATACCTCTCCCTCGTCATATCCTCAAATTCCCATGTAACTTATTCTAATTGATTGTTCCTCCATAAAACTTTCACCAAGCGAGTGGTCTTATTCCATAGGACTTTTTCACTACGATCTAGAATTTCAATCGGCTGTTCTTCATAAGAATGATCTTGTTCCAGCGGTACAACTTCTGAGCGTAGTACATGTGAAGGATCAGGTATGTACTTTCTCAGGAGAGATACATGGAACACATTGTGAACTTGAGAGAGATTCGGTGGAAGTTCCAATCAGTAAGCTACCTTCCCAACACGATCCAGAATTTCAAAAGGACCGATATATCTAGTGCTCAACTTTCCCTTCATTCCAAATTTCATTACTCTCTTCCAAGGAGATATTCATAAGAACACTTTATCACCCACTCCAACTCTAGGTCTTTTCTTCGGTTGTCGGCATAACTTTTTTGTCGACTCTGAGCTGCTCTTATGTGTTGTTGAATAGATCTGACCTTTTCTGCCATCTCATCAACAAGATCAGGTCCTAATAGCTTTCTTTCCCCAACTTCATCCCAGCAAGTTGGATTCCTGCATTTCTTTCCATAGAGATCTTCATAAGTAGCCATCTAAATACAGGAGTGAAAGCTATTATTATAAGAAAATTCCACCAAAGGTAGGTGTTGATCACAACCAACATTGAAATCCATAGAGCAAGATCTCAACATATCTTCTAGAGTTTGAATTTTTCTCTCAGACTGACCGTCTGTCTGAGGATGATAAGCAGTGATGAAACTCAACTCTGTATCTAGAGTATGCTGAAGACTTTGCCAGAACTTTGAGGTAAACCTTGGATCCCGATCAGATATAATAGAAAGTGGTACTACATGAAATCTTACCACTTCCTTTACATATATCCTACCAAGATGATCTAGAGATAAATCCTCTCTAATAGAAATGATGTGTGCAGACTTTGTAAGACGATCAACTATGACCCAGATAGCATTATTGCCTTTGGATGTTTTAGGAAGTCCAGTGACAAAGCCCATAGTGATGTTTTCCAATTTCCATTCAGGTATGGGTAATGGTTGTAACATCCCCTTAGACTTTGGTCTCTCAGCTATAACTTGCTGACAAAACAAGCATCGAGAGACATATTAAGAAACATCTCTTTTCATGCCATCCCACCAGAAATACTCTTTCAGGTCTCTATACATATTTGTGCTTCCAGGATGAATAGAGAATGAAGAACTATGAGCCTCATCCAGCAGCTCTTTCTTTAATTCAGGGATGGGAGGAACACAAACCTGATTCCTGAACTTTATTATCCCATCACCATCAAGGTTGAATTCAGGAACATTTCTCACCTTCTTTTGTAACTCGACATCTTCTTTTTGCGCCTCTTTAATCTTCACATGTATAGATGGTTGAACATTCATTTGAGAAAGATATGATTTTCCCCCTTTCATTATAATTCCAAGATCCATCCTTTGTAAATCCATAAATATTGGATCTTTTTTGATCCTCATCATGCATAAGCAAGCATGGTCTTGTCGACTTAATGCATCTGCCACCTTGATTGCTTTCCCAGGGTGGTAATGAATTGAGCAGTAGTAATCCTTAATCAGCTCCAACCATCTTCTTTGGCACATATTCAGCTCCTTTTGTGTGAAAATATACTTTAAACAATTATGATCAGTATAAATGTCACACTTTTCTCCATAAATATAATGCCTCCAAATATTTAATTCAAAATTTACCGCAGCTAACTCCAAATCATGAGTTGGGTAATTTTGCTCATGGATTTTCAACTGCCGTGAGGCATAAGCTATCACCATATCATTTTTCATGAGAACACATCCCAGTCCCTTCTTGGATGCATCACTGTAGATCACAAACCTTTCTCCACTGCAAGGTAGTGTGAGCACAGGTGCACTAGCTAACCTTCTTTTTATCTCTTTGAAATTTTATTCACATTCCTCCGTCCAAACAAAATTAACTCCTTTTCGAGTTAACTTGGTGAGTGGGTTAGATAACCTTGAAAAATATTTCACAAAACGTCGGTAATATCCCTCCAAACCAAGAAAAATTTGGATCTCAGTTACTGTTGTTGGTCTCGACCATCTTTCGATAACCTCTGTTTTTGCTGGATCCACAGATATCCCCTCTTTTGAGATTATGTGACCCAAAATGAATCTTTTTAAAGCCAAAATTCACACATGGTAAATTTGGCATAAAGCTTATCCATTCTTAGGGTCTTTAATAAAATTCAAAAGTGATCTTCATGTTCTTCCTTTCTGTTTGAATAGACAAGAATATCATCTATAATGAATACCACAAACTGATCAAGATAGTCTCTAATGACTCTATTCATTAGATCCATGAATATAGCAGGGGCATTAGTAAGACCAAATGGCATCACTATAAATTCATAGTGTCCATACCTTGTACGAAAAGCCGTCTTTGGTATATCCTCCCTTTTGACCCTTAATTGATGATACCCAGAATGAAGATCAATTTTGGAAAAGTATTGAGCTCCGCGTAGTTGGTCAAATAGGTCATCAATGCATGGGAGAGGATATTTTTTCTTGACAGTGATCTTGTTAAGTTCTCGGTAATCAATGCAGAGTCTCATTGATCCATCTTTCTTCTTAACAAACAGAATAGGTGCTCCCCAAGGTGATGCACTAGGGCATATGAATCCTTTATCAATATTCTCTTGTAGTTTCTTCTTCAATTCCTGCAACTCAATTGGGGTCAATCTATAAGGTTTATTTGAAATAGGCAAAGCACCCGGAACGAGTTCTACTGAAAACTCAACTTCACGATTTGGTGGAAGACCTGGAAATTCCTCCGAAAAGACATTGTAAAACTCCCGTAAAATGGGAATATTCTTAATCGTGATTTTCTCACCAACCATTTGAGATAAATAACCTTCATTTAGTGAATCAATACCCATAAGATGGAAGAAATTTACACTGGATGGTTATGTTCATCCTTGCATCGATAGACGATCATAGATTGATCTGGAATATGAAATGTGACTTCCCTTATTTGGAAATTGATATGAGCTCCATATAAAGAAAGCAAATCCATGCCAAGAATCACATCAAATTCCACTATAGGAACGATCACAAGATTTTCAGGAAGCACGTTCCCACAAACTTCAATCAGAGAAGAATTATAAACTTTTGATGCGACCGTTGTGCCATTAGGAGTTGTCACAACAAACTCAACATCTAATTGTTGAGGTAATACATTGATACCCTTAGAAAATTCTTCATAAATAAAAGAGTGGGTGGATATAGAATCAAATAAAAAAATTTATACTTTAGAGTGGGTGGTAAGTGTACCTCTCACCACTTCGTTGTCGTACTCCACATCACCGATAGTAATTGTGTGTGACTTTCCTTTTTCTTTGGCCTTAAGAGTTTGTTGATATCGATCATCCTCATCAACCCTTAGATTTGGGCATTGATTGGCGTAATGCCCCATCTCCTTGCACTTGAAACATTGAAGTGTAGTAGGTTCATTCTGTGCATCCCTTCCTTTTTTTGCATCATTAGACATCTTCTTCCCATTATTTCGACATTCAACTGCCCGATGACCTTCTTTTCCACACATATAACATTTTCTTGTCCCCTTAAGAATATTTCCTCCATGTTTCTTTCCACGCTTTGAGCATAAGGGAAGACTCATCTTCTTTTCAGTGTGGTCTTTAGATTTTCCTTTGAATTCCATTTTCCTCTTCTTATCAAACCCATGTGACTGATGGGTTACACCAATCTCCATCTCATCCTTGAGAGCACATCGAACAATTTCCTCGTAGCTATTGAAGTCCCTTATGGCTAACGCCATTCGAAGACTTGGTTATAAGACACTAAATAATCGATCGATCTTACTCTCAGGTTGGATAATAATTCCGGAAGCGTACCTTTCAAGTCTTGTAAAATTTGCTTCTTAGGTACCAACAGATTCATCATCCTTTAGCTTCAGTTCAAGAAACTCCTTCTCCGTATTTGTTCGAAGAATACGAGGGAAATACTTATTGAAAAATAAGTTCTTGAAATCATCCCATTCCATGGACTCAATTTCATCCCTTTGCCTTGTATTCTTAATAAGATTCCACCATTTATCAGCATCACCTTCCAAACGATACACTGCTAAGATGACTTTATCATGTTCAGAACATTGAAGAACTGAAAATATCATTTCAGTGGTACTGATCCATTGTTCAGCCACTAATGGATCAGAAGACCCGCTGAATGAAGTTGGACGCTGCCTCATTAAGGATTCGACAGAATGTTGCTCCTTCCTTTTCTCATTTGGAAGTCTAGCATGGTTCATAGCTAGAGAATGTTGTGTGAGCATGACTACATGATTTTTCATTCCAGCTCCCATAACGTTTGGTTGTTTAAGGGGACAATCATTTCATTTCCCGTCGCATTCCGCAGTAACACGGTTTCTTCGGGTTCCATCCATTGAATAAAACCAAGAAGAATAGTGTGAGTAACACTAATTATAATAGGAAAACCACATAATCAAGAATAATGTTTCACACTTAAGGTCTTATCATAGGTTGTTCATGGCCACTTCTAAAACACTAATATTGTGTTCTATGCTTAGACATATCCTTATGTTTCTTACTAAGGCTTTCACATACTAGTTTCCAAAGGTTAACTATACCTTTCCTCGGATACCAACTATAGAGACCCATACATTACATACATGGCTAATACTTCAAAATTGAAGCATACTTATTATAACATATAACAAAACCATGAAAGGACCGTATAGGTATAGTGTCTTTAGAAACTGGGAAACATAAACAACTGGTTCATAAATCATCTACACTGTCTCCCATTTATTTCATCATATCTATAGTCCCTTTTTGGCATATCTTACTTAATACCCATCTTCCTGGCCTGGGGAAAGAAAACATACAAAAGGGTGAGCTCAAATGATCAGTAAGGGTAAACAAAAGAAATATCAATTACATCAAATTCATTATAACATATCATTTTGGAAATCTTACCCTGCAAAAGAGATCATAATTTCATAACATGGGATAAATCAAGGTAGTGAAATGTAATCCCAATAATCATAACATAAAACATGAAACTTTGTGGAATACACACATAATCATAGAGAATCATTTCTTATTAGTCAAGACTCATTTCCAAGACTATCTTAGTGGACAAAGTCCATTTCTGAACCGAGTTCACTCCTTGTTTCAGTCCTGTTTCACTGAACCGGTTTAACCTGTCGTTCCAGCCCTGTCTATCTCATGAGATATAAAATCTTTACCCAATGCATTGCAGGTCGATATAGGTCCCACACATATCATAATGATACAATTCTTATGTGTTCCACAAAATCATAAATAATACATCATTGCATAACTCATGTAATAAAAATGGGAATCTTAAACATCATGACATCATAAAACAATTCATATAAGATAAAAGGAATTCATAAAAATATTTCCATCACAACATAATCAAATCAATGTAATAATAGGGATAGAAACAGAACCCTATATTATCTTATATGGAAAATAATTTTGATAAAACACTTGAACTCCATTCTTGAGGAAAATATCCTTTCTACTTCAAAACCACTTTTCTTTTCTTAACATATAATATAATTCTAGACTAAAAGAAGTTGATTAAAAATAAAATTGAAAACTTTTAAAGGAAGATTCTTGGAAATAATGTTTTAAAAATCCATTCATGCCGTATAAGTTAAAACAACATTCTTCTCGTACTTTTTTCGGAAAAGTCAAAAAGTACCTTGTACGAAAAACGACAAAAGATTCCTTTCATATCTTTTACTAAAAACTCACCGAAGGGTAAAATTGTATTTAAACAATTGTAGGTGGATGGAAATAATATTACATATTGAGGAAACATCTATGTGGATGATAAAATACACCCCATTAAATACCAAAGTATAAACAATCTCAGATAAAAATGAGATTGTGATATTTTCCCCTACCTCAGGTCCGATATGCTTTGTACGTGTCCGAACATCCTGTATAATGATTTAAATAATGTAATTTACTTATTACATAATCATATTCATTGTTATGATACCATATATGGTCATATTCTTATCTTCTTATTAGTAATATTTCATTATTACTTGTTATTCAGGTGTTTATTACTTTTTGTTCTTATGCGTGTTTTGTCGAATAAATTCTTATTACTATTTATAGGATATAGACACATCATTTACATAATGGTATTAGTGTAATATATATCATATTCATTCATTCAATTCATTTATATAATCATTATTCAATGAAGATCATATAGAACGAATCGCATCACATCGTGGAGACGATAGGCCGTACGTACGCACGAGCGATGATATCATTCCCATGATCATGGAATTGTATTGAAGTGTATGTATACTATTTCAAAATCAATATCACTTTACAATAATCATATATAGTCATTCTTTACACCATTATACCCATCCAAGTAAGGTGGTGGTGGAAAACAGATTACACCACGGTGTGGAGACGGTATTCCGTACGTACGCACGCGCGGTGATTTCGTTTTCCGTAGGATGGATAAGAGGTGAAATAGGGTTGTTTCATATTTATAATAACATATCAGTATATGAGGGATACTGATGTTATTACCTCATAATGATACAACTAAAGAAGAGGGAGTATAAGAAGAATGGAACTTGAAGAAAACGGTAGAAGGTATTACCTCTTTCTCGAAGTGCCTCCTTTAAACTTTCTCTTAAGGCACTAGAGTTGGTTTTTTGAGAAGCCCAGTACCTCTAGTAGGTTTATAAGGAAGTGGTGAAGTGAAATGGGCAGGGGTTGGCCGAGCGTGAAGGTTCAAATTGGTGTGATGAAGAGAGGGAGGAGGTTCCCTTTTATAAGGGAGGAGAGGGGCACCTTTGGAATGTGTGGAAATATTATTTTATTATAAACATATCTTTGGTTTAAAAGGGTCAAAAAATCATTAACGATGAAGATAAGATGACTCATAGTAGAAATAAAATCATCCAATCAGAATTGGACATGTTCTGGAAAAAAAATTAATCATTATAATCTTATTTATTTAAATCATTTATTAATGAGGTAAATACTTCATCATTATTGTGTCATAAATAATTTAATTTATTTGGTGTCTAAAAATTATAAAAAATATAATTATGTAGTAAATCTTATTATCTTTAAAATGAATATTTATAGTCGAAAATATAATTTATATGACCCCTTATAACAATTAATTACTAAAAGACTTTTGTTAATGTCAATTTTGTCTTTACATTAAATTAATTAATCCAAATTGTCATCGTCACTACCAAGTGGCTCAATGGGGTCCCAAAATTGACCCAAGGATTCCCATGGTTGGACAATACTCATCCAATAAGGATTAGGACACGTGTCAAGGTAATTTTGAATTATTATAATATTCTTTTAACATTGAATTACCCTATTTACCTTTAACCATAGTAAATAAAAATTACCGTAGTTACTAT
The DNA here is from genome assembly GCA_963277665.1 of Viscum album. Classification (NCBI taxonomy): domain Eukaryota; kingdom Viridiplantae; phylum Streptophyta; class Magnoliopsida; order Santalales; family Viscaceae; genus Viscum; species Viscum album. The sequence goes on along the minus strand of OY728126.1, from coordinate 726,072,973 downwards.
TCATAATATCAAAAAAATAAAAGTAACCTATTAACATAATTTGGACCCACATATTCCATATATGGAATCCATTTTTCAAAATTCAAAACACAGAAGTTGCAGTAATTAATTTAAAATTAATCTTGTTGTTAAGCAAACGGGTTTTAAAAGTTAAAACATTGCCAAAGATTGAAATGTTTTTACTTATGAATTCAACGTAATATTAATGCTAATGACATACATTATATTAAATGGAAAAAATATATTCTATTTATACTTTAAAAAAAATCAATATTATAATTTAACCATATAAAGTATTGCGATGAAAAAAGTTTTTTTTAATTAAAATATAGCGTGTTTTTACTATTCATTAAAATATGAAAGTTATCAGAATAATATGAAAAATTTTCCAAAGTAAATTTTTATATCCTGATTCTAAAGAAGAATTTTATTTTGTCAAATTGATCTTACAAACTTGTCAAAACTAGATTTAATGTGGGTGCGCCATTAAAAGGCGGTAAAACTGCATTTTTTGAAAAATACTTCTTTTATATAAAAAACTGATTTTGTTTTCATACCTCATTCTAGAAAATGTATAAGATGAATTAAAATGTTATAAAATTCAAAATTCAGTTAATACTATTCATAACGGCTAATATTATAATATATCGTTGTTTAGTGAAACTCGGTTATTGCGTACGACACAAGCTATTGAGGAAGGTCGCGGTTGCGTGTAAAGAAAGCCAAGCTAGTGTTGTGTGTAGTGAAAGATTCCTTTGATGATTTATATATCATAAAAACAAAATATTTATCATAAAAGTCTCGGGTGTTACAACATGTTTCCATTTTGGTGTACTTAGTATGTTTCCTTTGGGGTATAATTTTTCTATTTATTAGTTGTATTTCCTGTTTGGTTTCAGGGTATCTTACATAGTATTGTTTTACTCACCCCTACATATGATTTTCCCATACGGGTCATGTATTGTGCAGTCAATCGGCACTATGATAGAGTCCTTAATAGAGTAGGACAAGGTGATTCATAGAGTGGTTAGGCATGAAAGGTGTGCTTCTACGGCTTCAGAAAAATATCCTACACATAACCTTTAGGTATAGTTTTCTTTAGATGAGTTTCATGAACTTTTGAATTCAATTTGGTAGACTTTTCATTTAGTGGGCCTGTATTCTAGCCATTTTTATATTCTAGTTTCCTAATATCATAATCTTTGGTTGGTATCTTTATGTATGCCAGAATTTATTCCTTAGTGTTTTTACATTTTATTATTTTGGGCTTGGAGATGTGTGCATGTTTACAAGTACTTAGGAAAATTCCTCACATTTGTGAGACATGCCTACTCGGTGCTAGTCTCCATCCCTTTCCCTATCGGAGGTGGGATTGGTGTAGTCACTACATAGGCCCCTCTGGGACGGGTCATAAAAAATAAAATCTATATTTCTCATAGAACTAACCAAGATCACTGTCTATAAATGTTATTAAAAATTATATATATAAACAAAACAACATGCTTAACATATACATATTAATTACCACCAATGTATATTGCAAAATAGAGAAACTATCCCATATTGATATCACAAAACAAAGAATTAAATTCAATATTCATTAAAAAATTAGGTATAAATATAGAATGTTGTACAGTATTAGTTTTAATGAACCCTGAATTCAAAATAAAATATAATAATATTGGAACAAAAATCCCATCAATGGAAACTCGATGGTTCATTGAACCTATGCTGGTCATACATAAAGAAACTCCCTTATCGGAGTCCGACAAAACAACATTTTATCTACAATGTCCAAGGGTAGGGTAAAAAGAAAAGTATAAAACACCTCAAATTCTATTTTATAATTTTCCAACCCTAAGAGCCTAGTCTAAAATAGAGTCCCACATGACATAATGTGTGCCTCCATATACACAAGATGTTGTTGACTATTAGTGATGGTTAGTATTTGTCTATGGAGAGACTATAAACTAAATATTAATATTAGAATAACTAGTACCATATAAATTATATATAATAAATTAACCAACCATTGCAAACATGTGAAAATTATCTATAATTAATACTGGTTATACAATAATTAATCATGCACTTGATATTGAAATATAAATGAGTGTATAATTCATGTAGTTAATAAAAAATAGTGGTAATCCTTCAATTTCCATCCCAATATTTCTCCTTGCTCTACACTCCGTGGCATAATTAAATACATCTAGCCTCTTTAACTTGATTTTATCCCTATACAATAAGGATTCATTTTCATTATGATACCCATGTATATTGTTCATAATAATTCCGATTAGGACACCACTAATTATTATTTATTTAAATTCACATGTTTAATAGGTGTATTACATGATAATAATAAATGTGTTACCAATAATATAAACACTCAAACATATACCAAGTTATAATGTGTTAACAAGGCTAAAAAAAACCCTATTATCCTAGATTAATCCCGATGACCAAATGATAAATGAGGAGATGCTAGAATGGTAAAGTGTATGTCACAAATTAAGGATCGATCCTTAAATATTCTTAGTATAGATACAATCCACAGGATTTCAAGAAATACATTAATTGGAAATAATAAATTGTTCCTATCTGTAAATTCATCTAACATAGTTCATAATTTTCCCTTATTCTACACATGTTGGTTTATAAAGACCATCATGCCCCACTATCATCTCATGGGTCCAATCACAAATGATGATCATGTCCATAGGTTGAGCTACCCAATGACATCATTCCAAATCACCAATCTAGATATTATTATCAATTCATATGTAGCGTCTAAACGGGATACCCCTCTAGGGTTACAAATCCATGAACGGTTGACTTGTCACATTATTATTGTAACACCCCAAGATTTCATAGTGTGTAATTTCTTCAAAATAATTCAATAACTTGCACTACACGCAACACTGAGTTCAATTGCACCATGAATTACCAAAAAAAAAGCCATTAAAAGAGGTCATGAATAGTATTAACTAAATTTTAAACTTTATGTAATCCTTATAATTTTAGAATCCATATTATGAGTTTCTTAGTCATAATGCAAGAACATATTCATTTTCAGTATTGCACTTTTATCAACTTTTGATAGTGAAAACTTTTTAAATACAATATTTTAAACTTTTTGACTAAATGGAGACATCAAAAAATTTAAAATGAAACATCCCAAGCTTCCACGGTACGCTTTCCTTTGAATAAAACAGTAGCGTGTGTTGTACGCAACTTCGAGTTCTAACACACCGTAACCAATCAAACTAGCTGTTATGAATAGTAATACCTACTTTTTGAAGTTATATATATTTTATATTTTAAAATGGAATTCATTTTTGGATTCGGAATATCAAATTTAGCCTAAGGTGAAATTTTGGTACTTTTCGGATAACTTTAATATTTTGATGAATAGTGAAAATTACTAAATTTTAATTAAAAACAACTTTTTTAATCAAAATAATTAATAGTGATAAATTATGAATTTTAGTAGTTTTAAAATATATTTAGAATATATTTTTACCATTTAATATAATGTTGGTCATTGGACATAATTTTACAATTAAACCGAACATAAACAAGTGTCAATCTTTTGATAGTTATTATCTCTTAAAAACACGCTTTTTGTTTTGACAGCGGGAATTAATTTTAAATTAATTTCTGCCACTTATGTGTTTTGAATTTAGGAAAATGGATTCCATATTTGGAATCAGGATGTTCAAATTGTGTAAATAGGTAACTTTTATTTTTAGACATTTTGAATAATTACTGCGGTAAATATTTTATTTACCATGGTTAAGGGTAAATCTGGTAAATAAGGGTTAAAAAAATAATATTATAATAATACTAAATTACCCTAAAACATGTCTTAACCCTATTGGTTGATACATGGTCGACCATGGGCATCTTTGGGTCGATTTTGGGACCCCATGGATCCACTTGTAAGTGATAATGACACTTTATTTTAATTAAGTCAAAATGAATACAAAAATGACACAAGCATATATCTTTTAGCAAAACAATTGTTACATAGGGTTATATATGTTGGATTTTAGATTATAAATATTCATTAGAAAGATAAAAAGATTTCCTACATAATTATATTTTATTTATAATTTTTAGACATTAAATAATTTATATTATTTATGACACAATGATGATGCAGTAATTACTATAATAGTGCAAAATTAAAATAATTGATATTATAAATACCCAAATAAATATAATATGTAACTTTTAATGAATTAAACTAATTTTCTAGGCTAATATGATATATTAGGATTGATTTAATGGACTTTGTTCGAAGTAATCAATATGTTATGAGTTTCACAAAAATCAACTATTGAATAGTGTCAAAATTGACATAAAAGAGTTCTTAAAACAAATATTATATTATTAATTGATATTAAATTCCTAAAAATCTAAGGTTCGGCCAAGAGACTTATATTATGATAGGTTAATCATTAATGGACCACTTGGGGGTCTCTTGGATGTATATAGTATGTTTATTAACCATAATATATAAAAATACAAAGAGACATTGTAAAAGTGAAACTAATTAACTTAGAGTTAATATTTAAAGATAAGGTTAATATAAGTACCAAAACCTGTCTAAATTCTATTGGATGAGTTGTTTTCGACCAATCCCCACCTCATACTTTGAATAGTCAACTTTGGAGACTTTAGAAACAGAATATGAATTTATTATAAATTAATATTTCTAGCTTTTCCAAAGGTGCCCCTCACCCCTCTTATAAAAGGGCACTCCTCCTTCTCATTTCTTCACACCTTCAAAGCCTTTTGGTTCGGCCAAAATCTGCCCAAATACTCTCCCAACATCCCTCAATACAACCTAGAGGCCTTAGTTTGATCAGAAAGCCAACCTAAGGAGCCCTTTTAATCAAATCAAAAGGAAGAACCCGAAGAAGAGGTAATGATTTCACCACCCTTTTCTAAGTTCATTTCTTCTTCCACTTCTTCTTCCTTTGTTCTTACCATTCTGAAATAATAACTCCAGTATCTCACATATACTGTGATGTTATTATAAATATGGTACAACCATATTCATTATCCTATCCACCCTTTGAATAACATGTCACCATACGTGCGTACGTACGGCTTACCGTCTCCACGTCGTGGTGTAATTGTTATTCAATATAATATTATTTGGATAGGTATAATAATGATGTGTAACTCATGTAAATAATAAATCTAACATGTTAATGATTCTTTATATATGATATACCATCCTTTTATATATTATTTTAATATCAAAAGAATGATATTGTCGCTCGTGCGTACGTACGGACTACCGTCTCCACGAACGCGATAAGATTCATTCTCCATCGTAACCATTAAAGCGTAATTATCATTTTATAATTTAAAAATGATGTTTAAGGACTTGATATCATTCTGGATATGAATAATATACAACCTATCCTTTACAAACATGTCTTACGTAACAAAACATATGAAAGAAAACAAGTAAGTTAACACCCGAAACGGCGATAATACTAAGATATTATTATCAAATCAATATTAAAAGATCATATATGATATCATATTAATGTATATGATTCTTGTATAATTTAATAACAATTATTTCACCATTATACAGGAGGTTAACCTACCCCAACCAAGGAAAAGTACAAGGTAAGGGTTATTTCACAATCTCTTCATTATCCGAGGTTGTATTATACGTAATAATCTACTGGGATCTCTTTATCATCCACATCCATGTTTCTTAGAAATGTATTTCAAAACATTTTTACTATTTACAAGAATATGGGTTAAAGTCATTTATACCCTTGTTTGACTTTTTATAAGAGGTTTATAAAGAAATCTTTCCGTCGTTTTCAAAACAAGGTCCTTTTTAACCTTTTCGACAGAATTGAGATAAGAATGTTTTTTTTACTTATGCGGCGGGTGCGGTTATTTTCCGCCGTTATAAAATCGTCAAAGCTTTCCTTACAAGCTTACAAGAATATTTTCAAGAAAATGTTTTATTTTATATGGCTCTTAAATGATTTCAAAAATAGAAAGAGATATTTCTCTAAAAAGTGTTTTGATTTCATCTATGTCAACATCCTTTAATGGATTTTACGCTTATTTGAAGTTGATTTATTATAATACAAAACTTCTATATTGTATTGAAGGTTTTGTGATATTTTTGATTGTGGATGTGCTATTTTATACCATTCATATTTTATGGTGAAACTATTGACATTTCGTATGCTAGTTTTAATCCGAATGTTTATGTTATATTTCAAACTTTTCTTCAGATGAATGTGCTAAACAAGTATGTTCCGGGTTGGGGACCGGTAAAAGTAAGCCCTCCAGGTTGGGGACTGGTAAAAGTAAGCCCTCCAGGTTGGGGACTGGTTAAAGTAAGCCCTCCAGGTTAGGGACTGGTAAAATTATGCCCTCCGGGTTGGTGTCCGGTTATTAGAGGCACTCCGGGTTGGTGTCCGGTTATTAGAGGCACTCCGGGTTGGGTTCCGGTTAGAAGTAACCCCTAGGTCTTGGGATGAGGCCTAGAAAAAGAAATTAACGTTTTAACATTATGCATTCCAACATTATGAAAGTGGTTATTGATTTTGCATGTGATTATTCGATTAGTAGAATATCCATGTGAACAAGTAAATGGCATTATTTCATTTTACTTTTGCCATACTATGTTGAAGTTCAAGTTTAAAAGGCTTTTGTTTTAGTAATTCATTTCCTTAAATGTTTACGCTTATTTTGAATGTTCCGCTATGTTGTTATCCTTACTGGGCATTTGAGCTCACCCCTTTTCTATGTTTTATTTTTCCCAGGTAGTGAAGAAGTAAATTATGAATGACTTGCAAGGATATTATGAGGGGTTAATGGTGTGGATATGAAGACTTTGTTGTTGTAGTAGTTTTTCACTTTGAAATGTAATGTAAAACTTTATGATTATATCTAGTGTTTCCAAGGCTACTAAACCAATCGGTCTTTCGAGTTTTGATCTTTCTTGTGATCATGCCAATGTTACGAAGTAATGCACCGACTCTGGGTAGCTGGGGTCGGGGCGTTACAGTTGGTATCAGAGGAAGTTTAGTACAAACCTTGGAAGCTAGATTTAGATAAACTCTGATTAGAGCACGTAGACCTAAGATGAACTTTGAGGATTAGTATAGAGGAACTTCCTAGAATTTTGGTATTGTAGAGATTTTGGGAGTTTTCCGAGCAATACATCCCTGTCTGGATACGAGCAGGTAGAGGCGGCTCTGGCACAGATGTACCTAGGGGTAAAACCCGAAAACACCGCTTTGAGCTAGACTCGAACGAGAACTGGTGCACGACAACGGGCCTTGCTGCACTCTTGGTTACGACACTCCCGGGGGATATGCTTAGGATAACTCTCATTTTCTTTACAAATCATTTTGAAGGGATAATGAGTATATACTTCCTTAAAGAAAACATTCTTATGATTATGGATTATATCCATAAATAGTTCAATTTATGTTAAGTGTTTTATAAGTATGGGAATATGTATTTTGATTCATAAACTAATCTAGTGTATTCCATTGTTTAGAAATGGCGCCCAGTAGAAGGAATGAGAACTCCAGAAATGCACATGATCCAAAGAGAAGGATGGATCATATCTTTCATGGTCTTAAGCTAGAATTTATAAGAGAAATAGTCTCCCATGTATTATCATCATATGAAGAAATAATATCATGTGTTGATAAGATAAGTAAAGAGTTTACTGAGTCCTATGGCTTTGAAGGGAAGCAAGAGAAGAAAAGGATGGAAGAGAGAAAGATGGATAAAGGGAAGAGGGAAAAGAAGAATTTTCTCATATGTGGTAACTATGGAAAGAAACACCCTGGAACTTGCCTAAAAGGAATGGGAGTTTGTTATAAGTGTGGAGGAAAAGGGCACAAAGTACGTGACTGCAAGGGTAAGAAAATGGTTTCAAATGTACAATGCTTCATTTGCAAGGAGTTTGGACACTACGCGAACCTATGTCCCAGTCATCAGACTATGCCGCAAATGATGTTATTGGATAATAACCAAGTTATGATACTACCACAGATGAAGAGGAATGATTAGAGTTCTTATGTTGATTATGTCAATTGAGTGTTTTATCAACAATGTACTTGTTATAATAATTATGGAGTATATAAGGATTGTACTGCAGTACTATTTCATTAAGGACTTGAGATTATGTGGAACAAAGAAAAGTGACTCAATAGCAGGATAAATTTTTGGAAAATATATGGTTGAGAGAATGATAAAACATAATATAGTTCTGATACTGAGGTAGTGATTTTGGAATAATATGTGATTGTTTTGGATAAATTATATTGGATATTCTTGACTACCTTGAAGCTGATTAATGATTTGTATATTCCATCATTGTTGGGTTTTAAAACATTTTTGGATTAATGAAGTATATCCAGCATTCTATATGGAATAGGGGAGAATGAATGTAATCAATAAGGAATATGGTAATTCAAGATGTTTCAGTTTATTAAAAGAATACAAGATGAAGGTATTCATATGCTATTGCGGGGTAAAAAGGATCTATATTATGTTACCTTCCTTATAAATGTTGGACTGTGAGTTTGGACAGAAGTATTTTGGATAGTTCTAGTTTATATTATTTTGGATTACCATAAAAGGAAAACCCGGAGGTTGGGCGGCAACCCGCCGCGTCCGGCAAGGCTGCGAGACTTGAACCCACAACTGAAGGGCGACAAGGGTGTATCACCTACCACTGGCCCATGAGATGTCCTGGATTAAATAATGTTGTTTTTTTAAAGATCTGGTAGATGAATTATAAATTAATTTATTTTGGAACCCTGTACGAATAGTATAAATAAATAAAAAATTACATTCTATTATCTTTTAGAGTGAAAGATGAGTTTGTGGTAGAAACTTATTAATGGATAAAACTCTGATTATAAAGTAAGTATATCTCCTTATGATCTTAGCCAACCTCATAAATAAATTCCTCAACATTAATAAAAGGAACTTAGAACAAAAATGTTTCGCTAGATGGTACCTTAAATCATCACTAATTTATGGCTTTGGGATTGTTGGCCTTTTCATATTCATGTTCTCTACCACTCTCCATCAGATAATTGATGGTTAGATTTCTCTTCCATATCCATATTTTCCTACATGGAACCCTAGTATGTGTTATTTTCGGTAATCTTCATACTTTCCACTCTTTATTTTAAATATAGGCCTCATTAATTCATTTTTCGATGTGGGATTTCAACTAAGATATTTTGAAACGTCAAAATTGTGTTATCCTAATACCCTATGTTTTGTTGAACCGATGGTATTTCAAATAACCATAGATTGATGAGTTTAAGGACCTCAATTTTATACTTGTTTGTGATTGATGACCTCAATCACTACCTATAAATATTTACGTTTTTCCTCCAATTATATGTCTCTAATTGCCACCAATGTTCTCCTAATCGAGATCATAATTTGGTGGTGACCCTTTCATTTCTCTTTTCCTCATATTAAGAATAAATTTTAGTAACCTAATTTCCGATGTGGGTTTTCCCACAAAGATATTTTTTATTTTCAACCTTTTATTTTTGAAGAACAATTTCAAATTGCGAGGACGCAATTTATTGAAGGAGGGGAGAATGTAACACCCCAAGATTTCATAGTGTGTAATTTCTTCAAAATAATTCAATAACTTGCACTACACGCAACACTGAGTTCAATTGCACCATGAATTACCAAAAAAAAAAGCCATTAAAAGAGGTCATGAATAGTATTAACTAAATTTTAAACTTTATGTAATCCTTATAATTTTAGAATCCATATTATGAGTTTCTTAGTCATAATGCAAGAACATATTCATTTTCAGTATTGCACTTTTATCAACTTTTGATAGTGAAAACTTTTTAAATACAATATTTTAAACTTTTTGACTAAATGGAGACATCAAAAAATTTAAAATGAAACATCCCAAGCTTCCACGGTACGCTTTCCTTTGAATAAAACAGTAGCGTGTGTTGTACGCAACTTCGAGTTCTAACACACCGTAACCAATCAAACTAGCTGTTATGAATAGTAATACCTACTTTTTGAAGTTATATATATTTTATATTTTAAAATGGAATTCATTTTTGGATTCGGAATATCAAATTTAGCCTAAGGTGAAATTTTGGTACTTTTCGGATAACTTTCATATTTTGATGAATAGTGAAAATTACTAAATTTTAATTAAAAACAACTTTTTAATCAAAATAATTAATAGTGATAAATTATGAATTTTAGTAGTTTTAAAATATATTTAGAATATATTTTTACCATTTAATATAATGTTGGTCATTGGACATAATTTTACAATTAAACCGAACATAAACAAGTGTCAATCTTTTGATAGTTATTATCTCTTAAAAACACGCTTTTTGTTTTGACAGCGGGAATTAATTTTAAATTAATTTCTGCCACTTATGTGTTTTGAATTTAGGAAAATGTATTCCATATTTGGAATCAGGATGTTCAAATTGTGTAAATAGTTAACTTTTATTTTTAGACATTTTGAATAATTACTGCGGTAAATATTTTATTTACCATGGTTAAGGGTAAATCTGGTAAATAAGGGTTAAAAAATAATATTATAATAATACCAAATTACCCTAAAACGTGTCTTAACCCTATTGGTTGATACATGGTCGACCATGGGCATCTTTGGGTCGATTTTGGGACCCCATGGATCCACTTGTAAGTGATAATGACACTTTATTTTAATTAAGTCAAAATGAATACAAAAATGACACAAGCATATATCTTTTAGCAAAACAATTGTTACATAGGGTTATATATGTTTGATTTTAGATTATAAATATTCATTAGAAAGATAAAAAGATTTACTACATAATTATATTTTATTTATAATTTTTAGACATTAAATAATTTATATTATTTATGACACAATGATGATGCAGTAATTACTATAATAGTGCAAAATTAAAATAATTGATATTATAAATACCCAAATAAATATAATATGAAACTTTTAATGAATTAAACTAATTTTCTAGGCTAATATGATATATTAGGATTGATTTAATGGACTTTGTTCGAAGTAATCAATCTGTTATGAGTTTCACAAAAATCAACTATTGAATAGTGTCAAAATTGACATAAAAGAGTTCTTAAAACAAATATTATATTATTAATTGATATTAAATTCCTAAAAATCTAAGGTTCGGCCAAGAGACTTATATTATGATAGGTTAATCATTAATGGACCACTTGGGGGTCTCTTGGATGTATATAGTAAGTTTATTAACCATAATATATAAAAATACAAAGAGACATTGTAAAAGTGAAACTAATTAACTTAGAGTTAATATTTAAAGATAAGGTTAATATAAGTACCAAAAGCTGTCTAAATTCTATTGGATGAGTTGTTTTCGACCTATCCCCACCTCATCCTTTGAATAGTCAACTTTGGAGCCTTTAGAAACCGAATATGAATTTATTATAAATTAATATTTCTAGCTTTTCCAAAGGTGCCCCTCACCCCTCTTATAAAAGGGCACTCCTCCTTCTCATTTCTTCACACCTTCAAAGCCTTTTGGTTCGGCCAAACTCTGCCCAAATACTCTCCCAACATCCCTCAATACAACCTAGAGGCCTTAGTTTGATCAGAAAGCCAACCTAAGGAGCCCTTTTGATCAAATCAAAAGGAAGAACCCGAAGAAGAGGTAATGATTTCACCACCCTTTTCTAAGTTCATTTCTTCTTCCACTTCTTCTTCCTTTGTTCTTACCATTCTGAAATAATAACTCCAGTATCTCACATATACTGTGATGTTATTATAAATATGGTACAACCATATTCATTATCCTATCCACCCTTTGAATAACATGTCACCATACGTGCGTACGTACGGCTTACCGTCTCCACGTCGTGGTGTAATTGTTATTCAATATAATATTATTTGGATAGGTATAATAATGATGTGTTACTCATGTAAATAATAAATCTAACATGTTAATGATTCTTTATATATGATATACCATCCTTTTATATATTATTTTAATATCAAAAGAATGATATTGTCGCTCGTGCGTACGTACGGACTACCGTCTCCACGAACGCGATGAGATTCATTCTCCATCGTAACCATTAAAGCGTAATTATCATTTTATAATTTAAAAATGATGTTTAAGGACTTGATATCATTCTGGATATGAATAATATACAACCTATCCTTTACAAACATGTCTTACGTAACAAAACATATGAAAGAAAACAAGTAAGTTAACACCCGAAACGGCGATAATACTAAGATATTATTATCAAATCAATATTAAAAGATCATATATGATATCATATTAATGTATATGATTATTGTATAATTTAATAACAATTATTTCACCATTATACAGGAGGTTAACCTACCCCAACCAAGGAAAAGTACAAGGTAAGGGTTATTTCACAATCTCTTCATTATCCGAGGTTGTATTATACGTAATAATCTACTGGGATCTCTTTATCATCCACATCCATGTTTCTTAGAAATGTATTTCAAAACATTTTTACTATTTACAAGAATATGGGTTAAAGTCATTTATACCCTTGTTTGACTTTTTATAAGAGGTTTATAAAGAAATCTTTCCGTCGTTTTCAAAACAAGGTCCTTTTTAACCTTTTCGACAGAATTGAGATAAGAATGTTTTTTTTACTTATGCGGCGGGTGCGGTTATTTTCCGCCGTTATAAAATCGTCAAAGCTTTCCTTACAAGCTTACAAGAATATTTTCAAGAAAATGTTTTATTTTATATGGCTCTTAAATGATTTCAAAAATAGAAAGAGATATTTCTCTAAAAAGTGTTTTGATTTCATCTATGTCAACATCCTTTAATGGATTTTACGCTTATTTGAAGTTGATTTATTATAATACAAAACTTCTATATTGTATTGAAGGTTTTGTGATATTTTTGACTGTGGATGTTCTATTTTATACCATTCATAGTTTATGGTGAAACTATTGACATTTCGTATGCTAGTTTTAATCCGAATGTTTATGTTATATTTCAAACTTTTCTTCAGATGAATGTGCTAAACAAGTATGTTCCGGGTTGGGGACCGGTAAAAGTAAGCCCTCCAGGTTGGGGACTGGTAAAAGTAAGCCCTCCAGGTTGGGGACTGGTTAAAGTAAGCCCTCCAGGTTAGGGACTGGTAAAATTATGCCCTCCGGGTTGGTGTCCGGTTATTAGAGGCACTCCGGGTTGGTGTCCGGTTATTAGAGGCACTCCGGGTTGGGTTCCGGTTAGAAGTAACCCCTAGGTCTTGGGATGAGGCCTAGACAAAGAAATTAACGTTTTAACATTATGCATTCCAACATTATGAAAGTGGTTATTGATTTTGCATGTGATTATTCGATTAGTAGAATATCCATGTGAACAAGTAAATGGCATTATTTCATTTTACTTTTGCCATACTATGTTGATGTTCAAGTTTAAAAGGCTTTTGTTTTAGTAATTCATTTCCTTAAATGTTTACGCTTATTTTGAATGTTCCGCTATGTTGTTATCCTTACTGGGCATTTGAGCTCACCCCTTTTCTATGTTTTATTTTTCCCAGGTAGTGAAGAAGTAAATTATGAATGACTTGCAAGGATATTATGAGGGGTTAATGGTGTGGATATGAAGACTTTGTTGTTGTAGTAGTTTTTCACTTTGAAATGTAATGTAAAACTTTATGATTATATCTAGTGTTTCCAAGGCTACTAAACCAATCGGTCTTTCGAGTTTTGATCTTTCTTGTGATCATGCCAATGTTACGAAGAAATGCACCGACTCTGGGTAGCTGGGGTCGGGGCGTTACAATTATCGTACATATAATAACAAAGACTTGGAATAAACCAAATATAATACAAGGGAAAAGCTTTATCACATCAAGGAACACATAGCATATCATCGTTGGAGTAAAGTAATAACATACATATATGTGATCACCGTCAAACATGATAAAAATATAATAGAAAAAATAATGGAATCTAGAATAAAAATGAGTTTCATTGGTTAAACATATACATCAACATGTGATCACAATAAAGCATGGTCATCAAGGTATTCAAACATAATAATTGTGCCCATGAAAACATACATCAACCCTTGTCTTTATTAAAAATTAATTTATTATTTATTAAATAAGAGTACACGTAATTTGATGAAAAACATCAATAATTATAAAGTATTTGGAAAATAGGTATAGTACAAAAAAATTTGCTATAGAGAATTAATCTCCATTGTTGAAAACGTCCATAACATGGCCATACTATTCCATCATACTTAAAACTGCCTAGGATAACCTAGGGACATACATAAGAAATGAGTGATCTGTAAATCCCAAAAAGGGAATAAATTAGGAATAACATGAAGAAATAATCACATGTTAGAAAATAGGTATATAAATGAGACATAAAATTCATTACAATCATAAACATGGTCAATGTGGTGTGATTTAACATGATAATCATAAAGGTAGTATGGGAAATGTGGAAACAGTTTTCAACATAGAATTATAAATATATTTTAATGATAACTACTAAGGAATCATGAAGAAAAAAGTACCATTTTGGATTAGGTTCACCCACTAATCCCATGCATGACATATCATGGTACAAAGAGATTAATCAATTCATTGGAGAACTATATAATTTCATGCATACCCATCACTTTCATATAATAACCTTTATAAGTGTTCCACACAGATAATTCAAAATGGAATAATATTTCATTAAATTTAATTCAATGATTAAGGAGTGTGGATGAAATACATGTAAGTACTATATAAAATTGGTATATTTTCATAAAGGTGAACACCCTTGATTGGAAAAAAGTATGGTTATTCACTACACAATTATTTGACACAAAAAATCATGATGAAATTTCAACAGTATAACGAGGGAGTATAAATGTTAATAGAATGGATTAATGAGATTGAAATAGTTCTATCATCATTTAGAAATAATATGGGTATTAAGGGGGATATGGTAGAATGTATCTCAACTTTAGGAAATGGAAATAAAATGTAGATTATAATGAATATTCTTGAATAAAGTGGATAAGGAGAAGATCTCTTTGTAAATTTATGCATGATAAATGGTGTACAAAAATGATCATTGGAGGGATTAATGATATTTAAAGAGAAATATAATCATTTATAAATAAAATGGACATTATGGGGGGTACCTAAAAATAAATCCAAATATGAAAAAATTATATTAATAAGAATAACGTAAAAGATGTGATTGAGTATAATAGAGAGTGGGAGATCCCTTATCTCGGGAGTGTGATTCCAAATTCATGGAAGGAGCTTCTTGAGATCATGGGGGAACCTTTTTGGGACTATAGAGAGGTTTGGATAGAGTATGTACATGCACCATGGTTTTTAGAGGATAGAAATGGGATCTCTCGTTGTTTTATATATGAAAGTAAACGTGGTTCTTTTTTATTTATTGAAATTAGGTTTTGGAATATATATAGAAATTTATTTAAAAGACTTTACATTAAAATTGTTTCCACATTTTAATACCAATGAGTGGTGTTTTTAATTATTTTATAAGTTGAAGGACATACATTATTAAAATATTTCCCTTAGTGATGTGGAAGTGGGTCATGTCCTTAGTGAAATGATTTTAAAACCTTAAAATATACTATGGGGTTTGAAGAATTCATAAAGGATTAAAAAAATAATCAAATAAACATGAAATTAGATCATTTTAAATTCTATGCATCTATTTGGATGTGGAAACCATTTATAGTGTTTATTACATCATTTTTGTTCATTATTATATCATAATACATAACATATAATTCTATCATATTTAATTTTACTTGAAAATTTGACTATCTTTGAAAATTATAAACAATTCACTGTCCAATAATTTCAAAATTCTGATTTCAAAAAAAAATATTTATTTTATCCAAATAATCTTATAAATATTTTATTTTTCAGTTTTAAAATAATAATCAATATTTATTGATAAATGCAAGTTTTTTTATAGTTATAGTTTTCAGACACTTATAAAAATTAATTTTGAAATCATAAACTTTATATGATCATATATATACAATAATGATAATTTTAAAAAATTATTTTCTAAAAATATTATTTATTTCAAAAATCCATTTATTTATCAGAATAAATAACTTAATTGAATTTTTTTTACCCAAATTTTTGATTTGTTTTTTTTATCAAAATAATTTATAATGTGACAATAATAAGTTAAAAATTTAATAATTTTTCTATAAAATATATTTATTCGTATTATTAAATTATTGATACATATCCCTTTATCTCAATAGAAAATTCCCTAAGTTTACGGTGGGCGATGGTGAGACTTTAAGGTGGTGGTTCAGCATACATTGATTGGGTCAAGATCTCGATGAGCTTGATCTTATCTCATAAATATCTTCACTCATACTTAATTCATTGGATCTAGAATTGGGATTGGTCAATGGAATATCTCAGTGATGTTATCTCCCTCAGATGCTCCGATGAATGGGATCTGTAGGGTGTGATCTTAATGGTTGAGGCCATCAATTCCTTTGTCTATGAAAATTTCATTTTTCGAACACCTGTATTTACACAAATCATATTATCACTTATTAAAAGATATATTATATATGGTAATGATGCAAAATATTATTTTAAATATAATAAAATATAATAATACTAGAAAATTGCATGTGATTTCTATAACTGTAATATATAACAGGGAATTTAATTCAACCACAAATGGAAATTCATTTCTGAATGTTTCGGCTGTTAAAAATCATGTATATAGGAGATCCCTAAATGATAATCAACTTCAAACCTCAATTTTTATTATGGATATGTTAACGATTCATCAAGGAATCATCACTTGAATCTCATTCATGTATTAGTCAATTTCAACCACTCACTAGTGATTCTTAGAGCTGATTCTGAAATTTTTATATCTAAAAATAAGTAAAACACCACATGAAATAAAAGTTTTTCTCTCCATGATAATTTTAAAATCATCAAATTAATTTATATCTTGGTCTCACCATTTCATCCATAGAAAAAAAAATATCTTACATGTCATAATAATTTTCTCTCTATTTAATAAACGTTGGTAAAATCAAGATAATAATTATTTATCACTCATTTAAAATTTACACATTATGACCATTTATGATAACTTTTTTTTATCTATGATCAAAATAAGAACAAAATTTATAATTGTTTCTGAGATGAAGGAAAATGAATAAAAGATCTTTCATGGTTTCCCCCTGTAAAGATATGATACCCAATATATGAGACTAATGGTATGCAATTTCATGGACGGAAACTGGATGAGAACATTTTTTGGTCAAAGAAGGAATCACAGATATGGTGTCAAAGAATTTTTGGACAACATGAACTCAATCAAATATAAAAAATAATGGTAGAATAATATTCAAGTATGTTTTATGTGAAGGTTGAGGGTGGATTATTGCATTAATATTCATAATTAAATTAATTATTTAATTTGGTATTTAGGAAACTATTGAATGAAATGTTCCCATGTTTATCTATAAAAGAATTTTTAATCCTAAATGTGTAAAATGAATTAATTTCAATTTTTATGGATTTAAAAAATTTAGAAAATTATCGTAGATGTAATTTAGGGAAGAATAAATGAAAACATTTTTTAAAACATTTTTATCAATAAAATAGAATTTATTAAGTTAAACATTGTTTACCCTTACATGTATTATAGCTTTCACATGTTTTTAAGGAGTTAAACCCTTGTTCAATGGAACAATATTGTTCTTAAACTTTAGAAACTCATTCTTACCTTTACACATTCTTTAGGGGACTGATGTCACAATTATATAGAATATAAGAAATTTATATCTCCCATATATAGTTGTAGGACACCCTTACATAACCATTGAAAATTTAGACTTACCTTCATACATTAGATGGCCTTTACTTATATTGCCTTTAAAAAAACTTAATTACCCTTACGTGATCATAAGGATTCTCAAATAACCCATACATAGCACAAAAGAACTCATTATTACCTTAACAAAAGTCATTACTAACCTTATGAAACCATTATAAATTATATATTACCATTATTAAATGGTTAAAAAAACTCTACCATTTTATTGAATTTTTTAACCATAAGTAGTCCCTACAAATAAGGGATACCTTTACGCAAATAATAATAACTACTTTATACACATACAAAAGGTCATATAACTCATCATATTGATACATTAACCATATTACTTGCATAAGGGTATAAATCATGTTAAAATTATCAATATTCTTACCTAAATGGCTTATAATTAACAAAATTGGTCTGAAATGTTATATAAAATTTAAATTTCAAATTGATCACACAATACAAATGGTTTTTGACTCCAAAGGATTTCCACTAGGTGTGAAAATTGAAAATATCTATTTACATATTAAAACAAGTATCCTAGTCATTAAATATTCTATATGATGAATACATAATGGAATTTGGTTTCATAGAGAGTTAATGTGTACCTTGTGTCTATAAAAGAATTAGTGGGAGTGTGGTCATTTTATTAATAGTTTATATTGATGAAATTTAACTAATATGAAATTAAATAGTTGAAATAATGACTTTTAAATAAAGTTTAAATACATTCTTCTCAATAAAATACATAGGCGATGTTTTTTATATTCTTGGGATCAAGATCTATCATGATAGATTACAGATACTCAATGGAATAACTCAATGAATTTAAAATTGAAAAGATACTGATGGGATTCAGTATAGAACAATCCAAGGTCATTTTGGTTCTTTTATCATATATAATTATTCGTACCAATAAAATGTGTTCTTAGACACATGTGAAAATAAAAATTTTGGAAAGTATTCCATATATTTTAGGGATGGGGTTAATTGTGTTTGTTATGCTATGTACAGTTCTAGATTTCACATATTCCTTGTGTACGGTTAGAATAAATCAATCTTAACCAAATGATAACCAATGGATGGTATTCAATACTGTCATTAAATATAAAAGGTGAAAAATGTATTTTTTTTTCCTATTCAATAGAGGGTATAAAGAACTATTTATCAAAGGATATGAAAATTCTTGTTTATAAGTAGATCAAGATTATCTAAATTCACAAACAAGATGCATCTTCATCCCCAATGAAGCTATTTTGAGGTTGGAGATCACAATGTAGGTTGTGGTCATAAATTATTTAGTAGAATATGATTATATTTAATCTTTATACATAGGTAAATAATTATTTTGGATATAATACCACATCTAAGGTATTAATATGGTACTCATTAGTAAAGAGAATATGATACTCTATAGTGATAATACGGCACTGGTGGATCTTTCAAAGGATCCATGATCACATCGGTAGAAGAAAACATAATATGGAAGTATGATCTCTTATGAAAATTTTCTTATAAGGGTGAATTGTAATTAAATGGAATATCAAAGGAAAAACATGGTATACCCCTTGAATAAATCCTTAATATAGCAGAATCATGATATTCATGTGAGGTCTAGAAAACCGATTCATTTGGAATTAGGATATAGTCCAAGTGGTAGTACATTGGAGTTTTTGTTCAAGAAAGAAATTTTTTACATTAGATTAAATGTATATTCAAAGAAATTAATGTTAGGTAAATATTATATTACTTACTATTCATTATCATTTATGTATATAATGTAATAATGTCCTAGAGTATCTATCACATTGAAATGAAAATATAGATTCCCCATAACGATGAGAAACATTAAATGTCATCGTGATACACTTATTTTTATTTTTATGGTTAGATAACATTATATGATGGGGAATATAGTAAGTTTACTATCATTTTTGAGTTCTCTCAAGAAAATTAGACTTCATATCATGAATTTTGAAAATGAAATCTCTAATTTTGTAGATTTGGAGAATATACCCACCATTTGGAATTAAAAAAGTTTATTTATTATTGGATATTCCTATATATGAGTGTATGTAGTGGTAATTAAACATATGATTTTTAAAAAGGCATATATTAACTTGTGGACATTAATTTATTGACCAAAACGATGATGCTATATATTCATATGAAGTAGGGAATGTTTGTTATGACATGAATGAAATGTTATTAATGAATAAATTGATGTAGTATTTTTTACATCCATTTTTATGAAAATTAATATATCATCATATTGATTGATGTAGAACATTCATATTAAATTTCAAGAAAATTATAACACACCATATTTCATGACGTCTTTATTCAGAATTTATTATATGAAGATAGACTTAATACAACCCTAGATTTTTTTTAGGCCTAGTATCTTAGTGAAATTGGGTACATAGAACATAAACATGAATCATGAGTAAAACATAATTATTTAAAAACTAAAAAAATCACCCTTATATTATTTGGACCTTTTAATAGAGTATCTACTGACCAAGGCATGTACATAATAAAGGGGTGAGTTATAAAGCCCATTAAGGGAATATATAAACCATGAAATAAGATAAATAAATACATGTGATCCAATCAGAATATATAGGTAACATAAAAGGGGTGATAATCATAATTTTGAACAATGGTTCATGAATCAATAGGATAACATAAATTAATCAGTGGAATTTAGAAATGACATAAAATATGACATCATAAATATTGTTCAAGGCTAACATCCAAGGAAACATAACATAGTGTGCTTAGTATAACCTCTCATGAATCATACATGGAATATAATGGGATTAAAACATTACCCAATGCATTGGAGGTATATAATTATGGGACCACCATTCACATTGATATCATGTACATTCATTAGTGTTCTAAATAAATCATATAACATAAGGATTTATCTCATAAATTTTAAATCCATGATTAAAGATTAAGGGTTACTAAAATTTAAATCCCATAGTAATTTTGGGTATGTAAAACTAGGTCAATACCCTAGAAGGTAAAAGGATGTGGGTATATACTATAAAAACTCATTTCATGGAAAATCAATAGATAATTTCACCCGCTGAATGAGTGTACAAAATGTTTTAAAGAAGTGGTAAATGAGAGTGAATAAGGTATTTAATTACATCTAAATAGTATGAATAGTAAAAATATACATAAATACATATCCCAACATGATAAATTGGAAAGTAAAATGAATGATAAAATTATGGTTCTTAAATAAATAGGAGAAGAGGATGATACTTTACATTGGAAGGCAGATTCGGAAATCTTGGGAGGAGCTTCCTATGTTCTTGGGGGAACCTTCAGTGGGCACTGGAGATGTAATGTTAGGAGAGTATATTTCATTATTAATTTCAATACTTATTTTTGAGACTCTATATGATACAGTAATCAAAACCAAAAACATACACATCATTTTTTCAATGGTTTCTTCCAAAGAGCAGTGGCTTTCAGTATTTTAGAAGGTGATGAATTTAACACATTAATATAATCACATAGATGTCATGGAAGTGAGTCATGTTTAAAAATAATTTATTTTAAAATATTAAAATATAATATTGCTTTTAGGAGGATATATTAATGGATTATAAAATTAATCTAATAAAATTTAAAAAATATATTTTAAGGGATAATCATAATTTGGTCTCAATAATTTTAATAGTATTTATTTCAACACTTTTTGGATTTTATGATGTCATAATACATATTTTATTGTTATTTCATATTTCATTTGTAACCAGAAACATTAGATATCTCAGATAATCGTGAAAATTTATCCATTAGATAATTTCAAGGTGATGATTTCTCTAAATATGTGATATAACACTTGTAAATAAAAAATCATTATTTATTGAAAAATTAAGGGTTGTTTTAACAATAATAGTTTTCTAACACTTATAAAAATTACCTTTAAAAATAGAAAATAATATTATCATTTTTCATTTTAAAATATTATTTGATAATAAAATAATTTTAATAAATTATTTATATCATAAATTATTCATATAATCAAAAATTTCTTCTTGATTGAAAATATATATTTCCAAAACAATCATTTTTTGTTTCATGATATAATAATCTAATTTTGATCACCAAAACATTTAATCATTTGAAAATAATATCATAAAGGGATAAATATAATCATTGTTTTTTAGAATGAAAAAAATTAAAATTCATATTATTGGGTTTCAGATACATAATACTTTATTACATGATTTAATTAACTAAGGGAAAGGTGTGTGATGCTTATATTTTCATGAGGTTGTTTGATGAACATGCTTTGTAATGTGATCTATGTAACACCCAAAGATTTCATAGTATATTATTTCTTCAAAATAATTCAATAACTTACACTACACACAATATCGAGTTGAAGCGCACCACGACTTACCAAACCTGCCGTTCAAAAGCGGTTATGAATAGTATTAACTGAATTTTGAACTATATATAATCCTTATAATTTTATAATCCATATTATGAGTTTCTTAAACATAATTTAAGAACTAATTCATTTTTTCAGATAAAAGAAGTATTTTTCAAAAAAATATACTTTTACCACCTTTTAATGGTGAACCTTTTTTAAATCAAATATTTGAAACTTTTATACATTCAATTTTACAAAATAAACTTCTTATTTAGAATCGGGACATAAGAATTTAGTTTCAATAAAATTTTGGTGTTTTCCTGATAACTTTCATATTTGGGTGAATAGTGAAAAATACTATATTTTAACTGAAAACAAATTTTTTAATCAAAATAATTTATACTATTAAATTATACATATTAACAGTTTGGATGTATAAATAGATTATATTTTTACCATTTAATCCAATTCTGGTCATTGTAAGTAATTTCAATTTGAAATTGGATAAAAGCAAGTGTCAAAATTTTGATAGTTATTATCTCTTAAAAATACGCCTTTTGGTTTTGACTGCAAGAATTAATTTTAAATTAATAAATAAAACTTCTGTGTGTTTAATTTGGTAAAATAGACTTCAATATTGAATTTTGAATATCAAAATTAGCTTAGGGTGAATTTTTGGTATTTTTCTGAAAACTTTTAATTTTTGATGAATAGTGAAAACACTGAGTTGTAGTTTAAAACCGAACTTTTATTTAAATAATTAACTATTTTATTTAAATTTATTTTATGTAAAAATATATACATAATACCTATATAAGTTCAATTTAATTCATTGGATACAGTTTATAATAATTTTAGATATATAAATTTTTTTTGAACTTTTCACCATCTTTTACTCATCTCCTAGGAGAATTTGCAAATTCATATAAAACATAATTTTACGGCTTTTGTGAGTGAAATTTCTAAAATCTGAGAGACGCGGTTAATATCAAGTAGTAAAATGTGGTTCAATAAAATGAAAATAATTTTTGTTGAATAGTAACTTTTTACTTTTATTTACCACGGTTAAAAGTAAATTGGGTAATTAAGGGTAAAAATGATGTAATTATTACCGTAACACGTGTATTATTTCTATTGGTTAATTGTAATTAGACCAAAAAACCTTATAATAAAATATGAACCTCTTTGTCCTATTTGAATTAGATTAGGACATTTATTATTATTTAATTCAAAGAAGAGTTAAAAGTGTTAAATTCAAAGTTTAATAACAAAAACATTTGTAATATAGGGTTACACATAAGATAAATTCGACTATAAATATTAATTAGAAAGATAAAATGCTTTTATACATAATTTTTGTTTGTTAATAATTTCTAGAGATTAAATAATTAAATTTATTAATGATACAACGATGATGCAGTAATTACCTTATTAATGAAAGAATAAAATAAATGGTATTATAAATATTAAAATAAATATAATTTCAAAGTTTTTATGAAATACACGAATTTTATAGGTGAATATGACATTTTAGGGATGATTAAATGTATCTTATTCAAGGTAATCAACTTGGTATGACTTTCACAAAAACAAAATACCAAATAGTGTCAAAATTGAAATAAATTAATATTTAAAACAAATACAATATTATTGGATGATATAATATTCCTAAAAATTTAAGGTTCAGCTAACGGGCTTAAATAATATTATATATGTCATTAATGAGCAACTTTAGGTCCTCTTGGAAGTTTATAGTAATTTTATTAACCATATAGAGTAAGAATACAAGAAGACACAATAAAAGTTACACTATTTAACTAAGAGTTAAATCTAAAATATAAGGTTAAAATGTTAACCTAAACTTGTATAAATCCTATTGGTTGAATATTTTTAGACTCATACTTACCTTATACTTTAAATAATACTTTTTTTCAGCCATTAGAAACTGAAAATGATTTTATTATAAAATAATATTTTAAGTTTTTTCTAAGGTGCCCCTCACCCCTCTTATAAAAGGGCACTCTTCCTTCAATCTAATTCACACTTCCAAATCCATTTGGCTCGGCCAAAGACTGACCAAATATCCTCCCAACTTCCCTCAAATCAACATAGAGGCCTTATTTTGATCATAAATCCAACCTAAGGAGCCCTTTTGGTCAAATCAAAAGGAAGAGCCCGAAGAAGAGGTAATGATTTCACCACCCTCTTTCAAGTTCCTTTCTTCTTCCACTTCCGTTTTCTTTGTTGTTTCCATTATAAAATAATAACTCCAGTATCTTCTATATACTTTTATGTTATTATAATTATGTTACAACCAAATTAATTACTATATACACCCTTTGAATGACATGTCACTATACGTACATACGTACGGCTTACTGTCTCCACATCGTGGTGTAATTGTTATTCAATACATTATTATTTGGATGGGTATAATAATGATGTGTATTTGATTTAAATAATAAATATAACATGATAAGGATTGTTTATATTTGATATACCATCCAATTATATATTATGTTAATATCAAAAGAATGATATTTTCACTCATGCGTACGTACGGATTACCGTCTCCACGATAAGATGAGATTCATTTCCAAGTTCACCATTCATCGACTATTATAAAAATATATATTACTAATATGTATGTCATATATGACATAATAATTCTACTGGAGATATATATATTTATATATATAAGTATTTATGTACTTACATATATCTTATTCACTTACTTCGGTTCTATACTGTATGAAAACGGAAACAACGTTTATGCGTACGTACGGACTACCATCTCTTTAAACGGTGTTTTCCATTTCAAATATATGTCTATTATAATTATTTATATTCTAAATATATATGATATATAAATCATGATTTATATTTTGGATGTATTTAAATCATGATCTATGTGATACAGTAAAGATTAACAAGTTAAAACACGTACGATAAAGAAAGCGATTATTACCCGAAATATTAATATGACATGAAAATTATTATTAAATGGGTAGTATAAATTCATAAATGAAAAATGTATGATATTATAAATATTAATATGGTTCTGGAATAATTTAATAACATACTATAGACTTCATACAGGAGGTTAAACGTATCCTCGACTAAAGGAAAGTTCAAGGTAAAGGGATTTCATCTCACTCCTTATTCCCATGAGATTCATACCATATTGCCACTATTACCTTTTGTGTGGTGTAAGTACTTCCCATAATTGTATTATTTGTGAAATAATCTTTAATTTAGGTGTATTTACCTATTCATTGTACGATACCTCTTTCATGGGGTGTATGTTTCGTAAGTTACAAAATTGGTCAGGGTTAATTTCACAATCTCTTTATTATCCGAGGTTGTTTTTACGTAAGTATCTCCCCGGACATATTTATTATCCATGTCCATGTTTCATAAACTAGTTTTCAAAGGGATTTTATTAAGTGAATTTTTACTAAAACATTATTTTAAATGTTTTTAAGATTTATCCTTCTAACCCATTCTCATTAATGTCCATGTTTTCAAAATGGTTTTAAGGATTTATTTAAATGGACATGAATGTTTTAAAATTTTAATTACATTCAAAAGTTTCAAAGTGGTATGGGACACTTTGATTCAAAAATGTATTTAAATGTATTCCTTTCTAAATTGTGTGACTTTTAGGTATTTTCATGAAAAATGGACATTTCTCTCAAAGAGTTTTACAAATAATTTTAATCTATTTCAAAATCCATTAATGAATTTTAAACTTGTTTGAAGTTGATTTATTATGATACAAATCTTCCATATTGTGTTGAAGGTTTTGTGATATGTTTGATTGTGGATGTGCTATTTTTATACCATTCATGGTTCATGGGTAAAGTACCGACGTTTTGTATGCCAATTTTAATACGAATGTTTATGTTATGTTTAAACCTATTCTTGTGAGGAATGCATTAGACTTAATAAGTGATGGGTGGAGCCCGCTATAGCTCCTCGATGCATCGGTAGGTCTCATGAGACAAACTAGTTTCTTAGCACAAGGCCTTGACAAAATCTTATTTGTAGTCTTAGAACAAGGCCTTGACTATGTGGTTATGATAGTATGGCATTATGAATTCCATCATTATGAAAGTGGTTAGTGATATTGCATGTGATTATTCTACTAGTAGAATATCCATGTGAATAAGTAAATTGGATTACTTCATTTTAATTTTTTCCATATTATGCTGAAGTTCAAGTTTAAAATGCTTTTGTTTTAGTTATACATTGCCTTAAATGTTTAAGCTTATTTTTGAAAGTTTCCGTTGTATTGTTATCCCTACTGAGCATCTGAGCTCACCCCTTTCTATGTTTTATTTTTCCCAGGATTCCAAGTGTATTGTGATTGATATGCCAGGTTAAGCCAAGGGAATAATGGCATTCATAAAGGATTTTTATGTTGTTTTGTATGTTATAAAGTGTAATGTAACATTCATGTATGTAATCTATTTTCCAAGACTGAAAAACCAATCGGTCATTCGGGACATGATTCCTTGTAATCATTCCAATGTATTAAAATAATGCACCGACTCTGGGTGACTGGGGTTGGGGCATTACAGTTGGTATGAAAGAAAGTCTAGCAATAAACTTGGAAACTAGATTTAGATAAACTCTAATTAGAGCACATTACCATAAGATAAAGTTTGAATATTCGTATAGAATAACATCCTAGAATTTTGGTAATGTAAATATTTTGTGGGTTTTCCAAGAAAATACATCCCTGTCTAGATATGAGCAGGTAGAGGTGTCTCTAGCACAGATGTACCTATGAGTAAAACCCAAAAACACCTCTTTGATCTAGACTCGAATGAGAACTGGTGCACGGAAACGGGTCTTGCTGCACTCGTGGTTACGACACTCATGAGGGATATGCTTAGGATAATTCTCATTTTCTTTACAAATCACTATAAAGGGTTTATGAGTATATACCTCCTAAAAGAAAACATTTTTTGTGATTATGGATTATATCCATAAACTATTCAATTTACGTTAGGTATTTTACATGTTTGGAATTATGAATTGTGATTCATAAACTAACATAGTGTATGCCATTGTATAGAAATGGCACCTAGTAGAAGGAATGTGAACTCCAGTAATACGTATGATCCAATGAGTAAGAAGGATAATATCTTTCATGGTATTAAGCCAACATTAAGAAGGAAAATAGCCCCATATATTCTAAAAATATGATGAAATAGTATCATGTGTTAATAAGATAAGTAAATAATTCTCTGATTCCTACGGCTTTGAAGGGAAGAAAGAGAAGAAAAGGATGGAAGAGAGAAAGATTGATAAAGGGAAGAGGGTAAAGAAGAATTTTTTATATGTGATAAATATGGAAAGAAACACCCTAGAACATTCCTGAAGGGGATGGGAGTTTGTTATAAGTGTTTAGAAAAAGGAAACCAATTACGTGACTGCAAGGGAAAGAAAAATGTTTCAAATGTACAATGCTTCATCTCCAAGGAGTTGGGACACAATGCGAACAAATGTCCAAATCATAAGAGTATACCACAAATGATGTTATTGGATTATAATAATGTTATGATACTACCTCAGATGAAGTGGAATGACTAGTGTTCTTATGTTTCTATTTCATTTGAGTGTTGTATCAATAGTATACTACTTACATGAATTATGGAGATAAATAAGGGTTGTACTGCAGTACTATTTTTTTGAGGATTTGAGATTATATGGTTCTAAGAAAAGTGACTTAATAGTAAGCTACACATTTTGGAAAATACATGGTCGAAGGAAAGGTAATCCTTAATATGGTCCTGATAATGAGGTACTGTTTTTGGAATAAGATATGGTTGATTTTGGTAATTCAGGATGTTGTGATGTTTTAAAATAATACATGATGAAGGCATTCACATGTTATTACCAGTAAAAAGGATTCTCATTAGGTTTAACTTCCTTATAAATTTTGGACTAAGATTTTGGATATAAGTATTTCGGATAATTCTAATGGCTGGAATGGATTAAGTTTGAAATTGGATTCGATTGTTAAGGTTATTTTTGGATTTCCATAAAAAGGAAAACTTGGAGGTCGGGCGGCAACCCATCGCATCCGGAAAGGCCGCGAGACTTGAACCCACAACCAAAGGGTGAAAAGGGTGTATCACTAACCACTGGCCCACGTGATGTCCTGGATTGAATAATGTTTTTTAAAGGGGTCTGGTAGATGAATTATAAATTCATATTTTTGTAACCTTATATGAATAGGATAAATAGAATATTTTTTTAAGATCTATTATCTTTTACAGTGAAAGATGAGTTTGTGGTAGAAATTGGTTAAAGGATGGAAATCTACTTCAAAAGTATACATTTTTTTCTTCTCTTATTCTATGAATAAATAAATTCTTAAACATTAGGTAAGGTATCTTAAAACCAAAAATGTGTTATCCAAATACCTTACGTTTTGTTGAACCGATGGTATTTTAAATCATCATAGATTTGTGGCTTTGAGGCCCACAATTCTACAATTGTCTGTGATTGATGACCTTAATCACTCCCTATAAATATTTATTTTTTCCTCCAATTATGTGTCTCTAATTGCCACCAATTTTATCCTAATAGAGATCATAATTTGGTGGTGACTTTTTCATTCCCCTTTTCCTCTAATTAAGACAAAATTTTAATAACCCAATTTCTGATGTGGGTTTTCCCAAAGGTATTTTAAATTTTAAACCTTTTATTTTCAAAAAATAATTTCAAATTGTGAGGAAAAAATTTATTGAAGGAGGGGAGAATGTAAAACCCCAAGATTTCATAGTATATTATTTCTTCAAAGTAATTTGATAACTTACACTACACGAAACATCGAGTTTAAGCACACAACGACTTACCAACCTAGCCATTCAAAAGCGGTTATGAATAGTATTAATTTAATTTTGAACTATATATAATCCTTATAATTTTAGAATCCATATTATGAGTTTCATAGACATAATTTAAGAACTGATTCATTTTTTCAGATAAAAGAAGTATTTTTCAAAAAATATACTTTTACCGCCTTTTAATGGTGAACCTTTTCTAAATCCAATATTTAAAATCTTTATATATTTAATTTTACAAAATAAACTTCTTATTTAGAATCATGACATAATAATTTAGTTTTAATAAATTTTTGGTGTTTTTCTGATAACTTTCATATTTGGGTGAATAGTGAAAATACTATATTTTAACTGAAAACTTTTTTAATCAAAATAATTTATAGTGTAAAATTATAAATTTTAATGGTTTGGAAGTATAAATAGATTATATTTTTACCATTTAATCTAATTTTGGTAATTGTAAGTAACTTCAATTTGAAATAGGACACAAACAAGTGTCAAACTTTGGATAGTTATTATTTCTTAAAAATACGCCTTTTGGTTTTGACAGCGGGAATTAATTTTAAATTTATAAATTCAAATTCTATGTTCTGAATTTGGTAAAATAGACTTCAATATTGAATTTGTAACATCAAAATTAGCTTAGGGTGATGTTTTGGTATTTTTCTGAAAACTTTTAATTTTTAATGAATAATGAAAAACACTGAGTTATAGTTTAAAACAGAATTTTTATTTAAATAATTATCTATTTTATTTAAAATTATTTTAGGTCAAAATAGATACATAATACCCATATAAGTTCACTTTAATTAATTAGAGTCAGTTTATAATAATTTTAGATATATAAAAAATTTATTGAACTTTTCACCGTCTTTTACCCATCTCCTAGGAGAATTTTTAAATTCATATAAAACATAATTTTACCACTTCTGTGAGTGGAATTTCTAAAATATGAGAGACACGGTTAATATCAAGGAGTAAAATGTTGTTCAATAAGATGAAAATAATTTTTGGTGAATATTATCTTTTTACTTTTATTTACCATGGTTAAAAGTAAATAGGGTAATTAAGGGTAAAAATTATGTCATTATTACCCTAACACATGTATTAATTCTATTGTTTAATTTTAATTCGACCAAAAACAACCTTATAATAAAATATTAACCTCTTTTGTCTACTTGAATTAGATTAGGACATTTATTATTATTTAATTCAAAGAAGAGTTAAAATTATTAAATTCAAAGTTTTATAACTAAAAATTTTTTAATATAGGGTTACACATAAGATAAATTCAACAATAAATATTCATTATAAAGATAAAAATATTTCCTACATAATGGTATTTTATTTATAATTTTTAGAGATTAAATACTTAAATTTATTAATGATTCAATGATGATGGAGTAATTACCTTATTAATGAAAGAATCAAATAAATGGTATTATAAATATTAAAATAAATATAATTTCAACGTTTTTACGAAATCCACGACTTTTATAAA
This sequence comes from Viscum album, assembly GCA_963277665.1. NCBI lineage: Eukaryota > Viridiplantae > Streptophyta > Magnoliopsida > Santalales > Viscaceae > Viscum > Viscum album. Next base: position 726,042,284 of record OY728126.1, on the reverse strand, counting down.
AGAATATGACATGTTAGTGATGATTCAATGTTTTTTCTTTCGAAGTAATAAACTTGGTATGACTTTCACAAAAACAAAATACCAAATAGTGTCAAAATTGACATAAATTATTATTTAAAATGAATACAATATTATCGGATGATATAATATTCCTCAAAATTTAAGGTTCGGCCAAAGGGCTTAAATAATATTATATATGTCATTAATGAGCCACTTGAGTTCCTCTTGGAAGTTTATAGTAAATTTATTGATCATATATAATAAGAATACAAGAAGACACAGTAAAAGATAAACTATTTAACTCAAAGTTAAATCTAAAAGATAAGGTTTAAATGTTAACATAAACTTGTCTAAAACCTATTGGTTGAGTATTCTTCGACTCATACCCACCGTAACCTTTAAATAATACATTTTGGAGCCATTAGGAACCGAAAATTATTTTTTTATAAAATAATATTTTATGTTTTTTCTAAGGTGCCCCTCACCCCTATTTTAAAAGGGCACTCTTCCTTCACTCTAATTCACACTTCCAAAGCCATTTGGATCAGCCAAACCCTTCACAAATATCCTCCCAACTTATATAAATTCAACCTAGAGGCCTTATTTTGATCATAAATCCAACCTAATAATCCATTTTGATCAAATCAAAAGGATGAACCCGAAGAAGAGGTAATGATTTCACCACCCTCTTTCAAGTTCCTTTCTTCTTCCACTTCCTTTTTCTTTGTTGATTCCATTATAAAATAATAACTCCAATATCTTATATATACTATGATGTTATTATAATTATGTTACAACAAAAATTCATGATTCTATCCACCCTTTGAATGACATGTCACCATACGTGCGTACATACGGCATATCGTCTCCACGTTGTGGTGTAATTATTATTCAATACATTATTATTTGGATGGGTATAATAATGATTTTTATTTTATGTAAATAATAAATATAACATGATAAAGATTATTTATATATGATATAACATCCAATTATATATTATTTTAATATCAAAAGAATCATATTTTATCTCGTGCGTACGTACAGATTACCATCTCCACGACGCGATGAGATTCATTTCCAAGTTCACCATTCATCGACAATTATAAAAATATATATTAATAATAAGTATATAATATATGTCATAATAATTCTGCTGGAGATATATATATTTATATATATAAGTATTTATGTACTTACATTTATCTTATTCACTTACTTCCGTTCAATACTATATAAAAACGAAAACATCGTTTATGCGTACGTACGGACTACCGTCTCCATAAACTATGTTTTCCATTTCATATATATGTCTATTATACATATTTATATTCTAAATATATATGATATATTAATCATGTTTTATATTATGGAAGTATTTAAATCATTATCTAAGTGATACAATCAAGAGTAACAAGTTAAAACAAGTACGATAAAGAAAGTGATTATTACCCAAAATATTAATATAACATGGAAATTATTATTAAATGGGTAGTATAAAGTAATAAATGAATAATTTATGATATTATAAATATTAATATGGTTCTGGTATAATTTAATAACATACTATAGTCTTCATACAGGAGGTTAAAAGTTTCCTCGACTAATGTAAAGTGCAAGGTAAGGGGTTTTCATCTCACTCCTTATTCCCATGAGATTCATACCATATTGCCACTATTACCATTTTTGTGGTGTATGTACTTCCAATAATTGTATTATTTGTGTAATACATTTTAATTTATGTGTATTTACATATTCATTGTACGATACCTCTTTCATGGGTGTGTGTTTTGTAATTTAAAAAATTGGTAAGGGTTAATTTGAAAATCTCTTTATTATCTAATGTTGTTTTTACGTAAGTATCTACTGGGACATAATTATTATCCATTTCCATGTTTCATAAAATAGTTTTCAAAGTTATTCTATTAAGGTATTTTTTACTAAAACATCATTTTAAATTTTTTTAAGATTTATCCTTCTAAACCATTTTCATTAATGCCTATGTTTTCAAAATGGTTTTAAGGATTTATTTAAGTGGACATGAATGTTTTAAAATGTTAATTAATTTCAAAAGTTTCAAAGTGGTATGGGAAAGTTTAATTCCAAAATGTATTTAAATGTATTTCTTTCTAAATTGTGTGAATTTTAAATGTTTTCATGAAAAAGGGATATTTCTCTCAAACAGTTTTACAAATCATTTTCATCTCTGTAAAAATCATTTAATGGATTTTAAACTTGTTTGAAGTTGATTTATTATGATACAAATCTTCCTTATTGTGTTTAAGGTTTTGTGATATGTTTGACTATGGATGTGTAATTTTTATATCATTCATGGTTTATGGGTAATGTATCGACATCTCGTATGCCAGTTTTAATACGAATGTTTATGTTATGTTTAAACCTATTCATGTGAGGAATGAATTGGACTTAATAAGTGACTGGTGGATCCCGCTATAGCTCCTCGATTCATCGGTAGGTCTCATGAGCCAAACTAGTGTCTTGGAACAAGGCCTTGACAAAATATTATTTGTATTCTTGGCACAAGTCCTTACCTATGTGGTTGTGATAGTCTGGAATTATGCATTCCATCATTATGAAAGTGGTTAGTGATACTGCATGTGATTATTCGACTAGTAGAATATCTGTGTGAATAAGTAGATTAAATTACTTCATTTTAATTTTTTCCATATTATGATAAAGTTAAATTTTAAAAGGCTTTTTTTTAGTTATACATTGCCTTAAATGTTTATGATTATTTATGAAAGTTTCCACCGTATTGTTATCCTTACTGAGCATCTGATCTCACCTCTTTCTATGTTTTATTTTTCCTAGGATTCCAAGAATTGTATTGGGATTGATATGCATGGTTAAGCCAAGGGAATAGTGGCATTCATAAAGGATTTATTATTTTGTTCTGTATTTTATAAAATTTAATGTAACATTCATGTATGTAATCTATTTTCCAAGACTGCTAAACTGATCGGTCCTTCGGGACTTGATTCCTTGTAATCATGCCAATGTATTAAAATAATGCACCGACTCAAGGTAACTGGTGTTGGGGCATTACAATCTAGATGAGCATCAAATCCCACCATAAATGATTTTACACATGCATAAATTTTTGGATCTCTTCTTGGGATTGGTTAATGGAAATCTCTAGTGATGATATCTCTTTGAGAAGCTCTGATAAATGGGATACATATGGTACTCCCTTACTGATCGAGGCCACAAAAACCTTTATCTGAGTCAAATAGACTTTATCATAACCCTTTATATAATAATCATAATATTCAATGCTTAATAACTATATTATAATTATATATGATTATTAATATTATTTTAGATATTATAAAACATTCAATAGTCCAAAATAATTAAATGACTACATGTGTTTTGTATAACTTCATTTCATAAAATCTCATTTACTCATTTTAAAAAATGAATTTTATTTATAGATGATGGGGTAATTACATTATTCCACCCTTCATAAATTTATCTATATAAATTTCATTTTCTCCCAAAAAATGGGGGAACATATGTTTTATAAGGTCCTTTAGTTCCCATATCTCTTCCTCAAACATCATATTCCACCAAAACACTTTGAATAGGTTATTTTTTTCATTTCATATGACTTTTACATTCAATTTATGATCTTCCAAAACTGCTCCTCAGAAAAAATATTATCATACAATGGTATTGCCTCTGGATTTAGTATATGTGAGGGGAATAGTTTGTACTTACTCAAATGGGATACATGGAAGACATCATGTAATTTAGATTGGTTGTGAAGGAGTCCTAGTGAATTGGACAACTATTTGATGTGATCAATGACTTTAAAGAGGTTTAAGTATGTAAGACTAAGCTTTTCCTTCATCCAAAAACACATGAATTCATTCCATGACTATATATATGAAGGCACACATTATCTCTAACCACCTACTCTAGGTTTCATCAATGATTATATACATATATGTTTTGTTGACATTATGAAAATTTCATATTGATGCTCTTATGAGGAAAACAATATTCATGAGGGTGACAAGAAGTGTTGAAGCTCAGTTCTATATCCAACTCTTGATAAATGATTCATCAAAAACCTTTAAAAAATCATCAAAAAATATATCAGATACAATAGTGAGTGGAACTTTAGTCATTCATACAACTTCTAGTTTATAAATCATTTTGTATTGGTTCAAGGAGTAATATTTCATCATTGAAATGAAATGTGCTGACTTTGTATGGTGATCGAATACCACCCAAATAGAATTATTCTACTTAGTTGTCCTGGGGATTCCAATGAAATAATACTAATTTATATTATCTGATTTATATAATAGTATGGATAACGATTTCATCACACTATTGGAATTATTTCCTTCATCCTTTACTTGGTGCAATACCAACAATTATGATAAAAAATATACAATATTTTTATTCATGTTACCACATAATATTTTCCCTCAAATATCTATACATTTTTTAAATCCTAAGTTTAATAGAGATGTATGAGATATGAACAAAATCCATAAGTTCCCTCTTATGTTATGGTTTTGATGTGACACATATATAAGTTAAAGAACTTATAACCCCATCTCTAATAAAGTTAAATCCCAGAATATTTTCTAACATCTTCCATAGAAACACATCATTCTTATAACACTCCTTTAAACCATAGAGAATATATAGTCAAGAATTTATTTAAGTATGGTAGGATAAATATCCATTATTAATCCCATGTCTATACATTTCATGTCTAACAATATTGTACCCCTTGAAAACCTCATCATAAATAGGGATAAATTGTCCTTTCTACCCAGAGAATCTTCCACTTAATTTTCCTTCCCAAAATGGAAATGGATTTAATTAAAAAAATCTATTATTAGATTTAACCACCATAATTGTAACATATTCATATACATGTGTGAAAATATATACATTAGTATATATTGGTTCTTATATATGGAATACTTTTCTTTGTAGAGATAATTTCACCAAATCATGAATTCTATGATCATTGTAACCAATTCAAGATCATGTGATGGGGAGTTTCTCTCATATATATCTGATTGGAAATTGGAAGAGGGTATCAATTTTCACTCTTACATGAGTAAAAAACCCAGTCCCCTTTCATTTGAATCATTGTATATCAAAATTCCTTCCACACTAGAGGGGAATGTGAACATTGGCGCACTGATATGATTTTTCTTCATCTCTTTAATGATTTCTTCACATTCATCATTCCATACAAATTTGACACCCTTCCAATTTATTTTTGTTAGTGGTATTGAAAACAATGAAAATTTTATCGCAAATCAACAATAGTACCCATCAAATACAAGGAAAATACAAATTACCCTCATAAATTTTGTTTCGGGATATCCTTCAATTGCATCAATTTTTTACAGATCCACAAATATCCATTTTTTATGATAACATATCCTATGAATGTTGCTCCAAAAAAAACTCACATTTACTATACTTATTAGTTTAATTTTCATTCTTTATTTAGGAGTAGTTAAGAATATCATCTATAAATACCAACACATTTTTTTTTGATGTAATCCTTAAAGTACTTATTCATTATATCTTTAAATGTTGTTTGAGAATTTTTGTGTCCAAAATCGATAATTAAGAAAACCTTCTTCTCAGACCTCATATGACAATATTTTTTGGGGATATCCTCCTTATTTACCTTTAATTGACAATATCCCAACCACGGATCCACCTTATAGATGAAATATTCTCCACAAGGTTGATTAAATAATTCATCAGTCTATGTAAGATGATACATGTTCATTATCATGATCTTTTTGTGATAGCGATATTCAATATAGCGGTGTATGGACCAACCATTATTTTTAATGAAGAGGACCTATGCACCCTATGAGGAAGCACTTCGATTTATAAAACATTTATCCAGATTCTCTAGTACTTGTTTCCTTATCTCCTCATGTTCAATAATTTTCATTCAAAGTGGGGTCTTGGATATTTTAAAAGATCTAGGTATACACCAAATTGAAAACTCAATATGATATCTAGGAGCAGGACTCGAACATTCATTGAAAAACTCATTAGTCAATTTCCTTCCAATTGGAATTCAACCATGGATGATATCTTATCTAGTATCAATCATTTGGTCTTGATATGATTTCCATCATAGTAATAATATCTATTATTACTATGATAGATTCAAAAAAAATGATTCCTACTCATTAAAATCGAATAAAATAAGATGGTGATTTACAATATGATGGGTGATTTGATTCTCATTGAAATTTATATGGACTCTTTTAAAGGAAATAAAATTCATTCCTATAATATCAATGAAATCCATAAGGGAGTGTATGAAATTGTTTTTGAAAATATTCATCCCAAAAATTTATATGGGGGATGATTTATATGATTGGGATGCAATAATTTTATATTTTCCATCTTCATGGATTACTAGGCATCAATTTTTTAAGGTGGTTTTTTAATTGTTCTACTAAAATTGTGTGATAGGAATGAATATATATATATATATATATATATATATATATCCAAAATCAAATAGTATGTATTATATACATTAATAAATAACTTAAATTCCTATCACCTCATTTTTATCAGGATTAACCTTAGTAGTTCTGATTTCATACACTCTCCCCTTCTCAATAGAACTTAGAAGTTGTTTTCATCAGTTTTCTTCAACAACCATTGACATAGGGAATTCATTTTGAATGGTGTACATATTTCTTATAAATGAAAAATTTTATGATAGGATGATGTTTGACTGGATAATTCCATAATTCCATAACATTGGTGGGTTCTTACCATTCGCAATTGCTAATTACATGCATGTACTTCCCACACCTAAATAATTTACATGTCCCCTTCAGGTAATTACCCAGATGTTTCTTTAAACACTTTTCAAAAGAAATATGATTCCCATTATCACCCCTATGATATTTTTCTATCACAAAATATAATTAAAAGCAATTTTATACTTCTTCTATCAAGTCCCAAATGACCCTAGAGATTTTTTGATTTCCATTTTGAAGGTTACATAACATTAGAATATTTATTAATTGTTTTAATTTTATTAAATAGCCAATTATCTTCATCAATTCATCATTATCCCAGCAAATAAGTTTTCAATTTTACATTTTGGGTCGATGAAAAAAATGTATGTGTATTGTAAATGTCTTGTGATATCTTCCTCCCACTCCCTGAAGGACTTTTCATCATTTTTCAGGAGGTAATAGAAATAATTCCCTATTTTAGGTTGGTGAGTATGAGGAAAATATTTTTTGAAAAAAAAAATTGAATTACATACAATCCATCACATTTATTTCCTCCTTAGGCTTAGTATTTTTTTCCATCATCCACTATATATCATATTATGACTTCATATGAGAAATAGATATCCCTACCTTCCCTTTTTAGAGAATTAAAAGATATAAAATATCATTTCAATGTGATCTACTCATTTTACTGAAATTAATGTATCTGAATATCCATTGAGGTTTGGAGGCCTATATCACATAATGATCTCAACTATAAATTAAATTTTCTTATAGGTATTTTAGTGTTCCTTCTCATTCTGGTATCTATTCAAAACCATAGTCCATTAATAATTTATTTTCCTGAAGTTCATGATTCATGATCTCGTCTTGTTTGGAATCTGATTTGAGTCATCATCATGTTACGTCTCACATTGGTTGCTAACATGAATCCTCCTATTTTCATAGATTAATTAGAAATAAATGGAAAATTTGGGGTGAAAATATTTTAAATATTAATTAAATTAAAGGGAATCCATGAAAATTAAATGGAAAATCATAAATTAAATTTATTCATTGACCTATAAATTTCTAGGTTTCTATATAATCCATCCATTATCTATTTTCTAATATGAAATACTATGGTCAATATTGTTCACATAACAATAGTCCACAATAATCTTGTGAATTTACTAAAGAAGATTACATGGGAGTATCGAAATAGTTTTGTAGTAAATCCTATTATTGTAAACCTGGTGATGATTGTGTCCATCTCAATGTTCCATTTTCGAGGTTATTTCACGAAATTAGAACTATGGATGAACCAAATCCATCTATAGTATCCAAAAATGGATTCATTTTCATAGAAATTTCTTCCAGTATAATTTTTCAAAATTTATATTTTTTACACTTTTTAGTCATATCACTATAGAATTCACTAGAGTTTTCTAATCCTAATTTCCAAAAATAACTAGACATTTTGATGATATGAACTATAAAAACATATATTTTATAATATTTTAATTCATGATTTATTACGTAAAGATACACTTAATAAAACCCCTAGAGATCTTGAGGTAATGTGTATTTCATAAATTTTGTACACAAAAAATTTACAAGAATCATGGGTACAATATCATTATTTATAAACTGGTAAATGATCCCTTCTATTCCTTGGATCTTGTACTAATACATATGATAACCTTGTGATATACATATGAAATAGGAGATCTATATAGCCCAGTAGGATAATAAAAAAATCATTTAAGAAGGTAAATTACTTCATGTGATCCCTTAGTCATATCAAGTTAAATAAGTGTGGTGATAACCTAATATTGAACAATGAGGCTTGACATAACATGATAACATAAAGGAAAAATAATAATGTTGTAAGAACATAAAACATGAAATCCTAAACATAATAAAGGAAATATATCAAGAAGACAAAATTTAATTTACTTAGTATAGTATCCCATTCACCATACGTGTGGTATATTGAGATAAAAATATTACCCATTGCATTTGAGGTCTATATAATTCTGGGCCCAACCATTACATTCATATCATTAACATATATAAGTGGGAAACATAGATCAAACCACATAACGTTTCCTTTAATCAGTTTTATCCACATTATCAAGGAGTTCATGTTACATAAATGTTAATACCTGATTAATTAATCATTTAAAAAACATTGTGAGTACCCTAGGTGAAAATGGTGACTAGTTTTCACTACATAAATATTTAGCATAGGAAATCACAGAATAATTTTGGTAGCATAATTAGAGTACATAAATGTTTATAAAAGAGGTGAATGAAAGAAAAAATGGTCTCTAAATAATTTAAAATAATAAATACAAAAACATTGTTGTTCAAAAACATATCCCTTCCAAAAAAATTGAAATTAAAAGGCATGACATAAAGAATGATCTTTAATAAGGAGAAGAAAGAGAGGATCCCTCACATTAAGAGGGTTCTTATTAATGCTTGGGAGTATCTTATTAAAATATTGAGGGAACCATGTCTAGGATTTATAGATGCTAGGGTATAGTTAATTCATTCTATAATAGTTTCATGTGAATAGGATTGGGAGTTTGCAAGGGATTATATTGAAAATTAGTGGACAATACTTTATTTATTTCTGAACATTGGTTTAATATTCTATATAATAATATAATAAAAACCAAAAACCTTACTATGTTTATTACCCATGGATTATACCAAATAATAGAGGTTACCATTATTTTATAAGTTAATAACCTCAAACATTAAAATAATTCCCTTGTAGATGTCGAAGGTTTTCATGTTTATGAATAATAGGTTTCAATAAATTAAAATGTAATATTAGTTTTTCATGATTCATTAATACATTATGAAATAAATCAAATAACTTTAAAAGAAATTATTTTAAATGGTAAAAATTATTAATTTTTGTTATTATCTTTATTTTATTTGTCAAATCAGGTTTTAATTTTTTGGACTCATAATACCTACCTAATAAGTATACCATATACACTTTTTAACCAAAATATTCGACAACCTAGCAAAATTTATATAATTTCATTTTTTGGATAATTTCAACACTATTATTTCATAACTTGTAATTATATTGTCAAAATAATTTACTAAATATGATAATTAAACCATATAAATCGAAATTCCCATTTTCTTGAAAAATTGTGGATTTTTGACAATAATATTATTCTTAACCTTATAAATATTAAATTTTTTCATCCTAAAAGTATGTTATAATTTTTATTTAATAAAGGTATCTTATTAATAATATTTTATTAAAATATATTTTATTTGAGAAATTATTTAATTCATCAAAAATAGTTTCCTAATTTAATCTATAAATTTCTCAAAAATAAAATTTGTGTATCATACTATCAAAAACTAATTCTTCCAAACACATTATTCAATCATTTATAAATTTACATTAAAAAGATATAAATATAATATTTTTTATTAGAAGTACTTTATGAAAATAAAAGATATTAGCATATATATATCCCATTATTACACCAGTTAATGCCCTAAGGGTAAGGTATGTGATGGTGAGATTTTCATTGGGTGGTTTGGAGAACATTGTTAGAGCGGTGATATCGATGAGCATTAATTATACCATTAATGATTTCTATAAGGAATTATTTTTTTAATCTTGTATTTTGAGTGGTCAAGGTAAAATTACAATTATTCTATTTCTTTTGGTAGCTCTGATAAATGGGCTTCATATGATACGATCATATGGGTCTAGGCTATCACTTCCATTGTCTGTATAAAATGAAATTTATCATAACCCTAAATATATAATAATATTAATAGTAATTATAAATTTCCATATTGAAAATGGGTTTTACATTTACTAGATAATTAAATTTTATTGAACATTTAATGGTCTAAAATAACCAAAGTTGTTATTGTGTTTTCTATAAAATCATCTCTTAAAATGAAATTTACCCATTATAAAAAAATGGATTTCATTTATTAGTGTTTGGGTAATTAAAAATATTGTGTAATTATGAGTTTATTAAATAAAGAATATGAATTAAATGTCAAGAATTTAGGATGATGAAATGGGTGTGAAAACTACGTGATGAGATATTAAGACAAAGGGGAAATGTTACGTAGTGATGGTTCATGTTTTTTTGACTATGTTGTATCATTGACATCACTTTTATGGATTTATTCACCCATTTGAAGAAAAAAATCATGAAATCTAGATAATCTTACCTAATGAAAATGAGAGATAATCCTAGTGTTCCACACTCCATGAATATACATTGATATTGAGGAAATTCTGTTTGAATTTAATTATAGGAATCAATATTAATATCACGAATGAGGATTAAATTATTTTAGGATTAGTGATCATATATTTTATGTAACTAATTGTTTACATCATTAATTTTAAATTACAAGGATATATATTATTAATTTATTTAATAAAAAAATTATTTAATTTAAGTACAAATTTAATAAATATTAAGGTGTACTAGAAAAATATGATTTAGTTCACTAGAAAATATTAATTTATAAGATTGTAAAATAATATTTATCGTTGTGAAATTAGGAACTTGTTGTTGAGTAAAAAAATACTATTATTATTTTAATTCATGGATTTGGGTCGAACATGTGTTAAAAGTTTATTTATAAATCTTATGTAATTTATTAAATTAAAAAACCTAACCCTAGGTCTATAAATAGACTTATAAAACATTCTAAGAGAGGTAAATCAAGAATCATTATTCACAATAGATTTCTCTCTAAAATCATACTCTTCTTTCTCACGTCCAATCTAGAATAATGAAATCAATTTAATTTCCTCAAGACAAAATACATATTATGTAATCAATATGTGAAATCCAATATTATAAATTGAATATTGTTTTACTATATGATTAATAAATGTTATTCATAGATCTTATGATCATGTGTGTGTCACCATTAGATGGATTCTATACATGGTTCCTATAAGCACAATGATAGATTACTAAAACGGGTTTCAGAAGATCAACATATTCTCTAAAGACTGATCTCAAGAATGATGTGATCTTTCTATAAATTTATTTAAATTAATTATTAATATAAAATAATGATTATAATATCATGGTTTCAATATCATTTCATATAAATATTAAATTGGAAAAGTAATTTTTCCACATCATTTACTTCTAGTAGAATATCTGAATGATTTAATAAATTCCAAATTAATAGGGTAATTATTGGTCCTAAAATCCAATCTTCTATGCTTGGAACCATCCTTCTAGAATTCCATCATCCCTATAATTCTTACATTTCTCAATAGTTATATACCAAGAGGTTATAGTCATCTATGAAAACATAATTATTTATGTTTTATCACATAAATATTATCTTAGTTAGAGAATTTTGATCCCTAGAAGTACCTTTAAGGATAATCAAGTCACTATTTCATCTCATTAAGCATATATGTTGGGTCATATGAAACATCTAGGGGTAGATCTTATATTTTAGGAGAAAATTAGTGAATGTATAGATATAATTTATGGTTTGGACGAATTCCTACACACCTCACATTATCCCATATACCATTAGGATAAAATCCTTAGTGTGAGTTCTAAGGTGAAACTCAGTATGATCTCTACCCCTTCCAAATTCAACCATCACTCTGGTGTCACTATTAAAAAAAGAACCTACTAGATTTCCCATGGGTCTTAGTGAGTTCCACTTATAAATTTCAAACTAGTGATATAGCCTTCAACCTGTTCTCCTTCTTAGAAATCCTTGGCCAAACAAAACACTCGACCAGTTTACCAATATCTGTAGGGTGTCTCTCAGGGACAACCCATAATCCATGCTTCTAGATTCATCACCCTTCCCTATATAGGGGTCACTAGGAAACATATCACTTGGATTTTATCCCCCATTAATTTCAATTTTTTTGATTCACAAACATCATGGGGTTCTTATATTCTAGGTATTTAGATTCAATTTATAATCTCAATAATTTGTGGCTGACATATCTAGCTGCAACATGAGTGTTCATTGGGAACCTCAACACCTTATGTAATTCAATATAGTGTTTTGATTTATATTTAACAACATATATAATTTAAATAAAATTTCGACCTAAAGTGGTTGGGACTCACATACCACATACATGAAACAAATGAAAAATGCACTAGGGAAGATTCCCAGGGACCCCTCCCTTTAACCAATGTGATCCTCTTTTTAGTACAACTAGAAAACTCCCACTGAGGCTTGCCAAGTTTTATCCTTTATCATACAAAGGATATGTTTCTGTTTCATTTATCCAAACTATCATATTAAATAAATATAATAATTTTATAATTAATTAATTACCTAATTTTTTTAAAAAAACAATTTTATATAAATGGGGTTGTAGAAGTTCATCAGTAGACCTTTTCGCAATTAATTCATGATCAAACACATTCCAATAACCTATGGAATACTATTGAGCACATTCTAGTCCAAATAAAACCAATTAACCTGTAATAAATCCAAAACGAATTTTCTTTAACATAAATCCCCATAGAAAATTCTGAATGGAATTGTACCTCCCAAAAGGAAATATGACCATAGGTAGACATTATCATCATATTCTATTTAAGAAAATCACAATAAATACCCATGAATAATGGAATATTCCATCATGCCACATTATAATATGATCTAAAACCTAAACTATGAAAAATCAATGTCATATAAAATACTGGTTGATAAAAAGAGACGATAAAAAAGTTAAAAATGCACTTCAAAAAATAGAAGGAATGTTCTAAAATACACCCAGATCGAAGGAGAATAGAATGATGGATGAATATTTTTCTTCTGAGGCATACACTTGTGGGGGGAAATAAAAATGGGGGATTCCCCTGAATAATTCATATATAAAAAGTCAATTTTTTCTTCTTCAATGTGAATTACAGATTTTATAAACAGTCTACTGAACCTTGCACTAACAATGAGGTCAGCTCTAACTCTAAACCATGCACCTCACACTATTTTTTCACTATTTCCCAAACAATGGACCAAAAAATTGACTAGCATTGTATCCTCACTACATCCTAGCATTATTTACATCTACATCACCACACAATTTGACTATAATCATGGTCTAACAATGATGTCCAATCATGATCCTTAAAAAAGAAATAAAAGTTCATTGAAGTTATGGTTGACACATGGATTCCATTAAATTGTTCTCCTAATGTATAATAGTCCAAAAATACTGACACCTATCCCAAAATGATCGATGCTCACCAAAACTCTAGATTTAAATTCTGAGTGTCATTCCCCATCTGAAAACCTTAACTTGAGATGTTCCAATTCTCATAATTCCATTCTGAATCTATAATAAAAAATTGAACCGTAAGGCAATTCAAATTTTAGGTTCCTTCTATAATTTTTTTCACTCATGAACGAAATGTTTTATAATATTCCCATCATAAAACCTATCATCCAAAAAAATATCATCAACCATTTAACAATTGAACCTGAACTACTTGAATCACCAAACCCCACTCAATTTTCTGTGATCCACTGTTGAATACTGAACAAACTCTCGTTGCATAACTCCAAACACTAGGAACTTATTTCATCAAAATTTTACCTACTTCCTTCTATCATCATCTTCTAAAAAATATAGTTCATGTCCATACCCATCCATCCTAGGACAAAATAGTGGCACCATCCTGTTAGTCGCCTAGCCTATCTCTCTCTCTATTATATGGACCACCACATAACACATGATTTTGAGTTATGGTTCTCCCCACCATTATAATTGTCTACTAAAACACATCCTTTAGTGTTCCAATAACATTCTAAGTGTGGCATTCATGACATTACACCTAAACATACGATAAATAACTAGCCAAAAGATAGTACTACCACTCTTATCTCATTTCAAAACAAACTGTATGAGTATCAACGACCCATAACCTTTATCCAAATATACCAATCCATTCCTAAAATGTTACAAGAATAACCTTATAATACCCCTATTGTAACATCCCAGACCCAGATTCCATTGAATAGTGCCTTGATCCTAGTAGGACATGTGGCCTCAAGCACATCTTACCAAATACAGGATGCTACCGACTAGTAGTGAGGGCCTATGTGAGTTAGTGGGGGAGACTATTCACTCATTATCATAGTGTAACACTAATGAAATATCATAAATGTAACGAAGTTGTAATACCATACAAAAAAATAAGTAGTAGAAGACTGCTAATATAAAAAAATCCATAAGTCATAATATAAAAGATAATGATTCATGTCACATGTTTTTAATAAAAAATCTAGAACAATTACACTCCATCCATATACAATACAAGTGTAATAGTAAAAATTCCAAAATAATCTTGGTATCATTACAAGCCTTAGTTTGGATCTATTCTCTCCTACAACTAAATAGTATATCAAGTACCTGTAGAAGGTCACTTTCCCTTATCATTACCTATAATCATATAATCTTATTGTATCCAAAAATTGACCCAAAAAGGGTGTGAGACGAAATCCCAATTGGAAACCACCAAAGGTCTGTGCCAATTAGACAATTAATATCTAGAGAAGTCAACGATCAATACAAAAACTAGTAGGCAAGAAAGTACTCAAATTTAAATAGCCAACATACGGTATTTCTCATTTATAGTCATTTTCCCTTCATTTGAAAATTCAGTTATATTGAATTTATAAGTCTCAAGATCTAAATCATGCTAATCATCCCCCATGTAACTAAAAGCATGATAGATTCCCCAGAAGGCCATCTAAATAATAAAAGTGAAGATCAAATCCAAGATTATGATTTGTCTTGGCAGGAACATCATATGTAATTCCATTTTGAATATTATATCTATAACCTGAGCCCATCCTTGACCTTACTAAATTGAAGTTCTTGTATCACTCCTCATGAAATCTCAACCAACACCCTATATGGTCATCCCTAAAGAACCCATCAGGAACCCTGTATCACTTTAGGTGAGGTATAAATTCCATATAATATGATTCTATATTTGATAGTCCTATGAGGAATCCCCAAGTATCACCTATGACATATAATCATATGACCCTTGAGTTTTTCCATGGAATCATGTACATAAATCCATGTGTCACTCGGAATGTAACTCCATCCTCGGTGATTCTGAACATGGAATCCTTCAATGGATCCATGTATCACTCATGGAATAAGCACACATAACCATAGAGTCCATCCATAACATTCCTAAATAGATCATTTTATCACTCAAGGTATAAAGGTTAATATTCAGATGAGTTTGTCCCTGAAATTATCTGTTGAATCCATGTGTCACATAAGGATATTTACATTTGACCTAAAAATTTCTATTTAAACATATAATTTAACATGCCATGGTCAATACCAAGGGAATCCTATATCCAACTCACCTCAAGGGGGTCTGTCATTCATTGAGTAACATCATAAGGCTTGGAAATTAATTTACTCTTGTGGGTGTAACCATATAACAAGTTTTACATTCTTAATAAATACATAATATTGCATGGTCTTAACATAACTCGCATGGGCTATCAATAAAATGTTCTTTTAATTCCTATTAAGGTAATTGAAAACTGAGGCCAGGATCAAGGGATTACCTTCAAATACTAACATGTGTGTTTTTGTATTGAAATACTAACAAGCCTAACAAGATACCAAATAAATTAGTTATCTTATATCTCATGTGTAAAATCAACAAATAGAGAAATTCAAACCAATTACATCGATTCAAGTCATAAAATATGCTCTACTCACATGGGAAAGAAAAACATACCTTAACAAAAAAAGGAATATATGGGATAAGGGGAAACTCATCCACCACATACCCTTAATTCAACTCAATTAAAATCAAACAACATTTTTATTTAATTTATAACAAATATAATTTTTAATAACCCATGAAATGGTTAAAGGAACACCTCAAAGGGTATTTAAGGCATTAAGCCATAAAAGAGAAATTCAAGAAATATCAGTGATGGGGTGGTCTTTATTCAAGGTTTACAACCTATAGCATGAATAAAAAACGATTATTCAGTTACCTGGAACATGGAAAATAATAATATGGTTCAATTTCATTTAGGGAGGCACTTGAAAATTGGGCACATGGCACACTGTCACATATAATCGATCCAGATTTCATCAAAAACCACATAAATACCTACCATAGATCCATGCTAAATATCTCATTCAGTATCTATATCTATTTATTCCCGATTTAGAAGAAAGATGAAGAACAGAATAAGAACATGAAATTCGGTCATAAGACCCTAAATCCAAATAGTGCAAGCGATTCCTAGAAGAAAAACATAGAATCAAAAAGGAATTAAGGTCATACTATTATGGATCCAATGAGATGAAACATGTTTGAATTGCAGTCTGAATGAAGTGTAGATTTGAAATACAAAAATATTCCAAGAAAATAGATTTTCTATGTGGGGAGTGATTCTATTGTGTGATGGGAGAGCCTTCTTTTAGGTTTAAAAAAAATTCATAATTAAATTAAAATTATAAAATTCCCAAGATTATAGGGCCACGTGGTTTTCCATCATGATTTAATAAAATAGGTGGAATCCTTGGATGGATTCATGTAGTCGTAGGGAATAGAACACGATTTACAAGAGTTCTAAAAACAATGTGAAGAACCTATTCCAAAATATATTTAAATCGATGACCTTATCGCATGGGTGTGTGCCCCTCCCATACAGTTTACTCAAACCATAGGGAAATACACACCCTATGTACATCCCTATATAGTTTAGTCAAACTATGGGACCTACGCCACAAGGTTTATATTAAATGTACACCAAGCTAAAAACACCCGAAACTAGGGTTTTAAGCTCCAAACTAGCCCCATACATTCATGATCACTCTAGGGTAAAAACGAGCATCCACATAAGGTCATTTTTATGAATTTGAACTAATAATTAATGAAAAACATATAATTTGTAACTCAAAGAAGAATCAGGATCTTAAAAACATCCCCCCTTATATAAATTCGTCCCTCATATTGCCTTCCAAGGGTGGTGAAGCAATATCTAGGAACAAATCCGGCCAATCTGCTCATACATCGGTCTCCCTTTCTCAGGTATCAACATGCACTAGTTTATGCTTCCCAAACATCCATACTAAAAGAACAGACTAACCTCTGAGAATATTCATGCTACAATCCACAATAGGAATATGATTCTCCTAAAAGGAAGAATCTACCTATAACACAACCACATCAGGTTTAAAATTATGTGATGATTCGGTGTAGTGATGTCTCTATTAATAAATGTGGAAGATATCATACAGGGGTTTGTAACTCTGAGGTAAATGAAACTAATAGTAAACTGGCCTGACTTTCTCTAAAATTTCGAACGGTCCAACGAAACTCGGTGATTGCTTATGATGTAACCCAGTCCTATTATGTCCTAGACTCGGTAAAATATTAAAGAAAACATGATCCCCATCCTCAAAATCCAAAGGACATCTACGAAGATTTTTTGTATGATTTATGATGAGACTGTGTTGTAGTCATCCACTTCTAAATCAACTGCACTAACTATGTTGTGTCCTTGACAATATGAGGTCTTATAATAGATACCTCTCTGGCCTCCAGTCAACACAGGGGTGATCGGCATGGCTTACCATAAAAAGCCTTATATGGTTGCCCGGGAATAGTATCCTGAAAGCTATTATTGTAGTATAAATAAACCAGGTGTATATGACTCCCCCATAAGCCTTGGAAATCAAAGACAAATTCCCATAGCATTTCATTAAGCACCTTAATCATGCATTTTGAATGGAAATCTTTCTAGGGGTGTTATTTCTTCACCAGAAGCACCTATGTACTTGAAGGCCTCTCTATAAGTAACCAGAATCGAGAAATAAATTGGGTTTACCTATATAAAATTATAGAATGTGGGACCTCACATATTCATTCAATCTCAAAGATTTACAACCTCCAAAGCTCATAAATACTGAAGGTTTCCTTGATTGGTTAGAAATTTGAAACCTTTGTGAGCTTAAAAATGAATACTCCTATGAAATCATTACATTGAGGAGACCATGGTAAAATGATCTCGAAATCCATCGTGACATCATTCCATTTCCACTCGGGAATTTTTAGCTATAGTAAAAGAAAAATGGTCACTAATGATATGCCTTCACATAATAATAGATGGAACACCTCATGAAAAAACTAACAACATCTCTTCACATACCAGACCACCAATAATGATGATGTAAATGATGATACATATTGGAAACACGAGGACACACTCTCCATTATGAAGCATGTAATTTTTTCTATAGATCCTCACACATTTCTTCTGAGACCCTTACATGACCATGTAAACACATAACTTCATCCTTACCTATGGTAAAATTAGAAGGAGCATCCTCACCAGCAATATTATCCTACAGAACAAGGCCTTCGGAATCCAATAGGTGCCTCATACTCACTATTCCTTGAAGTATTGTGGTAACAACTAAAATAGAAATGTTTTTCTACCTCTAACTATTTTAAACCTACACGTTTATCTCAGAGAATAATTCAATAGGTTTCCACTTCTACTGGCCCGCTGCACTTCCTGTATTTGAGTCCTCCAACTTAGTGTATCAGCCACTACATTTCCTTTACCATTCATTTTTGAAATCTCATTGTCAAAATACTGTATGTACTCAGCCTAACATCAAAGCCTCATGTTTAGATCATGACGTGTAAATATATACCAGAGTCTTTTGTGGTCAGTTTACACCACAAAACACTCCCCTAAAAAGTAATGACTCCAATAGCGTAATGTGTGAACAAATACAACTAATTCAAGATTATTTGTTAGGTAATTCCTCTCATGAGGCCACAATATCTAACATTCATTTGTAACGAATCAACCCCCTTTCCTAACAAATGCACCTTGTATGATACTTAATGTGTCATAGAAGAAATTGTAACTCTTTCGTCGATACGAAAAAATAGGTATCGGCACTGAACCCAATCTCATATTTATCTCTTGAAAGGCCTTCTTGTTTGAGTCTATCTGTACATACTACACATACTTAATAGTCAATCCCTTTTATAAATATTCTATCTGTGAGAATCCCTATATGAAAAGTTTTTAGTAACCATCCATCCCTATGAAAATCTTCACCTCATAGATGTTCTTGGGATTTTCCAAGGTAACTACCACTCTCACCATCTTTGGGTCCACTAACACTACTATATCTAAGATGACATGACCATTTATGTGAATCTAATCCTTCCATAAGATTCACTTTTTAACTATTGAATACAACTGATTCTCTCTTAGTGTATTCAAAATAATATCAAGATGTGTATCATTTTCATGTCAATTGTGAGAATACACCATGATATCATCAATGAAAACCACAACACACCAATAAAGATAAAGATGTAACACATAGTACATCAGTACCATGAATACCTCTCGCACATTAATAAGGACAAAAGACATTACCAAATACTCATATAGACCATACCTTCTCTTGAAGATTGTATAAGGTATATATAATGGTCTGACACACACCGGATGATATTTGGATCTGAAATAAATATTTCAGAAAACCTAAGATCCTCGAAGTTGGTGGAAGATATAATCTATATATGAAAGAGGATATCATATTTTAACCATAAAATAGTTCAAATTCCATTAATCAACTCATAACCTAAGGGTACTATATGCATTTTTCAAAAAAAGGACTATAAAACCCCACGAAGAAGAACAGGGTTAGATAAAACCGATTTCCTATAAATACTCTAGCTACCACTGGATGTGTTGCAACTCCTTAATAGAAATCCTGTAAGGAAGAATAGATACTGATGCAATTATTGGAACTAGCTCAATAGAGAACTCTACCTCTCCCCCAAGATGAAATCCTGAAAAGTCATCTGGTAAGAAATCCATGAAATGATCAACCACTGGATAGAAGACAGTATGATGTGTTCCATGATCATCCTGGTATAAACTCACAATCAATGCTATAATACCACCAATCCCATGATGTTGTGGTCTATATTGGCTCACCTTGATATCCCAATCAACCTTGTGAATGTACTTGTCTCCCTCTAGTGATATTAAAGTCACCCTTCTGTTATAGTAGTATACAAAACCATGAAATGTAACCAACCTGTCCATATAGAGAATGACATCAATGTCTGCCATCACAGGGACAAAAAGTTTGCATATAAAGTGACACCCACCAACATAAGGGGGAACTCCCTACACTAATATACCACCTCTATCTGGATCCCTGACAACGTTTCTATCATCATAACTCCATTATAAGTATATAAATAAAGCCAAAGTCTCTCCAAAATGGGATGTAATGTAAAAATATGTGATTCCCCTATATCAAAAAGTGTAGATGCTTAAAAAGAGGCATTTAGAATAGTATATTTGATAGTAAAAGGTATGATATCCTGCTCCTAATGGGTTTTCTACAATGTATATGCATGGCATGTACCATGACCTTATAACACTTTCTAGATACCCTGAGCTGATCCACAAGTTGTCATTATGAACCTGGGGTCTGGATATCATAGCCATGACCATCACTATACACTGATTTTCCTACTATACCATAACACCCTATGTAGTTAGAAGTTGATGACCGAAATCCAGAATGTGGACTCTATCAAGACCCCCTCTCAGAAGATAATGGTGTAAATTTATTCTATAAGCACTATAGATAGACCATATTTCCATAAGACTGACACCTGACTAGTTCCCTTGTTCAATATTTCCTCATATTCCAAAGCCTACTACACTAGAAGCACCTCATCTGGATACCTAAAGAGATATTTTGACTACTATTATCACAATGTGGAAGCTCTAGATAGTTCATCCTTCTACCTTTCAATGTAATACCAATACTATGTGTTGAACCGCCATGGATCACACCATCATATTTCCTTAGGTTATGATTTGTGGCATGTTCTTAATTCACTATCCCAAAAACAATATTCATCCATAATATATTTACCTCTGATCAGATGTTATACCAGAGATGATCCCAGAATTTCTTGGCTTTTGATAACTCATCACCCATCAGAACAACTATGAAGTGCTGGATCTTAGTAAAATAGGCCGAGTACAGCCTAAATGACAACACACCCTAGTCTAGATGTAGGATCTCTTAGAATTGATCAGCCCTTAAAGTATCAGGATAGAAGTAATCTTATAATTTCTTATGAAAATCCATTTTTGAAACCTTTTAATGATGGTCATTCTAAGAGATAACATCCCACTATCTCTTGGAAAAGTCACACAACATATACCTATCAATATTTACCCTCCTATAAAGAGGTTTCTCTAAGTTCTCGAATATAGGAAGCATGGCCTCCAAACAGGACTCTACATCATGTGATCTGTCATCCCCCCAAAAACATGTGTGAATGTTCATTCTCAAACTCACATGTCAACTCTACCCTAGTCGAGG
Source organism: Viscum album (assembly GCA_963277665.1). Lineage (NCBI taxonomy): Eukaryota > Viridiplantae > Streptophyta > Magnoliopsida > Santalales > Viscaceae > Viscum > Viscum album. Next base: position 726,020,069 of record OY728126.1, on the reverse strand, counting down.
AAGTCTCAATGATCCCTAAATTTTTTTCATGAAACTTAGGAACCCATCGGGGACATGTTCCTCAACATCTTTGTCTGGTACAACTCTTAGTGCAGTAGCGAGCATGCCTGTAGGATCCATATGTATCCAAATTCCTACCACCTTCATGGTATGATCATCACATCCCACATGGAATATATCTCCTGACTATCATGGTGGCATGAATCTATAATTCCAAACTCATTCCTCAAATCATGTACATCATCAAGGTTCACAACTCAAAATTTTAGAAATAAAAATTGGATAGGTATAAACCTTCCTCTATAATAACTCACACCTCTTCCTTCCTCATGGGTCAGTTTAGGGTGTCAAACAAGAAAGTGAAACTACCAAAATCCCACAACTAATGTGGGGTATGGTCAAGTTATCCATCATAAGACATTTTAGTTTCACTAGATTTCATATTTATTTCTTTTATAATTGAGTTTACATTCATATTCAATGAATAGAATGACATTTTATGTTTATGAAATTCCCTTTTGAAAGGTAAAATAATGGCATGCTGAATTCTGATCTATGGGGGCCCATACTAACCAATAATCAAATCTTGGCATCCACCTATAGCACATTTTAATACAAATCACTTTAAGGTTAAAAAATGATCCAAAAAATTCGAATCCATGAGGTCCCATACAAGTAATGAAAAAAAAATTTCATCCATCCAATCCATGAAAAAACATATTCCAACACAACTATCACAACAACTGGCATATCTATCACGACATCTATCACAACATCATGAAATGAATAATGATCTCTAAATTGCATCGAAAATGCATGGAATATTATTTATAAAAAGTTAGTATATGATTCATGAGATGACATAACATCATCTCATCAGGTTTCAACATAATAAAATCCAAAATCTTATCATTAATAACATCATAATTCTACTGCATCACCCAATGGTAGAATCAAATCATCTGTAATAGCTCAAAATCCAAAAATCAACATTTCATTTTGAGGAAATTTGGATTTTCCATCTTCACGGGTTAGCTACTCCTAGGAACAGCTCATTAACAAATTTTGTTTCATCTGCATATCTTTTTATTTTCTTCATCTAGTAAATAAAACTACACAATAAACCCTTTTATAAAACTTTGTATGATCTTGGATCTAGATGCCACTGAATGGTACCCTGAGCCCAGTGGGTCACATGGCCTCCAGAACGTCTCCCCAAATGCCAGAGGCTTACAACAAGCAGTAAGGGCCTATGTGAGTTAGTGGGGAGACTATTACCTCCTTAGCAGAGTGTAACATATCAGAAATATCATTGATGTAGTGGAAGCAACAATACTATACAAAAATAATAATAAATGCAACACTGACTATATATACTAAACTAGAAGACATATCATATACAAGATAATGATTCCTTTCATGTATTTCTAATAAAACAACCAAAAAAGTCACACTTTAGTCATATAAAATTCAAGATTCAGAGTAAAAAAATATCAAAATCATCTTTGTAGCATCGGAAGTCTCATATTGGTATCATGCTCTCCTACTTATAAACTGCATATCAAGTAACTGTAGGAGGGTTCTTTCCCTTATCATTACCTAAAATAATAATATCAATTTGTTTATAAAAAGTGGCCTAAATACGGTGTGAGACTAAATTCCAATTGAAAAACACCCAAGGACTATGAAAAACATTAAGTTAATATATATACTAGGCAATTTGAAACAAGAAAAGATGTAGGTAAGGAAGTACTCAAAAGTCAACATGTTACATACAATGGTTCTCATTTACATTCATTTACCATTCATTTTACAATTCAATATATTTGATTTATATGTCTTGAGATTCGGATCTAGCTTAACATCACCCATGTAACTGGAAGTACAACATATTCCTTTGAAGTCCATCTAAACAATACACGTGAAAGCCAAATCAATGATTTTTCTTTGAATTCAAAAATATGTCATAATTCATTCCATTTAAATATTTAATATATAACCTATGAACTTCCACGAAATTTATAAATTGGAATTCAAGTATCACTCTAGGTGTTATCTTATCCAACACCCTATAAGCCCGTCACAGGATAACACCTCCAGAATGTGGTATTTTTCTATGTGAGGTATAAATTACATGTAATTTGAGTCCATCCTTGGTAGTCCTATAAGGATCCCTCAATTATCACCCATGAAATACAATCAAATGCCCCTTGACTCTGTCCATGTCATCCCTCACTTGGATCCATGTATCACTCAACATGTAAGTCCATCCTCTCAGATTTTTTCCATGGAATCCCTTAATGCATCCATGTATCACCCATGGAATAATCACATTTAACAATGGAGTCCATTAATGGAATCCCTAAATGGATCCTTGAATAACTCAAGGTATAATGTTCAATAGTCACATAGGTCCTTTCATGGAATTCTAAGATGAATCCACATGTCACTCAAGTCTATTTATAATTTAACCAAAAAAATTCATTTAACCATCTAATTTAACTTTACATGGTCAAAAACAAGAGCATTTAATATCTAACTCACTTCCAAAGGGTGACTCAAGAATTGGATAACCTCGTAAGGCTTGGCCTTTCTTTTAATCACATGGGTGTAACCTGATAACGAGCTTCTCATTCTTAATCAATTAATTATATATAATTGTCTCAAAATAACTCATATGGGATAGAAATAAAAGGTTCATCTCATTCCTGTTAAGGAAATTGCTAAATAATACCAAGCTCTATGGATTCCCTTAAAATACCGACATGTGAGTTTTTATCATAACAAGCCTAAAAAGATAACCAATGGCATAGTAATCTTATTTATCAAGTTGGGAAATCCAAAAATAGGGAAATTTGAAACAATTTCATCAATTTAAGTCATAGCCTCTACTCTACTCACATGGGAAAAGAAAACAGTCTCTAATAATAAATGCATACATGGGTCAAAGTAAATCCATCCATCCCATACCATTAAATCAGATCAATTACAATCTTACAACATTTCAATTTATCTTATAATGAATTCCATTTTTAAAAACCCATTAAATGGATAAAGGAACACCTCAATGGTTTTTCAATGAATTAAGCCATACATAGAAAATTTAAGGAAACACACCCATAGGGTGGTCCTTATTCAAGGTATAAAATCTCTAACATGCATAAAATTCTATTTTATTACCGAGAACATAATAGATATTAATAGGGATCAATTTAAATTAATTTGGTGCCCAAAAATTTGAGGTGCGGTATGCCGACACATTTAATCAATACTAAATTCAAAAAAAGACGCACATAAAAACCTACCTTAGATCCATTCAAGATATCTCATATAGTATCAGGCTTTGATTATTCTCAGTTGGGAAGAAATTTAAAGAATGTATGAAGAAATATAAATTTGGGTATAATAGCCTTAATCCAAATTGTATAGTTGATTCCTAGCTAAACGACAAAATATCATAAGGGAATTAAGGCCTTACTATTATAGATCCAAGGAGATGAATCGCATTTAAATCTGAGTCTGAATGAAGAGTAGATATAAAATCCAAGAATAAGACTATAGGAGAGCTTTTCCAAGGGGCATAAGACTAATGTGTTTTGGGTGAGGATTCATTTAAGAATAAAATTAATTGTTAATTTAATTTAAAATTATAAAATTCTTAAAATTACAGGGTAAAATGATTTTCCCACAATGTTTAACAAACATTAATGAAACCGTTCATCGCTTCCTATATCCTTGGGGCATTGTTTACAATTTACTTGAATGGTTTACAAACCGTGCAAAAACTGTGCAAAGAGCATCTACCCAAAAATGCTGAAATTATATGCATTATCAAATTGGTGTGCACCCCTTCCCACATGGTTTACTCAAACAGTACAGCATGTAAACCCCATTTATCCATCCTCACACAGTTTATTCAAACCGTGCAGACTACCCCACATAGTTTATCCTAATTGTGTGCCGGGAAAAAACAAGCCAAACCTCGGTTCTAGGCTTCAAACCATCCTAGATCATTTCTGAGCCTTCTATGACCTCTACATGCATCCAAATTAGGACATATTTAAGAAATTAAATATATAATTAATGAAAATAAAAACAAATCCAAACATCTGCTTCATTACATTTCATCGCAAGATTCTCCACTAGTACCATGTGACAAAACTACATCTCACCCCTCGATACCTGTCAAAAATCATAGCTCACACCACAAATCTCCCTTGAGTTATACTATTATCACCCCAACCCATATTCCAACACACCAACTCCGTTTGATATTATAAAATCTTCTATATCTGAATTTCACCATAGATTTTGGATGATTTAATATCCCGTTGTTCACCTACAAAAAAAATTCCATAATAACAATCTAGTGACCAGCCCTACCAAGATAACAACACCTCCCACATTTGGGTCATCCTTCGGATGCCTATGGTGGTATCTCCACCCTATGTATTTCATTATACTAATACTTGAGTATCCCTTAAATAGGTCCCACCACCACCAACATGTCACTCCTATATACACAATTGAAAAATCATCATCATATTTATTTATTTATTTACTCATAGAAAAGAGTTCAAGAAAAGAGATACAAAACAAGGGACAGGGTTATGGGGGACATAAATAATGAAGCCCCAAGGAAATCCATATTAATATTTCCCCTAATTAGGCTCTAGGAAGTTTGTGTTTGGGAAGAAAAGTATTTAATCACCTTGGACTACCGTGGATGCCAGATGGACTGCAACCTTGTTCCCATCTTACCATGTGTAGAGCACATAGATATTGTTTTTGATGAGGCTTTTACACTTCCTTATAATATACAAGATCATCCATGGGGTGGTACCTAATTTATGGAGAGATTTATGAATGATGATAGAGTCTATTTCATCTTCTGATAGGATGATGTTACTTTGGATACATAGAATTAGGCATGTGATCATAGTCATGTCCTCAACCTATAGAGAGTATCTACAGCCCAAGTGAGTGGTGAAAGCTAGAATAGCAGACACCCTTATGGTATCTCATTGTCCCCCCCCCCACCATGCATCACTTCAGCTACAAAATCTTTGTGTGTTATTCTTGAGGCTCATGATTGGAGGGTACCAATGGGATCAGTGGCCCTGGGAACCTGTGCACATAGTTTGATTAGGCGGTCTGCTCATTTGTTGGGGTCTTAGAATGGGGGAATCACACCATTCTTTAATATTCTACCCATGTCAATGATCAGGTTCCTAGTTATGATGATAATAGTCCTCCCTATAATAGGTCCCTTGTAACAGCCCAAGATTTTATGAAAAATATTATTTTTAATTTCACTAATGTCTTGTGTTGTACGCTACACCAAAAGGAGCTTGCACAACACGCATCCTTGACTTGCCTTGCATTACACGCAATCGCGACCTTCCTCGATAGTGTGTGTAATACGCAATACCGAGTTTCACTAAACAACGATATGCTATTAAAATATTATTAAAACTAGCCGTTATGAATAGTAATAACCACTTTTTAAAATTTTGTAAGTCTTATTTTTCAAAATGGACTTCATTTTTTGATTCGGAATATCGAAATTAGCTTAGGGTGAAATTTTGGTAATTTTCGGATAACTTTCATATTTTGATGAATTGTAAAAATTACTAAATTTTAGTTAAAAACAACTTTTTCAATCGAAATAATTAATAGTGATAAATTATTAATTTGAGTGGTTTTAAAGTATATTTAGAATATATTTTTACAATTTAATACAATTTTGGTCATTGGATGTAATCTCACATTTAAACCAGACATAAACAAGTGTCAATCTTTTGATAGATATTGTTTCTTAAAAACACGCTATTTGTTTTAACAGCGGGATTTAATTATAAAATTAATTAATGCAACTTCTATGTTATGAATTTGGTAAAATAAACTTCATTTTTGAATTCGGAATATGAAATATAGTTTAGGATGAAATTTTGTCATTGTTCTGAAAAACATCAATTTTTGATGAATAGTGAAACTACTAAGTGGTAGTTAAAAAAACTGAATTTTTCATAAGACATAATTTTACCGCTTCTGTGAATGGAATTTCAAAAATCCGACAGACACTGTTGATGTCAGTAAGTAAAATTTGGTTCAATGAGATGAAAATAATTTTTGGTGAATAGTAACTTTTTACTTTAATTTTCCACGGTTAAAAGTAAATAGGGTAATTAAGGGTAAAAATGATATTATTATTACCCTAACACATGTTCTAATTCTATTTGACAAGTGTAATTCGACCAAAAACAATCTTAGGAATAAAATATGACCACTTAGGCCCACTTGGATTAGATTAGGACATTTATTATTAATTTATTTAAAGAAGGGTTAAAATAGTTAAAATCTAAGTTTAATAAGTAAAAAAACTTTAATATGGGGTTATACATAAGATAAATTCGACTATAAATATTAATTAGAAAGCTAAAAAGATTTCCTACATAATTGTATTTTATTTGTAATTTTTAGACATCAAATAATTTAATTTATTCATGTCACAAAGATGATGCAGTAATTATCTTATTAATGAAATATTGACATAATTGATGTTATAAACACCAAAATAAATGTAATTTGAGACTTATTATGAATCACACTCATTTTCTAGGTTACTATGATATATTAGTGTTGATTTAATAAACTTTATTTGAACATATCATTCTATTATGACTTTCACAAAAATCATATATCAAATAGTGTCAAAATTGACAGAAAATAGTTTTTAAATCAAATATTATATTAGTAATTGTTATTTTATTCCTAAAAATCTAAGGTTCGGCCAAATGACTTAGATAAAGATATATATATTAATAATAAACAATATGGGGTTCGTTTGGCATGTTATATTAAGTGTATTAACCATATAGTGTAAGAAAACAAAAAGACACGGTAAAAGTTAAATTATTTAACTTAGAGTTAAATCTAATTGATAAGGTTAAAATAATAACCTAAACTTGTCTAAATTCTATTGGTTGATAGTATTTTGACCCATACCCACTTTAGCTTCAAAATAAGACCCTTTGGAACCATTATAAACCGATATTTACTTTAATATAAAATAATATTTTGAGATATTCCTAAGGTGCCCCTCTCCTCCCTTATAAAAGGGCACCTCCTCCCTCTCTTCCTCACACAACTTTGAGCCTTCAAGCTCGTCCAAACCCTGAAAAAATCCCTTCTCCACATTCCTAGTATCATCCTAGAGGTTCTGGTCTTCTTCAAAGACCATCCTTAGTTCTTTAAGTGGAGGCTAAGAAAAGGCGCGTCAAAAAGAGGTAATATCCATTACCGATCTTTTTCAATTTATTTATTCTTCAACTTCTTCTTCTTTAGTTGTTTCATGATAAAGTAATAACATCAGTATTTCTTATATACTGATATGTTATTATAAATATGAAACAACTCTAATTAACCTTCTATCCATCCTACGGAAAAAGGAATTCACCGCGCGTGCGTACGTACGGAATACCGTCTCCACGCCGTGGTGTAATCTATTTTCCGTCACCACCTTAATTGGATGGGTATAAAGGTGTAATGAGTAACTATATATGATTATTATACAGTGATATTGATACTGAAATATTATACATACACTTCAACACAATTCCACGACCATGGGAATGATATCATCGCTCGTGCGTACGTACGGACTACCGTCTCCACGACGAGATGAGATTCATTCTCAATGATTAACCATTCATGAATGATTATAAAGTATATATAATATGTACTAATGAAATATATTCCCTAATAATGATACTGGAATTATTTATATTTATATGTATGTAATCTACTTAATTCCATTCAATTCAATAAGGAAACGAAAACAGCGTTCATGCGTACGTACGGACTACCATCTCCATGAACGGTGTATTTCTTTCCATTTACTGATTCATTATATATGTATATTCTGAATATATATATATATAAATCATGTTTTATATTATGGAATTAAGTAATCATGATCTAAGTAATCATATGAATAATTACAAGTTAAAAACACGAACTACAAATGAGACGATTTTACCCAAAACGCTACTTTAACATGAATTTACAAAAGAACGGGTAATATAAAGTCATAAGTGGACCATATATGATATAATAAAAATGAATATGATTCTGGAATAAGTCAATAACATGATTTAAATCATTATAGAGGAGGTTCGGACACTTACAAAGCAAGTCAGACCTACGGTAAGGGGAATATCACAATCTCATTTTTATCCGAGATTGTTTATACTTTGGAATTTACTGGGGTGTATTTTATCATCCACATCCATGTTTCCTCAATATTTAATATTTATATCCTTCTACAATAGTTTAAATCCAATTTTACCCTTTGGTGATTTTTTAGTAAAAGATATGAAAGGAATCTTTTGTCATTTTTCGTACGAGGAACTTTTTGACTTTTTCCGACAAAAGTACGAGAAGAATGTTTTTTTTAACTTATATGGCATGAATGGATTTTTAATACATTATTTCCAAGAAGATTCCTTTAAAAGTTTTCAATTTTATTTTTAATCAACTTCTTTTAGTTTAAAATTGTATGACATGTTAAGAAATGAAAAGTGTTTTTGAAGTAGAAAGGATATTTTCCTCAAGAATGGAGTTCAAGTGTTTTATCAAAATTATTTTCCATCTAAGATAATAAAGGGTTCTGTTTATATCCCTATTATTACATTGATTGGACTATGTTGTGATGGAATTATTTTTATGAATTCCTTTATCTTATATGAATGGTTTTATGATGTCATGTTGTTTAAGAATCTCATTTTTATTACATGGGTTATGCAATGATGTATGATTTAAGATTTTGTGGAACACATAAGAATGGTATCATTATGAGATGGGTGGGACCTATATCTCCCTTTAATGCATTGGGTAAAGATTTTATATCTCATGAGATAGACATGGCTGAAATGGTAGGTTATACCGGTTCTGTGAAACAGGACTGAAACGAGGGTTACTCGATTCAAAAAGGGACTTTGTCCACTAAGATAGTCTTGGCAATGAGTCCTGACTAACAAGAAATGATTCTCTATGATTATGTGTGTATGCCACAAAGTTTCATGTTTTAAGTTATGATTATTGGGATTTCATTTCACTACTATGATTTATCCCATGTTATGAAATTATGCTCTCTTTTGTAGGTTAAGATTTCCAAAAGTTATGTTCTTATGAATATGATGTGATTGATTTTTCTTTTGTATACCCTTACTGAACATTTGAGCTCACCCTTTTATGTTTTCTTTTCCCCAGGATATAAAGAAAGGTTTTAGGTAAAAAAATGGAAGATCTTTATGGGAGATATTGAAGATCTTCCACCACGATTAGAAGATTACGTTCCGAGTTTCCAAAGACACTATACTATTACGATCCTTGTGTGTGTGTTTTTGTTATGTACTAAGTATTCCGCAAATGTAATGTAATTTCCATGTACGTCAAGCTTCGGGTCTCTACAGTTGGTATCAGAGGAAAGGTTTAGTCAACCTTTGGAAACTAGGATGCGAAAGCGTTAGTGAGATCCCTAGAGATATTTCTAAGGTATGTCTAGGGATGCCCCTAAGGATAAGTATACGTATAGGATACAGTCCTATAACTACGGTAAAGATCATAGAATTTAACCTAAGAAGTTAGATAATGAAGTTACTCCCCCTTTATTATGATTTTTGCCTATCACACTATTCTTTTTGGGTTTTAGATGATGGCTGGAACCCGAAGGAACCGTGTTGATCAATGCAATGGAAAATGCAATGATTGTCCTCCTGAACAAACAAATGTTATGGGAGATGGAGTGCAAAATCTTTTTGCTATCCTTACACAAGCTATGAATCATTCTGGACTTCCAAATGAGTAGAGAAGGGAACAATATTCTATTGAGTCCTTCATGAGGCAACGTCCACATTCTTTCAGTGGGACTTCCGATCCACTTGTTGCTGAACAATGGATCAGTACCACTGAAAAGATATTTTCATTCCTTCAATGTTCTGAACATGATAAAGTCATATTAGCAGTATATCGTTTGGAAGGTGAAGCTGATCAATGGTGGAATATTATCAAGAATACGAGGCCAAGAGATGAAATTGAGTCCATGGAATGGGACGAGTTCAAGAACTTGTTTTTCAGTAAGTACTTCCCTCGTATTCTTCGAACAAAGATGGAAAAGGAGTTTCTTGAGCTGAAGCAGAAGGATGATGAATTTGTTGGTATATACGAAGCAAATTTTACAAGACTTGCAAAGTATGCATCTGGCATTATCATCCATCCTGAAAGTAAAGTTGATCGATTTTTCAATGGCTTAAAACCAAGTTTCAAAGGGCATTAGCTATAAGAAACTTCAGTAGCTATGAAGAAATTGTGCGTTGTGCTATCAATGTAGAAATGGAAGTTGGTGTTACATATCCATCTCATGGTTTTGACAAGAAACGAAAGATGGAGTTCAAGGAGAAATCTCAGAATAATGGTGAAAAGAAGATGAATGTTTCCTTATGCACAAAGTGTGGAAAGAAGCATGGTGGAGATTGTCTTAAAGGGACTAGAAAATGCTTTAAGTGTGGAAAAGAAGGTCACCGAGCAGCTGAGTGTCAAAGTAATGGAAAAAGGGTTTCTAATGATGTGAATAAAGCAAACACTGCAGAGAACGCACCACCAACACTTCAATGCTTCAAGTGCAAGGAAATGGGGCATTATGCTAATAAATTCCCTAATCCAAGGGTTAGTGATGATCGACATGAGCTACCGCTTAAGGAAAAGGACAAAGGGAAGTCACATGCGATCACTATTGGCAATGTTGAATATGACAACGATGTGGTGGAATGATTAAGTGTTTATGTAATGGGATTCTAAAATAATGTGGTATCATGGAATATTGGAATATTTATGTATTGGTCTAATGTGGTATTCAAAGTTATTGAGATATTACGCGCATAATGAAGGGAAAACGAGAAAATGAAATGTTTAACAGTATTCATGAGCTCATGATTGATATAAGGACTAAGTGATATCATGGTTTGAGTATATAGAATTTTGAGGATTTTGATATGTGGAAAGTGTTAACTTTTAACTGCATTCATGTTTTCACTAAGTTTCAATGGGTATTCAAGAGAATACATGATTAAGGACTTTGAATGTTTGGAATGTGACCAAAAAAACATATCTTATGCTATATGGGGATCAACAATGGTATTAAATCTCTGGTAATAATTTTCACTATGTTATGAGAGTGGACTGCAGTATTATGGATAATCCTAAAGATTGGAATGGATTATGTTGGACATAAGTTAGTATTGTTTAAGTATTGAAGTTTTTTCGATATTATTTATGGGATGTTATAGTAATATAGTTTTAGAAAAAGGAAAACCTGCAGGACGGGCGACAGCCCATCGCATCGGACAAGGCTGTGGGAATCGAACCCACAACCGAAGTGCGACTGGCCTTTATCGCCTACCACTGACCTACAGGAAGTCCCTATTTAGTCGAAACTAGTTTTATTATATTAAGCAGTATGATATATGAAGTATAAGTCCATTTTAGGAACCATATACGATTAATAACTTTTGCTAACATTTTGTTTGAGACAGATGGAATGACCCGTCATTATATTACATGATCTGTTAACACTTCACAAATAACAAATTCAACTTCATTTATTTAAGAGATGAAGTGGAAATTGTTCAAGGAACGAACAACAGTGAGATTATACCAAAATAAAGTAAGTATTTTTTCTAATTCAAATTCTTCAACTTTAGGGAAACGATCTTGAAAACCAAAAATGTTGTCCTAGTGATCTTATATCTGATGAATCAGATGGTACCTTAGATCGTCACAAATTTATGGCTTTGTGATTGCTGGATTTTCCATAGCCATGTTCTCTACCACTCCCCATCAGAACATGATGGTTAGATTTCTCTTCCATGTCTATATTTTCACCTATGTGGAAACCCAGTGATTAGTTTATTTGGGTAACCGTTAAGTTTCATACTTTTGTTTTTAAATATTGGTTTTGGTATTCCTTTTTACGATGTGGGTTTCTATTAAAGAAACTTTCGAATAGTAAACCATTTATAGCCCCGAAAAATTTCGAGGGTGAAATTCATTTTAAGGGGGGTAGAATGTAACAGCCCAAGATTTTATGAAAAATATTATTTTTAATTTCACTAATGTTTTTTGTTGTACGCTACACCAAAAGGAGCTTGCACAACATGCATCCTTGACTTGCCTTGCATTACACACAATCGCGACCTTCCTCGATAGCGTGTGTAATACGCAATACCGAGTTTCACTAAACAACGATATGCTATTAAAATATTATTAAAACTAGCCGTTATGAATAGTAATAACCACTTTTTCAAATTTTTTAAATCTTATTTTTCAAAATGGACTTCATTTTTGGATTCGTAATATCGAAATTAGCTTAGGGTGAAATTTTGGTAATTTTCGGATAACTTTCATATTTTGATGAATAGTGAAAATTACTAAATTTTAGTTAAAAACAACTTTTTCAATCGAAATAATTAATAGTGATAAATTATTAATTTGAGTGGTTTTAAAGTATATTTATAATATATTTTTACAATTTAATACAATGTTTTTCATTGGATGTAATCTCACATTTAAACCAGACATAAACAAGTGTCAATCTTTTGATAGATATTGTTTCTTAAAAACACTCTATTTGTTTTAACAGCGGGATTTAATTATAAAATTAATTAATGCAACTTCTATGTTATGAATTTGGTAAAATAAACTTCATTTTTGAATTTGGAATATGAAATATAGTTTAGGATGAAATTTTGTCATTGTTCTGAAAAACATCAATTTTTGATGAATAGTGAAACTACTAAGTGGTAGTTAAAAAAACTGAATTTTTCATAAAACATAATTTTACCGCTTCTGTGAATGGAATTTCAAAAATCCGAGAGACACGGTTGATGTCAATAAGTAAAATGTGGTTCAATGAGATGAAAATAATTTTTGGTGAATAGTAACTTTTTACTTTTATTTACCACGGTTAAAAGTAAATAGGGTAATTAAGGGTAAAAATGATATTATTATTACCCTAACACATGTTCTAATTCTATTGGACAAGTGTAATTCGACCAAAAACAATCTTAGGAATAAAATATGACCACTTAGGCCCACTTGGATTAGATTAGGACATTTATTATTAATTTATTTAAAGAAGGGTTAAAATAGTTAAAATCAAAGTTTAATAAGTAAAACATTTTTAATATGGGGTTATACATAAGATAAATTCGACTATAAATATTAATTAGAAAGATAAAAAGATTTCCTACATAAAGGTATTTTATTTGTAATTTTTAGACATCAAATAACGTAATTTATTCATGTCACAAAGATGATGCAGTAATTATCTTATTAGTGAAATATTGAAAAAATTGATGTTATAAACACCAAAATAAATGTAATTTGAGACTTTTTATGAATCACACTAATTTTATAGATTACTATGATATATTATTGTTGATTTAATCAACTTGGTTTGAACATATAATTCTGTTATGACTTTCACAAAAATCATATATCAAATAGTGTCAAAATTGACACAAAATAGTTTTTAAATCCAATATTATTTAGTAATTGTTATTTTATTCCTAAAAATATAAGGTTCGTCCAAATGACTTATATAAGGATATATATATTAATAATAAACAATTTGGGGTTCGTTTGGCATGTTATAGTAAGTTTATTAACCATATAGTGTAAGAAAACAAAAAGACACGGTAAAAGTTAAATTATTTAACTTAGAGTTAAATCTAATTGATAAGGTTAAAATAATAACCTAAACTTGTCTAAATCCTATTGGTTGATAGTATTTCTACCCATCCCCACTTTAGCTTCGAAATAAGACCCTTTGGAACCATTATAAACCTATTTTGACTTTAATATAAAATAATATTTTGAGATATTCCTAAGGTGCCCCTCTCCTCCCTTATAAAAGGGCACCTCCTCCCTCTCTTCCTCACACAACTATGAGCCTTCAAGCTCGGCCAACCCATGCCAAAATACCCTCTCAACTACCCTATTATCATCCTAGAGGTCCTGGTCTTCTTCAAAGCCCATCCTTAGTTCTTTAAGTGGAGGCTAAGAAAAGGCGCGTCAAAAAGAGGTAATATCCATTACCGATCTTTTTCAATTTCTTTCTTATTCAACTTCTTCTTCTTTAGTTGTTTCATGATAAAGTAATAACATCAGTATTTATTATATAATGATATTTTATTATAAATATGAAACAACTCTAATTAACCTTCTATCCATCCTACGGAAAAAGGAAATCACCGCGCGTGCGTACGTACGGAATACCGTCTCCACGTCGTGGTGTAATCTATTTTCCGTCACCACCTTAATTGGATGGGTATAAAGGTGTAATGAGTAACTATATATGATTATTATAAAGTGATATTGATACTTAAATAGTATACATACACTTCAACACAATTCCACGACCATGGGAACGATATCATCGCTCGTGCGTACGTACGGACTACCGTCTCCACGACGCGATGAGATTCATTCTCAATGATTAACCATTCATGAATGATTATAAAGTATATATAATAAGTAATAATGAAATATATGACCTAATAATGATACTGGAATTATTTATATTTATATTTATGTCATCTACTTAATTCCATTCAATTCAATAAGGAAACGAAAACAGCGTTCATGCGTACGTACGGACTACCGTCTCCATGAAAGGTGTATTTCTTTCCATTTACTGATTTATTATATATGTATATTATGAATATATATATATATATATATATATATATAAATCATGTTTTATATTCTGGAAGTAAGTAATCATTATCTAAGTAATCATATGAATAATTACAAGTTAAAAACACGAACTACAAATGAGAAGATTTTACCCAAAACGCTACTTTAACATGAATTTACAAAAGAACGGGTAATATAAAGTCATAAGTGGACCATATATGATATAATAACAATTAATATGATTCTGGAATAAGTCAATAACATGATTTAAATCATTATACTAGAGGTTCGGACACTTACAAAGCAATTCGGACCTAAGGTAAGGGAAATATCACAATCTCATTTTTATCCGAGATTGTTTTTACATTGGAATTTACTGGGGTGTATTTTATCATCCACATCCATGTTTCCTCAATATGTAATATTTATATCCTTCTACAATAGTTTAAATCCAATTTTACCCTTTGGTTATTTTTTAGTAAAAGATATGAAAGGAATCTTTTGTCGTTTTTCGTACGAGGTACTTTTTGACTTTTTCCGACAAAAGTACGAGAAGAATGTTTTTTTAACTTATACGACATGAATGGATTTTTAATACATTATTTCCAAGAAGCTTCCTTTAAAAGTTTTCATGTTTATTTTTAATCAACTTCTTTTAGTTTAAAATTGTATGACATGTTAAGATAATAAAGGGTTCTGTTTATATCCCTATTATTACATTGATTGGACTATGTTGTGATGGAATTATTTTTATGAATTCCCTTATCTTATATGAATGGTTTTATGATGTCATGTTGTTTAAGAATCCCATTTTTATTACATGGGTTATGCAATGATGTATGATTTATGATTTTGTGGCACACATAAGAATGATATCATTATGAGATGGGTGGGACCTATATCTCCCTCCAATGCATTTGGTAAAGATTTTATATCTCATGAGATAGACATGGATGAAATGGTAGGTTATACCGGTTCAGTGAAACAGGACTAAAACAAGGGTTACTCGATTCAGAAAGGGACTTTGTCCACTAAGATAGTCTTGGCAATGATTCCTGACTAACAAGAAATTATTCTCTATGATTATGTGTGTATGCCACAAAGTTTCATGTTTTAAGTTATGATTATTGGGATTTCATTTCACTACTATGATTTATCCCATGTTATGAAATTATGCTCTCTTTTGCAGGTTATGATTTCCAAAAGTTATGCTCTTATGAATATGATGTGATTGATTTTTCTTTTGTATACCCTTACTGAGCATTTGAGCTCACCCTTTTATGTTTTCTTTTCCCCAGGATATAAAGAAAGGTTTTAGGTAAAAAAAATGGAAGATATTTATGGGAGATATTGAATATCTTTCACCACGATTAGAAGATTACGTTACGAGTTTTCAAAGACACTAAACTATTACGATCCTTGTGTGTGTGTTTCTGTTATGTACTAAGTATTCCGCAAATGTAATGTAATGTCCATGTACGTCAAGCATCAAGTCTCTACATCCCTCCTCATTTAAGGCCTTGTTTCTTGCATGAAAGAAGAATCATAATCCACTATTCTAAACAATGTCTCAAGACACCCGTTTGGTGATCATATCACATACTCCATAAAAACACTAATCTAGGAAGGTATGATAACGCCCCTGATCTAGATGCCCCAAAAAGGTGACCCATACCTAGTTAGCCACATGGCCTCAAGCACATTTTCCCAAATGCTATAGGATAGAAACTAGCAGTGAGGGCTTAAGGTCTGATAGTGGGGAAACTCTGCCCTCGTTGGAAGAGTGAAACACAACATAACAATAATATACAATTTTGGAAGCATTAAACAATATACAATTCAAGTAAACAACCGAAGTCTGATAAGATAAACAACCAAGAATTGTTCCATAAAAAACATGATGAAGAATTTTATTTCTAAGAATATAGCCAACAAATGATAGACTACACTCTGATACAATATAAGTATCAACGAAAATACAAAAACTCAGAATCATTGCAAGCCTTGTCCAAGTCACATTCTCTAATTCTCTTAAATAGTAAGTCATATATTAGTAGAAGATCGCCTTCCCTTATAAAGACCTAGAACAGTATAATAAAATTGGGCCCAAAATAATGCCCAATAGGGCGTGAGACTAAATCCCAGCAGGCTACCACCTATGGTCTATGTCAATCTATCAGTGAAAATATGTGGCATGTAGTGTACAATAGTGAAATTAGTGGACTAGAATGTAATCAATAGTTAAAAATCCTACAACCACTAACATTCATTTACATTTACCTCATGTTATTTAATAAATTAAAATTCATTGAATTTTATAAGTCCTGGAATCCACCCTTAGCCAGCCAATTCCCTATACATAGTGAGTGCAATATATACCTCAATAGGATATCTAAACAAAATCAAGTGAAGAATGAATCCATGCTCGTGCTTTGGCTTGGCAGACACATCATATGTCATTCCATTTCAATATGTCTTAGGTCCAAGCCTAGTGTATATGAATTTAAGCATATTTCAGGTTCAAACCCTATATATCGGTATTTTAACATATTTCAGTGTTAATTATAGTATATAAACATTTCATCATACAGAACAACACATGTAAATTGAACTATTACATAGTTAACAAAATAACAACTGATGTGGGAAATTAATATAATAAACAACACATGTAATATATAATATTGCATGGTTTTCAATAGTCAAATCATGTGGCATATTTCATTTATCAATCACCCCATGATATTTAAACAATGGCATGGATTTAGAATTAAATGACTCATGTGATAAATTTTATATAACAAGATTGACATGTGAATTAAACTATCACAAAACCTAAACATTTATTATCTTACATGATAAAATATTTAATTAACCAATTTCATCTTAAATAACCCATAAAGAGAATCCAATGCATGCCCATTGGCATCCTAATCCATATGGATAAATAATGGTCATCCGAGGGAAACTCACCCACGGGGTGGCTCTTAGTCAAACCAAACAAGCTCAAACATGGTTAAATTAATTTAATTAATCACCTAAACGTCATTAGGTATTAACATGTGAAAAATTATTAACCAAATACACTCTAAACATGGACTCGTGGAACTAAGACACATGTAAAAAACCTGAAATTTAACGAAGGTTACAAAACCACCTAACCTGCCATCGTGTGACCCTCCTCATCTAGCGTCAGCCTCCAATTCAAGTAAAAATTAAGATGATCTATGAAACAAGGATAGATTATCAACCTTAAATAACTCCATAGTGAGATTAAATTTGGGATAATGGTTCAATTGAAATAGATAGATTACAGATTGGGTTCGAACACTTTGGATTGTGATTGAATCGGAGTCCAAACGGATATTTGAGAAGAAATTGATGGTATCGCATTGCTGTTTGTGTAACCCAGTGAGCCCCTTTTGTCCAGAATTTTATAGGAGTAATACTAATGTATTTTAATCAAAAATAAAAATTACATGGAATTTATGTTGATATACATGGTTTTTAAATCATTTTATTGTTCATTTAGTGGTTGTTTTCTGCCGAATTAGATTCCATGACAAACCTACATAAATAAATGGCATATAGTAAGTACACGATCTATAGTTGGTTTTTCCTCTCTATTTGACATAAATAACCAAAGACCATTCATTTACATCACTCATGGAGAAACTAAATGGTTTGTACTTTGGTTTACATGGTATGTAAACCTATGTTAGGTTGTGTGACTGTATGATTCTAGTACTTTCCAAGTTTTCCATGGTGTTCTCAAAAATAATTCAATGGAAAAAAGAATAAAAGAAGATAATACCTAAAAGTAAGAACTAGGTTCTTAAAAACATCCCCTTGACGATATTCATCCCTAAATTTCCCATCCAAGGGTGGTGAAGAGATATATGATAATAACACCTTCCATTGAGCATGTACGTCAACCTCCCTCTCCCATGTCTCTTCCTGTACACAGACGTGCTATCATAGGACACATATGAGATGAACTAGATGGCCCTATAGAACTTCTATGCTCCTTCCAACTATACAAATTAGATTATCCTTAAAGGATGTATCAACCTGAATTTCATCCTTCTCAGGCTGAAAAGCCTGAGATGGGTCTGAGTGATAGTGGACTAGCTATGATACATGGATGATGTTGTGAGTGGTGAAAAACCTCTAAGATAACTACAACTGATAGGCAACTAACCCAACCCTCTCTACAATTGTGAACTTCCTGACATATCACAGTGAAATTTTATCGTATCTCTTGATCAGCTGATGTCCCAACCACAGTGAAACACGTAATATAACATGATCCCTGACCACGAACTCCAAAGGCTGTCTTTATGGACCGACATAGATTTTTGACGAGGCTTCACTGTATCCATCCATTTTTTAAATCAATTAGACCTGCTCGGAAGACTCATGCACAAGATGAGGTTCCAATAAAGTTATCTCACCTTCCTCTAAATAGCACAATAGAGAATGACATGTCCTAACATTGTAAACATTATATGATTCCATCTTAATAGTCTCCTGCAAACTAATATTATAGGAAAATTCAACCAGGGGAATATGCTTCCCTCAAGATCCCCAAAAATCTAGGACACAAGCTCATAACATGTCCTATATAACCTATAATGTATGCTCTGACTGGACATCAGTCTGATAGTGGTATGTTGTGATCAAAATCAACTGTGTACCCAATTACCTATGAAAAATATGCCATAAATGAGATATAAAGTGGGAGTACCTATCTGAAACAAGAGAATAAGGTACCCCATGAATTCATACCACCACATGAATATACAACTTTCCAAGCTCATCAACCCTAAAGGCATTGTTGATTGGAAAGAAGTAAGTAACCTCAGTCAGCCTAGGAACTACAACCCACACAGCATCGTTGCCTCTAGGCGACCTTGGTAACCCCATCATGAAATCCATAGAAACATCATACCATTTCCAATTTGTAATTGGTGAATTTGGTAAAACCCTAGATGGCCTCTGATGTTCTTCCTTCACCTTCTGAAAGGTAGAAAATGTCCTATAAAAGCCAACTACTTCTCACATCATACAAAGCTCCCAGTATTGAATTTTTATGACATGGTACATCTTGGTGACTCTGGGGTACACTGCCCATGCTGAAGCATGAAACACCCACATAAAATCCTCATAAATATCCCATGGAACCCACACACGTCCATGGATACATAGAAACTCTTCATCTTATAATGTTCATCTCAGAGGAGGGTTCCAACCTACCATACTCTCCCATAGAACTAGGCCTTTAAAATTTGATTGCTGCCTCATCCTCACTCTGTCCAGTAGGGTAGAGTTAAAAACCAAAGTCAAATAAAAATTCTATCATTTCTTGTCATGCACCACCATATGAAAATCCAAGAAAAATTTCATAATCATCCAGTCACCACTGGCCTCTAGCACTACTTGTATCTGAGTCCTACTTCTTAGTGCATCATCCACTTGATTTCCTTTCCCAAGTGTATAGGAAACCAAAAAATCAAATGACTGAAGGTATTCCACAAATCTTCATGGTGTCAAATTAAGATCACACTGAGTAATGATGTACCTAGGGATTTTTCGTTCCATGTACACCAAAAAAATGCTCTCCAAATAAGTAATATCTTCAAAAGTGTAAGGCATGAATAACCGCAGTTAACTCAAGACTATGCATAGGGTAATTTCTCTCATGTGGTCTCAACTACTAAGACTCATATTCAACAACTCGATCTTTAAAAAGAATCACTTCCCCCACCCCAATACCTGATGAATTAGAGTATGCGGTGTAACTCTTTCCAGGACATGGAAATATCAGTATCGACACTGAAGTCAAATTCCCTTTCAACTCTAGAAATTTTGTCTCACAAGAATCTAACAACACAATCTTCACACCCTTAATAGTCAAGCCTATTAGTGATTCATCCAAGCATTATAATTCCTGTAAAAATGCATGTAGTAACTATTTTTCCCAAAGAAACTCCTTATCTCAAAAAATTTCTTAGGTTGTCCCCAGAAAACATCAACCCTCGCCTTCTTTGGATCCAATAATACTCTTGTATCTTAGATGATATGACCCAAAAAGTTACTTTGATCCATCCCAAAGTGACATTTTGCGATATTATCATATAACTAATGTTACCTCGATGTATTACAAAAATATCAAGATGTATGGCACAATCATGTCGATTTTGAGAATACACCCATATATCATCCACAAAAACTAGAAAAAAGAATCCTAGTAAGGATGTAACACTCGGTTCATCAGCACTAGGAAAAAATATAGTGCGTTTGTGAGATCATATGGAATAACTAGATACTCATATAGACCATGCCTACCTAAAAGGATGTATGAGGTATACATGCAGATTGAACTGGTAACTGATGATATCCCGACCTTAAGTCAATATTTGATAAAACAGAAGCCCCTCTAGCTGATCATATAGTTCATATATCCATGGAAATGGATATTGTTTTTTAACCATCAAATGTTTTAGTTTTTATTAGTCCACATATAGCCTAAGGGTACTGTAAACCTTTTTCTTGAAAAGGACGAGTGAACCCCAATGTGAAGTACTCGGTCGGATGAAACCCATAGCTTCCAAATCTTCTAACTTCCTCTTGAGTTATTTCAACTCCATCATATAAATACTTTAAGGGTAAATGGATACTGGTGTAGCTCTTGGAACTGACTCTATAGTGAACTCCACCACTCTGACTTGAGGTAAGCCTAAGAATTCGTCCTGGAAAAAGTCCCTAAAACAATAAACCATTGGAGATAAATCCTTTTAACATGTTCCCTGGTCATCCAGATATAAAATCACAATTTGGGCTGTAATCCTACCAAACCCATGATTCTCATGTCTAGATTGGCTCACTTGGACATCCCTTCCCTCATATATAGAAATAATCCTTCCTTTTAGTTATGTGAAACTCACCCTATGACAATAACAATTGATAATGGATTGAAAGGAGGCTAACTAGTCCATTAATAGTATAACACCAAATCCTATCATATCCATGACATTGAGATTTGAAAAGAAGTGACACCCACCAACCTCAATGAGGGACTACATACACTGACGTACAACTGTAGTTATTATTACTAGTGGAGTGTCTAGCATCATAATGTCTTGAAACGTAAAAACACAGAGCCCAAGGATCTCCAAAATAGGAAATGATATGAAACTATTAGAATCCCCTATATCAAAAAGTGTAGAAGCTAAAAAGGAGGTGACCAGAATATACCTCTGATGGTAGATGGTCCTGGATACTGCTCCTACTTTGTCAATCGTACTGCATAATTCTACGTTATACTATGGCCCTAAGACACTACTTGGATTCCTTGAGCTGACCCGCCCTACAGTTGCTGAGATCCTGGTGTCCTGCTACCATGACCATGACCACCCCCTCATCCAAAATGTCCTAATGTATTCCAGTTCCCTAATGGGTGAGAAACTACTATCCCTTCTCTTGAAGGGGGATTCAGTGAAGACCCTATGTCATTAGATGATAGTGGAAACGTCCTTTAGAAACTCTATAACTATCATATCTTTCCACAAGCTCAGCACTCTACTCGGTTGATCAGGCACTGACATTTAGTATTTCCAACCATTATACACTGGTAGCACCTCCTCTATCTAGAGAAAGATATGTTTTGACTAATATTGTCACCATGAGAAAACTTCCGATAATGCTTATTATTGATTGTAGAAAGAGTATCAGATCTTGTTTCCAACCCGCCATTTCTCACACCTACAGAGTATCATATGTTATGATCAATAATCAGTGCATGGTTCAAAATAGTAGGTAAATAAGGAAACCTGAAAAAATCACTTTTCATCGGATGTTGAACATGAGTCCTTCCTCGAATAGTGTAGCTTTCGATACATCAGCACCCATCAAAATAAGTTCAAATCCCTAATGCTTGGAAAACCTAGAAGAATAGTCTACAGCTAACATCATGCCCTCCTCCATGTGCATGAACTCCCAGGCTTGGTCAGACCTCAATATCTCATTAAAATAATAATAATAATAATAGAAGGGCACCTGGAAGTCTTCCCATGTCAAATACCTATGTTGCCCTTCCTAAGTGATAATGTCCAACCCTATCTTGATATAATCATCCATCACACATATTAGGACACTGACCCTCATATCATAAGGCGTCTCCAAGTTCTCAAATATAGAATACATGGACTTCATCTATTATTATGTTGCTTGTGGTCTACCATCCCCTGAGAAAGTACGCGGATGCTGCTGTAGAAAGCATCACATCAGCTCTTCCATAGACAATGCATGTTTTGGTGCTCCCTGAAAATTTTGAATAAACCATATAAATACTCCACAAAACTATGAATATGCACATATATCTAGTATAAAAGTTGGTTCCACAACTAGAATAGATGGAGGATCTACTGGTGGCCCATGTCTAACCACTTCTGGGGTAAGGTAATTTCAACTCCCTTGGAGTACAACTAGAGGTCATCGTGGAGGCATAAATCTACTTGGTAACGAACACTCCTAATTCATTTTTATTTATCCAAATTCTCAGTTTAAGATTGAAATAAATAAATAGAAGAAGAAAAACCACAAAATATAAAAAAAAATATGACTACACAATGTATAGAAACCCAACACGATGTGTAATCTGAATCTCTTACATGGTCGTGCACTCTTACTTTCCTTGATGTTTAAATACCCTAGGCACATGACATGTTATCAAGGTAAATGGCGTGTACACATTTCCCCCTCCTAGCCATGTACTATTACCTGACATGATTTACATGGGGTCTGTTTGTGTAACTCTACATGGTGTGTACCTAACATACAAATCCTGTACTATTCGAGAACTATTAACATGTTTTGACTCTCACATGACAAAAAACGCAGCCACATCCACAGGGCGTGTACACACTGGTACATAGTGTGTACTTAAGAAAAACATTTTTCCCGAACAGAAGAACACATGGCATGTGTTCATAGAATCACATGTCGTGTTGGCTTGGTTTCTAGAGAGTATACCTCTGAAACTTCCCCTGAACCACTATTTATGAAAAATAAATCTACATTTTATCATGTTCTAATCTGTGGGAGCCCATTATCCCCGAAAATCAATGCTTGGCATCTCATTTAGTACAAAACAATACAATCTATATCACATGTCTGAAACATGATCCACCAAATTTTGATCTAAGAGGCCTATACACCTCAGGGATCAAAGATTGGAATCTATCAAAATCAAACCATGTCACATTACAATACACCTATCAAAATAAGAGGCATATCTATCAAGGTATTATCAAAACAACATGTATCTATAGAACTACATCTATCACAATAGCATGCAATTAGTAATGCTCTCTAAATGGCATGGCAAGTATGCATGGAATGTGATTTATGATATGTTCCTATAAGATGCATGAGATGGTATACCATCATCTCAATAGGTTTCAACAAAACAGAGCCAAAAATGAGATCAATATTAATAGTACAAATATGAGTGTGTCACCTAATGTTGAAATCAAATCAACTGTAATAGCACAAAATCCAAAAGTAAAATTTAATTCAAGGTAATAATGATTTTTTCCTTGTACATGAGGTAGCTACTCCTAGGCACAACTAATTACCAAATTTTATATCCTTTATATCAGTGAAATATAGTAAAGCAAACCATAAAAGATACACTCTAATACCACTTTGTGACATCCCAAATCTGTATGCCACTAAATGGTTCCTCGTACCTGGTTCTCCACATGCCCTCAAGAACATTTCATTAAATGCTAGAGGATTCCCACTAGCAATGAGGGAAATATGTGCGATAGTGGAGAAATTATGCCCTCATTGGTATAGTGCAACAAAGTGGAGAAATAATATAAAATAGTAGAAGTAGTAAATAACATACAACTGAATAAAACAATGGAAGAATGATAAGATAAATAAAAAAGAATTATTACATACAAAAGATGATGCAACATGTTATTTCTAAGAAAATATCCAAAACATGATACACTGCAATTTGATACAATAAAAGTATCATAGAATAGAATAAAAACTCAAAATCATCAAAAGCCGTATCTTGGTTCTATTCTCTCCTGCTCTTAAGTAGCAAGTCATGTATACGTAGAAGGGTGGTTTACCTTATAAACACATACAAAAATATAATCTTATTAGGCCCAAAACATGTCACTAATAGGGTGTGAGACTAAATCCTTGTAGGCAACCACCTAAGTTTTGTGCCAACCTATCAATGAAAATATGTGACATGTCGTGTAAAATAGTGAAGGCAGTAAATATGGAAGTACGAAAAAGTAAACAATCCAAGAAGAACTGGAATTAATTTTTATTTGTCTCATGGTCAATAATAAATTCAAATTAATTGAATTTTATAATTCATGGAATTAGGCCAAATACTGTCAATCACCTATATAATGTGATCACAATAGATTCCTTTATAGGCTATCTAAACCAGAAGAAGGGAAAACTGAATCTAATCTTGTTCTTTGGCATGACAAACCCACCATAAGACATTCCATTTCGAAATTTATCATGGACAAGAAAATTGTATAATTGTTTCATCATATTTCAGGGTCAATCCCAGTATATCAGTATTTAAACATATTTCAAGGTCAAGCCTAGTATATCAGCATTTCATCAAAGTAAACAACACATGTATAATACACTATTACATGGTTAACAAAAAATATCTAATGTGGGAAATTCATATTACAAAAAACACTTGAAATCTACACAATTACATGGTTTTCAATAATCATCTCACGTGGAACATTTCATTTATCAGGATACCCATTCTAATTAAACAATTTCATAGATTTTCCATTAAAGAACCTCTATGGAATATTTTATATTACAATACTGACATGTGAATTAATCTATCACAATGAATCAACATTTATTACCTTACATAGGAAAACATTTACTAAACAATTCCATCTTAAATAACACGTAAAATGGAATCAAAGGAATGCCCATTAGTATCCTAGACAAAATGGTGAAATAATGTTCATTCAAGGGAAACACACCCATGGGTGGACCTTAATCAAAACAAACAAGATCTAACATGTTTTAATTAATTTAATCAATCCAACAAAAGTATTTAGGTATTAACAATAGTCAAATTCTGAACCATGTTCCCCCCTAAACATGGATTCATGTCACCACAAAACATGTAGAAAACCAAAAATTTAACAAAATTCAAAAAACCACCTACCTAGTCCTCGTGTGACTCTCCTCGTCCAATTTCAGCATCGAATTCAAGCCAGAATAAGGTAGATCTATGAAACAAGGATTAACACTCAATATTAAATAACTCCTTTGTGAGATGGAATCTAGATTAATGGCTCAATATAAATAGATAGCTTACTGATTTTGTTCCAACACTTCTATCAGTGATTGAATCAGAGTCCAGACAGAGATTAGGAAGGAGATTGAAGGTCCAACATTACTATCTATGAAACCTGATAACTCCCTTCTATCTAGAATTTTATAGGAGGGATACTTCCCATTTTAAAGAAAAAACATAAAATACTTGGCATGTATCTCCATATACATGGGATGTATATCATTTTAATGATCATTTGGTAGCATTTTATTTCGACTTACATTCCATGACCTGATGATATGACTATACGGTGTGCACAATGACGTACATGACGTGTAGTTTGATTTTCCTCTATTTATTACCAACATGTGCACATGCCATGTATAATCATCATACATGGATAAACTAAATTTTTTGTACATTATATCACATAGTGTGTAACCCTATGTCAGTTTGTGTGATAGTGTGATTCCAGTACATGCCTACTTCTCCCCTTTTTCTAAAAAACAAATCAAAGGAAAAATGAATAAATGAAACTCGTACCACAAAGTAAGAACTGGGTTCTTATAAGTAGCACTTGAAAATTCATGAAAAAATAAGGCTATAATGTCCCCAAAATATCTCCATATTGTGTGCTCCTAATCCCCTTCAAATAATAGAAGGATAGATCTTTTTTCCTATTAAACTTTTAACAAGAGAACCTAGAAAATATGAAGATTCCATTTTTATAATATTGTCATTGGTAGGCACTGCATTGTTCTATATTATCCATGTTAGAAAAAAAAATTTTGTGGGAATCATGTTGCAACACATTGTATCGTTCCACTAATAAGAGTGGTCCTGAGAGGTCGTCCCCTTCGTAAGACATACATAGAGAATTCCCCTGAGTTTGAGGTCATAAAAACACATTTTTTGGTTTAATCATTGATTTCAATGATATTTAAAGTCCCATGTGGATCCATGTTCAGGATGGACATATTAAATTATGGATACATACTGGCCTCTCTGAAGGATATTCTTAGAGATGGATATCCTGGGATACCAATAGCTGATACTACCCTATCGGGGCTCTAAAAGAGTATTTCACCTTTCCCCACAATTCAATGGGTAAGAGGTTGGAGGATCTGTATGTGAGTAAAATTCTCATACCATAAAGGGGAAGTATACTCGATAAACATTTATGTAACTCCTTTGTATTTTCTAGACATGACCATTCCAAGAGAGTTCATTAATCTAATTCCTCTCATGCTTGTTTTTTGTTCATGTATTGAAGAGTATCTGAAGGGTTCCTCACAATGATCCCCCATTCTGGAATAGGCCTATACATCCTCTCTCAGGATACCCCGTTCATTTTCCCCTCTAAGAGAGCATCCCAAATAAAACCTACCAGGATCCTATAAATAGATTTTATTACAACCTTAAAAACATTAAAATATACAAGATGGTATATATTAATATCTTAGAGGACACTGTTGATCAATGATGTCCTACCCCCAAAGGATAACAAGTGATTTTTTCAATTAAGAACACTACACATGTTTCTAATCATGATAGAGTCCAAGTGACGAATACATATCCCACTAGAATTCATTGGGGTACCTAGATACTCCATCAGGAAGTATACTCTCTACATGTTCAGTTTTTGGCATAAGGAGGTAATCTGGCTATGTGAGAATCTATTAGAGATATATAAACTACTCTTCTCCCTATTTATAATCTAGACACTCCAATAATAGAAAAATTCTAGGACCTTGTTTATGGCTATGATCTATCTCTTACTGGAATTCATTATGATAATTATTTCATCTACCAACAAAAGGTGAGATATTCAGTGGGGGTTTATCCTTCCTTGATATGTAATTATCCCATCAATAAATGATTAGGATTCACTCATAATTACCTCCCCCACACTCAACCAAATTGTGGTGTATCCTATAATATTTATGAAAATTGATGATTTCATTAAGACCATCAGCCTAGGTTCTCTAAAGTGTTTCATAACGATACATTAGTCCCCATATCACAACAAACCACTCAACAATACCATCTTAAATGGTTATAATGAAAAAACATTGCATACCAATTATGTCATAGACCACAAAGTTAGTGTATAACCCCATACCACCTAATCCAACTACCAAGTCATGCTCACATAGGTTTCATATTGTTGAACATTAATGGTGTACCATTATCACTAACCATGATTCATGAAATGTGTTTTTTAAGATAAACATAAACCTAGTCATCATCTGAAACCATTCTAGTTACAAGTGTCTATAAAAACTCTCAAGACACTTATAATGAACACCTGAAGTCAACAATGTCTAGCCCCAAATGGTCTATCCCTTGATCCCAAACTCAAACCAAAAGAAACTGGACACAAATTATTCCACCTAGAGTAATTCAATTTCATAACCATTCCATTAAAATTTGATAGAAATTCAATGCATTTGTCTCAAACTTGAGGAATCTACCCATGATTTACAACATTTTTGATGCTCTCAATCCTTCAATAACCCATCTCATGGGATTCTCTAAATAAAACATGGAAAAGACAGAAAAAACAATGATACGTCTCAAAGGATATTTAGATCCTACCACATAGACTAAATTCAAGTCTCACATGGTAATAATTAAAAGGAAACCTCATGTTCGCATCTCAAAAGACAATGTAGAAAAGTTTTTGATTCCCACTTAAGGGTCACATAAATAAATTCTCTAGGAACCACTTACTGAATCAATGACCTTCTAGGGAACTGATTACCATTGACTATCTATATACAGGGCCAAAAACTCAGGAATCATAACCTCCTTATCCAATGTATACACAATGGTTTCTCTCTATAAGTTCTATTGAATGAGAAACATGATTAGAAACTCATTTATATAGAATTCAATCTTAATCTATATGGGAAAACCACCACAAAGTTTATTATTGAAAAATAAAATAACTATTGATGTGAGAAAATAACCAAATATGGGATTAACTCTTAGGAACCATGTGTCTATCCCATCCCAAAATGGTCTCTTTATTCCCCCCAATATAAGTATTTCTCAACTTTAATCAGCATTGGTTCCATATGAAATATCACCAGAATAAAATATATATACTTGTTTTCCCAACAATGTTTAATGCCACTAAGTACTAATATAATAAAAACCATATGATTATTTTTTGGGACATTAAATAATTGAACCATAGTATTCTGGGGGAAAATTTCATTATGATGAATATATCAAAGGGATCCTTCATTCCATTGTGATGCTGAAACACTGGTCTCTTTCCAATAGTCCAAGAGATGAAAACCATTATAAATCAATAACTTTAAACAAATATGTCAGTCCCTCATGGTAAAAATCAAACAAAAACACAAAGTAGAACATCATGAACAATAATCCCAACAAAGATATCATGGACATATTACAAGAAGAATTTTTCTTGATGAAAAATTCATACAATCTTTATAGTCTTTAACAGATTCTAAAAAATCCTTTATAACATTTCCCAAATTGTAAGACAAATAAAACTAATTATTTCATACCACTTTGTAACATTCTACTATGGAGGCCACTCAACTGGTACCTTATACATGTTATCCACAAGACCTTATACATACCTACCCATACATCAGGGGATGTTGACTATCAACGGGGGTCTAGGGTAGTTTCATTGGGAGACTATACCCCCTAATCTAAGTGGATAGTAATAGATAGAAAACCATGTATTATATATCAATAATATACATCAATGTGTGCCTGATAAATAAAACAACCCAAATAGAATTAATATAAAATGATGAATTGATATGGTCATACAAGGAAGATCCCCCACATTGTCAATAATATAAACAAATAAAGAAATAAAATAGGAATAAAAATAAATTCTCATTAAGGAAAAACACATCTCTAAGAAACTCCTTATCAATATCTCTAATTGATTCACAAATATCCATTTGTACCATCCAAAATGTTCCTTAACCCAACATGTGCTTATAATATGTGATAGATCTGATTATGAAACCAAGTTCTACGACTCTTAAAAAGGTTGGGAGTACAAAACCTGATAGGGAATAACCAATGTGGTCTCTTAAATTTCCAACATATGCATTGTATGTGCATGTGAAATTCTCAGATAAAATAAATAAATAAACTATAGATAAATACCACCATAATACCTAGTATATATTGTTTCTAGGTGTATCTAACCATTTCACGATGATCATGTGAAACATATCCACTTAGAAAAGAAAGTATAATTTTGGTACTAGTGATTGCTATTGATTCTAAGGGTCATTACTCTTATCAACAATACGGTCTTCGATCATCACCAGTGTGTCATTGATAATGTCACAATATCATTCTTACCATATACATACAATATCGTATGGTGTAACATGGGAATACTCAAGATTTTTATCTCAATAAAAATAACAATAAAACATTTCATTATCTAGATCTCATGTGTCCTGGCCATCTCTCCAAACTCACATAGAATACACAGCTCAAATCCAATACTTTGGATTCTTGGGTAGTAGGTGACCCTGAGGTCATCCTCAATGTCGTCGTGCTAACACACCATATTCCACATATTCTAGTCATCCCCATATTATATTATTAATGTTATTAGGCTCAATTAGATTGATCCACAGGTGACCAAGGCATATCCTAAAAGAATAATATCACAATTAAATTATAATTCTTAGATGTTTATATCCATGGAATACTATGAATCATAGGGACTCATTGTATCCATGGAATCCAACATTGACCCATGGTCGAAACCACGAATTTTGCGCATTTTTATATGTATCAACAGCTGGATACTAAATGATATTTCACTCCCATGATGATATCATTAACTATGTTATCTCATATCAATATCATGAAATACCCAAAATCCAGATCTCAAGAATTAGTTTTGGGAATCCACAAGTCGCCATCACACATCAGCAGACAAATAGGCTGAGTCCTAGGAAAAACATAAAGAAATCTCTAATTTAATCAAGAATAAATAAATTAATATATATATATATATTATATGGTTTGTATGAATTTTTATACCCCTCACCTATACCCACATCCCTTGGGTCCTTGTTATTGGTATGGGTTATAAGGTGACACCAAGTAACATATCTTCTTGTTCCAATTCCCACCCTCACTCTAGGGTAAAAATTTATAAGGAAACCAACGAGGGTCTTATTGGGTGTCATTGATGTCCTCTTATATTCTTAAAAACGTCACATTATGGATATTTCCTTTTTCCAATTTCCCTTCCAAGATTTCCTAGGTTGGTCCAAACACTCGACACATCTTCCAGTCTCTATCGGGAATCTCATATGGCTAACCCCCTAGACACCCATCTTGATTCATCACCCCAATCTACTTAGGGGAACTGGGTCACTTATACCTAGGTCGCAACCCCCCTTTAATTCAATTTTATTAATTAAATCACATCAGGAGGGTCTTTTATTACACGGATCTAGATTCAATTAATTTTCTTAGTCAACAACATTTGAGATGTCTATATGATACATGAGTGACCAATGAGTCCCTCGACACCTAGTATAATTCAATAATTTTTTTTTAATTTTATTTAAAAACGTAAATAAGTTAAAAAGGATCACCTCATAAAGTGGTAGGAACTTTCATAACACATTTATATAATAAATACATAACACCACATTCTATATGCATAAGGACCACCAACCATTAACTAATGTGATTTACCCTTTTAGAGAAGCTCGAAATCTCCCACCAATGTTCGCCAAGTCTAACCGGCCATCTTCCAAAAGACCTGAGGACAACTATTATAACCAAAACATAAAATTAATACATTATAATCATTTTTTATATAAATAAATAATTAAGTAAAAATATTAATAATTTTTTTAATTTAAATAGTTACAAAATCAAATAAAACCACCTGTCAACATTATTATATCAAAACTGGGACTAAACACTCACCAGTGACCTATGGAATGATATTGACAACATTACGGTCCAATTACCTAACCAAAATCACTAATAAAAATCCAAAATTACTTTAATTTAACTTTTAACCCATTGAAAATTCCAAATGGTGGCACAACTGATCAAAATAACATGCTACCATAGGTTGACACCATATTTGGATCCCCTCTACAATAACCACACGAATTCCTCATGAAGAACACCCAATTCCACAATACTCTAGTAGAATCAGATCCAAAACCCGAACTAGGATAAAAAATAAAAAAATATTATGTGTGAAAAATAATGGATACTAGAGTAAAAAACAAACAAAAAATATACAATGGATGATTCAAAAATACCCATTGATTGAAGGAGAAGAGAATGAGGGTGGGATCTTGGTCATATATAGAATGAATGAATGAGAGGGAAGGAAAAAGGGGAAGGGGTTCCATATAATTAATCATACAATGAAAATATTAATTTTTCCTCTTTAACGAGCTACAATGTTTGGGCTTAAGTGTTATCAAACCCTATCACAACTGTGTGGTATAAGTAGCTCTTAAACATCCCCCTTGAATAGGTTTAAAATTTTTGGGGAAACAATTGGAGTGTCTCTATAACCCCCTCTATATCCTCACATATTTTAACTCTAAAATACCACACAATTTTTCCTTATTCATGCTATAGTGGAGAGATACATCTATGCTTATTACAAAATGAACTACAATTTATTTGTGGTTCAGGGTGTCGTATTGTTTCCCTTAAATAGTGTTCCCCAAACCATGGCCTGTATTTATAATCCTCCAGAACTAGTGAACCCTACCTCTAAGATTATAAGGCTCACCTAGCCACCCAAACTATAGTTTTAGCCTTATTCCTATACAAAAAACATCACTTTGAAACATTCCATCTCTCAAAATTCCCTTTCAAATCATCGATCAAAACATGAATCATCTAGTAATTGAAAATTCAAATTCCATATAGATGATTCAATAAATACAAAAATGGGGATATACAACTTGATTCATGGTGCTAAATATGTATAAATATATAGATGAATTCCTCATTTCAAAAATTCACTTTTCATGATCAGTATGTTAATTAAGTATCAAAATTTCTCCCTATATTTAGAAAAAATCTAAGAAAACATGAAAACTTTTTATATTCCAATAAAACAAATTATTCACATCAAAATATCCCCTATATTTTTTAAATTATTTAATAATTGAAAAATTATATAAAATTACATTTTAAAACACCATAGAAGTAAAACCCAATACATATGCTTTAAATTATTGTTTTAAAAATAGTCCATATTTTCTTCTTATAAATATCATTTTCAACACCACTAAAAAAATATACAATACATATATTATAAAAAATAAAATAAAAACAATAACAATAAAATATGAATTTCTTATTCTACTACAAAACCAAAATACTTTGATAACTTATGTATCTCCAATCTAACAAAAACATATAATCATGAATTCACTCCAAAAATATTATTCTAAACAAACTACACAATTAAATTTGATTCAAAAAATAGATTGGGGAAAAGGCTCAGTAGGGGGTTTAAAAAAATTAAGTAAAATTAATAGTTTTTAAAATACAAGAAATTAAATTATAATACTTTCGTAATGATAAAAATATCAATTAAAATAAATTTCCATTTATATTTATTACAATACCCTTTATATTCAAAAAATGAGAACATTTTTCTCATTAAGGAATAAATATTTTTACCATCAAATAAAAAAATTCTAAATAATAATTTATAAAATAAATCCAATTATTTTCAAAACACATTGCAATCCTTAAAAACTAGACCATTGGGTAACATGGATATTTTAATGCTATATAGGGACTACTCATCCCATTGTGGAAAAAATCCCTTAAGTATTGTGTTCAATCCTCATTCCTCGTCGGTTTACAAATTATAAGTGCCAATTTCATCAATACATTTTATAGAATTCACTTTCCAACCTCTGAGTTTTTTCAAAAATAAAAATTCTTCCTAAAAGTGTCATTAAATATTTCATTATTATAAAAAATAATTAATATTTATTTCATTATTAATGTTTCAAAATAATTTGGGAAAATAAAATAAATTTTACATTTCATTTATTCTTTTCAAAACATACATGAAGTATTGAATCTTGTTAGAATAATGAATTTTAATACGATAATTTAGACATTGTAAAAATACATTATAATTAAAGAAATTAATAACATATAAATTTATAAAATTAAAAATCGTAAAATATTTATTTTAAATACATTTTCAGAAAAAAAATATTATTTTTTAAAAGATATTTTTCTATGATTGTTTTATTTAGTAATAGAAAAAATCATTAAAATCATTAAAAATAATAGTTTCACATACACAAATTCTCCAGTTTTATAGAATGAGTAGTGGAACATTTCAAAAACAATTATAAATATTTTAAAATAATTTTTTTGAATTATAGGATATATATATATATATATATTCCTCGAACCAAAAGGATTTTGGAATATTAACAATAGGAAATTATTCTAAAATAAATAATCATCTAACCTTATACTACTGACAGAACCTTACTTTCTAGAACTCCTAAACTAACACATATTCTCTCTCCATCTCTCTACATAGAATAACTGATATAAGAGAACATTTAATTTTTAACATGCCTTTTTATGTGATTGTTTTAGGGGATCAGTTTTTATTGCTAAATTCTATGCATAAAATTTTTATTCTATATATCTAAATTGTTATTTTTAAAATTATATACCCTTTTTTGTAATTATTTTATGATACATTCAAATAGTGATAGATTTTTAATCATAAGAACCTTTTCTACCAAGGATTTACATCTATTTTGTTTTTATTCATTGTCACATATATTTTTGTTATGTTTTATTCTTCCCATCCTATATGCACATTCCTATGAATATCCCATTACCCCACATGTGATCACCCCTTACGCCTCAAGACACTTTATTTTTAATTAATTTCACATGTTTTAATTTTTTATTCACATTTCTAATGCACTTAACGCCCTCAAACATTTATATATATATTTCATAGTTTTCTTGATCTTTTACATTTTTACATATATTCCACTTTATATAGTTATACTATATATATATTCACTATTCTTTTACCCTTTATTGTATATATATATATATTTTTTTTTATTTTTATCATCATACACACCCCACACAGACACAGTCACATATATATTATTCTTTTATTACAAAAATTCTAGAGTATACACACTCACCAAAACACAAATATATGGACAATTTCATCAATGTTTATTAAATTTTAACATGAATTTTAACATTTTTTTAATTTTGACATAATTACTATTTAATATGGTCATATATATATATATACATATGTGTATATATATATATATATATGTTTATTAATACTATTATATCTAGTTATTAGAATTTGATTATTTTCTACTGACACCTATATTTTTTACTAAAATATTTTTTAACACTTATATAAATTTTAGTAT
Organism: Viscum album; assembly: GCA_963277665.1. NCBI lineage: Eukaryota > Viridiplantae > Streptophyta > Magnoliopsida > Santalales > Viscaceae > Viscum > Viscum album. The sequence goes on along the minus strand of OY728126.1, from coordinate 725,984,498 downwards.
CAACCTCATATCACACAAATATATAAATCTCTATCAATGTATATGTATATGTATATATATGAGTGTGTGTGTGTTCATGCACATATGTGTCTATAAATACATAAACTTAGTAATAATAACAATATTATTATGATCTTTTAAAATTACACTCACACTAAATACTACTAATTCAGATCATTAAAATAGTAATATACCCTTATATAGTTTAATTTTATTATAATTATTTTAATAAATTCATATAAAATTAAATATACTATAACATTTATTTACCCTAACAAATAATATATTAAACTAAAATCCATAACACATATTTATCATTATCTTATGAATATTTATTAGTACGTTATATTTCATAAATTATATCATTATTAACATATGAAGTGTTTTATTTATAATAATACCTATATTTTTCAAATTATCTTTGAAATTTATATATTTATTTAAAAAAATTATATATATTATTTCATTGGAATTCTAATCAATATTTCATTTTCTTGACAAAAGTTATATTACTATTGTAATTTATACTATCATTTAACAATAAATAATTTATAAATAACTAACTATTAATTTAATTAATATAGTACTCATAGAAAATTAAGTATATAGAATCTCATGAATACTATTGTTATTAAAATATGAATATATGGTGAAGAAATATAGTTTATAATTTTTATCATATATTTAATAATATATATATATATATATATTAAAAACCTCAGTCATTAGAATATAAGTCCAAAGATTACTACCATATATACATTTTTTAGCATTCCAAAATAGTGTTGATACATCTATTCCCACTACATTTATGGTGATTTCCTTAGATTACATTTCATATATAAAGGTCACAATAGTTACTAGTGTATAATGAGAAACTACAGATACCAATAAATAAATATTAAAAGAATTTCAAATGGTACAGATACATCATACACACAGGACATAGATGATGTGTGACCACCATGTTTTGGGAGATCATAATCATTTAGATTTATTCTCATGAAGCTCTCACATGTTGGTCCTAAGAATATGAGATCATGAGGATAAAACATCCAAGAGGAAAACAACATGTTTTAGGTTTCATTGGTTGCTTCTATAAATGAACATGGGTATTGTTATACTAATATTAGATCATTATTAATGTGTTCTATTTGATCTGGTACTTTAATGCAACTTAAAAACCCAAAAATTGATATCTAGGAATGGTACCATGTTCTGGGTGCATCTCTAGTGTTATGAAAATAGTTTAATGGTCAAGATAGATATTTTTTCTTTTTTTCTTGAGGAAGTGATATATCTATCCAAATTGATTAAGATAGAATTTAATTCAATAAATATAGGTCCATAGTTTTTGAATGTAAATATGTTCACCTATATCAACAAATTATAAATCAATAATAGATGATGAAACAAGATGTGAAACTTGCTTTATATGATATCTCATGTCAAAAAGTGTATATAAAATGGTTCATGTTCATAGGATGGTTTTTATTTCTTTGAAAATTCTTTATCACTTCATGGGCCTTGATGGGTTGCTAAAATATTCTCCAATTCAGTGTATGGTATTTAATCTTATTGAGATAAAGTCCTAGTGGGTCACACATAATAAAGTATTCAACAATATCACCTTTTTGGTAAATATATGAATAGTAAATGAAGGGACCCACCACTGGGTTTGAGTGTTTTTCTGTTGTTAATGATCCATGAAGAAAAAATATATTAATTTTTATTTAATTATCTAATAATTGGGTAGAATTTATTTTTTAAAAGTATTTACATGTACTTAGTAAACATAAATAGAAAATTGTACACCAAAAAATATTATTTTAATATTGAAGGTTTTTATAATATTGAGGGAATAAAGAGTAGAGTTAACTTCCTAGTTTTGTCATGTAATATTTTTAATATATATTAAAAGTATTTGAAAAATAATATAAAAGAAATTATGATTCATTTAGTTCATCATAACATATAATTTATATATCATGTTGTGGGAATTGGATATATGAAGTCCAGGGAACCCTTTCTCGGTATTTTCACATCCACTATATAAGAAGGGGATATGCTCTTTTACAATAATATTTCTTTCAATCATATTGAGATATCTCTAATCCAATTCCTATATACAAGAGATATAAATCTACAATTAGATATTTTGATATTTTATCTCTAATAGGGATCGAATTGATGAGATTATAGTGAACATCATGATGTTCAAGTAATAATCAGAGCTCCTTTATAGCACCTAGAATTAATTAATCAAAGTACATATATATTATTAAATAATTTGAGGATGATATATAGGGATTTGATATTAGATCAATCAAACTATGATCAATGGTTATATTTTATAGTTTAATTCTCTTTCTATTGAAATGAAGTCGTTATTTTTTTAATTTTGTGATTATTTAATTAATGTGAGATCCTCAATCCACTATTGAGGCTCAGATCATTAGATATAACGAAGTATCATCACTCTGATGATGAAAAATATAAAATCCTTGACCCACCATCTTAGACTGTGTAGTTTACTAATATCAATTGGTATTAAAGTGATCAAATGAATTTTATTATCTACGAAAAACTAATTGGTATTAAATTAATTATAAGAATTTAAATTTTTCGGAGTGGAACAGAGTACATGTTGATCTGATTTCGCATGTCCATGTTATGGACAACCCAAATCTTTAGTATATATCCAAAATGTGGCTATCATGGGATAAAACATTATAACAATATAAATATATATTATTTTATGTTTTTTTCTAGTGGATGAGTTCTGGACAAGTTCCATATGGGACATTTTTTTCAAGGGATTTCTAATTTCACCCTTCATGGAATAAAAAATGGTGGTCTTTTTTTCTTCTCTTGAAAGCTTTAACAACAAACAAAAAAAATTGCAATAATTATTATTTATTTTTTAATAATTTATATAGACATAGGCATTTCAAAATTTTCCAAAAAAAATGATATAAATAACTTTTAGGGCAGAAGAGACCTATAAAATAAAAAAAATTAAGGTATGTCACTGATATCCTTGTTTTTAAATTAAAAAAATTTAAAGAAAACTTCATTATCCTTTGGAAAGCCACTAATTTAGTTTTCCCCTTCCAACCCTCAGCCACAACCTCCCACAAGAAATGTGCATTGAGATGACTACCTAACTTAACTCTATGGCCTCTCACTCATCATCGATGTGAGTTATTTCTTCAACTATAGTCTTTATCACTAACACCAAAATTGAATCATCACAAGATCTTCATCCCATATTACTCCAATAATTATTATACCTTGTTGACCCCACTATCATTGTCATCCTCAATCATTTATACCACTGACACACAACTATGCTCGTTTCGAGCATCTGATTCATGTTGCAGTATCTGAAAACCAACCTACATGATGGATCCTCTGGATGAAAACCTGCCACATCCATCTGGTGGAATCCCCTAGGACATAACCTTAGGTACCATGTGTTTTAATCCTTGTTGGCCTCAATTGTTCCCATCACCACTACTAAATTATTTTTTGTCTGTTTCCCTAGTGGTGGGTTATCATCTCGAATCCATCCCATGGGGAGAAAATTAGGAAAGAAAAAAATGGAACTAGTTAGGATGGGCTGGACTAACATTAAACTTCTTACATGAGTCCTAACCATCCCTAGGAGGGTTCTTCCTATCCTATAGTGGACATTCATGGTTTTAGAACAACTCTTAATGGGTCTATGAGGGGTTTTGGACTTACTTCTATGATTACTTTTCCCCTCGAATGCATGGATATGACCAAGCGAGCGAGTTTATGAATCTAAAGTTTGGTGACATGTCTATCAGGGACTATTTAGTGTGTTTCACTCTACTGAAGTGCTTTGCATTGCATTTATCTAGTGATGATCTATTGAGAGTGTGATGTTTATATGATGGGATCAAATATTCTATCTTCTCATAGGTAATTTTTTTATCCTATCAACCTTTACTAAGATCATAAAATATGATCTTATCTATGAGCACAATATGAGATAAGTGGATAGTACAATGTATATAAGTTCAGTGATAAGGTGGAGCAGTAATTCTTCTGGTATAAGGAATCATATCCTTGAGCATTATGATTAGAGTAGTGGTGTCCAGAGTATATACAATAGAAATAATTTCATATGCCAACATTGTGGATGGAAGGGGAATGTGATGCCATAGTTTGATAGGTCCGATCATGGGAGTCATTATTGCAGTCTTATGGGTCATATTATGATATAATATTGGACCATTTTATATGTTTCAAATGGAAGAGGACCCTCCTTATCTCCAACCTCAGGATAGGGGTCAATTACATCACATCTGGTAGTACAATGTAGTACCATTGTCGAAGTAGGCCGAGGAGGATGTCATGGTCAGGGTATCCAAACATTTTATTATCAGTTCAATCAAAGTGTAACTACTCAGTGTAGTATAGTTATAGCATGAGGGCATAGACCATTAGAGTTTCATGATTTATATCCAATCTGTGATGGCAAAGTTCATGAACTTCTATTTAACAGTGTACTATTCTTGTAGACTCTACTATCACATATGATTTTATTGATATAGTTTCCTCTCACTCCATTGTCTCTTTGTCCACTGTGGAATGTATCAAGATACAAATTCAGTAATTTTGTGGAATTATGACCTTGGACACTCTATTTGGTTTGTGTCCATAAGGCATACACCAATGTGGGGACTTTCCCATTGTGGTAGAATGTTTTCGTTTCTTATGGGACTAATTTATCCTTTAGAAGAAGGGATTCAATTTCATTCTCAGGATGGAATGATTGGTTCTATACCATACCTATGCAGACTTATATCACCAAAGGGTATAATTTATATCACCATAGGGTGGTATTTATATTTTTAAGGTTGAGTGGAATTTCCGAGCTAGTAGAGCTAGTCCAAAGAATCATGGGATTGGTGGAGTGATGTCCCATGTATTTATCCTTTATCATGAGGAGTAGGGTTTACATCTGGATTAATTCCCTCTAGTAGTATAATGTTTTAGGGATTTCGTTTCCATGTGATTTTTTTGGCTTAACTCATGAGATATAAGTAGAATTTATGATCAAGTGTGTTCCAATAGAAGAACCTATATTTATTCTTCCACATTTGGTTTGACCTAATAATCTCCAAGAGCATAGATGAAGGATTTAGAATCTAATGGTTTTATCCTACCCAACACTTTATCTTAGGGTTCACCCATGCCTTTTAATAAGAAGTTGGATGGAACCCTTAGGCTATTCATGGATTAATAGAAATTAAACCATCATACAATTAATACCAGTATACTTTTACTCAGATAAAAAATCCCTTAAACTAGCTTCGAGGAGTTAGGGTTCCCTAGAAGTTTGACCTAAGATTTTTCTATCATTAGGTGCAAGTCAAGACTTCAGATAAACCATATATGACATTCCAATGTAGGTATAATGTATATGAGTATTTTATTTTAATGTTTGGTATTATGAATGAGCACTATATTTTCATGGATTTAATGAATAGGGGTTTCCACCCCTATCAAGGTTCATTTGTCATGTTTTTTGTGGAATACATCTTAGTGTATTATAATAATTAGAGAAACTATTCTAAACATATTTAGATCATTTTGAATAAACATTGAGAACATATTCTATATGCTAATCTGGATAAATGGAACTTCTAGCTCAACAATTTTCACTTCTTGGGTCATATCAGCTTGGAATTATGAGTATACATTTACCTAAAGAAGTCGTGTGTTGTTTCTATTTTATATCATCCAAAGAATCTATTTTATATATAGAGTTTCTTGGAGATTTCTTTATATTATTAAAATTTTTCATAGGCCTTGTCACACCTTGTTTAACATATTCTTAATGTAACTAATAATGGGGTGAAGTTCTTATGGTTGAAAGCGTGTGAGAAGGAATTTCATGACCTAAAAGGAAATCTTAACTAAGAACGGATTATGATTCTTCAAGAGTTAGTTGGAGGCTATATAGTATTCTATGATCCGTCAAGAGTCGATCTAGGTGAAGTATTGATATAGCATGATATAATCACTACAGACAGGTCTCTCATGATGGTACCTCATGGTTGTAATTACTCTATACATTCCTTTGATCTTGCAGTAGTTGTTCAATACTGGCACCGCTGGAGACACTATCTAAGGGGTTAGGGAATTGTAAACTATATGGACCACAATAGACTCAAATATATATTTATGTAGTGTTATTTGAATCGCATACATTGAATATGGGTTGATTGTATATAGTCCACTGACATTGAGATTTCCTATGAAACTGGAAATGGAAATCTGGTATTTGATGTGCTGATCTTGAAAACCCATACGCAGACCATTCAAGAATCTAGTAATGAATTAAATTGGATGGATCTTATTTTAAAGCAACATATATAGTTTAATAATATTCATGAGAAACCTTTTTATATAGACTTAGTAGATACCTACTCACTCCTGGATTGGTTGAAGATAAGGAAATTCATAGACACTAAGGGTTTGGTCCTACAAAAGAGTATTTCTAGTGAGGAATTCCACTAGATTGGTTTGTGGATGGAGACAACATCCTATATATACATAGTTTTGTATGGGTCCCAATATATATGAGAGATAAGCTAATGTGTGCGTCTCATGATTCCCCATAGGATGTGAATCCATGTTAATCCAATATTTATCATGATATACATCTCCCATGTTGGTGTCCTTGGATGAAATATTATCTTTCAAGTTTTATAACTAGGTATTCCACCCATCAGTAGGTTATGGGGGGAGCACTAGTGGGTTACTATCTTGTTAAATCTATTACTGGTCCTGTAATGGAAATGGGAAGATATTGCAATTTTTTTGGTTGGAGTATTGATGTCACTTAGATGAAGAAATGTAATTTGGTATTCATATATTGATGAATTAATGTTGATCACTTTCTTCATATAATATATATTTTATTAGTAAATTGGATAGTAATTATGTATGTCTATGAGATTATATAGATGCATGGGGTTCTCGTACTATTTGAAACATAGTCATTCTATGAAGGAAATGGAGTATGGTTTGTGTTTGTTATTATTCCTCCTTGGAAGTTCCAAAGGATTTATAAGAAATGGATCATATAGTTCAAGTGGAAAATAGTATTGAAGGTGGTGTCATTTATCAGTGTTTCTTGGATCCTAACATCGCAAAATTGAAAAGGCATAAAGGGTGTGAAAATTGGGGTTGCACAAAAATATCTTATGCACCCAATGGGACATCAAAATGTGTTTTGAGAGATCCAAAATAATATTGGTTGCACCAACAAAGATGCATTGGAAACATGTGTGCTAGGTTTTCAATGCTTATAAAAATGTTTCTACCCCCTTGGAAAACATAATAATTTTCCAACAAAAATGTTGTTTCTATGCTGCAAGAAAGATTGGAAGAGAGTTAATCTTGTGTGCTAGGTGTTCCATTACTCTGAAAAGATCAAGTGAACCCTATGGTGTAGTTGCATGAAAGATTGTTCTTGAGAAAGAAGGTGTTTCACTAAAGTCATCTTGAATGGAAAATCCCAAATCTTGTGCGCAAGATCATGGGTGGTGCGCTAATAAATTGTGGAGACTCTATCAGTTTTTTGATTTCCATTTTTTTATATCATCACTTTCAAGTGCATCATTTTAGTACTTTGATGCATGTAGTTTCTCTTGATGGAAAAAGATGAAGACATGAGTTAAAATATATTTAAGATACCCCCATGTCATTAAACTAAGTAAGACATCACTCAATACAGTGAGCTAGGGGGAGTCAACAAAAGTGTTCTGAGAGCAACAATGAGCCATCCCTGAACCATTATAGAGATAGTGATCCTGGAATAGAGTGACTGTGACCGAACTAGTGTAACACTAAAACTAGTTAAGATTAGTGTACATTGGTACAACTGAAAAAATTTCAGTGCTTGATCCTTGGACTATCACTTAGTGGTGAACCAACTGAAAAATTCCAGTCCTTCATGTGGTATCAAAGGGAGGTTACTATTGTTTGATCTATCTTACTATCATGGATAATTCTCCTAATGTTAGGGGATTCCCCCTCTTCAATGGATATAATTTTCAGATCTTAAAGAATAGAATGAGATCTCATCTAAGAACTCTTGGAATGTAATTTCTATTTTCTAGTGTGAAAGGAATATAAATTAATGATCCAACAAGGCTGGCTATGAATGAAGTAGACATTAATATTCTTGATGAAGCTGTTATAGCACCAAATTCTCTCATTGCAGCCCTTTATAATCATATCAATCTAAAGGTGATGAGTTGCACCTCAACAAGGCCCATGTGGGATAATCATGAAAATATTTATGAAGGATATAGTAATGTGAATTAGGTGAAATTACAAGACATGAATAGTCATTTTGGCGATATGAGGATTTATCCTTATGAGAATGCATAAACCTTCTTCAGTCAAATTACTGGAGTGGTTGTACCAATTTGAGGTTTAGGAAAAGAAATAAAAGGCATTGAAATTGTAAAGAAGTATTGAGAATAAATCCTCCCCTAAACAATTCAAAGGTGTCAATTCTTGAAGAAAGATATCTTTCTAAACATTCCATGGATGATCTTCTAAGCAGCCTAGTGGAATATGAAATGAGAGTCAAGCGAGAAGATACTACAACTTGAGTAAAAAAGTAAATGGAATTCAAAGCCATGGAAAAACTGAAAATTTAAAAAGATAGTAGTGGTGAAGATAATGAGGAAAAATAAATTATTTCACTCGTTTCCAAGAAGTTTCAAATGGGACCAAGGAAATTTAAAGGGTATATGCCGCTGGCTTACTTTCGTTGTGGAAAAGTTAGGTACATTGACTATCAATGATCAAGGAACATAGAAAATGAATAAATCAAAGATGAACACATTGATAAGCCTTAGAAAATACTTTTCAAAAAAGGGAGATTTAAAATATATAAATAAAGTACAGAAGAAGAGTTTTTATCTAAAGAAGAAGGTTAATAATTTGAATTTTGTGAGGAAAAAGAACCATAATTTAAAACTGGAAATCATGCTTCTATTATGGATACCATTGAAAATTCAGAACCATCAACAGTTAAAGAAAGATATAACTAGTTGAAAACTAATACATATCCCATTTTACTAATTAAATAATCTTTTGTTAAGCATGAGAATAAATGTAAAAGATGTAATAAGTGGAAATAAATCATGGAAAAATCATCTGAATATGTTGATTAGCTCGAAGATGAAATTGAACGATTATATGAACTAGTGAAGGTACAGTTCCCCATCCTTGAAATGACAAATTATGTAGTGGAACTAAAGATTAGAATCAAAGAACTGGAAAATTTCATCAATGAACATACATTGAGACTAGAGGAGAAGTCCAAAACTATTGGGGTACTTGATGAATAAGTTGTTCCTTTTAGGAATATGCTCAAACAGATTAATGTTCAAAAGAAGAAAAGATAGAAATACAATTTGGAAGTTTATAAGGTGTTGAGCTATTGAAGAGAGAAAAACACAGGTCTAATGAAGTTGAAAAGATTTTGTGTGATCAAAGACCCATACGCATGGGAAATAGTGGAATCAATTGTGATTCCAAAACATCAAATGCATCAAATAAAATAGACCAGAATAAAGGAAAGATGAAAGTTGAACATTTTTTAAAACCACTAGAAGTTCTAAAAAAGATACCCTTAAATAAAACTGAAATGATAATAGAAGACTATCCTCTAGAATCCCAGAATAATAGGCAGTCAAAAAATTTTCCCAAGGAAGAAGGCATGAGGAAAAATAGATATGAGAATACATTACCTCTCATGAAGTTTCAGTTCTATGGATATCTATGTTATACTATGTCATATTGTGAAGAAGAAAGGAGCTATCTATGTGGGGGATAACTGGGAGTTCAACAAAGGGGAAAAATGTCAAATAATACAACATGCAGAAGAAAAAATTTCTATGGATATTTTTTTCAATTTTCCAACAATGGAAATATAGCCATGTATTTTAGGTGGAGGAGGGACATGGACACCTCATACAGATGTTTTAGGTGAGTAAAATCTAATCAACAAGATTGTGTTACCCTTACAAATAGGTTTTCTCAATTAGAATAATATTTTAATTATGAAGAACCGATGTACACATAAGAGATAATTGAAAGGCCATTAGTGTCTTACACTCAATCTAATGTCTCATGGAATGAAAAAAGAAGGTTGGGAAATCCAACCTTGTAGAGGTAGCCCTCTAAGCAAAAAAAAAGAAACCGCACCTGGATTCTGGATAGTGGTTGTTAGTCTCATATGATAGGTAATGCAGTCTTGTTAATGAATGTCAATATGAGGGTTGATGGAATAGTGCGGTTTGGTAATAATAGAGCTATAAAAATCCAATGTAGTATAAGTACTGAACTAGATAATGGAGATCTAAGGAAAAGTGAAGTCCTCTATGTGGATGGGCTACATCATAATCTCCTCGTCATGAGTCAACTCTGTGACTCGAGATATATAGTTTCTTGGAATAAAAAAGGCAACACTATCATGTGAAAGATAAGAAATTCAATTAGAAAAGGGTGAAGATTATAAGGAAACCTATATCAGGTTGATAGTAAATAAATCATTTTCTACATGACAGTTAAAGAAGAAAATAACATGTGGAATTGGATATTGGGATCATCAAATAAACAAGGAATGGAGAATATATCAAAACTGAAGATTGTGAAAGATATTCCCAACCTGAATCATGATCATGAAAACTCCTGTGATGCTTGCACTTGGGGGAAGATGGTCTACAGTTCATATCAGCCAATGAAGAAAAGGGAATCTCATCTTTATTATATCATTCATAAATATGTGTGTCACTTGATAAATTTTTTTTTAACTTATAGAGAAAGGTACTTCTTCTTTCTCATTGATGATTAAAGTATAATGGTATGTGTAATGGTTATACACAGGAAACGAAAAGTGCTCAATAGTATGAAGAAATATCGTCGAATCACTGAGAATGATACTAGATGAACAATAAAAGTGATATGATCTGACAGTATATGGGAAAACACATCCATTGAATTATAAAATTACCTGTAGAAGAATGGGATACAACATGAGGTAGCTGCTATGAGAACTCCACAGCCAAATATAGTTTTTGAGCGAAAAAAATCTACAGGTGAACAACATGGCAAGAACTATATTGAATGAGATTCACATTCCTTGACATTACTGGAATGAGGATTTTCAAGATATATTGTATATTTAAAATCAAAAAGGGCTTTATATGGGTGAAACCAATACACCATTTAAATTGTGGCATAGAAGGAATACCTCTTTAAAATACATTCGTGTTTTTTGGGGTAAATGATTCATCAAAAACAAAGAGGGAAATCAAGGGAAGTATGGTGAAAATGTAGATGAAGGTATTTTCCTTCAATACTTAATGAAAAAAAGCCTAAAAGTATTTTAATATGTATTTGGGAAGGATTGTGGAAAGAAGTGATGTTAAGATCATTGAATAGAAAAACTCAAATGCTTTAAGGAACTCATATGATGTTTTGATAGAAGACAAGGAAGAAGGTGAACATAGAGAAAATCCAAATACATAAATAGAGTAAGGTGTAAACACCACTCAATAGTCATGTCATGATGTTGAATTAGATGAATAATCTAAAGTGTAAACCTTGGTTGGAGAGAATTTGGTTGAATCTAAAAGAGGTATTGATGATATGAAATTGATCAATCCTATATTTTTTGGGATTGGACTACACCCAAAAAAACAAGGAGAATGAGTAATAATACATAATATGAATTTATATCAGTTGTGGAGACGTCCTAATTTAAAGCAGAAGAAAAGGATGAATCACAGATGAAAGCCATGAATGATGTGTTAGATCAGATTGATAGGAATCAGACATAAGACCTAGTTAATAAACCAAAATGTCACAATGTGATCGGTATGAATTGTATCTTCAATAAAAAAATTGATGAGGATAGAAATTTGGTTAGAAACAAGGCATTCTTGGTTTGTAATGGATACTCAAAAATCAAATTAATTGATATTGAAGATACATTTTCTCCAATAGCAAGACTGGAGACAATCATGTTGTTTCATGCCATGATATTCCAAAGAGGTTATAAAGTTTATCAAATAGACGTCAATCCAGCATTCTTAAATGGATTTTTGGAATAAAAAGTCTACATTGAACAACCTGTGGGGTTATTTCTTGGAAATGTGGAACTAAAGGATTGAAAATTAAATAATTCTCTCTATGGCCAGAAACAGGCACCACGAGCATGGTAATCTCGGTTGGACTCTTATCTGATAAATCGTGAGTTTAAAAGAGGGGGATTGGATCATAAATTCTATGTCAATAATTATCAAAAGGACCAATTCATGGTATTAGTATACGTGGATGATATTATTTTCAGCAGAAGTAGGCTGGGATCAGTGGATGAATTTTCAAATCACATGAAATTATAATTTGAAATGTCCATGATTGGTGAACTCACCAACTTTTTAGGGTTTCCAGGGACTCAAAATAAGTATTACAATTTCATTTATTAGGAAAAGTATATAATAGAGATGCTAAATAAATTCAATATGAAAGATTCCAAACCAATGGAGACTCTGGTTGTGGTTGGAACAAAACTCGGAAAGCATGAGAATGGGATGTCTATGGATCCCACAATGTATAGGAGAATCATAGGATGCTTATTGTACCAAACAATAACACAACAAGAGATTGCCTTTTCAACATGCTTAGAGGTATTAATTCAGAGTAATCTAATGGAGGAACATATGGAGGCCTTGAAAAGAATCATGAAGTACATTCAAGGTACTGATAATTATGGGTTATACATTGCCACTGGAAGAGACAGAGAACTGTCAGCATTTTTTGATGCTGACTGGGATGGAGATATAGTGGACCGAAAGTCCACAAGTGGTGGAGCATTATAAATTGGTAAGAAATGTGTTGGATGGATGAGAATGTAATATGAAAGTAGTTATCTTAGTACTACTTCAGATTAGTATATCTCCAATACAAATGCATGCACTCAACTTTTGTGGATGAAGCAACAACTGAAAGATTTTGGTGATGAGGTGAAAAAACCAATGGCGATTTACTCTGATAAGTAGAGAGAAATTTATCATACAAAGAATATTATTTAGCATTCTCATTCAAAACATATTGAAATAAGTTATCACTTTTTCAAGGAAAAATTTAAACAAGGCATGATTAAAATAGATCATGTAGTAACTGATGAGAAAGTGGTTGATAACCTGACCAAGCCACTATCAACAGCTGTGTTTGAGAAACATCAGTTGAAACTTGGTGTTAGTCTACCTCCCATTGAATAAGAAGGTTATAAAATTCCCCACTCCCCAGTTATGTAAACTATTTTTAATTCATTTGTGGATGTGATGCATGTTTATGGGGGATATTTTACCCTAGGGGTTTTGAGATGTACAATAAATAAATACTGGTCTTTGGGTTTATTTTCAATGGGGGAGAAGTAATAAATTTAGGACAAATGTAATGGACATGTAATACTTATGTGACATGTTAAGAATTCGATGATTGGAGGAGAAGAATATATTTAGGGCATGTAACACTTTTGTGAACAGTAAGAGAATAGCTTGGGAATCTTTAAGAATTCCAAAACATGGGAATCCAATTCAAGCTTCCACTCTTGTTTTCTACACCGAGAATTGATCTCATAGAATTAGTGTGTTGGCTGGGTTGATTCATGTGTTTCAGGGTTTTCTTGTGGCCAGTGCTCTATTGAATTTATTTTTTGATTTCCAAAAAATGCAAAGGGGGAGATTGTTGGAACCACAACCATTCAATGCATGAAATGGAGTATGGTTTTTGTTTGTTGTCATTCCTAATTGGATGTTTAGACCTTTTTCCAGGAAATGGATCATACAGTTTATGCAGAATGATTGAACTTGATTTTAAAACTTGCATGAACGTCATGTTTCAGGATTATGACATAAAAAATGGTAAAGTCATGAAATGCATGAAAGATGAGGTTGTGTGAATAAATATTATTCGTCCAATGTGACGTCAAAATGGGTTTTCTCACTCCAAAATAATCATGAAAACACGAAAAAAGTCATGTCAGAAACATGGAGATAGGGTCTTTGAAACCTATATCATCATCAGTTATTTATTTAATGGGAAAAAGGAAGAAATGGGAAAAGCAAGGGAGAACAAGAGAAGTTAGGGGGGTGAAAAAAGTGCAAACCGAGGGCATCCCCTGTAATGATGTTAACCCCCTAAGGATTCAAAAAATTCAGATCATAGAAGCAGGAAATTCCGGAGTTATGAGCTTCTAGATAAGTTAGGTGTTTTGCCACTTTATTCCCCTCTCATCGTGTGTGCACCATTTGAGTGTTGGTGGAAATCATGCCACGACATTTTTTGGTGATGTAGGCAATCGACCAAGGAGTTGAACCAGTGCCTTGAAGGGAATTGAATAGTATAAGTGAGTCAGTTTTAGCTTCAAAAATGGAGATTCTCCTCTGGGGGCAGAGGGAGAGACCAGTGAGGAGGGCATGAGCTTCATCCTGATGAGATGATCTACAGCCAAAATGAGCGGTGAATTCCAAGATAACTGAGCCTCTAGAGTCATGGGTAGCCCCTCCTCCATTCATGACCCCTGAGATACAGGACCCATCAATATTAAGTTTTAAACCCATGGGAGTAGGAAGCCATCAGATCCATTGACCTCACACGGCAAATCCATCTAGGAGAGAGGCTTAGATGCTTGGAGAAAGCAGGCGTATTGATGGAGCATTTTTTCATTTGTGAGAGAGTATGGAAAGGTCGATGAGGAGGTTTCTGACTCTTGCGATGATGCCTCTTACTGTAGAGTCGATCCCCTCATATATTGATTTGTTTCTGGCCTGCCATAAGCACCAACATCCAGTGAGCAGGATAATGGAACACACCATTTTCTCTGGGCCCTTGTCACCTGATCCATGGAACCAGTGGACAAGGCAAATCTCTTCACGCAGGTTCGTGGATGAGAAGCCAGTGAAAAATTTGGTTTCTCTACTATGAGAAATATTTGATTACGAAAGATTGGAATATAGTTAATCTTAAGTGCAAGGTGTTACTTTAGTCTAAAAAGATAAAGTGATCCCTTTGGTGTAGTTGTGTGAAGGGTTTCACAGAAAGAAGGTATTGTATGAAAATAATCTTGCACGAAAAATCCAATGTCATGTGTGCAAGATCAGGAGTTACATGCTAGTAAATTGTAGAGACTCTATTAGTTTTTTATTTCGTGTTTTTTGATCAGTTCTTTCAAGTGCATCATTTTAGGACTTTGATTCAAGAAGTGTCTCTTGATAGATAAGGATAAAGGATTCAGTTACAATCTATTGAAGACCCCCCATGTTGAAAAACCAATTAAGACTTCACCCAATGTTGTGAGCTAGGGGGAGTCAACAGAAGTGTCTGAAGTAAACAACGAGCAATCCCTAAACAATTATAAATGTAGTGATCATGGAATAGAGTTACCAGGACCGAACATGAGTAATCCAAAAACTAGTGTATATTATAGTACTTTTGAATGATCTACAACTTGTCGGTGTATGCTCCTTGGAATAGCCCTTAGTGGTGAACCATGCTAAATTTGTTTTCTATTATCTTTTCATAAGTATGTCTGACAAGTCTAACTTGCTCCTTCTAACAAGGAAACAAGATCCAAAATTTTGAAAGAAATGTTGATAGACTAATTCACCCACATCTCAGGGAGTCCTATAGTTCTTCACATACTATCATTTTAGATAGGGATTCTCATTTCACATCGACGTTATTGCAAGGGTTATAGAGATTTTTGGGTACACAAGTGATTTTGAGAAAAGTTTTTCACCCTCAGACCAATAATTAGACAAAAAGGACCATAACGGTGTTAGAGGACATTACATGGAAATGAATCATTGATTTTTCTTGTTATTTGGAGAATCATAACCCTCTCATTGAAATCTCCTAAAATTAAAACTACAAGGAAATGATTCAGATGGATCTGTATGAGGACTTATATGGTCGGTCATGTTGTTAACCATAATTCTAGTTAGAGGTAGAAGAGGTCTTGTTACAAGGTCCTCATCTTTTGTAGGAGACATTAATATAGGTACATTTGATCATAAAGTGTATGTCTACTACTCGGTCGAGATAAAAATATTATGTTATTTATCATCGATAACCAATGAAGTCTGAGGTCAGGGTTCATGTTTTCTAATAGGTATCACCCTGACATGATAATAGATATATATATAGAAAAGGGATGTTTTGTGGCATTTTTCAGGCCTATTGTGATACTAGATGGAGTTAGATCAGTAGGTTATCAGTTAAATTACCTTATAGGTACCATTCCAGGCACGATGTCCTCCATGTTTCACAGCTTCTCCATAATCATGTTGACCCATATCAAACTTTTTATCTTGAAGATGTCAAATTTTATATTGATTATTATTTTTGAGGAATATACCATATGCATTGTTGATAGAAAAATGAGGTCTCTCCATGGCTGGTATCTCCCTTTACTACATGTATTAAGGTAACACAGTATTGTATAAGATAATACATTAGTACAAGAAGCTGAAATGTGTGATCAATGGTAATATTTATTTTCAAATGAAGTCATACCAATATTGGAATGGAAACTCAAGAATGAGTTATTTTAAGGGTGAATAATTTATGATCCTAATTTCTTAGGTATGGATACTTTCTTAATTTTTTTGTTAAACCCTAGTAGAGGTTCCTTATGAATTAAATCTGAAACCATGCCCTTGGGCTGTTTGGGTTATCTTTGGAAATAAGGAAGCTAGAAGATGAAGGTTGGGGATGAACCAAGTACATTACATGTATTGGGAATACATAAAATGTATCCAATATAAGGAACATATTGGACTAGGATTTCAAATTCATGTCATGTAATTTAATTTTCCTAAAAGGTAAACCCCAATCATTAAATGTTGTGTAAATCATTTAATGTAAGTATAAATTCTCTGAAATTTATTTAAATGTGAAGAAACCCATTTTCATTTTTTCATCAATTCTCTGTTTCTCTCTCACATCCAGAGCTCTCCTCTATTAAAGTACCTCTTTGACCCTAAATCTAGGATTTGATCCCATTTCTCTATTTGACCTTGTAATCAAGCTTTGTTGGTCTCATTGGATAGCCATAGGTAATCTCCCCCACTCCTTAGGATCCTCTCTTCATTTTCCTCTCTATTAATGGAGATATTTAGGTAAAGTCTCAGATGTAAAATTTTCAGGGAAATCATTTTTTCTTCCCTTTTATTCTACTCAAGGCCATATGAAAGGTACATAATAGATATTTTATCAACCTCGAGAATAAGGTAGGTGGTGTTGGTTACTATGAGTAACTCAAGAGGGGGTGAATTGATTACCTAATAAAAATTTATCTCAGAAATGGATAAAAATAATTCCCCAAATAAATTTCAAATGGGCCTAGATAAAAAAACAAAACATATTATTATAGGATTCAATATTTCAAAAGATTTATTATAAGATTGATTAGCTCTTAGATAAAATAATATAAAATATTAATTAATCCTTTGAAAACAATTTACATAATTAATATATTATAAAAAACTAATTATGGTTACATATCAAAGAATAAATTTTGTTTAAAGTTTTAAAATTTTAATGTTTCAACAAATAGTTTAAATAAAAACATGAAATAGAATTTGGAAAGAAATAAGATCATTATAAAGTTGAAACTTATCCCTCTCCACTTGGTAATGGCCCTCCATCAAGTAGTTTATATGAACAAAAAAATTGATCCACAACCACGATTAAGTTTAAAAGAGTGTAAAACTATCCATACCACATAGAGCCTCATACACTATTATTCGTGGCAGTATAAAATATAACAGGTCACCCACAACCACTTCTATATTTTATGTGGGAAAAAAGATGTAAAAAGAGTTAAAAATATATCTATTTGTCTTCCAATTATATTAGGAGACAGTTTTTTTTGTCGAAATAAAATATGAAACACAGAAATTTCTCATAATGTAAAATAGAATCAGAAAATAGAGAAATCAAAAAGTGTAAAGGTATAGAGATGGTCAGTTTGTTATACAGTGCTGCTCGTGACTCTTGATTTTTATTTTTAGTGTAGCTCGATCTTGGTTTTTGTGAAAACTGTAGTAGAATAGAGAGTCATAGAAAATTTTGTTCTCGATGGTAGGAAGGAACTAAATGTGTAATGATCTTTTTCTTCCTCGGTCTAATGAGTATGATATATAAGTCATGTTCTAGAAATTAGGTTTGAATTTGATGTCACGTGTTTGGATCTCTAAGAGTATCATCTTATTTTCCATATGGGGTTTTCTTTCTATTTTATCAGTAGAAATAGAAATAATCATATCTGGTCATATGAATACTCATACTACACATCCAACACATATTTTAATGCATCTGTTGGTGTCTTTCTCTATAGGACTCTCGGGCTGATGGTGTCTTGTTCTGACAGTATGTCAATCTGGTGGTTTGATATATTGTGAGAGTCATTCTTTTGGCATTGAATCCATTAAGGGTAGGATAGGATGTATGTGAATCATGCATTTCCAATTTTCTATATAATAGGTATAACCCATCTGATGGTGACTTATAGCTGACAATGTGACATTGTTGATGGTTTCTAATACTTCGTCAAAATTCCATTCTGATAGTAAGAAATCATAGCGGTGAGTCATTGTCTATAAGTGAATCAGTATCTGGTGGTGAGTCATTCTTGATGGTGATTATTCATCAACAGTGTTTCAACCTAAATAATGACTCGTACATAGAAATCTTTTCATCACCCATATCATATTATACGAATCATACACAAAACCTGAAATTTATTAATAAATTAGATGCATGATTTAGTAATCATTAAAATAACGAGTTCAACATTCTCCCCCTTTTTGATGATCACAGATAATTGTGTCAAAGGTACTATCAAAAAAAGAAATTAGGACATAAAATTCACAAGGTATCAAAGATAAATCAAGACATTGTATATATGTGGTATCAAAGATTATGAAATAAAAACACTTGTAAAAAAAATAAATGACATATTGGTGTTCATCAACTTTTGGTATTATCAAAAAGTGATCAATGAAATAGAAGATAATAATATAATAAAATGTTCATTAAGTATTCATATTAATAATACACAAAAATTTAAACCAAATGTTATACAAAAACAATCCCACCATAGAAAAAAATTCTAATCCACCAAAAATATCAAGGCCGGTCAAATGGTTTAGATGATGAGTTTACATTTCCCTTAGAATGGATTTCCATTTAGGTAGAATATTTAGAATCAATGTTTGAACAAGATCAAGGAATATTAGTAGGAACACCAGTTGGATCTCTATGCTCTTTGGTAAAGATAGGTATGAGATGCCAAACTACCTCTACTATAGATAAAGAAAATGACTGTATATATGATTGAATAGGTGAATGGTTGTATCTGGTTACTCCTATCCAAATTTATCATTCAACATCATCATTAAGAGTTGTGACTGTAGAAGACATATTGAATATCACCGATATGGCCTAGTGAGCCAAAAATGTTATCTCATGCACATGGACAAAATGAGCTATAAGGTGGATGAATTCCATTATGACTTTACCACCTCTCTCCATGGCACTAAAAAAGTATCCTTTCAATTCCAGAAAATTGTTGTAACACTGTAGTCATCTCCTTTAATTGACTAACTTTTTCTTGATTTGTTATTTGAATGCATGATTAATATGTGAAATCCTCAAATTCGCAACCACAAACTTGAAATTCGAATCCATATAATTCTTAGTATAAATTAATTATAGATAATATTTCATTTATTTGGTAATTGTATATCTATTTGAGTTCATGTTTTTTGGATACTTTCTTATCATCTTATGATCATGCTCAGTGTTGTGCTCAACCATTCTCATAAATTTTGATGGAAGGACTGGTTTACCATATAAAGGTCCACTAGAAATAACAACAATTTCTTCTCTTATCACAGATCGAAGATACTCAACATCAACTTGAGGAATATTAGAGGTAGAAGTGTCCAAATAGTCATATTCAAGAATCTTAATAATAGAATCCATAAAGGCTATAGAGGAGGACTTAATTTCTTCTAGAATAGACTTCAAATATTCTATCCCACCACTTATCTTATTATTCTCAATTTAAATATTTTGAATATGATCCATCATTTTAGGTTTCATATGATATATAACCATCTTAAATAGGAATCCTATGTTATTTTCACACATATTAGTTTGTAGAGGAGATTGATTTCATATAAACATACCAAAATATGAAACAATATTTTCTTTTTAAATATCCACACCACCATTGGTGACTAAATCTATGCGAATAGTTGGTATTTGGGCATTAAGGTGTAGATGCACCAACATATGTAATTATTTCTCACAGAACAACAACATCAATTTGAGGGACCGTTGAACCCTCATGATCTATCTCATCTCAAAGATCATTCCCACCATCCATTGGTAAATTCACAACTTCATTTATAGACATAAATAATTCCTCTAAAATCATGTAGATCTATATATATAAATTCTTTTAAACAAATGTTTCAAAAAAAATTGTATTACTCTATTAGTTACAAAAGTATGGATCTAAACATTATTAGAATATAAAATCTATGAAGCATTAACCGACTCATCAATAGGAGATCTGTTTTCCATCAGAACATCTACTGTCATCATAATAGCACCTGATTAAATTTCATTATTCATGTTATTGGAAGGCTAATTAAAAACCCATATAGTTTGTTCACCACTAGTATGATATTAATTTATTAGAACATTATCTTTCTGAATATCAATATTATCTTCATTAACCAACTGTACATAAACATCATCTTTCTCACTAGAACCAAGCTGTTTCTTCTTCTTTTTAATCCACATGATAATCAAAAAAAGAAACCAATGATATCTTTTCATCCTTAGAAGAATCAGAAATAGTCTTATAAGTAGCACC
This sequence comes from Viscum album, assembly GCA_963277665.1. Classification (NCBI taxonomy): domain Eukaryota; kingdom Viridiplantae; phylum Streptophyta; class Magnoliopsida; order Santalales; family Viscaceae; genus Viscum; species Viscum album. Next base: position 725,963,479 of record OY728126.1, on the reverse strand, counting down.
AAACTCATCACATAGAGAATTCTCCCCATCTATCAATTAATAATTTTCCATGAAATATGGTTCCACATCTACTTTGTAGGTATGTTATATATGTAGATACACTAGGAGATTCAAGAATATATGAATGATTTTCCAAATCATCCCTTCTAATTCTTTCAACTGAAACATCAGAGTCAGAATCATCATCATCATTAGCAGCATCACCATTATTACTTTTTCTAGAATCTTCATTTCCACTACCATTAACATCATCATCATCATTATCATCATCATCATCTTATTCTTATTCGTACTCATCATTATCATAGTTTGAAATACTTTTAAATTGTTCCACTGTAGAAAATTTTGTTTCCTCTTCATCACCATTAAATAATTTTTCTCTTTTGGGAAGTCTCCAAGGAAGGATAAGAGCACTCTATATAGTAGGTGGTTATTTGTGTGACAGATCGAGGTCACTCCCCTAATCAACTAAAATTTATTTATACTCTTCTTCTTTTTAGATAGATGCCTCTACTTCATCCTCAAGAGAATTCTTAGAAAACTCATAAAGTTATAGACTAGGGTTAAAAATATTCCTTGGTATGGATGGATGATCCATGGGATAGAAATCCACATATAGTTTCTCACCATCATCTACCCATTACTTCTTCTAGAGATTTGAGCTGACTCTCATTTTTTAACCAGTTGTTCTAAACATAGAAAAACCACTATAATCTATGATAGACTCTTTATCATATGCATCTAAGCATTTTTATATTAACAAGGGTGAAATTATATTTTAGTAAATTAGGTAATTAAATCTTTATGAAGTCTTGATCATTTCATACAAGTGAACAATGAGGTATCTAAAAGATTTAATATTATTTCCTCATTTCATAGTATAAGTATACAGGCATATTGATAAACATTGGTGGGAAATCCACCTTTTTGAGTAAATAACATGTTCTATATACACTTGAAGGGCATTCTTCATTCCCCAAACAACTCAGAGGCTACTGTTATGATGGTTATTTCATCACCACTTAGTTTGGTTAAATCATCTTTATATACAAAACATCACTATATTTAAAAATATATCCTTAGTAATCACCAGAAACTCCTTTACGAGGAACTCCTAAGAAATTGGCACATTGATATGAAGAAAAGAAATATTTCTAACCATTTATTCTTGTTCTTATCCAACTTTATAATCTTTAATAGATAACTCCATAAACTAATAGAACTGATAAACTAGACTAGGATTAAAAGGTCACTCATTTAAAGGGAACCAATCTAACCAGACTTGGGTCTGTAGGACTTCTAGTAATGAATATATACATGAGGTTATGCATACAAACATAATTTAATTTTTGGGTACTACTACATGTTTAGAAATCTCAGGATGAAAAAGATTAACAACTGTAGAACTACATGAATCTCCTTTTTTTCTTAGTAGACCGAAAAATAGAAAACAAATACTCAAAAGGATACTTTACATTTTCCATGTTGATCAGTCTGGTAAGCCCCGTCAAATGTTAATATAGTGTTGGAAGGTTTTATGGTTGGTGGATAAAGGGTTTCCCTTGGATCAATAGAGAATAGAAGTGCATGAAAAATAAGGTTTGTTAGAAATATACAAATTTCTAATTCGTATATTTTCTAATTAAGGTATTTTGAAAATTAAAAAGGAAATAATACTAGAAAAGTGAATTAAGAATATGAGAAAATATTCATATCATGTTAGAGAAAAAAATAAACCATATGGAATTTAAAACATGATGGTATATTAATTTATAATTGGAAAAATTGAAAAGTTATTAAAATTAATGGTGTGATATTTCACAGTGGTGAGAAAATCACAGCGGTGAGTCAATTACAACTATGTGTCACCCATGTGTGTGTCATCCAATGGCTTGTAACCTAATGATGTGTCACCCATAGAAATATTTAATCAATGTTGATCACTCCAAATTAGTTTTTGTTATAGTTTATTATCTCTGAATTTATGGGTTTAGTAAAAATATTAGCTAACTGATGTTATGTACCAATACATTCAAGGGTGATATCACCCTTTTGAAAAGGATATCTAAAAAATTAATCTATTATATCAACGTTTTTTGGTATATATTGAGAAATAAGATTTTTAAATTTATTAATAGCACTTTTATTTTCACAATATATGGGGATATGTCAGAATTGTTATCTATAGTATTGTATTGTGTTTTCAACCTCAAAATTTGAGCGTAATAGCTACCCGCAACTATGTATTCAGCTTTATTATTACATAGTGAAATTGAATTTTTCTTCTTATGACACCAATAAACTAAAGACTTGCCTAAAAATTGACACTTTCTAGAGGTGATTTTTCTTTTCAAATTACATCAATCAAAATCTGTATTAGAATAACTAAATAATAAAATTATTGTTCTCTAGGGTAAACCAATCGAAAATTGGTACTATATTTATGGTATTTGAAAAATATTTTAATATAAAACAAGTGACACTCTTTTATTATAGCTTGAATACGAGCACACATACATGCACTAAACTTTATATCTGAATAGCTAGTAGGTAAGTATAGAAGGCTTCCAATCATAACTCTATAACTAGTTTAATCAATTGAGTTAATAGCTTCATCAAAATACAGTTTGTATTTGGTATTTATAGCATTATCACCAATATTAGTGTTATCCGTGTTGAAATTTCTTAAAATATACATAGTATATTTACATTGATTAGAAATAAGTCTTTCATTATTTTGAAAAACATGGAACCAAGAAAGAACTTGAGTTCAACCATCAAACATATTTCAAACTCAATTTACATTATTTTAGAAAAATAATTACAAAGAGAATTTTCGGAAGATCCAAAAATAATATAATCAATGTATATTTATACTACTAAAATATATTTTAAAATTAGTTTTATAAAAATTATAGGATTAGCTATAGCTTTTCAAAATACATTTCAAATAAGAAAATTGATGGGCCTATCATACCAAGCTCTAGGAGCCTATGTCAAACCATATAAATCTTTTGATAACTTGAAAATATGATTTGGAAAGTTAGTATTTTGAAAACTAGGGATTGTTCTAAAAAAACATCCTCAACTATATACCCATTTAAGAAAAAATTCATAACATCCATTTAATAAATCATGAAATTTAGATGATCCACATAATCTAGCAGTATTCTAATGGATTCAATTATCCCTACTTGTGAAAAGGGTCCCCCATAGTACATTCCTTCTTCTTGACTATATCCTTCTGAAATAATTCTTTCCTTGTTTATATCTTTTGTTTCTAACCCATCACCTTGTTTCTAAACAACTATTTAGTGACTATAGTCAAGGCTTACTTGGGTTTATCAACAATTTCACACAATTTGATTTCTTTCAAACATATTTAATTCATTTTACATTTCCATCACTAGAAATTCATCATTAATAGATTCATTGATGTTCTTAGGTTCATGTTGAGGCATGAATTCATGATGTTCATTCTGATTTCTAGGAGAATATCTTGAATATATAACTCTATCTAGATCTTCTAAAATTGTATAGGGGGTTATAATTAAGGGTTATAACATCTCTATAAAATGTATATATTTTCACATTAGTATTTAATACCCTTACGGGTTTAGGAATTCCTATAAATGGTATAGAACTATATGATTTTTTTTGACTATTTTACATCACAATCATTATGTTTGGAATTTATGTTTAGAGAAGGAAAATCATCACAAGATTTTATAAGGAGTTATTGGGATCATGAGTAGATGTTTCATCAAATTTATTATGGATAGATTCCACCACAATATTAGTCCTCTTAAGAAAAATTCTATTGGATTTATTTGAAATTAAATAACCTAAGAAAATTCATTAATCACTTTTGGAGGCCAATTTTTCAATATTACCCATATTTTTATGAAAACAAAATTTACTAAAAACTCTAAAAAATAAAAAATAGGATTACTATTAGTCCAAAGTCCATAATGGTATTAATTAAGATTTATCTAATTAAAACACTATTTATGATGTAGTAGGTCATATTTCTAGCTTCTACCTAAAAATAAACTGGTATGTCACATTTATTTAACATGGTCTGGGATATCTTCTAAAAATTTATGACTATTATTTCAATAAATCCATTCAATTGTGGGGTCTTAGAAGTAGAAAATTTATGATTGTATTCATTATGTGAGAAAAATATTCAAAATCACGATTCTCAAACTCGCGAACAAGGTCAATTCTTAAGGTTTGAATTCATAGTTCACTTAGTTTTTATTCATATTTAGCATACTTTTGGAATATGAACAGGATTTCATTTTGTAAGATAAAAATTACCCCCAAGTATACCTAGAAAAGTCATATACATGTATATATACACAGTTCATTCTATTTAAACTAGAAATCCTAGATGGTCCAAATAATTCTATATTAACCAACTCAAGTTGTTTAGAAGTTCACACTTATCTCATTAATTTAAAAGATACTTTGTGTTGCTTCTCATTTTTATTGGGGTTACATAATATATCATTTGGGTACTAAATCTTGTGTATATCCATGAATAGGTATTTTATAGTAATCTTCCTAAGTGAGTTAATATTTTCTTTTACTAGTCTACTATTTTAGTGGAAATATTATTTGTGATAATTATTCAAACAGGAAACATTTTGAGAGATTATAGAATTTAAATCAACAACATAGACATTACCATTTCTTAAGGGAGTAAAAATTAAATCATTTTTAGAATCCTAAACATAGAAGGAATCATTCTTAAATTTAACATAAAACCCCCATTACATAACTATCATATTCTAATCAGTTTATAATTAAAAACATCAATAAATAATAATTCAAAAACTAATTTATAATTATTTTTAATGATTTTTCCTAGGCCAGTGATATTGTTTTTTTCATTTTCACCAATGGTTACAAAACAACCATAAACCTTAATAATTCTCTTAAAGTATGAATAGTATCCTGAAATATGTCTTCATCATTTTTTATACAAGTACAATAGACTCTTAGAGGACATCTTCAAACAATTTTCCTAAAAAAATAATTTATACCTAGAATGCCTTTGGAACCCAGATTTTCATGGGTTTAGATGAGTTAGTGATTAAAGCATTAGGAAACCAATTTTTTTTATAGGTTTACTATAAACAAATTGATTATTTTTTGAAATAAATAATTTTTTAGGTCCTCTAGAAAAATATTTAGTAGTACAAATTTCTATTTTTTTCTTAGGTACAAAATTACATTTTCTTACTCTTATTTTTCTAGTTTGGTAACCATTACCAATACCATATTTTGGTGCAACAATATTTCAAAAAATATTTGAGAGATTGTCTCTAACAGTATGGAATTCTTCCAAGTCTTTCGTTAGTCTCACAATTTATTTCTTATGTTCAGTATTCTCTTTCATTAGTTGGACATTCATTTCCTTTTCAATAGACAGATCTGATTTAATTGTTTCATATAAATAATTATGTCTCCTAAGAACATTGTAATTGTACTTATAAAAATTAAATGTATCTTTCATCATACTATATTATTAAAACATTTCTTACTTATTCTTATCAACATCATATATTCCATTCTCAATAATATGTATAGATGATACCATAATTACGTTAGTGACTATTTTCATAAAGAACATATCGGATCTGTCATATTTTTTTCAGGAGAAACATCAGAATAACATGAGATATACTCAGATTCAATACATGTTACTTTAATTTCTTTATTTAAAATTCATTCCTTTTCATCATATCTATTTTTTACATCATATTTGGACAGTCTTCCTTTACATGACCATTCCTCTTACACTCAAAGAAGAAAACTCATTTTCATGTTTCTTTCAATATATCTTACAAGTTCTCTTAGAGTAATATTTTCTATTATAATTGGCCTTTCTAAAAACATTACCTTAATATAGAATTTCATGAAACATCTATATTTATGAGTCATATACTCATCATTATTCCATAGTGACCCACTGTCACTTCAGCTTGCATCTTGAACTGCCTTCTTTTCTGTTTTTTAGATGCAACAGTCTAAATGTCTATAGAATTTCACATTGGATAATAATCAACTTCTCGATTGACTCTTAACTATTCTTCATACATCCTTAGTTTACCAATTAACTATTTTATAGGTAGATTTATGATATAACGATACTCTAATTGACACAAATGCGCCTCTCCATATTTCTTGTAAACTACTAAGAAGTCTCATGATCTACTCTATGTCAGATACAAGATTACCATGTGTTCTCATTGTGTTCACAATCTCATTTAACCTTAGGTCGATGTCAGAAATTGGTGTATTAGGCATCATCGTAAATTTATCATCTTTAATGGGAAATGTATTAAGTCTCATCTCTTTAACATTTGTTCTTTCCTAATGTGAACCGATAAATTTCCAAAATCTTATATTCTGTTTTACAAGAAGAAGTCTTATTGAATTATTAATCTCCTAATGCACAATAAAAGGAATTTATAACTTTATAATTACTATTATAATACAATATTATATAATTATCCCAATCCATTCTAGTAGAATCAAGAATAAAATATTTATCTTCTATAACAGTCAAAATTTAGAAACCCATGCTCTCTATATGATTTTTCATTTTATTTTTCCATTAAGAATAATTGTTACAATCTAAAAGGGAGGTTTTTTAGCATAACCTTCTTCTATAATATTAATTTATGAAGAAAAATATAGAAATGAAAAAAAATTGATATATAAAGCTTAAAAATCACATTTTGAATGTTTTTTAAAAACCATGATACCGAAGCATAAATAATTTATACCAAATATTGGTAGGAGTGAGTAACTCAATAGGGGGTCACTGAGTTCTCGATAAAAAATTATATTCAAAATGGATTAAAATAGATTCCACGATTAATTTGAAATTTTACCCATTAACTAAAACATCAAATAATTATATGTTTCCATCATTCAAAATGTTTATAAGAAGATTTATTTGGTGTTTGATAAAATAATATACAATATTAATTAATACTTTGAAAATAATTTACTTAATTAAAATCTAAAAATTAATCATTAAGGTAAAAAATCAATGTTTTAATTTTTTTATTTTTTTAATAAAAATCATTTTATACAATATATTCAAAATAAAATAAAATAATAATGTAAAAGAATTTTTAATATAAGAGGTTCATTTTCAAGTTGAGACTTATTCATCTTCACTTGGTGATCACCTTCCACCTTGTAGTTTATATAAATAAAGAATTATATTCACATCCTTGATTGGGTTTTACAATAGTATACAACTATCCAAACCACACATAGCCTCTTACACTATTATCTTTGAAAGTAAAAAATTTAAAAGGTCACAAATGTCCTCTTTCACTGTTACTATATGAAAACAAATGTATAAAAGAGTTAAAAATAGATATTTGTATCTTCTAGTTATATAAGGATACTATGTGTTGTGAAATAAATTGAGCAACACACATTCTTATCATAATGTAAAATAAAATAAGAATACCGAGCAATCTAAAACTATAAAGGTATTAGGATTAATGTTTTTTATTCAGTGCTTCTTGTAACTCTTAATGTTGATTTTTAGTGTACCTCTAGTAGGGTTCTCTTGAAAACTTCTGTATAAAAGAGTGTTGTAGTCACCTTTGTTCATTCTTATAGGATGGTGCTGGATGTTTAATGGGATTTGGATTCCTCGGTTGAATAAGTAGGATAAATCATTCAAGTTTGTAAAATCATGTTCAACATTGGGTTCACGTGTGTATCTTTCTAATCATATCGAATCATTTTCTTAACGGGGGACTATGCTTCGTCATTTGTCAATAGTAGAAGAAACACTCATTTTGATCCTATGTATCCTCTTAATTCATGTATTACACATATTTTAATGTATCATTTTGGTGTCTTATTCTAGTAATGTCTCAGAATGACAATGTATCATTATGGAGGTATGTGAAGCTGGCGGTGTACCAAATAACGATGAGTCATTCTTCTGGTAGTAACTCCTCTGACGATAGGTCAGATAGTTGATGACTCATGCTTTACAAATTTTTTGAATCTGTAGTGTAGCACATCAGATGGTGAACTAAATCTTATATTGCGACATTGATAAATGTGACTCATACATTGTAAAAATTACATTCTTATGGTATGACATACTGACATTGATTCATACCCTGGAATTGAGTCAATTTCAAGTGGTGAGTCGGTCTTGATGGTCACACATCCTCAGTAGTGTCTCAACCTCAATGGTTATTCATACATTGGAAAAACTTTCATCAACTATCTCAAATTTTTATTTTCTCACACAAAACATCCAAACCCATTAATAACAATAGAATTATGATATAGTGATCATCAATACAAGTAGGTCAACATTTGGTCTATGAATTTTCCCGAAAATTCTTTTTGTTTATAAATGTTTATCAACGCTTGTTGGTTTCACCAAGTATTTAACCATAAATATACCACCCTTGAATGAAAATATCTATATTATAATCTATGTACCTAATAATTTCTCTTGATTCTTTTTTGTAGTTTATAACTCAACATGTAAAACCAATTTAAGGTGTCTTCAACATTTATGCCTTGGGGACCCATGTTGGGTTCAATCATGACACTTGTTCAGTGCTTCAAAATTGACACGTGATAGAGAAAGTGTTCTTACATACTTAAATAGACCATTTAATGGATACATGGAAATTAGATTTACATATATCACTTATCCTATTTTAGTTACAAATTTAATTATATTAGTTTCATATCCTTTAACCATTTTCATTTCTAATGAATGTTTATGGAATGAACCAATTAAATGTTTATAAATTAAACTGATAAGTTGATACATGTCCATGATTAACATTACCACATAGATTAAAGGTAATGGAATGAACTAAATGAATTCTTAAATTTCATGAGTATTACATTTCCTAAAATTCCATAATTATATATGCATAAGGTGCCTATTGCATATAGACATTTTTATCATTATAAGAATGGTCATATAAGATCCATCCTTGGATTATCAAGGGAATTCCATGAGCACTCAGTGAATTCCATTCAAATTCAAGGAGTCTATTTACCAAGGGAATAAACACATTATAAAATTATCCTTTCCTATTAGAATATTCCAGGGATGATTCCATAGGATCCCTTCACTATCTCTATATATAATATAATTCCTTGGATACACTCCTTGGATACAAATTGATGTCTTTAGTCAAGCGGAACCATAGATTCACCCCATTGGCCTCACTCATGCATAGCCCGAGATAATCAAGGATGACCTCCATTGAATCTATTATACAAATTTATATTGGAATTCCTTGGATGAACCCCAAATATTACACTCATATCCCTTATTTCTAGACTAAAATAGTTATTACTATGAGTTTTACAATCCCTATAGTCATGGTTTCCTTCATTTCAATATGCATCCTTATTTATTAATATGATCTATCCTGGTAATATATACACATTCATATGATTTGTCTAAAAACAATTATTTATAATAAATTAAATGGTTACATCTTCAGAAACCAGTTGAGGCTGATGTATGTTTGATATATATATATATGTGTGTGTGTGTGTGCTTATTTGCATTATTATATACCTACACAATGTACAGTTTATATTATAATAATAAATCGTAAAGACCAGATTGGTGGGCGCCTAATGATATATATCTCAGACCCTATATTGGCTTATATTTTTACCTAAGTAGATTATACTCTTGTTGTGATGGACAAGGGTGTTGGGACCAATTTGTGTATGAAGATTGTATTTGTTGTCAAAAGTTGTCAATACTGGTCAAAATGAAGAAGGAGATGGAGAATGACTAAAATTTTAATGGATATTGGCTGAAGTGAGGTTTCCTTGAGAATTTTTATGGAATCATAGCATTCGATGTCATACATGAGAAATTATCTAATAAGATCAATTTAGACGATTGTTGAACTGATCCTAAGTTCAAAGAACTTGTGTCCTAGGCAATACAATTTTTACAGCAATGATGAATGGTGAAGTATCATCCATATCAGGATGAATGAGGAAGAATAAGTATTTTAATAAGACCATGAAATTCTTCACAATATAATGAGAACCATGAAACATCTTACTTGATGAAAAGTATCATATGATTTTCATGATGTAGAGAATGATGGTTGAATAAGAAGATAGATTGTGGAAGGTCTTGGAATTATATTATGGTCATGCATTACACATTGCCTCGAAACCAGATTATCATTGCACTATTCTTAAAGTGCCAAATACATGTATCAATGGTGATACATCGTCTACAACATTTATGGTGTATGAAGAATCCCCAAGACTCCACTTTTGGAGGAAGAGAGATGATTGGATTTCTTTAGAATTAATACTCCCAAAAGGAATTGAGGATTTAATGTGAGGATGGAGAAGTACTTTGGAAATCATATTCTAAAGAGTATAAGAATAATGAAGGGTGATTATTGAAGTTGAAGAGATGACATGATGTAGTGAATGGTCTTGAAACTATGATAATGGCCAAAACTATGATGACGCTTTTCTTATTTGAATTTCAAAAATATCATAAGTTTATAAAACTCGTGATTCAAGCCATATGAAGGATAGGGGAGTAAAGAACTCTTTATTGGAAAAGGAAATAAAGTGGAATGCAAGTCAAAAGCGGTGTGCATGTGTGGCATGCACGTATAAGTGGCACTCAACTGTATATTGCATGAAAGTCATATTTTAGTATCAACTTATCAAAATATGATAGAGGAAAGAAAGTGGTTTGAAAATGATGGAGTGACGTGAAAGTGGTGGAGCGGTGCACAAGTGAAGGAGAGGAATGCATGTAGGAATGGTGCATAAGTGTACATGGCACGCAAGTCACAAAAATTATTATAAATAGATGGCTACCCTCTTCATATTTTGAAGGGATAATACATAAGAAAACATTTGAGCTCTGATCATGCAAGTAGTAGAATCTGCTATTCAAGATGAAGTTCCATGCAAGTTGAGGGTTATTTATAAGGTGCACATGTTGGGAGGAGAGAAAATAGAGTGGAACATAGGTAGCGAGGCGTGCAAGAAGAAGTGACGCACAAGTTATAAGAGGCACGCAAGTAGGGAGTTGTGTGAAACAAGTGTGTTGTGTCAAACCCTGATGTGGCATGAAAGTATTGGGTGGTTCCCAAGCAAGGAGGCACACAAGAAAGGTGGAACGCAAGTAAGGATTGGCACGCAAGCTATGAGTTGTTCAAAAATTTCTTACCAGATTCTAATCAACTGTGATGATGATAAGTTGAGCTAGACTTCTTTTTTTTAACAATTACCAAGATAACTTGTGATTCTCGCAAGAAGAAAAAGAAGAAGATCTCGGTGCTGATGGTTTTTCACTGAAAGAGAAAGTGTTAAGAATAGAAGTTTTAAATATAACTGGTTTTTCATTGATGAAGTAGAAGAAGAAGAGTGTACAACTTACAGGTTCTCTGTATAGAAGGAAGAGAATAATAATAAGGATGAGTTATTCCCAATTGAAGCCTTCAATTATTTAGAGCAGTTTAATTCAAATGATGCTATGTGATACAATACTCAGTGTTTGAATAATTACATTGGTATATGTGATTCTGTCCAAGAATAGAGAAGAAGATTTAGTGCAGTTGGTTATTGAACTTAGAAGTAGAAAGAATAATTCTAGTGCATTTGGTGGTGCACTTGAGAAGAAGATAAAGAGGGAAGGATGAATTTCTTTCCTACTTATTTGCAAGTAATCAAGTGAAGAGCACTAAATAAGACTAAGAGCTGAACCTACCATATCAACAAGGGAGAAGACTATAATTATAGGCAGTATAAAGAACCAATTAGAGGCTGCATGTTGGACCAGGCTATCACCAATCTAGGGAAGATGATTGATTCTCACCCCCTCTAAAGTGTAGGGACTCACACAGGCTACTTTATTGTTTTCCTAGCCACTCCATTGTAACATCATATTACATTATAGTAGAGAATCCATGCACTGGTCATTCCCATGCATGGAAAGGATGTAATTACTCTTACTAAGTGGTGAACCTTGTAAAAATATCATGGGAATATTTTTACTACTTTCTATTATTTCATGTGACAGGTTAAAGGGAATAAGAGAATCTATAACCTAACAGGTCAAGAGGTACATGGATAAAAACTAAGAATTGGTTTAAACAGTCCTCAAGAATAATTCACCCCATGCCCTCTCAGTGTTAGGTATATCCAAAACGGGTCTTCTCAATTGGTATCAGAGGTAAAGGTTCACCTCTTTTGGATTCTCTATTTTGAATATATTCTCCTTTGAAGACTTGATATTTTTTCAAAAGTCAACAATGAAGTGCAGTTTTGATGAAGAGTCAGTTATCTCTAAGTAGAATTATATATCTACTAAAACCACGATCAACAGGAAAAAGAAGTAGAAGAGAAAGCTGAATAAGTCCCTCTTTTTTAAAGAATATGAAGTATATATATCTATATTCCTTACTAAAAATGAGGACATATTAGACATGGAATGTAATGAAATGTTGACTCATGTTTTCACCAAGAAGTTGGACAATATTCCTACCTCAACTAATACAGAGGTTTGTGTTGGTACATTTGGAAATTATTCACATGATGAAAATGCTAGCACAAGTGGTCATGATTAATCTTCAAAATATACAGAAATATCAATTGATAGATTAAGAATGATTCTGTATGGTATCCCTAATGAAAGTACATCCCTGTTTTGTGGATTATTCCAATACAAGCAGAAAATTATCACTCTACTTGAAGAATAAACTAATGTTTTGGAGAAAGGATTATAAGAAAAAATTGTTGAAGGTTTAATGATCTGTAGATAGGTTGGAGCATTTTAAGTAACAAAGAGAGGATTTGAAGGAAATTATTCAAAGTGGCTCAAATATGTTGAAGAAAAATAGGGAGTCAACAGGACCATAGAAGAGAATATCCATGCACTTGAAGATGAGCTGAAAAGGAGCAATGAAGTAAAAAAGTTATATCTGGAAGAAAAATTCATGAAGATCAAGGAACATGAATCTTTGTTACAAAATAAATTAAAGACGAATGAAGATGAACTTGAAAGATTAAAAAAGGCCTCTGTTGTGAAGATGATTGTGATTGAAGACATGGATGACATCCTCAATATGAGTTGTCTAAAATTGAAGTTAAGTTGGCCAATCTTGAGAAGACACGTATTGAGTCTCCAAAAATGAAAGAAACAATTACTGCTAGTACTCAATGCTCAATAGAGGATTCTACTATAAAAATACCTCCAACATGTGATAGAAAGATCAGGGATTCACTAATTTATCTATCACAAGCATCTGAGAATGTAAAGGTACCATCCATACCAACTTGTACGAATGTATTTAAAATTGATTCTACGGAAGATGCATGTTGGAAGAAAAATTATAAACAAGTATGGATGAATAAAAGTGGGAATAAACCTACCATCATGGATACAATGGATAAGGGAAAGAGTGTATAAAATATCCCCTCACAGATAGCAAAACATTCCAAGTAGAAGGTTCGACAACCTTATAAAGAAGATGGAAAGAAGTCAAGGTTTGTTGGCCAATGCTGGTGTTGTAATAGATTTTGTCATTTTGCACTGGATTGTTGGTACAACCCCTTAAATGTAAAAGCACAGATAAATCCCATCTCAAGGGGGATAAATCCAAAGAAAAAGAAGTAACATCCATATATTAAGAAGCATATGTATACTTCAAATAGATTTGGAATGTTAGATAATATCTGTGATGTATACAATAGGAGTGGTCACATGAATGGTGCATGTTCACCTCAATAGGTACCCAAAGTTGATAAGAAAAGAAGATCATAGCAGCTGTATAAGAATTAATAATCATCCTTGGGAAGAAATCATAACAATGTAGTAAAAACAAATTCTCCCAAGAAGATCCCATGTAGAAAATCTGAGAATCCCTTGGATTCTATTTCCAAGGAGCTGAATGGTGGTGCATCCAAAAGAACCACTAATAAGGATTCCACTCAGAAGAAGCCATTTAGAAATTACAAACATGCTTCCACAATTCTTAAAGACATATTGGTTATCTAGCTGAAAGATTTGGACTGAATGATAAAAGAGGAAGATACACAATAGAAGGCTTGTACAAAAAGTAATAAGAAGATTCCACATGATGAAGAAAAGGTGAATAATAGGTTTAAAACAAAAGGAAACTCTCATGTCAAGTATGTATTGTATGTGAGGTTTAACAAGTCTTGTTACACTATTAAAAATTGCGTTGAATTTATTCTGGCCTAAGAAGAAATCTTCAAAAGGATGAAAATTGCACCAGGAGATTATAATTCCTAGAAAGCCTTTAAATAAAGAAGATTCACACACACAAAAATGGAAGAAGTATTGAGATCCACACAACCAAAGTCAGAATTGAAGATTTTAAGTGCAAGTGAGTGGAGTGGAGAAAATGGCGGATCTTGGTTGAGATAATCCTACCAGCCTTCCTACTCGCATTATAGAATAAAAAAGGATCCAACTTATTCCATTAAATATTTGTGTATTTTATTTGTTCTGATAATATAGTGAATTGAAGGTGAAGCAAGCTCTCAAGGGAGAACCTGAGAAGTGGTTATTTCTGTCATCTCCAGATAGAAAAGCTGAATAAGTTGTCATCTGTAGAAGATTTGTAAATTGATATTCAAATATTAATATGATAAAGGATCACCATTGATAAATATTAGGAGGATCATTCCTTTAATAGGAAGACATATGAAGAAGTTGTCAGAGTTATTATTTCAGTCAGTATCAACTTATGTAGGTATCAAATTCAATTACGCTGGAAATTCTGTAAATAGCATGTCATTGGAAAAGATATGTCATTTCTTAATCTCTCATCCTTGTTTAATCAAAATAAATACATTTCTACAAATGGGGTGTAACTAGGTCAACCAGTGACATAACAAAAATTAATGTGCCCCAAGGCAACTTATCTTGCCAATTGCACTTGAATTTTTTTGATCCTTTTGTTGAAGTGAGTATGAATTTTAGGATTAATTATTTCCTATCACATTCAATATCATTCTCTAGGAATGGAAGTGGAAAAACCATGAATACAAGTGTAAGAGATATCATCTCTTGAGGTATCATGATTAGTAGATAATGGAAAGCTTTATTGTCTTAATCAAATCCTCTGGTTTTCTACATTGAGATTTTCTCAAGTAGACTTAGAGTGAAATTATTAATGGAACACTGCTTATGTAAGGACTAATACCCTATCTAACATGAAATTTGTATTTATTTCCAATAAGGGGGATATAAAGTGAAATGAAAGTGTAAAATGTAAAGGGGAGATAGAATATTCTCATTTGGAGATTGACACATTCAGTAGAGGAGACTATAAGGTATTGACAACAAAATACAAAGGGGGAGATTGTTCGGACCACATTGTATATAATGATTGTATTTATTGTCAACAGTTGTCAATACTGGTCAAAAATAACAAGGAGATGAATGATGACTAAAAAGTTAATAGATATTGGGTGAAGTGAGGTTTCCTGGAGATTTTTTATGGAATCATAGCATTGGATGTCCTACTTGAGAAATTCTTTAATAAAATCAATTCAGACGATTGTTGAACTGATCCTTTGTTCAAAGAACGTATGTCCTAGGTGACACATTATTTAAAAAAATTATTAATGGTGAAGTATCATCCATATCAGGGTGATTGAAGAAGAATAAGGATTTTAATAATACATTGAAATGCTTCCCGATTGCATGAGAACCATGAAAGATATTACTTGAAGAAAAGAATCATATGATTTTCATGATGTAAAGAATGATGGTTGAAGAAGAATAGATAGTTTGGAAGGGCTTGGAATTTTATGATGGTCATGCATTGAAAATTGCATTGAAATCAGATGATCATTTCAATGTTCACAATGTTATAAATGCATGCTTCAAAGGTGATACATCGTCTAAAACATTGAAGGTGTTTGAAGAAACCTCAAGCCTCCACTTTTCGATGAAGAGAGATGGTTGGAGTTCTTTGGAATTAACACTCCAAAGAGGAATTGAGGATTTGATGTGATGATGAATAAGTACTTTGAAATTCATATTCTAGAGAGTATAATAAGAAAGAAGGATGGTTTTTGAAGATGAAGGGAATACATGAAGTAGTGCATGGACATTGAACTGTGAGAATGGTAAAAACTAGGATTATGATTTTCTGATTTGTATTTCACAATTATCATAAGTTTAGAAAGCTTGTGATGCAAGATATATAAAGGATAGGGGGAGTAAAGAATTTTTTTTCCAAAGTAAATAAAGTTATGTGCAAGTCAAAAGTGGTGTGCAAGTGTGGCATGCAAGTATAAGTCGTGTGCAAGTGTATGTTGCACACAATTCATTTTTCAACATAAGCTTATCAAAAAACGACAAAGGAAAGAAAGTGTCATGCAAGTGATGGAGCAGCATGCAAGTGGTGGAGTATAACCCATGTAAAGGAGAGGCACTCAATTAGAAATGGTTCGCAAGTGTACATGGTGTGAAAGTCACTAAAATTCCTATAAATAGAAGGCTACCCTCCTCATTTTTTGAAGGCTCAACACTTAAGAGAAAATTTGAGCTCTGATCGCTCATGTATTAAATGTGGCGTGTAAGATGAGGTGGAATGAAAGCTGAGGGTTATTTATAAGGAGCGCAAGTATGGAGGTGCGCAAGAAAAGTGGCACGCAAGCAGCGTGGCACACAAGCAGTGTGGCGCGCAATCAGAAGTGGCATGAAAGTTGTAAGAGGAAAAAATGTAGGGAGTTCTGTGCAAAAAGTGTGTTGTGTCTAACCCTGAAGTAGTGAACAAGTTTTTATTTGTGAAAATTTGTGGCATGCAAGTATTTTGTGGCGCATAAAAAGGGAGGTGCGAAAGCAGGGTGGCGCACAATTAAGGATTGGCGCACAAGCTTTGAGTTTTCTAGAAGTTCTTACCAGCTTCTGATCAACTGTGATGATGCTAAGTTGAGATAGACTTCATTGTTTTAACAATAACAAAGAGAAACTGCAATTATATAAAGAATAAAAAGAAGAAGAAGAGCTCGGTGCAAATGGTTTTGCACTGGATGAGAACATGTGAAGAATAGCTGGTTTTAATGCAGCTAGTTTTTCATTGAAGAAGCAGAATATAAAGAGTGTGCAGCTTATAGGTTTGCTACATATAAAGAAGAGAATAAGAACAAGAACAGAGTATGCCCAATTGAAGCCTACAATTATTTAGGAAAATTTAATTCAGATGATGCAATGTGAAATGATCCTCAGTGTTGGAATAATCACACTGGTATATGTGATTCTGTAAAAGAATAGAGAAGAATATTTAGTGCAGTTGGTTATTGCACTAAGAAGAAGAAAGAAGAAGTCTAGCGTTGTTGGTGTTAAACTAGGGAAGAAGATAAAGAAAGAAAGAATAATTGCTTTCCTACTACATTGTAGGTAATAAAGTGAATATCACTAAATAAGACCAAGATTAGAACCTACCATATGAAGTAGGAAGAAGAATGTCACTATAGGCAGTTTAAATAACTATCTATAGGATACAAGTTGGACTAGTCTATCACCAGTCCCAGAAAGAGGATTGTTTCTCACCCCCAACTAAAGGGTGGGGAGTCACACAGGCTACATGATTGTTTTAATAGACACTAAATTATAACAACATATTACATTATAGTGAAGAATCCATGCATTGGTCATTCCCATGCATGGAAAGTACATATCTACTCTTATTGAGTAGTGAACCTTGTAAAAATATCGTGTTTATATTTTTACTTCTTTCAATTATTACATGTGACAGGTAAAAGATAATAGGAGAATAAATATCCTAATAGGTCAATAGGTAATGAAATAAAAATTAACAAGTGGTTTAAAAATTCATCAACACTGATTCACCCCCCTCTCAGTGTTAGCTATATCCCAAACTGGTCATCTTAAAGGGGGAGCATCCGGCTTTGGATGAATAATTTTATTGTTAGATTTAGAATGGGATCATTATAGTAGATTAACAAGGTAGATATTAGGAATCTTGGATATTTTATTCATACATTCAATTATTTTTTATAGAATGTATTGTACTAATCACCTTCTTTATTTTATTCCTAATTCTCCTTTTATAATGACATGGCATTACATCATCATCTTTGTATTTGATATTGGTCCATCTTTTGAGTTGAATATTTATTATTAATGGATGATTATGCTTAATTATTCTTCCCAACTTATTATTCACTTTTAGGATTCTGTTATGGTTCATACATATTTTGTTATCTCTTTTATGCCCCACTCTCACATGAGGTCATAGTCTCCCCACAGACACAACCTAGGCCCTCCCTTCTTATCGGCAACCTCTAGCCTATATGGAGGTGTACTTGAGGCCATGTTACCTACTGGGTCTGGGGATCATTTTATTGGATCCTAGGATAGAAAATCACATTTTATGTCATTTTTAACCCTTATCATCTTATTTTCACCCACAAGTGAACCTAGTTTTATCTTAATCACAATAATCATTTTTTACAATTTTCTCTAATCAGTATAGTCAAAAATAAATTTTTTCTTGTTATATTATATAAACAATGATGATTCCAAATCTATAATGTGTTTTTTAAAATTCAATTCATATAAGTGGAAGAATTAAATTTAAAATTAAATCTGCATGTGCATCGAAGAAATAGTTTTTCCGAAGAAAATCATTCAAAAGATTAAAATATTTTTATATTAGAATTCCATATAAAATTAGTTATAATAAAATAAATTATTTATCTAAATATATAATTGAGATAATGTAACCATAAAACTAATTTTACATATAATGTAATTTTTTAAAATAATTTAAAAGATAATTCCATGTTTATATTTCTTTACTATTCATCAAAAAATTAATCTTTTTTATAAAATTATCAAAAATTCACCCAAATATGTTCTTTGATAGCAGATTTCAAAAATAAATTTTATTTTATAAAATAAATTTTCATGAAGTGCTTATTTAATTTATAATTATGTGCACACAACCTGACTAAACCACCTTTTTGAAATATAATATTGTCTAGAAAAATATTTCTTTTCTATCTAAATGACTATTATTCTATTTCTAATAAATATATATCAATTTAATATATTTTTTAATTTTTTAACCCATATATCTTTTTTATTTTTTTTATTACTAGTCATACTCTCTAATTTAATGGATAAATTTTATTGTTTATGTTTAAATAAAAAAAAATTAGTAGAGTGTCAGGTCTTGTTCAAACTCAGTGTTGCATGAATTGCAAGCTATCAAAGAGATGTAATTCATTTAAATAGAAATATATAAAAACTATAGAGGTGTTTCTTGTCATATACAATATCGAATAAGATATTACAATTTTAAAATCACGGGGTTTTACATTCAATACCAATAATTAAAGAATAACCTCATAATTTAATCTCGATCTTAGAAATCAACGGTTTCGAATCTAAAAATATCCCTCTTGAAACCCCACATCACAAAAAAAGGATAATTAAAATTCCACTTTATATGAGAGAAATGGATGTAGAAACTTCATGTACAAAAAAAATAACTAGGTTTCCAAGTAGGAGAATATTTATGGGGAGTAAACATATATACTTGTACGAAGAGAATAAATAATTACAATGACTGATAGAGATAATTTCTCATAATAAATTGAATCATCCATAGAATTTTATGGACTAAAAAATAATAAATATGTGAAATTTTATGAGATCATTTTTTCATTTTAAATAAAGGTACAATATTGATTATTTTTGTTTCGAAACCCTTTTCCCAGTGTTGAGAAAATCTATTACCATTTAGACCAATAACATAAGGAAATATACTTACATCATGGATTTGTATTTCATGGCCAAAATTTCATTCTTTATTTCTGCTTATATAAATTTTTTCCTCATTTCTTACTCTATGAAATGATTATCTAATATGAATTTCTTTATGCCAAATTCAATAAAGTTCACTTTTAAGGGATAATAAGAACCATAAAATAATTTTAAGATATTCCTCCAATCATTACAAGATAATGGTTAGAAAAACTTATCCAATATAATACGTTAATCTCTAGTCGCTTAATAGTAAATAAAAATCAAATTATTCCATTTAATTAGTTGTTATCCTTAATACTCATCTAAAATAAGTCCAATAAAATTTGAGTTTTATTTAAAATAATATATTAAATGTCACTAAATCAACATTATATTCCCTATAAAAAGTAAAGTATAAATTAATGTCACATTCCAAATATGTGAACACTATGACCACCATAAAAACATAATGAAAAAATGCATGCTTTAAAAAATAAAATTTCAGGTTGTAGAATATATTCAATAAGTCCAAAATTGTAGTAAACTCCATCAATTATAACATAAACCATCAATTCACTCACCATTTTTAATGTCACCAATATTATACCATACATGTATCATTATAATTATAATCTCAAAATAGATTACATATTTAATTTTATTCTAAATCACTTGTTTTCCAATTGATAAACAATAAATAGTATCGATTTTCTTAGTCATCAGTATCATTCCACATATGGTTTCTAATCCTTAAAGATAAGCTACTAATGTAAAATGATTATAAATTTTATTATTCTTATAATGAGAATATAATTAAAAAAAAGTAGTCAAGAAAATTCTCAATTCCAAATTTATAATAGTTTTAGTCAATCAACTTTTTTGTATTAATAGTATAATCTTGATGTTGACCCCTTAACTTCTTCAAATGTAAATTCCCTTGATGCTTGTGGAATTCATTTACACAGTGCACCATATCATTACAATTGAAAATATGAACAAAAATTGTTTATTTATTATCTTTAAATAATTATCTTGGTGTGATTTCTCTTAAAACATATATAAAACTCGTGTTCTCTTCATGTAAGTATCGAGTTTTAACGTTTCTTAATTATCACATGGAAGAATATCATTCTTTCACTTATTCACTATGTCTGTTTTGTCTCTACCACCCAACTATTCTCTTGAATCCCTTATTATCAAAAATACAGATAAATGTATTTCACTTTCTTTATAACACATGATACATTTTACTCATATGATAAAAGTGTTTCATTGAATATTTTCTATCAAAATATTTTCTAAATATCATCAAAGAAATGACGATTCTTACTCTTTGGATTAGGAATATTGATACACTTCTCATACCTTCAACTAGGAACAATTTATAAATTATATAAAACACTAGAATAGATCATGAACTTTTGAAACATAATTTATAATCCCAAAAATAGTTATGAACATTTCATAAATTGAAACATTAATTCATGGATAATCTCAAAACCCTAAACATGGATTATTTGGTAAGGTTTTTATATCATTATAATATTTTAAAATCCATTAAAATAGGGTTTAAAGAAAATATGAATTATAGTAATAATATCCCCCTATTAGTTTCAAACTAGGTATGTATTAAGGATCATTGTTGTGTGCCTGGTGATGATCAGGTCAAGCCAGATGCACCCTTTTGGAGTTATTACCCCTAGATACAACTTCTCTGAACCACACCCACTTGTAGTATCCATACATGGATGTATTACATGGAAAAAATACATAATTATTCCTTAATAAAACATTAGGATGCTCTTATATAATTTTTTGTAAATACTAACATTGCTTTTTGTTCCGTAATATATTTTTTTCTTTAATATTATTTTTACGGTTTCATCTAAGTTTCTAATCATACCCACAATAATGACCATAGACCTAGTATCCTAGAGCTTGTTTATACATTATTACAATATCCTTAAATTCAATGAATCACATCCTGAAGGACAATATATTTTAGTGTACTTGGTGAAATATTTACATAATTTAATTTCACATGCATTTGAAAACAAAAAATACAGAAAGTATTTCCCTCTAGAACATCATTTTCCACTTAGCATATCCCTGCATATCAATCCCAAAGAAAAATCCAAGTATCCTATCGAAAATAAAACATAATAATGGGTTGAGGTCATATGCTTTATAAGGCTTATCATATAAAGAAATATTTCAAGAATAAAAAACCATACTAAATATGGAAAGGTAAATAAGTAAAAAACATACCATTTAAACAATAACATGAACATATTACGGTAAGAATAAGGGATGATCTAATAAATTCATATAAATAATCACATGATCTTGAATATCATCCATGGATATTATAAATAATTGAATAATCACATAGTAATAAATAATTAATCTGGTAATGATTGAATTCATAATTAGTTACATCTGGAATGTTGTGTCATGGCCTTTCACAAGAGTGTTTAAACCTGTGGGTATAAACATACCTATTTTGGCCAAATTATTTGTCTCTTGAGGCATATCGATGTAGTGAGGAGATGTATATAATAACTTCCCACGCATAAATTACTATCTCCAATGAATTCCTCATATGAAATGGTTGAATCATAATAAAAATAAACATTTTCAATTAAAAACAATCAAAAAAAAATGTTAATACTTATCCCAATCCAACAACCATAATCATAAACCTTCTGGAGTAATATGGTGAAGGGAAATAAAATTTTACATCATCAATCAAATGGATATTAAACCATTAAAAGTAACAATAATAATTATATCTATATGTCATCTCTTTATTATATTATATGTAAAGTGGAGTATGGTTTTTGTTGATACATATTAACAATAAAAAATGTTATTGTTTTTTTTAAAATAACCTTTTAAATAGAAATTACATTTTAAAAAGTTTAGAAAATATATTGAAAATAATTTTATAGGAAAATATAACATTAAAACTTATAAAATAATCATTAAAACATTTAATGGACAAGATGATGGATAATTTTTTTTATTCCATACATGTTCAAATAAATATTTTCATAAAATATATGGCAGAAGAAAAATGAGAATTATTTGAAAAAATTAATGAATATTATTTTTAAAAAAATTAAAAATTAAAATAGATTTGAAAATTTCATTTCTTAATCATTTGGAAAATTTTAAAAACATTTTTTTATTTTTTTAAAATACATGGTTTTGGAAGAAAAAAGATTTTCGACTAGAGAATGAAATGAACACATGTTTTCATAAAAACATTTTCAAAATAATTTTAAGTAAAAAATATAGGGAAACCATGTTTTTATTAGTTGAAAAGCTCATTAATATCCAAATTATAAATAAATATTTTTTCCAAGTTATACTTAAAGATAAATAATCTGAAAAAATGATGAGATTGTTAAATAAATCATCACCCATTTGGTAAATTAAGAATCATAATCCCCATTAAATAATTAAATTCAAATGAAACAATAAATAACATGAATAAAAATATATTAATGAAAAAACATATCAAAATTTAATGTATATATACACCACATAATGGAGTAGGTTGTGAATATGGCGTATGTCTCATGGAAGTAAAATTGAGACAAGAAACCCTTACCTTAGGTTTGACTACTTTTGTATGTGTTAAAACCTTCAATATAATAAATCTAGTATTATTATAAATATATTAAAAAATAATAATATATCTCATACCACATATGATTAAATTATAGTCCTTTATCTTTCTTTTATTAACAATTCGTTGTTAAAATCTCCTCTTCAGTTGATATCTGCTTCATTTTTCATGTATATTTTAGTTTGTAAATTTTAATACTTTTAATTATCATGGTTAAATCATATACAGAATGTTATACCTAATATTAATATCATATATATTCATATTATATGTATTTATTATAAAATATAAAATTAAAAAAAAAAAGAAAATGGATTACATTATTCACCAAGACGGTAGATCATACGTACGCATGAACGTTCTTTCCATCTTTTCCAAAAGATAGAATTAAAGGAAAATATATATTAATTAAACAATATAGAATTGTTATTATATTATAAAAATCCTGTATATTAATAAAATACATCCTTGTTACCATTAATGTAAAAATAAAATTTTAACATTTCACATCTCTATGTAGAGGCAATAGTACATGAGTAAGCAAGAGTGACATTATTTTCCAACACATTAGAAGGTAGAAAGATAGATGTTATATTATATTTATAGAATTATAGACAAATAAAAAATCATATATATTCATTAACCTTATCTGTGTTACCTTCCATGTAAATAGTAAGGGAAAAAATCACATAGCTTCATGGGGCGGTAGTATGTCGTACACAAGAGAAATGTTATCATACCCCCCAAAAAATAAAATATAAGAAGGTATATGTGATATTATAATTAAAAATATTATAATTTCTTAAATATAAAATAAATATGTTAAATATATCATTATATATATCCTTTAAAGTAGGTAATGGAAGATGAATTGCATCGTTTTGTGAGACGGTAGTCTATCATACACATGACCCACAGTTTCATTTCTCATTTGATGGAAGTGGAGATCAATAATAGTTATTTAATTAACATAAAAAATATATGTATATAATATATAATGAGGTTATTATATTTTAAATTTTTAAAAAGTTTTTAAGTAGGTTTACGAAGTAATAAATCTAATATGCACATCTAAAAATTTTACATCTTCTTCGGATAACCTCTTTAGGTTTATACCTAAATCATTATTAGGAGTGTATACTAACCAAACTAAGGGATATTAGATGTGGTTTGGGAATTAAAAAAGATATTTTTTAGGAATATTAAATAAAACAAAGTGATATTTATGTTTTAATTTGGTAGTAGGTGGTGTCTTTTTATAAGTGGGGGAGAGGATACACGTGGATTTTTTGAAAGGTTAAGTGGTACCCACACTTTTATCATTCCTAAAATAATATAAAATGTTTAATTATTAAACCATATAGGATATATGAACTAAATATGAAATTCAAATTGGTTTTGTATAAGTTTTATTACTTTTTTAACCATTGTCTTCTTCGTTTAACCACCCCCCACAAGTAAAACCATTTTCAACATTACCAAAGTAATTAATTTTTACTATTTTCACTATTGATTATTGTAAAAAAATAATTTGACCTTATTATATAATATAAATTATTTTAATTCCAATTTTGGAATTAATTTTTTTTAAATTCAATTCCCAAAAGAGGCAGAATTAAATTTAAAATTAAACACACATGCATGTTTAAAAAATGAGTAGTTCAATGAAAAAATTTCAAAAGATTAAAAAAATTGTATCAGAATTAAACATGAAACATATTACAATAAAATATATTATTTAAATTTTAATCTTATTAAAATAATTTCAAATTAAAAAAATCAATATATAACATAACTTTGTATTATTTTATTGAAAATGTCTTTTCTAATAGGTTTACTCTATTCGTAAAAATTTAATGTTCTTTTTGTAAAATTACCAAAAATTCAAAAACAAATAATTTTGATATTTATATATAAAAAATTAATTATATTTTTTAAAATAAATATTCTAAAATTGGAAAATATTAGTTATAAATTATGTTCTCAAAGCATGATTAAATCACCATTTTTAAAAAGACATTTTTATAAAACATTTTCTTTTCATTCAAACGATTCTTATGTTTTTTCTAATAAATATATATCTATATAAATTATTTTATACATGTTTAAACCATATAATTAGTATAATTTAATTATTACCATTCATATCCTCCAAAATAATGGTTATTTTATAATGGTCATGTGTATGTAATAATATTTTAATATAGTATTGTGTTTTATTCCAACCTAGTGTTGGTTGAATTAGAAGTTATCGAAGAGATTAAATTTATTTAAAAATTAATATATCTTATTGTGTTTGGTTGTTACATGGTTCCCATACACAAATGAAGGAATTGGGTTCTACATACCTCAAGCATTGCTCGTACACCATCTTCCACTGACCAATTATGAGGGCCTATGTTAATACTAGGGTGACTATACCCTCTTTGTTACATAAACCCATAAGATAAAGGTAAATAAATATGAAGAATATCATCTCATAAAATGAGGGTGAAAAGGTAAATTCATCACATATAAATGTCAAACACCGTATGAATAACACCCATGTAATAACAATATGAACAATTAAAATGTCAAGAAATCATATAGGTATACACAAGATCTCATATAGGTAAACTATACATTAGTCACCCAAAGTAAAAAAATCACTATAATTTAAAGAAAAATGTTTCTCGATTTTAAGTGTGGTCTCATAATATAAAATCATTACAAGATTCAAGTCCCTCAATTATAAGGACACTGAATATATTTTCTCATGAAACCTTAAAGTCTACCTAGGTACCAATAATTTGTAAATATTTCATATGTATAACATAGTAGTACCACACCAATGGTGTCCCTAAATATATTCATGAACACATGGGAATGTATATTTTTATATGCTAATAAATAAGGTTAATAGGTAATGTTAATAAAATGACTTAATTTGTAACTATATGTGATATAATGCCACCTTGTTGAGACCATTCCTTCTTTGGATACTTTTAGGGTGTCTCTAGACATATCCCATAATCATCAACTAAGAAACCCATCCATTTCACAGTAAAAGTTTATAAAATCCCATCATAATATAATGACCAACACAAGGGCAGTTTGTTTTAATATAATATTCATATCCAGGGGAATATTGATCCTATTATACACAGTTATAAATACATGGGAAGTAAGCCCTGATAATATGAACTACACTATGGTATTATTGTTATTATGGGGATGTAAACATATATATGTTCATAACACATCCAAATACAAAGTCACAATCACATTCAACATGTCACCAATTCAATACATACATATGGAATCTCGACCCGGCTTTATGACCAAGAAAGTACATAATGTCCCTAGTGATGATTACTTACAATTTGTCATGAAATCTCTTATCTCAAGGATACACATGAGTATAAGGGAATTACATCCCATAGTAATTGACACATCTAATGGAATAAGATCTTTTTCCAAGTATCTCAATATGGGTAGCACATACCACATCCATAAAAATAGAATATAACAATAAAATGCATCCCATCATCCTAATAATTGGGGTGACATTGTGATTTCCCCGATTTTAATAGTAATTACACACTTAGTAAAAATAAAACTATAATGGGAATTATTTTTACCACTCAAATATGTTGTGAAATATATTTTTTGGAAATTAATTTAATTTATTTGATAGCTTCTGTTAAAATCGACACCGTGTTTTTAAGGAATCATGAAAACTAATAACAATAATATTTAAACATGAATTTTATAACCTAGCCATTAATATTGAGGTATGAATAGGTGTATGTTTTTTAAAAAAATTTAGTATAAAATTTTTAGATAAAGTAAATATATTTATAAATAATTACTTCATTTTTTGAAAATTCATTCTATGCCTCAAAAAAAATTCTCAAAAAATGATATTTTATTTATTTCTTTGAAAAAATAATTAAATTAATTTCTTAAACATTTAGGTAATTTATTTGAAAAATTTAAATTCTGTTTTTCAATCTACATATCAAAAAAAATTAGTGTGATTTTTCATTTATTTTCTTAAAAGAAATTTTTTTTGTTCAATAAGGAAAAATACTAATTTTTAACAAACACAACCTTTTCATTTGAGTAATTTAGAATGTTCCATTTTCATAAAAAAGTTAAAAAGTAAAATTAGTTCAATTATTTTTTATTAAAACAATTTACATAATTTTAATCATATTCATATGTCTTTTATTTATTAAAACATTCTATACATATAAAATTTTGTTTTGGAAATCAGTGTTTTTATCACGTTTATAAGTTTAACATAAAATTAAAATTTTCTATTTTTTCAGTTTATTTCAAAAAAATGGATAACATTTTTTTTAATTTTAAAAATATATATTATAAGATAATTTAAACATAATTTTTAGTTAAAATAAAATATAAATATTAAAAACTAATTTTTGCAGTTTAGGTTAAAAATTGATTACCAGAACAGTAAACTAAAAAAGTGATTAAAAGGACAAAAAAGATGTTGATATCCTTTTTAATTTCCATATTTTAACCATGTACAAAGTAATTATCTATAATGATCAATTTTTTGTGACTTTTTTCATCTATAAAATGTGGTTATACTGTTTTCTTTTTAAAATTTCAAATTATGTCTTCTCCCCCACTTATAAAAGAGTACTCCATATCCTATCCTATTATGAATTTAAAATATTTTTTAATTATCCAATAGTTTCCCAAATCCATTTATTTATTCCCAAAACACATCTTAGAGGCCTTATTTTGATTATTAAACCCTCCCAAGAAGCCTTTTGGTGCTTACATATGGAGGTTGTCTAAAGAAGAAGCATTATTCTTAACTGTGTATTTTTATGTTATTTGTTGTTACTCTTAATTAAACTATTTTTAAAAATTGATTATATAATAACATAAATATTAATAATATTATAATATTTTTTAATTTTAATATTATAAAATTCATCAATATCCTCTTTCATGAAATGGGAAGTGAATCTATAGATTGTGTGTAAGGCAGACTATAGCCTCACGAACTGATGTAATTTATTTTCCATCACCACCTCTCATGGATGGAGATAATGGTAGATTTTATTTTTATATTTTATATTTATGAACTATTTATACACCTGGAATTATAATATCACATACACATTTTTACCTTCAATCTTTTTCTTAAAATGATAACATCTCTCATGGGTATGCGCGGACTATCTCCTCCATGAAGAGATGTGTTTTTTTAAAAAAACATTATATGGATGTTAATTATGATTTATTAAATTAAAATACATGATACCAATTATATTAATTTATATATAAAAATTTTACATAATTTATACATTTTATTCATTCCATCTATCAAGAATATGAAAATAACATTCAAGGTTACGTACGACCTACCATCTCTGTGAATGGTGAAATTCATTTTCAATCTCTAAATTTTATGGATTACTCTCTCTATATATATATTATGAAGATAAATTATATTTATATAATGTTGAACATTCTAGACATGATTCAACTATGATTAATGTATGCAGACCAAAAATACCAATCCAAAACCTCAAATAAAAATGAAGAAGTTATTTCCCAAACTATACTTTTATGAAGAACTATTAATAAACTTGTAATAAAATATCAGAAGTAAAAAATAAATAGTATGACATATATTTTTATGTTTATGTAATAAATATATAATAAATATATATTTATTATACATGATATTTGAACGTGTAAGTAGAAATTCAAAACTTGAGGTAAGGGATTATCATCTCTCTTTTATTTTCGTCGGACACATGTCAAATTCCCCACTTGTTCTTTTTGTGTGTTTTGTAACTATCAATGACTTAAATTTATGATTATTATAACTAAAATTATGTGTTATAAATATCTATATAATATTTTCTATTTCATGGGGATTTCTATTCAAACATTACCAAAGTGGTAATTTTTTATGTAATAATCTCTTTGTTTACCTGGATTGCATATGATTATGCCTCTAAGGATGAAATATTATTACCAATATCTTAGTAAACTCTTTAAATTTATTATTCTATTATTATTTCATTAAAATAAAAATTTTCTTTCATTTTCCATCTTTTATATAAATAATGTTCAACAATAATTTTTCTATGTATAACCAAATTTATTTCTCTCTTCAGTTAAAAATAATTTTTCTTAAGTATACATGTTTTTCCAAAAAAAATGTTTTAATGAAATTTTAACTATTATCAAATTAAGGATAAATAAATTTTTTCACATGTTTATTTTTTTTAAAATAAAAATAATATTATCATAATTTCAGAAACAAGATCCTTTTATGATTTACTAAAATTTTAAACGGAATCATTGTTTTAATGTATACAATATGAAAAATATTTCACACATAATGACCACTAAATAATTTAAATAATACATAATAGGTTTCAAAGGTTACTTTTATATAAAACATTCAAATTAATATATGGTGTGTATTTATTTTTTAATTAATCTATATCAAAGGGGAAAATATATTTTCCTCAATACATGTTCTATATCTCATTTTAAATTCTTTTTCCATATAATATTGAATCCTTTGATGTTGCAAAATATTTAACAGGAATATAATACAAAGATAACATATTTATTATTTCTCTTCATGTTTTATGTTAATTGTGACATGTCATTTCTGAAATATATTCTTTTCTATAGGTTATTGTATACTGATGTGATAAAATGGTATTGAAACATGATTCTTTTCTACTATTTTTTCTATGAAGAAATGCTTATAAAATAACATTTTTTCATAGTTTATGAAATTATTAATGTTTTACGATCTTTTGGAACATAAATATATTAATTATTTTATTTTTTGAATATTTATATCCCTCTAATACATTTGTTAATGGTTGATATCTAATGATATAAAAACGATAGGAGTATAGAGTGAAACTAGTTCCACAATGGACTTTTTCCACTATAATAGTTGCACGTGTGAACTATGAGTAATTTAATGGTTTAGAGAGTTATCCCAATCCACAATGATAGTCTTGGGAGAGAACCTTGACTACTAACATGGGTTTGAGGGTAAACCCAATCCACTACGATAGTATTTTCAATAAACCTTGAGTACTTGGAAAATGATTTTATATTCTTTCGTGTATGTCACAATTAAATTTTTTATACCTATGTTATGATTCCATAGATTTTTTAACTCTCATTCATTCATCATTATTATCTTATTAACTACCATTCCTTATTACGTGACTCATGTTTAGGATATATGATATATAGGATATGGTTTTCAAATGGTATTCAATAGTTTTCATACCCTTGTGCTTATGTTATATTAATATCACCCTTGGTTAACATTACTAAGAATTGTATCTCACTATTTATTATGATTAATTTCCCTTTTTTGTGTGAATAAAGTTATTTTGTATAATGTTTATATAGAGGGTTCGAGTTATTAAAATATAGTGGTATATGATATAGTTCACTTATAAACTTTTTATTTTTGAATCCATGTTTTTAGAGGTAGTAGAACTATATGATTCTAGCATAGACTCATTGCGTTATATAATCAATATTCAACTATATAGATTTTATATCTATTTATGAAAATTTTGGGTCACTATGGTTGGTGTCAATGTATGTTTTAGTTATCCTTTGGAAACTATGATGCTAAAAAATTATTGAGATCCCTAGGTATAGGTCCTCGTATATGCCTAAGAATATGTCTATATATAGTAGAATGTTTTGGATTTTTTTTTTGAAGGTTAAAGTAATTGGTTTCAATGAAATTGAATCCCTATATAGTTTTTATTAGTGTGTGTGGATCTTGAAAATTTTACCCTAGGGGAAATATATCAGAAAGGTAACATTAAGATGGACTGAATCATTACCTAGGGTGTGAAAACATGACTTGCATCACCCATGGTTTGACACTCCGATGGGATATTCTTTGTAAATTTATAAACAATCTATAAAACATCATGAAGGATTTAAATATTTTATGACCATGAATGACCATATTTAATCCTATAAAAAATATTTAAAAAATAATCTATCTTGATTTAGATATCCTATAAATTATTTTTGATGACTATGTGGATTCCCTCTCTTATTGGGGATACTAACACTAGGGTTTTTGGTATTATTTGATTGTAATATACAGAAGTAATTTTGTTAATACTAACTATTATATAGAGTTCAATGATTTTCCTCTAGGGAAAAAAATTTAATTGGATATGGAATGAAAAAACACATTTCAATGAAAAGATAAATTTCTCAACCTATGAATATAATAATATTCCAAATGATCGCCAAAGGGAACAATATTTTAGTGATAATTTTATGAGAAATTTTCCACCTTATTTTAGAGGATAAACTAATTAACTATTTTTTAGAAATGGATCGTTACAATTGAAATGATATTTTCCAATCAATATAGTTTAGATCGTGAAAATATCATTTTATGAATCATTCATTTGGATGGAAAAACAGATGAGTGGTGTAATCTTATGAAGAGTACTAGAGAAAAAGATGCAATTGAATTTATAGAATGGGATGAGTTTTATAACATTTTATAGTAATTATATTCCTCATATTCCTCACATAGAAATTCACAAGGAATTACTTGTTTTAAAGTTAAAGGATGATAAATCAGTTGGTACCAATGAATGAAATTTCCTGACTTTTGAGGTATGCTTATGGTATTGACATACAACTTAAAAGTAAGGGTTATTGATTCCATATTTTATTAAAACCACGTTTGTAAAGTGGATTTTCTATAATGTAATTCAGTTTCTATAAAGGAATATTGAATTCAAACAAAACTCTAAAAATTATTGAGGAAATAACATGATATTTCATTCATGCTCAAATTGGGGATAGAAATATGGATGAAATTTTTGTAAGGGTACTAGTAAATATTTTTATTGTGTAAAGGAATATCATTGGTAAATCACATTCTAAGGAAATTGTTAGATATCATATAATTATGAAAATATAGAGAAATATCCTCAGAAGGAACCACCCACACTTTAGTGTTTCTAATGCAATGAGTATGGTAGTTTTTCAAATGAGTGCTCAAATCTAGTTGATAATGAAGATGATCTGAATCAGACAAATATAAAGTTGAGAGACATATTGAAATAAGATTTGATCTCTATTTATAATGAGGGTGTGATAACAAAGTCTTGAAAGGTACACTTACCATCCACCCATGAAATTATAATGTGATATTTGACTATGGATGTACCCCCTATTTTATATAAAAATAACATTCTTAGGTTATGATGTTGAATTATAAATGAATAAATATCTAATGGTATGAACATTTCATATCAATTATTTCAATCATATCTGGTCATATTTTGTAGGAATGTGCTTCCAACAAACCTTAATAATCTCACTATGGTTAAATTTGATCTTATCTTAGGCATGAATTAGATTCCACTACATACATAACGCATAAATTTATTAGGGAATACACTTTTTATATTCCAATCCAACCTATAATCATCTCTATTTATGAAAATAATATTAAATTCATATGGTAAGAATATACAATCCATGGTTTATGATTCCAATTCAAATGGGTCGTTCATCTCAAATGGTTGGGGAGAAACTCAACATCGATTATAAAACAATTATGTGGTAGTATGTTAATTCCTTTATAGAATATTTTTCTATTTTTATAATGGAATTTGAAGTTTATTTCTCAATATAAATCATATATAGTGTTTCAATTATTTAAATGACTCGTTATAGAATGGCCCTAATTTTGTTCCAATAATTGAAGACAAAACTCCATGAGAATATTGGAAAGGGATTTATTTATCCAACTATGTCACCTCAGAGTTCACCTGTTCATTTTGATATGAAGAAAGATCGATCCATGTGACTCTACATTGACTATTAGGAGATAAACAACATGAACTTAAAGAACAAGTATCCCCTACCTTGTATTTATGAAGTTTTACATCAAATACATGGGGATAAATAATTTTCCAAGATTTACCTCGATTTTGGATATCATAAATTGTGTTTAATAAAGATGATATACATAAGAAAACATTCCATAAAATGTATTAACCCTATAAATATATAGTGTTTCCACTTTTTCAAACTATTACCCCACCTATATTCAGGGCTTTAATGAATAGAGACATTAGAGATTAACATGATTAGTTTGTTGTAGTTTTTTATAGATTATATTATTCTCTATTTAAAAGTTCAAGAAAGAGAATGAAGATCACTTGATAATTGTAATAAAGACCCTAAAAAAGGATAAACAATAAGAAAATTTTATAAATTTAATTTTAGTTAAAAAAATTTCATTTTTTGGTTCATTTTTATCTTAGTAGAGGGTATATTAGTGGATCCATAAAAGATTGATTCTATTGAACATTGGCCCAAATGAACAATTGTGTTTCAAATCCAAATATTTCTTGGTTTTATGGGATATTATAAATAGTGTGTAGTTATATTATTATGAATATCCAAATTATTCACCCACTAAACAAAAAATCGATCCATGTTCACCTAGAAAGTTTAATGTGATAAAATTATCAAGGAACTAAAGAGAAGGTTAGTCAGTGAACCTATGATTAAATTATATTATAGTGTGAAGGTCTGTTATTCTATAGTTATCCATCGAAGAAGGGACTATGCTGAATTGTATTATTGAATAATATTGTAACATCTTTTCCCCCAAAAAAATTACGGTTCATCAGAAAAATTATCTAACTCATGATTTGGAGTTAGGTGAATTAATATTTTTCCTTAATTATATAAAGGAATTTTATTTATTGATAAAGTTGTGATATGTATATTGATCATAATATTCTGATGTATATATTATCCCATAAAGTGATAAACATTCTCCAAAGAAGATGGTTGGGGTTTATTACATACTATGAAAGATCAATACATTACCACCTGGGGAAAGTGAATAAGTTGGTTGATGCCTCAAGTTGAAAGGATCATTCTTTCTTATATATGATGAGGATCACAAAAGATCCCATATTTATATATGTAAAAAATATGGATCTTTAAATCATTAATGAATGGTAAAATCATAAATTTCTCAAATAAGTGTTCAATAATCTATCCATGTGTTGAATAAAGATGTGAAGATGGAAGAGGTAGATCTACAGAAGAAGAAGAGAAATTTTTCTGAGTTCAACCTTGATTATTATGGAATGATAAGGTTCATGAACTATGTATATGTTCCATAAATTTCATATTTGAATAATTAGTGGTTAGGGGAATCTATATTTCAAAATTATAGATTCATCCTCAAAGTAAAAAACATATGTATACATATTTGAAAGAGTTTTTATTAAGGTATTGTATGATTAGAGGTATTGGAGAGCTTATATATCATTTCATTATATGTAAACAAGTTAATCTTGACAGACCAAATTCTATGGGGATTTTATAAACATTACCAATACCAAAATGGAATTGGGAAATACTCATCATTTATTTTTTTGTCGGACTTCACAAAATGTTTTGAAGGTACAATATTTTATAAGTTGTAATAAATCCCCTTATATAGTCCTAACATTTCATCTCTATCAGTTATGATATCTCCCTAGATCATCTTTACCTGATATACATTAAGGAGTTGGTAATGTTTTGTGATGTAAAACATTCTATTATATCTGATCCAGATCCTAGGTTTACCTCAATATTTTGGGGAAGTCTTCAGTAAGACCTTGATTGAGAATATAGATTCAGAACAAAATATCATCCTTATATACATTGAAAGACTTAGTGGAAAATTCAAAACATAGGGGATATTTTTAGACCAATTCAATGTATTTAAATTTTGTTTGGGGTCATCACTTTCCACTAGTCAAGTTTTCATACAACAATATATTTCATTCAAGTATTCAGATGACTCAATATGAATCCCTATACCAAAATAAGTTTAGAAGTAAAATGTTCTAGGATAATGTTTGAGGGATAAAGCTTTTGGGACACAAGAAAGTAAATGAAATGGTTAAGAAATTCAGATACATTAAACATCACCATAAGTCTGCTCAGAGTCAACAAAAAATTTATGTTTATAATGATCTATGGGACCAGGTGTTTGAAGTTGGGGAGAATTTTTTTCAATGAATTTTTACGTTGAACAATATTATGATATTTAAGAACTAAGTAATATGATATCTATTTTTGTTATACCCATATAAATTATTTATCTAGAAGGGATGGTTTCGTATTAGTTAACACTTCCACATAACCTCTCTAATGTATATGATTGTTTCTACATATCTCTCTTGAGGAAGTACATCCCTGGCCCATCAGATGTACTGAACTCAATGGTTATATCACTGGATCATGATATTTCTTATAAGGAACAAAATTTATAGATTCTATATTATATTTAAAAAGTTATAGGAAACAACACCACTCACCATGTCAAGGTTTTATAAAAAAACCTCCATCATGAGAATGATACTTGAAAACTTGAGGATATGATGACGTAGAAGTATCCTCCGTTATTTGTATCAAAGTGAAACAATTTTTAGGGATTAATTAATTTTAAAGGGGGTATAACTTAACACCCAATAATTTTATAAAATATATGTTTTTAAATAAATTAAATTTCAATGATACTTTATGGTAATGCAACACCATGTTTTTAAGAAACTGTGATTTACAATTAGTATAATTATTTAAACATAACTATTACAACTTATATTTTGGATATCATGGTATGAATAAGAATAATCCAATTTTTTAATATATGTATAAATATTTTAGATAATTGAAATATTTTTATAAATAATTGATAACTTTTTTGTAAAGTCATTATATGCTTTAAAACAACTTCTTTCTAAACAATGATTTTTTATTTATTTTACAAACAAGTATTTAAATTAATTTTGGAAAAAATTATAAAATTTATTAGAAAAATTTAGGTTTATTTTCTTAATAAACTTATCAAAATTATATTAGTCTAAATTTTTTATATTTTTTGGAAAAGATAAATTTTTCAACGAATTATGAAAAATATTTATTTTTATTGAAAAATTCCTATTTATTTGATGAATTTAAAAAGTGAAATCATTTTATAAAACATTTTGAAAATAAAATTAGTCCAATTTTAACATTATTAAAACAATTTAAGTTATATTAATCATATTCATGTTGACTTTTGATAAAAAAATCTATACTTATGAATGTTTTCTCTTTAGAAACCTGATTTTTTCATCATATATGTTTTTTTAATTTTAAATTATATTTATTCAGATATATGAATATAATTTAGAAAACTGGATTTAATATTTGTATTAATAATAATAATTAATAACATATAATAAGTTGTATTTTAAATTGGTTAAAATGAATATTAAAAACATGAAACATTATTTACCATGGTTGAGATTAAGTCATGTATACCAGCGGATTAAAATAATATGATTTTGGTTAAAATGACTTACAAACATGTCCAAATAACATTGTATGGTCATATTTAGAACTTATATTATCTGAGGCTATATAATTTTCTATTTTGGATCGTTTTTTATGTTTAAAATGTGGGTATACCTTTCTTTTTACCAGCATTCCACGTGTGTCCTCTCACCCACATATAAAAGGGTACCCCACTCCCCTATTATTCACTATTCGAAAGCCTCTTTTACAACTTTATGATAAAATTAATTCTCTAATTTACTACCAAAAACCTATAGGATTTATTTTTAGTAGTAAATTCTTATAGGAAGCCTTTTGGTGCTAATCTACAGATGTTTTCTGATGAAGAGCTATCATTCGTAACTGATCATTTTAATTATATTTATTCTAAAAACTCTTTCAAATACTCATAAACTATTATCATATAAAAAATAATTATATAATATATACCTATAATTTATCATGTTGATGGAATAACATACATTCATCCCATATTCCATCAATTGGCAAATAAAATAGTCGATCGTGTGTACGGCAGGCAACCACTTCACAAACTGATGTAATATGTTTTCCATCACTACCTCTCATGTTTAATGATAATGATATATTTATGATCATATATGATATTTATATAATATTTCAACTCCTTTAATTTTAATATAATGTCATCATTTTTACTTTTCAAACATTTGGAAAATGAAAATATCGCTTGTGTATACGTATGGACTAATGCCTCTATGATGTGATGGGAAGTGTTTTTCATTCTATTTTGACTTTTTAGTTAATAAGGATATATTAAATGAATACGTATGATAACAAATTTTATTTTAAATTTTAATTAATATTTATCATTATTTTGTTCCATCCATTAAGAAAAAATAAACAGTGTTTATGTGAAACGATGGCATACTGGTTCCATGAACAGTGTCAATCATTTTCTATCTCAAAATTTATCCAATTACGCTAAATATATAAATATTTAATAAATATATATTATATTTATATCATTTTTAACATTATCAACGTAAGGTAACAATGATAAAATTAAAAGTAAAAAATTACTAAACAAAAGCATACATGAAAGACAATGTGATTATTAACTTAAATGTTATTTTAACATTGAATTTTTAATAAAAGTGTAATAAATGGTAACAAGTAAATCCAATATGGTATAAAATATATGAGTACTTTTCTAGAATATATGTATAATAGTCTTATATTGATTGTATATGAGGTTTTATTTTATATGAATAATGTTAGTACCTGAGGCAAGGAATTTTCATCTGACATTTATTTTCATGGGACACAAGACATATTCAAAACTTTTTACTTCTTCTTCATGTGTATAGTACCTAATAATAACATTTATAATTTTTCTAATGAAAATTATGGGATATAAATATCAATATAATATTATCTCTTTCATGGGGCTTACAATTCATTCATTACTAATGTGGTAAATGTTTTATGTTATAATCTCATTATTTATCAATGTTGTTAATGATTATACTTCTATTGATGAAACAAAATGGTCTTTCGCCAATGAAACTAGTACATTTTTTTAACCTTTTTCTATTTCAGGAAAAAAATATCTTAATTTTCACCTCTTCATAAACTCAGGTTGGGAAGGATATTTTCCAAATGAAATTTTCCATGTTATCTTCCAAAATCATTTTCCTACTAAGATGAAATTATTTTATGTTACTTAAGCTTTAATGGGGATACGATCCAATGAAACCATAATTATCCTTTCCCTTTATGGATTATGTTTATGATGACACTATTTTTATGAAATACATTCCTTTTCCCTGGGTAATTCTACTATAAAATAATGAAATTTTTATAAAACCCATTTCTATTTCTAGAGTTATGCTATGATGAAATGTTTAGAAAATTCATTTATTTTCTTGGTTCTAATATAATGATTGTTTTATGACCTGGTGGAACAAAATGTACAGATTATGTAAGGGTTGGGACCAATATCTTCCTCCCATGAATTAGATAAATATTCATATCTCATGAGATTAATAAAATTTGAATAGGGAGATAACCGAGCTCAATAAGGGGATTTGTTGACTATGGTATTCTTGGGAGTGAACCATGAAAAAAATGATTTTTTTATGATTAAACCCAATCAACTAGAATAGTCTTATAAGTGATACATTAATATTATGTAAATTATTTTATATACCTATGTTTATTCCATAATTCCATGTTATATTCCAATGTTATGAATCCTTGGATTATGCTCTTTTATTCCATTATGATCAATATCTTAGGAAATGATAAGATTTATACCATGAATCATGTTTATGATCTATGATATTCGGGGTATTATTTTCAATGTAATTATAAATTTCTCATACACCTATGCAGATGTAATATTTATATCTGTCTTTTTAAATATTACTAAACATATGTGTAAACCATTTTTATTTTTAATTTTCATGGGCTATAAAGTACGGTATTAGGTATGATCTTTCTTAGAATAGTGAGAGTTATGAAGAATGTTGTGGGAGATGATGTAGTTAAATTATGAATAAATTGTTTATGTATTTAAATTTACAAAGTGTACCTATATAATTATGGTGTGGATTCAATGTGTTATATAATTAATATTCACAAATTAGATGTGAAATCTATATAAGAAAATTTTGGTCTTACATAGCCAAAATAAATGTAGTGGAAACACATCACAAAATACTGGGTATTACATCCTAGTCCAAAATTAATTATCTATATGTAATATTATCCATTATCATGTATAATATATCACAAATTTGTATATAATCCCCACATGTCCATCATAAAACCAATGGCATAAAATCTCATAGATATAGAAAAAACATTATAGAGTAGTAAGACAACATTTTTAAATTAAACATTTAAACACTTCCATTTAAGGTTCTTATACTATTTAATACATTTTAAATGATAATTAGGTTGCTCATAAAATTCCTAAACAATGTAAAAAAATTAGGTATAGAAAATATAGATCCAAAATAGAGAAGATGAGGATAACTCACCCCTTCCCAGTTTAACTAAATATAAGATAAATAGAAACAATAAATCTCTTTAAGGGTAAAACTACCACACCAAAAATAAATTTCCTCCAACTCAAAGGGGACAATGGAACTGAATTAGGGGATATAAATAGAGTAATATAGTAAGAACCCCTTTGGGTAAGACTAGTTAGGGAAACAAAATTTATATTAGGTTCATCTCCATCTGGATCTATAAAAATATTTTTAAGCCATAAAAGGGTATAGAGTATCCCAAAAAATATTTACATTACACAATTTAGTTCAATGTAAACCCAATATATTAATTTAGGGTAAATAATTCATGGGTAGGGAGATTGTGTATCACACATCACATGAAATTAGTGTAAACCATAAGGATTAATAATAGACTGTCTACTATACTCTTATAGAATATCAATCATATAGCCACTATAGATCAAAAAGATCTAATCGATAGATTTCCAAAAATCTATAAAAACACCAAATTGGGGTATTAATAATGGAACACACTGAAACAAAATCTTAAACCAGAAATATTTATAGTATGGAGGTTATCTTTGCCTCTATAAATCCTATGGGATAAAATTACCTTCAATATAACTAAAAATGAAGGAAATATCAACCTATAAGAGAGGATTCCCATTTACAAGGGATTCTACATGAATGGATATGGGATAAATAAGAAAACAATTATGATAATTTATACATGAAACCCATTTATTCAAATCAATTTGAAAAACTTCAAATACCATGACTTTCAATGTGACTGTACAAGTCTAGATGAAAT
Organism: Viscum album; assembly: GCA_963277665.1. Taxonomy (NCBI): domain Eukaryota; kingdom Viridiplantae; phylum Streptophyta; class Magnoliopsida; order Santalales; family Viscaceae; genus Viscum; species Viscum album. The sequence continues at coordinate 725,922,803 of OY728126.1, read as the reverse complement.
GACCCTCTAAGATCACTGTATTTCCATGGACCCTTCAATCACAGTTCAATATGATTCTCTAGGGAGGATGAAATAACCTAAAACCATGGTTCTTTTGGAATAACCTCTACCATAGAATATAAAATACCCTCACCTGTGCTCGGACTTTAAAACACAAACATATCCACGGATGGGTCTTTATGGCACTACTCACCCTGGATGCAACCCAAGATGCCACATACATATGAGTTTAAATATTATTAATCATCCAACATGTTGTAATAACTTATACTAGGGTGTGATATTTATTGACTATAGAATATTTCAACGTTATGTATTCCTTATTCATAAGAAATCCTTCCTCCACTCCAACATGATCCTTATCCCACTACATTTTTATAATATTTTGAAGCACAATATCATTAAAACGTTATTGTATACATGTTTTACCTATGACCAATTTAGTATAAATCCTTTCCCTCTGGTATCCTTTGATGATAAAACCCAAGTATTATATCATGATTAGGAAAATTCAATATAATTTTATATCGAGACTAGTCCCAACTCTTGAAACCACCCCACATGACCCACTCTAACACCTCAAATACCTCAAAAACTCAAAAACTCAAAAATATAAGATTTTATAAACAATTCAAAACAAATTTTCACCTCATTTAGATTAAGGGGGATGAAGTATTCACACTATTTAGAATATCACCCTCATTATATGTCATGGTGTATCACAAAACCTTTTCAATAAATAACACAAAATATTGATCCCCCATATCTAACATTTTCTCCCATATATTCTCTTTAGACATGCATGTGATTCCATTATTCTATTACAAATAGAAATATCTTAGAAGGAAGAGAATAATTTCTTCAAATCACAAAATAAACCGGTCCATACCCAATGAATGTGTCCAAATTAAACTCATCCTATTGAACATCAACAACTTGAGATAGATCATGATGATATATCCTGAGTTAAGAAATATAGAGCAAAATACGAATATCATTATACTAGAGATGATGTAAAAATAGGTGTTCCACTGTACTAGTTTTCCTTATATATTAAACATCCCCAAATACATTGGAGTTAGCTACCCCTCCCCCCAGATAATATGGTATCCCAATCAATGAGACACTCCTTGAAATAAATGGTTTCTGGCCACTATCTCATGAGGATGGAATCCATAGTATTATTTTTATCTCCAAATTATTTGATAAGTCATTTAGTACATACTTATTATCTTAAAATTATATGATTTCACTTAAATAAGACTCAACCCAATATTAGTTAACTCCCTACCCACCCTCTAATAATGAGTCACTTTGAATGGATTTCCCTAAAATGATTCAAAAAGATCCATATAAAATGATGCATATCAAATATTTATAGAGGAAATATTTTAAATTATTAGATTAATATCTTATGAACTACTAAAATCAGGGTTAAAAATTGTCACCATATCATTTAAAATCCTAACAATACACTTTGACGTCACGTCAGTATGAGGGTTATAAGTTGTTCTCAAATTCACGTTAGTGTTAAGAACCTTCTTCAAACCATAAATTAATTGATACTTATATTGATATTAATGATTATAAATAATACTCATATTCAAATTGACAAAATTTTCTATCCCATTAATATAAAACAAGATTAACTCATCAACGAACCATGTTTACCTGATCATAACAAATTCTGCAACCTTGTTTAACCATTCCAAAACATCCAACACCAAATCACTAACTCGATATATCTTAGAGAACCTCTTCACAAAATCCATAGTCACATGATCAAACATCCACTTTGAAATGGGTACAGAATCAAGATAACTTTATGGTTGTTGATGCTCTGCCTTTACCCTATAACGGGTAATACATCATAAAATTAACTTACTTATATCTTTATTCAACCCATCCCACCAATAATGATCATGAATATCATAATAAATCTTACTAATCCCTAGTTTAATATAACAACTCTTGGAATGTGAATCCTATATAGTCTCATCATGTATGGTCATGGGGACCACAACCCAACCACAAATGTTAATGAACTCATATGAATTGAGGGTGTAATAAGTTGGAAGATCCCCATCATATATATATTTCCCACATAATCATTGAATAAAAATTAGATATATAACTCATCTTTACTTTCTTAAGGATTGAGGATTTCATACTCAGAGACATATGGGCTTCCAATCTATAGAACATAGAAAAATTATGGAGCATCTATATGTAGTCTATCATTTTGTCAACTCACTACGGTCGACTAGAACAACTTCCACCTATGTATTAATATAACGTGTATTAGGGAAAAAATCCTTTTACCAATGTTATATTACTTATTTTGGTAAAATTTCTAATAATACATAACTCACCCCCTCTACACAAGGTTTTCATCTCTTTGATATAAGATATACTCGAGGAACTTATGTTCTTTATATACAAAGAACATATCCATAAGCTGGTAATATTTCCTATATGTCAATGCATTCACTAATACTAAAAAATCATAATCATTGAAGGATAATTCATCCAAAGTTTCTATAAATCCATAAAACTATCTAAAAATAAATCATATCATATATCATAATAGCTCCAAGACCAAACCTAACACATCATAACACATAGAGTTTTTCATAATTATCTTATGTAAGGTCAAAACTAGTACAAATATCATATAACCCTTTAGCTTTTTAAATTATATCTCATGATAATTAGACCATAGAAACTTCTCTATTATCATGGTTTGGATTCTAATAAGTTCTTACAATTGGGTTACATCCTAAAATAATCATAAATAATAGCCTCTCAAAATGAAAAAAATAAAAAAATAAAAAAAAATCATGGGATGATAAAAAACAAAAAATCATTCTTCTAAGTTACAACAGATATACCAATATTAAATATCACATTAGTCACTTAGTTGACCTCAATGATCTAGAAAATCATGTTCAAATACTATATATAGAGTTTATTCTCTCTCTGTGTAACCAAAACAATCTATAAATGTCAATCATGGTCATCCCTCAAGTAGGAGTAAATTGAAACATAATTTTAAATAACCACCATGAAATAGTCCAAGCATGGATGAAAAAATTAATAATTTGGGTGATAATAATGATTAAAAAAATTTCAACATGAATGGTAACACAATATAATCATGTAAACTAAACATTCTCCTAAATGAAGTATGGGGTTTTTTAGAACATCTAACTCTCAATTGATGATAACCAATTGATAAATAAATCATATAGAAAAAATATTCAACTATCAACTAGTCAAATGGATAATAATTATGTGGAAGGTGATGTGGTTACTTGACTTTCACTTATTTAAACCTCTGTAAGTCTACAGAATGGTGTAACAAGCCATACACCATCATGGAGAGTAATATATGGGCACACGTAGTGAAAATAGTTGGGAAAATAAGTCCATTTTTTCAATATAATCTAGTTGAGCCTTCATATATGAAACCTCCACATGAGCCATCATTTATGGTGTAATATATATGGGATTTAAACCTAGAAGGAGATATATTATAAAATCATCCTCTCTCTCAAGTGGAAACCTTGAGAAGTTGTTGGGAAAGGCATGTTAGTACTCCTCAAATATATAATGAATTTTTTAACAAGACTCCTCATCATCTATAAAAACACAAGAAAACTTGGATGAATTATTTCCCCTACTATTGATGGTAATGTCTTAAATGATTATCCTATAAATGCCACTAACTATAAAAGAGATAAGATCCACCCTTATAAATCATTAATTATACTCGTCATTGATATTATTTTTTATGTTCTTGATACTAATTCATTCAATACTTGAAAAGGACCACTTAAAAATTTTACATTATTATTATAATGAAATTTTAGAGACTCCAATATCGATTATTAATAAGTGAACACTCATAACATTGATAACTTCACACAGATCACACATGTAATGGAATATAAATAAATAAAAATTTATTAAGGAACTTGATAGAACACTGTGGATCCCTTGAATACAATGTAAATATAAACATATATAATACCCCAGTATCAAATAAATCTTAATCAAGTAAATATTAAACAATGATAATGACTTAAACAATTGACGGCCCCTCATAATTATCAATCAGTTCTATCTTAATGACATAAATATGGCCTAACATTGATACTCTGCCTTAACCTCTAAAACCATTTCTTCCATAAGGATAACTTCTCTTTTACCAATAAAAACTAGAAAACCTCCACCACCTCCACACCCTAATTATCCATAATAACTAATACTACCATAATATAGTACAGCACTTAATCCCAAAAGTGATAACTAAACCTATCATCCACCATTACTACATATAGATGAGAATAACATTTGAAGAATGATAATAAGTTACCAATATAATATACCAAGGAACAATATATGTTCAATTATATGTGAGGGGCAATTATTGAAAATTTTTATTTTTTCCTTTTTCCATTTTAAATCGACCTATATAACTTGGTAGAGTGAGTTATCTCCCAACTTTACTCACACACATTAAGTGATGAAATAAATATGGAAATATAATCTTTAATGTTCACATCTTAGAATGAAAATTTCAATCCTTGGAATGAACCGGACTCACATAAAACATACAATCCAGTTGTATTACCATCATGGATATAATGGAAGAACAATATAATTAAAGTCATCTATAGAAGGTAGAAAATAGTGTTATATCCTAATATAATAAGTAAAGTTGTCTACCTTATCAACCTTATTTCACTCTTATCGTATATTATTGATGAGTGTATTATCCTTTTTCCATTGATAATTATATTCTAAAAAAATAAAAGTGATCCAAAAAAATATTATCTCTTTAGGAAAAGGTGTTAATTAGTTCTTTATTCCCTACAATGTTTCATGGTTAGGATGATCAAACTAAAAGAAAAATTATGTTCCCTTTTTATTCATTTATTTACACCACTAAAAGTCTTCATCCTCTTCTTCCGATGTGAAACATAATTCACACAATATTCCACACACCCCCCCTCTATAGTAATATTCCTTTGACTATTCTACACTAATATCATATAAATCTTCTATAAAATTCATCCGAAAACACATATAGTCTTCAATTATTACTTCTTATTAATATATCATACAAGCAATATAATTCCATTTGAATTTTAATTTCAAATTTAAATTCAAACTTATAGAAACCTTTAACCACTTATTAACTTTACTCAATTACCCTCTAATAATAGGATCATATAAGACCTCTCAATAAACATTGATGAGGTATACGTAATTATAAATTGACTAGGAGAAGATCTTGAGATAGAAGAAAATAAATTTCATCAATTGATCTTAGAACTATAACACTTCTTCAGAAAAAATCTACATAGTCCATCAATAAGGCACATGAGACATCATTTCATTAACCATTATCCCACCATAACATTTTTTGTTTTCATTTCAATCCAACCACACTAAACATACTTGAGAACCACTGTTTAAATACGTTGATCAATGAAATTTAATACAATCATGGTTTTATATTTGGATTATAATCTTATATAATTAAATAATCCATAATATGATCATACCCATTTGAAAAACCATACAACTTTCTAGTAGTTTCAGTCCTGAAAAATAATTCACCCCAATACATTGAGGAATTCTCAAAATAGTCCCAAAAAATGGACCACTATGTCTCCATCATTTTTTTCTTACCATATTTCAATTTTCATGTGATACACCATGAAATATTTTATTGCAATGTTTAGAATATAAAAATATATAAACAACATTTCCATGTGATACATTTATTGAGATAGTGATCTGCCAATTTTTTTACAATTACATGTCCTCTATAGCATCCCATAATAATCAACACTTCTTCCGTTGAGTATGTCAACCACGAGTCTTATTCTTTTTCTATAAGGTTGTTTCCACTTAACATTAAATCTCCATTATTATTTTCATGTACTTCCCCCATTTGGTGATGTCACCATCATATAAAAACAACTATACACTCAACATTTTAACCCCAATAAATCTTATTTGTTCTTCAATGCCTTCCAAACCATGGAAAAAACATTTCTTAAAATGAACCATGATGAAACATAAAATATTCAAAATGATGAATAATATGAAAAAAATACAACACAATGATCATATTAAAATTATATTCTCATCATTAATACATAAAAAATGGGTTCTAAATTTTCAAAACAAAACTCTTGACTCAACTATATAACCTTTTTATTTCCTTAAAAAAGTGAACATTAATAAATTTAAAACTCATCGCAATTTTAAATGTATATCGATTCATTAATTAATTGAATCTATCAATGAAATCATTGTTGAAAAAAGTAAAATTATATTATAGTATCTAGATTTTCATAATATTAAATTACATTAACTTATTCATAACCCTTTAATGTCCTAATACTAATTGATGAATCAACTCCACTTATCCTTTAATACAACTTGATGAAATTAAATAAGAATAAAGTGGATAATTTTTTTTATCTACACTTATAATCCATTCGTTTTATATAAATTTATTATATAACATGTAAATAAAAGGTGAAATATTTATGCTGACAAATACTGTTAAAATAATTCAAAATACATAAAACTTACACACAAACATACTAACCTCACAATCTTACCCCTTTTCATAATTCCTCTAATTATATACTCCCCATAAATATGAAGTATTTTATGAGTTAGATGAAAAACATATTAATTGATTACTCTCCCTATATAGTCCCTCATCCCCTTTAAATACAAAAAATTATTAAACATAAAGAGATTTATGTTTTCTATTATCACCCTTATATAATGAAAATCTAACTAACAAGATGAGATAGTGGATAAAAAAATCATACATTAGTCATTATTTAATTGTGGTTGAGAATTAATCCCCAACCACTATAGATCATAATTAATATCCTCATTTTAATTAAAACCATCTTGTCCATCATTGTTCTTCTTTAACACCCATTTTAGATAAGGAGTACACATATTCTTTTTCACGTTTGCAAAATGAAATGAAAAATCCTTTTTCTTATAATTGTTCTTGACTTATTTATTTTTAGATAATTTATAATACGTTATATAAATTGGAAAACTCCATTAGACATTAATTATTTTATATATTCTTCAATATATCACTTATTTAACTTCATTATTAAGTAAATAGATCTATCCACCATTTTTCGAGTCAAAATTTTTCAAAGGATTCTCAATATCTTATTTATTATTCTGGAGATGCATATTATTAATCACTATTTCGTTATCTTACCTCATATATAAAAACCTTGGGTTTATTATCATTGAATCTTCAAAGATTATATGATCATTATACTATCTTCTAAAATATGATATTTTTGTTCCCATCTCTAGCACCCTTCATCCAAGACTTCAAAATATTTCTTCGATATCACATGTTTTTATTGAATAATATTTCATTTAACCATTTTTGTTAGAAAGGGTTCTCCCTATATATAATTCCACCTTACATCACTCTTAAAAAAATGAATATTAGTTCCTCTTATCCAAAAACATCTTATAATATGTTTCTAGCTAGTGTAGAACCAATAATGACCATAAAAATCTAATCCACTTCCTAAAAAACAAGTTTCTCTAGTTGAAACAAATCACTATAATTCTTATTTTTTAAATATTTATTGATCTCTATTTGATGATTGAAAACACCATAATAATATTCATATATTAATTTTTATTGTATATATTTTTTAAAAAATATTTCTCTCTATACACAATTGTATGTTTTCCATTAAATATGGACATCACATAGAAAAATAGAATCTGAATAATCATATCTTTTGTCATTTTATTCACATATCTCACCATATATTGTGAGAAAACATTTTCTCCATTGATTTAATTATCCATAAAAATCATTAATTGAGGTTATTGTTTATTAGAATAATTTAAATTTCTCTAATTAGTCACAAAAATATTCTATTTCTATGAACATTCATGCTTGGAATTTTTTCTCTAGTAATTACACCATGATATATTTAATCCTTTACTCAAATGAAAGATATATATCTTTATAGAATTCAAATATTTTATTCTCTTTGGTGAGTAATTGTTTTACTTCCTTATCATTTAGGAGTAACTAAATTTCCTTTATTTTGAATTCATCTATATCCAATTTAGATTCATAGTACATGGTTTCATTCTTTCTGTCTCTTTATCCAACTCTATAACCATGGAGATGATCTTACACAATTACTTCATCAATATCATCTCCATTTTAGATTCTTTTACCTTTAAATAGCTACATTATTAACCCTCTACATTTCACATTATGTAAACTATACTTCTTGAATACTTATGATTCATTATTTCAATGAATTTATTCTCACAGAAACTTCTTGTGGAACAATCGTTGATGTTATTGTAACAAGATGAAACATCTTTATTTGATTCAAAACTGTTATTTTGGTATATAAATTGTTCTTCCCTGAACTGATTGAGGAAAATTCCCTCTAATAAAATTATTTGAATTATTCCTTTAAACTTCATTAGAGGACTCCAATTCATATTCTTATTCATCTTCATCTATATTTGAAATTTTTTAGTTAAATTTACAGTTCCCCAATAGATGCAACACTTTCATGGTAATGTGAGGTGAAATTTAACTTTTCCACTTTAGAACCCATTTTAAATAAGTCTAATCATATAACAAAAATTAAATACATATTCCCATCTAAGTATAAACATGTAATTACCAATTCATGTTATTCATCTTCTACAATTTCTTTCAAGAATATATATTTCTTCTAATATTTTAAATATATTTTCTAATCTGTCTCTGTGTTATTATTGTTCTTTCCATCAAAAGATGTAATTCCATTATTATTCACTAAATTCAAGTTATCTATTTTTACATTATTCTTTTGAAAAAGTTATTTATATATATGGGGAGACAATATTCAATTAACTCAAACACCATATGAGTTCAGACAACTCAAATGTATGAAGGTTGTAACTATTAATCCATAGAGAACATCCTGAGTCCTTATAATAATTGATGTAGCAAAGAATCATATAAAATAATTGAGAGGGTAGGTTGAATCAGTAAATAATTATATTTTTCCTTTTTTATTATTGATTTTTCATTCAACCTCTATCACTTGTTAAATTGATCACTATCATTTCCTAACTCACACACACAATGGAAAGAATGAAATAGGAAACCATGATATATAATGTTCTACTCTCAAAAATAGATGTCTAATCATTGGTATGATATAGAATCAACTACAAACATATAATCCACAATTATCACAATCATGGATAAAAAACACATTAAATATTATTGAAGTCATGTTTTCAATAAAATCAATGATGTTTTCTCCAAACACCCGAAGAAAGTGTTTCCACCTTGTTCAACCTTTTTGTACAATTTTCATATATTATAGAGGAATTGATTATCCATATACAACTAATAATTGTCTCCCAACAATATTATTGTTATCTAATAATTATTCTACATATAATAACATGTGGGTATTATTTATTTATTCCCTTACACATATCATATTTATAATTATCAAACACACAAACCAATAGTGTTCTGTTATTCTTTAATACATGCATAGATTCACAACTTCTTCTTATGTTTACTTAATGACACAAAATCATCCACTATATCTATATATAATTATTAATTTATTATTATATAGATCTTTAAAATAAATATTCTATTCAATTAAAAACACAATAAATGATATCTTCCCTTTTTACGTCTCTTACAAATATTTTTACTAAATAATACACAAACCAAATCTTATTAATCATTCATAGAAGCATGATAATTCTGTTAAAAGTTGGTTTTGAATTTTAAATTCAAACATCCAAATGATTTATTTGAATACTTCTATTAAATTTTCTATTTCATTATTTACCATTAGAAAATATTTTTTCCAATACACCATTTTAAACACCCATTATACTAATGACCTTAACATTTTCATATTGTGTCAGGTTCTTTATAACTCTATAGAATTGTTTAAATGCCCTCCTCATATCATGACCAACTGAAACACTTATGTTATATCTAATAAATATGATTCAACTTCGTAGTCCATATACATTCTTGTATTCATATTCTTCAATAGTGTGGTGATGTCACCATCACTTCATAGGCCTTTAAACTCTTAACATAAACCTCAATAATTCTTCTATTTTATCCAAATCATTCTAAAACAATAAAATTTACATCATCTCAAATGAATCTTCATGAATTACTAAATAATGAACATGATTTATGTATTAGTAATCAAATAAAACACCCAAATAATATCCAATTTATATTATATTAAATTAAACTTCTACCATGGTATCCAAGAAACAATAAAACAAAACTTTTTCCAACTACAGTTTTCCAACACGAGTGACACAACACTAGAGGTTAGTGGAACTGTGATTTAGTATGACTCTTCTTTCCACAACTATATAAAAGTATGTGAGATATCCTATATAAAGAAGAAGATTAATTCAGGAAATAATGGTCCCTCCCTATGAAACTCCATTGATAATCATTAAAATGACAATTTTTCTTCCAAAAAATTATCTCCTAGACATAGTATATGACAATGGTTATATAAAATTTCTATATTTGGATTTGTTTGTATTTTTGAGAAGGCTCTAATTCATGACCTTTGAAAAAATGTAGTCTTGATGATGTTCACTTGGTAACGAGTCTATAATATCATTCAATCCTAAAATTAGCAAACATCACTAGCCTCATAACCCCATTGATAAGAAGAATTTTAGAAATAGAAAACAGAGAAGCATATTCCATCATCAACATGCTATCCCAAGGTAGATGCATAATCTTTCAAACTCTATTATCTCTTATTATCTTGAGGAAGTAAGTCTTAAATAAATAGTCATTATAGCCCTTATAGAATATCCCTATTTTCTATAATTAATACAAAAATACATCTATCTAGTTTCTCATTGGTCCTTGATGAATATACACTAAAATATTTTTTTTCCCATTGGGTATCTCTAAGTAACCAAATATAGCCTGAATAGTCACTATCCACTTCACAGAAGACTATTGTCTACATTATTCAGTTATTAGATGGGTTTTTTAACTGGAGATCCCATGTCAAATCAAACATGGAAAGGTAACCTATGGTTCCCCACATACCAAATACATAAGAGTATCAAGAAGAATCATGTGAAGCTACTAATATAGAGGAATTACATTTATAACTAGGTGTTTTAGCATAAAACGTGGTGAGGAATGCTTTACCACACCATCATGTTCTTGACAAGCAGTCATCATGGTTGCATGTAACTAAAATTAAAAATGAACAATATAGAAAGACATATATAATAGGGTATAAATAATACATATTTTGTATGCTGACATAGAAAAAGAATCCAGCTATGATATAGACAAACACTTGCATCATAAGGTTCTTAGATAACCTTGGGTGCTCTCTCCAGCCTCATATACCCACTCTCTCGATAGGATATAGTTAGATACATATAAGATTCATATTATCATTTTAATTATAACTAAACATAATCTTGGTTGTATTAATTATAATTTAAAATATTAAGTTAGATAGGAAAACATTGTATATTTTTTTATGAATCATTAAGTAACTAAAAATTAGATCTTAATCATGGTTATCAAACATATCTAAGAACAATAATGTTATTTTAATCCTATGTGCTTAAAATGGAAGATAAACACATGACACCATTCCACCATGAACTTGGAGTAAAAAAGAATAAATTATAAGTAATTATTTCAATGCATTAAATTTAAAAAATATTATGCAATCATAAAAACCAAAACCAGTAAAAAAAATATCATCCCAAGTAAATTATAAAACTATCATAAATTTCTAATTTACATTATAACAATATCCATACTAAGCATAAAAATCATATATATTTTCAACTCTATAACAAATAGTAATAAAAAACAACCAAAGACTCTAAATTAAATTTATATCATTCTAGATCTAGTTTAGCACCATTATTAATTTCTTGGGTTCGAAATTCTTAAAAGGTTATTCCCCATATGTTAGTGGATCTTAAGTAGTGGAAAGTTTCCATATAAAATTTTTGGAGATTTTAACCTCTTTGATAGGACTAGGACATGAACTTCGAGGTTTGGTGCTAAAACACCTTCTTTAAACATTTTCATTGATAAAATTTCAGATGATTCTATCATTATTTTACAAATTTTAATAAAATATAATATAAATTCCATAAATAATCACATAATAAGAAGAATATAAATCTCAATATCTTTTATCGATAGTTACATAGGTAACTTATTTCACAATACTTAATAATATTATTCACTAATCAAACCATACAAGACTTCTTATTTGATAAACATACATTCATACCTTGAGAGATAAAATATAATAAAGTCATAATCATAAAAACTCATTATTGTGAAATAACTCATCTTTGTGTAATCAATGGTTTGATAAAAATCATATAAAAATACATGATGAGGGGATAAACATATTATTTAAAGATCATGGAACAATAAACGTTGTCTGTAAGAATTATAGAAGGATATATAAACTCAATTAAACAAATATATAAAATTTCATAATACTGATAAATCAATATATAATAATTGTGATCCATTAAGTATAATAATTAAACATAACATATGTACATAAAAATATCATATTGTGAGAAGACCCAATCATGTTCACCATTCATGATATGAAACAATTTAAGTGTTCCACCCTTTATTTTTGTGAAAAAATTACAATATATTATATCTTTTATGTTTTTTATCAAATACTAGTATTTTCATCATTTAATTTCTTGAAAAAAATTGAATAATGTCCACCCTGTATGTTGTGAATAAATCTATGTACATCCCCCATTTATGCTGGGAATAAATCCATGTGTGTAAATAGTTAAGGTTTGTGAATAAGTAAAATAATTTCAATTCATTATTATCTAATGAGATATAAAACTTTTTCCAATACATTGGAAGGACATATTAGACCTAAATCACTTAAGGAATTTATCTTACCCAAACTATCTAAGTGTTTTAATAGACCCAAAACGTGTTAAGGCCTTGATAGACACAAACCATCTCTATTAATTATCTACCCCAAACTATTTATAGGATTTTCTTAGACCCAAAACTTATCATAATGATAGTCCAACCCCATGTTTTTCATAGTCAATCCAATATGATAACCTATATTACCCATGTAATGAAAATTGATTTCATATGATTTTCAAATGTTATCACCAAAATTGACCTCTAGAATGTAAATGGTTAATACCCAAAATACAATCACACCAAATATTATTTTATATGAAAATTTATAGGATGGTAGGGGAAATTTTTAATGGAATTAAGTCCTTTAATGAAAAATGGTAAATTGTAGAAATATCATATAATTGTTTTTAGTGAAAATTCTAATATCCTTAGTAGAAAAAATGATGTTACAATCAAATTGAAATATCATTTTTGAAATGTAAATTTTTTTAAAATTGAAATAATTGAATTTTAATAATAAATATTATGAAATAAATATAACTAATAAATCCTTCATGAAATAACAAAGGTTCAGAAAGTAGAAATGAAAACACTTCAAAAATATTTACTTTTAAAAATAATATTAAATCATGTAAACTAGTAAAATACCTCATGCTTTCAAAAAGGTTAAGGGAAAATTTTATAAAAAATTTACATTTCAAAAATAAAATTCAATAATTTTTCATTAAAATGAAGTAAATGTTATTAAAATAAATACGGACTAGAAAATAAAATATTTTATTTTGAAAGGATATAATTTTTTTTAATTTGTAATACCATTATTGAAAACCCCTATCATAAATAGAGTAACAAAACAAACTTTGTAAAATATGATAATATAAATATGAAGCTAAAATGAGATAAAACACAATTGGGTTTTAGAATTTAAATTATAGCATTGGCAGGGAAGGAATATAAGGACAAAGAGTGAAAACCATTGTTGAAGGGTCTTACAATTATTATCAAAAAGGAAATATTTTTTATGGGGAATAAATACATTGAATATAAAAGATTGAATTAAAGAGAAATTTTCATCCAAGAGAAAGAGAAATTAAAAATAAATAAAATCATATGGTATAGGAAACCAATATTAGAATAAATAAGTTCAATAATTCCCATTATAACTCAAAGAGGCAACTCGAGCTAACAAAAAAACATAAAAATTTGATATCATATGAGTTTAAATCAATTTAAAGAGAAAAACAATATGGATCTTCAAAAACCATGAATTTAATTAAAATTATAAAATAAATTACTTAGGTGATAATCACATCATATCAATTATATCATGGGGAAGAATAATGATTATGTCTCAAGGAATTAAATTAGACAATGAGAACCTCTTTCTTTATATTCCTGATTAATTGAATATGCTCTAGCCTCCTCTAAAATAAAAATAAATATCATAATAAATTTTTATTGAACCTTATTCATATATATTATCATTTATACACTTAAGTTATTATTATTCACAACGCATATATTAGTTGGTTATGGTATATTTTAATTATTAAATCTTAGAGACTCTAATTTATTATTTAATACTAGTTTTAAATTTACATTGTCAATTATTACTTACTAAAAAATATATATATTCAAAAATTATCCATGATACTACAATAATGTTGTTTAATGACTAATTATATCCCATTTACATTTCATTAATGATAAGGATATGGGTGAACAAAAAGGAAATTATCCAGAACTAGTTTCTCCATGTTTAATGATTGAAATATTATATATTAATAAATATGTTAAATATAGAATAAAAATTTTATAAAAAAACATATTATATAAAATTATATTACCTAATATTATTATTATATAACTTAATTAATAATTCAAGATAAAAAAATATTAAAACATCACTCAAATAGGTGGTAAAAAAACCCAAACGAAAGTGTGTTATAATGATTGGACGGTGAAGATCATGTTTCTGTATAATTTTGACAAAACTTTTACATGATATTAGAAATTTAATAAATATAATTTTACTTCAATATATTAATCCTTATATCTATCCATTTAGGGTGGGAATTTCATATGTAATTCATAATTTTTAGAGGTTGAAATCTGTATGTATGTATAATTTAGGTTTCTATTTCTCAGTGAATGGGATGGAAATAAGATATATTATAAATCATCATTTAAAATTAATTATTTTTAAATATTCTACATATTAATTCCCCAAATATTCCATTTTTACTAACCATGAGTGGTGGTGATGTAAAAACATACTACATCACTTCATGGTGCTGGTAGTTTGCACACACGCATGATCAATGTTACTTTTGTTTTCTTAGATGATTAAAAGGATTGAATAACGACTTATAAATTAAAATAGTAATTTTAAATTATATTATTAATAAAATTTTAGTTATATTATGGTTACAATATAAATTTTATAAAAAAAATATCATGAAATAAAGACTAAAGAGATAGAAATACAATAATTTAGAACATGATATTTCTCATGGAAATATCATCTGAGAGGGAGGAATTATGATATATTATTAACACAAGAAGCTTATGAAGGTGAAATAGGATTATTTGAGATGAATAATGATATATTTTTCATTTTGAAATTATAATTTATATGTATATAATTATGTATTATAAGTGATCCCTTTGTGTAAGTGAAGAAAATGGAACTTTTTTCAATACTGTTTATTATCAATAACGGAATGGCACTATTCAATGTTCAATGACTCCATAAAAAATAAATAATAGATTATGGGATGATATAATATTAATAAATCATCTACCAATACTTTTACACATTTTTAGACATTTTTCATTACTTTTACGACTTGATTTTAAAAATTCACCATTTATGTTTATACTTGTTAACATGTTGTAACGCAAATAATTTATATTTTATTAAAATAAAATGATAAAACCTAATACCAAATTTGGGAGTTTTAAACATGAATTTATTCCATATATCATATAATTCTGTTTATCATAAGTTAAAATTAACATTTAATTTAAAAACATTTAATATATAGAAAAAGTTATTTTGTATAAAATTGTTTCCACTATTTGGTGTTTTTAATATGATATGGTATTAATGAAATATTATATTAGTGATAACATATAGTCATACAATAGAAAAATAATAATATCATAGTATTTATATAAAATAAATCATTGTAATTTATTTGTAAAAAACTATATAACATTAAAAAAACAAGTGTTTTAAAATAACTTTAACACCCCAATATTTTAGAGTAATCCTCTTCTTAAATTTAACTTTTTCGATAAATTACCAGCTTAAAAAATGAATGAAATATTATTATTTAATTATTTTATCACTTAGAATTTTGTGTTGATGGTAATGAATGATATTATGTAAATTATAAAATTATAGAATACAGATGTTTATAAAATTAACTCATTGGTTACCAATTAATTATAAATAAAAAAGAATTGAATATAAAGGATGTATTTTTATAGAAATAATTTTCATGAAAATAATGACATTTTAAATTATTAAATTAAATTTATCACTAACAATAGAAATATATTAATGATATATATATTATTCTGTAAAATAATTTTTAAAATCATTAAAAATATATTTAGAGGCATAAAATTTTAATAATTTTAAAAATTATATTTCAATAAATAAACATTATTTTTTAAAACATTATATCAAATTCACTTTGGTAAAATTTTTATTATTTTTCTTGTACGTTTCATTTTTTATGAATAGTAATGTGCCAATTAGAATAAGAATGTAACCTTTTGAAATAAAAATATGGAATTTAAAACAATATCATCTCCTATAAATTTAAAAATAAATTTAATTTATCTTATAAATATTAATATGATATAATTATATAATAGTATAACTAAATAAATATTTTAGAAATTTATAATTAAGTGTTCATATTTTTGTATGTAATAATTATTTAATAAAAATTTTATAATTAATATAATTATTTAGAAGACAATTTATCTTCATAAAGTAGATTAATTTACCAATATTTTGTTCTCTTGATATTTTAGGATAATTTAATAAAACCTTAGTAAATTTTTTCGACTATTATATAACCAGTTATAATTTTAAAATAGTATTTTTTGTATAAATAATGGTTTTAATTAAAAATTATATTTCTCATATTTAAAAAATTATTTTCATAAAATGGAGTTATTTTATCTATTTTACATGTCGAAAAAAATTTAGGGTGACTTTTTGGTATTTTTCTAAAATAATTAAATTTTTGAAGAAAAATACAGTAATTTATGGTATTTATACATTATAAGATAAAAACACTATTCCTAACATCATGAATGATGTAAAAACCCTTTATTAGAACTCAAATTTTTTATTACTATAATTACTCATAATAATCAACATTATTTCATTTATTGATTAAAATAATAAAATAATTACAAAAATAATAAGATATCACCCCTCTCCTACATTGTAAATATCACCCCTCACCACAACTTATTCTCAAAACAATATGCCTCGGACGATGTCAAATTTATTCCCAAGATTCTCTACTATAATATCCCCACTTCCATTTTCTCTTGTTTTTATCATAATACAAAAACAATTTCCTTAAGGGGGTTCTGAAAGAGTAGTATTCAAGAGGTAAAATCATCTTCTTTTTCCTTTTAAATCCTTTTCATGTTCTTTTCATTTATTATTCTCTCGTTTAATAAATAATAAAAATTATCATGGTAACTCTAGAATAATCCATATACTAGAATGATATCATAATAATTTAATATCCTTTATCAAACTCCTTTCCCTTTCTATCTTATTTTAAAAAAGAATTCAGCATCCAGGAGGTACTGATTTATAACCTTCGTAGACAATGAAATTTCATTCTTAAATTTATCCATAAAGGCTAGAAATGAAACCATTTTTATGGTTGAACAAGATTTTTAAATATATATTATATCTTATTTAGGTTTATGTAATTATTTTATAAACATAATATTAAATAACAAAACAATACTAGTTCATTGTGTTTGAAAAACTGCTAAAATTAAGATAAACAGTTATCATTAACACATTATCAATTGATTTATCCTTATATATGGAAAAAAAATTAATATAATACCAATTAAAATTATGTTTTTTAATTAATAACATGTAATTCCAATTATGGAGAATTATTACAATTTTACATGAACTATATTACTTATAAATAAGTGTATTGATCATGAAAACTAAAGAAACAAATGATGCTCAATGGTAAAATTGTATCATATAACTCAAAAGAAAGATAATAAATACTCTTTATAAAATTATACAAAAATTTACATGTATAAAATTTATTGAATTAATTATTTAATTGATTTAATTTGATTATCCAGGGAATTAAGGTCAAGTGCAAATCATATTCTGAAATAAGGTAATGATTTTCTAATATCACCTTCATTTTTTTGAGATAAAAATTATTCACCACTATTTATTTTTCATGATATATGTATGCTACCAATTTTTGTATCATATCATAAATATATTTTTTTTCGTGGTATTAAGTGTAAAATTTGATTATTATTAATTTTGTGGCATATGATTCAACTGATTACAAACTGGTAAGGGATTCTGCTGAAACACTCTTTTTTCCTTCACGTTACTATTTCAATACCATTATTCAAATGTAATACTTCATTATTTTTTTTACTTCTTATAAATTATGTTTATATATTATATAATCATATATCTATATCATATTACCCTTCTTTTATGGGGATATACAGGTTTTAAAATGGTTCTCTTTTCAATTATTCCCAATAAACAGGCCTGATTAATGGGAAAATCCCAAATTCCTACTCATTTTCAATTGAAATATATAATATTTTTTAAAAAATAATCATTTTTCCTAAATAAAACATTTTATAAAAAAATATATTCATTGAATTTTATTAAAACAAATATTCACTTTCGCTTTAAAATCCCTTTAATATTTTCCTTAAACTACACTGAAATATTTTATTTCTAAAGTTTATTAAAAACTATTTGTATATGATTTCACTTCAGTGGTACATAATTTATGCCAAAAATGTAATTTAAATTTCCTTAAATTATATTTTATGGGATATACATGTTTACAATCTTATTTTATGACCAATAAAATTGATTTCCCAAAAGAACTTGTCTTTCTAAATTAAAAGAGGGTTTTTCTCAACAAACTATTACATATATGTGATATATTCCTCGTTCACAACTTATTCCCTATGTGTGTATCATATCAATAGTCTAATAATTCTAGATATATTCTAATGTATTATGATTTTAATATTTCAAAGTGTTTTGTGACACATAGTAATGCATTATAGTTGATCTCCTCGAGAACTTTTCAATAGTATCTCCATATATATCAAATTACATTATTGAATCTTGTACTTCATTAGGGTTTATCACTTATTATTCCATCTATCATATATTTTTGACTGTTTTGTGATAAGTTTATCGTTGGATGTTCTATTTGATACCATTCTTAAATTATGGTTGAAGTATTCACATTTAATATTCTATTTTTTCAGTACAAATTCTTATGTTGTTTATGTTTCACACATTCATATGAGGAAGGATTTGGGCTTAATAAGTGATGGTTGGGGTCCAATATCTCCACTTGGTGCATTAGTATGTCTCATGAGAAAAACTATTTTGGGGTTTTACCTGTTTAAGTATGTTCATTGCATGAGGACTTGATGGTAAGGTAAATATGTCTTGTATTATAAATTACCTCATTATGAGACATGTAATTAACAGTCCATGTGATTATTCAACTAATAGAATATCCCTGGTTATGTTTTATTATGGAATTATTTATTCAGATTTTATTTCTACCATATTATGAACAAGATTATATTTTAATTTCATGTGTACATTTATTTATTCATTGTGTCTTATTACTTATGCTTCCACTGTACTATTTACCCTTACTGAGCACCTAAGATAACCCATTTATTATGTTTTATTTTCCACCAGTATGTGATAATGAATATTATTAATGTATTATACGGATAATCTAAGGGTTTTTTATGTTTCTAATGAAAATTATATATTATATTTCTTTTCATTTCTGTTTTGTAAAATTTATGTATGTATATTGTTTTCCAAAACTACTAACCTATATAGTCCCCTGGATGTGACTCCTTTAAATTTTACCAATGTAATATATCAAGGAATTTTCTATAGGATACTAGGGATGTGACCCTATAGTTTGTATCGAATAAAGTTTAGTAGAAATCTTGGAAACTAGATTTATAAGATGTTGATTATGGAAAAAAACCCTAATATAGACATCAAGGATAATAATACTAGAATTTCCTAGAATTTTTTAATGGTATAGATTTTGTGGATATTTCTATAAATACATCCATGTATGGATACTAAAAGTATACATGGTTCTGTAACAAATTTACCTAGGGGTAACACCTCCAACAAGGTGTCACATGCCTGACTCGGGGTAACCCGGTACACGACAACGAGCCTTAATACACCTCTAGCTTCACGCTATTAGGGGGGATATGCTTAGGATAATTAACATTTTCATTATGAATTGTTATTATGGTTTTTAATATATGACCTAGGTTAAACCTAATGTGTTTAGATTGAAAATAATGTGTTATGATATTCTATAAGTTATTATATGATTTTATAAATATGACTATTATGACCCACTCTATGATTTTTGTTTTATGTTAATGGAAGGAACTATAGGGAGTCATGCTAAAATTGAAAATAATGGAAAAGGTGGTGGAAAAAACATAAAATTGGAATTTTTTTACGAATTAAAGATATAATGATCCTTCTTAATGAATTTTCCAAAAATATTATTAACTAAATATAACTTATCCAGCTCTGGAAATAACAAAATAAGAGAATAATATAGTCTACTAGGAGATCTTGTAATGGAGTTCATGGTGGAATGAAGGTTCTATTTTCATCATGCAAGGAATGTAGAAGAAGATACCCAAGAAAGTGTCTCAATAGAATAAAGAAATGCTTTATTTTTGGGAAGTAAATATATAATGAAAATAATTTTTGATGAAAGATTAAGATTACAACATATGGAAATTAAACAGATCCAAAAATCCATTTATAGTTATTTTCATCAAATGTAGGAGACATAGGAAATACCTGATTCGGTTCCCTATTCTATAAGATAACCTCTACACTAAGAAAGGACCTCTGTGGAAATATAACTATGATGTATTTATATATTGAGGTTATTTTTAAAATCAAATTTTAAATAATTTTTAGGGATTGACATTATTTCAGAGATGGTCATCATATTTATTTTGGATGTTATATGGTTTTATAGAAAAACAAACCATCACCTCTAGCAAGGTCGTGAGGTTCGAACGTACAACCAAAGGATGACAAGGGTGCATCACCTCCCACTAGATTAGAAGAAGTCCTAGTTATCTCAACTTTTTTAGTTAAAATATCTAATGGAAAATTTTAATTTTAATTTTAGGAAATTTGTTTTTTATAAAATAGACATCCTTGGGATTGTAAAATCATTTTGGGATTAAGTGATTAATTTTATTTCATAATACATTCACATGTTTTGGAATCCTATATGATTTTTGTAAATTAAATATTTTTAGGAATAAATGTTTAAGTTGTATATTTGAGTCAAATATAATTTTATTGTGGAATTTTGCGGATCAATGTTAATTATTGAAGTGATAATAATATCTTGGAGAATAATTGATTTTGGAAATTAATTTTTTTCTATATGACATTATGAGTTATATATGTGATATGGAAGACTATATGAACAAATCCTTATGACGTTGGTGTCATATCATAGAATATTGTTTTCAAGGAATGATAGTAATTTCCAAAATTTATCTATGTTTAACTTTGAGTTTAAGAGTTGAATTTTTGAGATTAATGTTTTTTCATCATATAAAGGTTTATTATTTTTGTGGAATTATCTTATCTTATCCTAACTATATTGGATTTTGTTAATGTATAAAGACAATATTAATATATAATAACAATTTTTTGGGATCTGTGATCCGTAGAAGTTGATTTGAATTATTTGATAATGAACAATTAATCTGGAACATTCATTAACAAGTATAAGGAATGATTTGGAAATATATCAAAGAAAAAACAAATAATGATAATTTTATTATGACATGAAACCAATAAAGTAACATTGATTTATCAAGTGAATATCTAGATTATAAAATAATTCCTCAACTCCTAAAAATATTGAATCAAAATCATTACCCATTAAATTTCTTTACTAAGAGGTCAGTGGTCTTTTCACTTATAATAAGAATTATGGTTTTTTTATCATTACCTTTCTAATAACCATGTCTTCTATCATTCTCAATATGAACATGATGGTTATATTTTTCTTTAATGACCATTTTTTGACTTCCCACAAGTATTCTCTTATTTGAAACACCTAATATTATGGTGACCTTCACATTTCACTTTTCCCTCTTATTAAGAAGGTTTTTTATTAACACTATTTTTGATGTGGGTTTTCGATAAAGGAATTCTCAAAAACTCAAACTATTGTTTTCATGTACAAATTAAAATTTTGAGGATGCAATTTTTTAAATTATTTTATAATGTTACACCGTAAGATTTTACAGTATGAATCTTCTTAAATTTATCTTTTTTAATAAATTACCCGCTTAAAAAATGACTAAAATACGATTACTTAATTATTATAATTATATTATAAATGTTGGGATTTGAAAGAATGAATGATATTAATAAATTATGATAATATAGAATACATAGTTTAATAAAATTAACTCACTGATTACCAATTAATTAGAAATGAAAATAAAATGAAAAAAATGATGTATTTTTATAAAAAAACACTTTTATACCCACAATGACATGTTATATTAATAAATTAAATTAACTAGTAATTATTGAAAGTTATTAAAGAAATTTATATATATTATATTCAATAAAATATATTTTTTACATTCATCCAAAACATTTTTTGAGGCATAAGTTATGAATACATTCAATTTTTCACCTAAAAATCCTATATTATTTTAAACATGGTTTCAATGCCTTTTAATGGAGAACTTGTTTTAAATTTAAATTTAGACACTTTTATAAATTATATTTGATGAAATAAACTCTATTTTTTAATGGGTTGTATCAAAATTTACTTAGTTAAATGATTGTTACTATTATTATAAGTTTTATTTTACGATGAATAGTAATATGACTGTTGGAATAAGAATGTGACGACTAGGAATAGTAATATGGATATTAGAACAATAACCTAACCTATTAATTTATAAATAAAATTATTGTATCTTATAAATAGTAATAGTATATAACTATATTATAGTATGAGTAACTAAATATTTTAGAAATTATTAATAAGGGTTGGTAATTTTAAGGTCATAAATATTCAATTATAGTTTCCTAATTAATATAATGATTTTAAAGAGAATTCCATTTCATAAAATAGATTAATTTATAAATATTTTTTTTCTCATTATTTTAGGATAATTTAATGATATCTTAGTTAATTTTTCAGAGCGTTATAAAATCAGTCATAATTTTTAAAACTGTATTTTGGAGTAAAAAAATAATTAAAAATTATATTTCTCATATTTAGTAAATTATTTTTTCTAAAATGGAGATTATTTTTGTATTCTAAATTTCAAAAAATAATTATGTTGATTTATTGGTATTTTTCTAACATAGATTCATTTTTAGTGAATAGTAAATTTAATAATTTATGATATTTTTACATTATAAGATAAATACTCTGCTCCTAATATCATGAATGAGGTAATCACCCTTAGTTACAACTCTCATACCTTTATTAATAAAATCAGTCACAATAATAAATTTTATATCTTTTCTAGAGATAAATAATAAAATTATGAAAAAAATAATGAAAATTCACCCCTATCCTCCACTGTAAATATCACCCCTCACCACCCCTTCTCCCCCAAATTCTAACACATTGAGACCTATCAAATATCTTCAAAATATCCTCCCCAAGACTCTCCCCATGCCCAGGAGATCTTAGTCTCATCAAAATACCAAAATCATTTCCTTAATGAGGTTCTTGAGGAAGAGCATTCAAGAGATAAAATCCCATTTCTTTCCCTTTTATTTCCTTTTCATGTTAATTTATTTTCATGTTATTTTATTTTATTATTCTCTCATCACATACTCTATAAAAACAAAATCATCATCTTGGAGATGTGGATTTAGAACATTCATGTATGACAAAGTTTCGTTTTAAAATTTCAATTTCAAGTCTATTCATGAAAACATTTTTATGGTTGAACCAAATTTTAAAATATTTTTTATATCTTATGTAGTGTTCTAGAACCATTTTATGTACATATTATTATATAATAGAATAATTCTAGTTCAATTTGATCGAAAAACCACTAAAATTAAGCTAAACAATCATCATTAAGATGTTATATAATTAATCATCATAATATATATATAAAAATAATAAATAATACATATTAAACATATTATTTTTCATTAATAACATTTAATTACAATTTTGGAGAATTTTACCCATTTTACATGAACTCCATTACTTATAAATAAGATAATCGATCATGAAAACCAAAGAAATGAATTCCCTGAATGATAAAATTTTATCAAAGAACATATAAAAAAGACCATAAAAATAAAAAGAAATTATAAAAAAATTACATGTAAAAAATGTTCGTAATTAATTAATTAATGGATTTAATTTTCTTATCTTGGACATTTAGGCCAAGTGCATAACACATTCGGACATAAGATAACGATTTTCTCATCTCACATCCATTTTGGTGGGATACTACTTATTCAAGACTATTTATTATATATGGTGTATGTATGCTTCCCATTGGTGTATCATATTGTGGATATATTTATTTTAATGGTATTAAATGTATTATTTTATGATTATTCATTTTGGGTCATGTGATTCGATTCATTACAAACTGGTAAGGCATTCTACCCAAACCCTTGTTTTTTCCTTTGGGTTACTCTTTTAATACCATTACTCAGATGTAATGCTTCATTATTTTTGTATATTTCTTATAAATTATTTTTATATTTTCCAAAATCATATATCTAGATAATGTAATCCTTATTTTTTGGGGATATACATGTTTTCAAAATGGTTCCCTTCTCAATTATTCCTGATAAACAATCATGATTAAAGGGGACTTTCCAAATTCATAAGAATTTTCAGGTACACTATATAAAATTTTTATTAGACCTAAATATTTTTAAGAAAAGCCAAAAACATGGAAGAGAAAGGAGGGTTGGACTCACCACAGAAATTTTGACTAAAATCTTGTGGAGATCTGGTTAGAATCGAACTAGGAGAGGGGTGTCGATGGTGGCACCAAGGGTCAAAGAGGAGATCCCCCTTTGGGTTGTGTGTCATGATTAAAGGGGGTTAGGGGTGTATTTTTAGGTTTTCTTTTCTTTTATTTTATTTTTTTTATTAAATTAAAATAAATCAAAATTTTAAAAATTGGGCACACGTACGTTTTTACCCGCACAGTTTTCCAAATCATGCACAAACTATGTGGTGTGTAGAGCCTCCAAGACACACCCCGCATAGTCTAGGTCAACATTTTAAGAAATCGTGCGCAACCCGTAAAAAAATACACTATCCCTTTTTAAATATGGTTGCATGGTTACATGCACTGGGTAGCAAAGTTTAGTAGACTGTGCGCAAACCGTGCACCCTCTAGTGTCTTTAAAAAACATGAAGTCTTTTGTGTCTAACACTCTTGAATCTTCTTGAGCCACTCGATAAAAATATTGGGCCTTCTCCCATGACAATAAAGACCACTTATGAGCGATCCAAATCTCAGAATTTAGTTCTGGATCTTGGTTTTAAAGAAGACTACTTTAGTAAAGAAAAATGTTCAAAAATATTTGTACTTTTGTTCTGTTAAAAAACATGGGATGCTATAATATACCAACCATAAAAACTTCTCATCCCTGAGTATCCTTTGGTAAAATGTAGACACCACCCTAACTACAAGGTTTTTCAAGTTTCATTAAAACAGTTTCATTGCATTACCAATGCCCAAGGCACCTTAACCATTTCTAGCGCACTCTGGACTTCAGCCTTTACAACCCGATCCAATGATCAATGTTCAAATTAAACATATAAATGGAACTTACATGAGCCCGTTTAGATAGGGACAAGATCACTCCATCATATCAATTTAAATTTGATCAATGGTTCTCTCCACCATAGGTCATATCTTATGAAGGGGACAATTCTACTCCATGACACCTATACAACTGGAATTGTTGTTCAAGGCACAACCCCGAGTGTTATCTCAAAACTCCTGGAATGATTTAGTAAAATGGAAACGTTCAAATTCTAATCGACCTAAAAGAACTGGTCAGGCATGGTATCTCAAAAGACACTCTTGTCCTTGAGATCGCACTTACCTCCAACTATAAACGTGCTTTTAAACAACATCATACAACCATAAACATCAACTAAAAATAAGAGAATGTGTCTATCCACATGGATGACATATCTCTTAAAAGTATGGCTTAGGCGGCTGGAGAAATTCCAAAAAAATGCATGGCTTTTTTGAGTTCGAACAAGGCATTCCTACTTGGGAACCTAGGAATCACTCAGAACATTCCAAGCCTCAATGGAAAAAACACTTTACCATGCAACACTGACAAATATCACCCAAAAAGCTCAAAAACATTTAAATATTTAGTGCGTTGTAATTATTATGCTCTCTTAGAGTATCGAGGATGATGTCAGGATAGGGGATATGATCGTATCATGAGAAGAGTAAACTAAAAGTATTTAAGATAGGGTTTCCCATCAAACACACCTATAAACTAGAAGACAAAACAGTCAAACCATATCAGTGTAGTGCTTCCAAGAAAGCACTAACTTAGTTTAAGACATGCCATCTTAACGGAAATTCAATACAACTAGATCATTACCCAGTGGTCCCCTTAGGTTGTGCTCCAACCTAGAAGGATACATTTTATAGGTTCAAAATGACAGTACCCACCTTTGGAGTGTCCTAAATGAAATGGATGAAAAAATAACACCTCATAAGATTTCTAGATTTATAACAATGATACTGGCATGTAAAAACACCCATGTATTTTGAAAACCATCTGAGTATTGGGATGGGACTGATTCATTAACACTTAAGCCACTCTACTTGGATATGACCTGAGACTGTACTCAATAGTACAAGATGATTTATTTTGGAGTCATATTGGCTCATATGACCATTTTCCTAGACAACGCTATACCATGTTATCCACTAATAAGAAGAATAAAGGGTCAAATGACCTACAAAAAAACTGATAATGCCCGAGGCACATCTAAATAGATGAAAAAAGATGATTAATCGATGCTCAAGCCTTTAACAACGTCAATAAAAACATGAACACCCATCTGAACCACAGTTTCACTTTAAAACTAAAAGTCCTACTTATGAAAACGACACCTGAACAACACCAAAAGTGAGAAAAAGTCTCAACTCTAGTAAGTAATTCATGTTTTAAGAGAACTACCTACAACGGGATAGCCCCTTACAAAGAACAAGATTCAAACCCAACACTGGGTCACACAAAATAAAATTCACTAGAATAAAAAATGATCATAAATCCATTGCTACGAAAAATAAATCCTACAAAAATTAATCACGCATCCATTCCAATTCATCTCAAGAGAATTCTAAACAACACTTAACACGAGGGTTTTAAATAGTGGAAACCACTATAGGTTCTATTTCCAAGACTCTTCTATTTAATCTCATTTAATCTTTAAATCATAAAAAGATTCAATAAAAACATTAAAGTATCATTTTTTTGAAAAAAAAATCAATGTAAATGATGTTAATTAATACCCTAAGGTCATAAAAGGCATGTTTTATAAAACTCTCCTTTTAAAAAATTAATTTAATTAGTTTTTATCCAGTAATTTTCATGAAAATTATCAAAATAAATTCTTTTCAAGTAGATAAGGCGACCTACGATGGTCCCATTTTAAGCAACATGGTTTCTCTATAAAGTAACTCAATAGTAAACACACAATTATGAAAATTTAAATACCCATATAGGTCATCCCATAAAAACAATCCCCAACTGACCTGCTTGGGTCTAGTTGTATTCTGAAAACTATCCATTTGATTTCATATCAACACTCAACATATTTTACACTTATATGCATTTTACAAAGCATCATTCCATTTCATTTAATTTGGGTTACCATTTCCCAATTCATGAAGCACCCATACACTCCAAGGATTGAAATTTTCCTCCCATTAATCTGTACCAATGTCAATTCATAATTTAACATGATCAAAATAATGTTCTAAATTAAATGTGTGGCCACCTAACAACATGTAAATCACCCTTACAGTTTACAGTTTTGAATTGGGATCCCTTTAGTCAAAAAGAACTCCACTTAGAAATTGAATTTGGAAAAATTTTCACAATGGTTCCATTACATGGTTTACCCTTTTCAAGTTATAAGGTGCCCATACACCTTATAATTGAAAACCATCTCTCTTCATAATTGTAACCAATAAACATAGACCATGAAACCATTTACAGATATCAAAGTAAGCTAGCAAGTCATGTCACTATAAGTAGCTAACATACATCAACAAGCTGAAATCATAGAATCAAGGAAATTTTATCCTAGGAGCATGCTATAACAGCAGTAAGCAGAGAAGGCATGATAATGTATTACCTAAACAAGTATAAATCTAATCATGGAATATCAATAAGGAACTGAATAATACTTAGCAGGAAACCTACTAATACAACTACGTGGCATGGCATATATGCATGACATTTGAATTACAATGTTCCTAATGTGATGCATGTATGTTTCATCCTTGTCAAACTAGGACAAGGGTAATATTCATAATTCCATAAATCAGAAGTAGAAGAATGTACACCAATAACTCTAGGTGAAATCAAATCAATTTTAACAACGGACATCATATATAGCAATCTGATCCAGGGCCACTTTGTCATTCCCTGTACATGATTGAGCAGTCCAATGCATGCCTATTAACCAAGTGTCGACACTTACCTAGTCTCGTATCTATCAACCCCAAACATTAATACAAAAGGAAAAACCACCTCGGATACCACTTTGTAACATCCCGAACCATCTCACCACTAAGACGGTGGTTAGACCAGTCACCACATAACCTTATGCATGCCTCCTCTTATTTTAGAAGCTTCCGACTAGCAGCGAGCGCGTAAGGATAGTAAGTAGGAACACTATACCCTCTTATCATAGATGCACAACTATATTACAATGTAAATAACAATTAGTAGCCGAAGAATTAATACAAAATTGTCAAAATAGCATAAGATATATTTCAATTTAATGAACAAAAGTGGCCAACACCAATTTATACAATAAATCAATACATGACATGGTATTGATATATTATGGAAATCTGTAAAGAATACAACATTCCATTCAATACAATAAAATGTAGGGCTTAGGTAAATAAAATAAGAAAATCCCAAAGGCGATATCCATGAGCATCCCAAGTTCCAGCTCAGTCCTTTTCTCCTACTCTAGATATAAACAAATAGAAAAAAGCAAGGTCCAAGGACAAATGAACAAGAAAGGTCTACTTGGGTACCCCAGTGTAATGGCGTCATGAGTAGGGTGTGAGATATAAATCTTAGTAGGCTGACACCACCGGTGTCTAACCCAATTCTGATAGTGTAATATAAATTAAATAAGGTAAAAGCATGAATAAATAATGTAATAAGTACATCATAACTAAATAAAGAAGTTCCTTCTTCAGCCCTCGGCTAGTATCTAGACATGTAATTAGTTCATTAATTGAATATTACCAATTTATTTATATGTAAAATGTGAGTAAGTTGCCTACCGAATCCAAGGAGTTTCCTCTT
This sequence comes from Viscum album, assembly GCA_963277665.1. Lineage (NCBI taxonomy): Eukaryota > Viridiplantae > Streptophyta > Magnoliopsida > Santalales > Viscaceae > Viscum > Viscum album. Next base: position 725,892,852 of record OY728126.1, on the reverse strand, counting down.
TGATAAAACAGGGCTAAGAAATGACCAGGCCTGATAGGCTTTAACTGTGGAACCTACTTGTCAAAGATGGACCCAAGGTGTGTATCCAAGGAATCTTATAATGGTTTAAATATTAAATTCCCAAGGTAATAACCATGGTAACCTGACAAAGATATCTGGTGAGGGTGTTCTAGGGAGAAAACCAAGGTAACGTAAATCTTATGGAATGCTAACCTAGTTGTATTTGAGTTTAGATAAGGGGTACACTACAGGAAAACGGCCTTTTAGCGGCGGTTTTTTCATGGCGTTTTTAAAAACCGCCGCTAAACGTGTTTTGGGCTGCCATTTCGCCGCGGTTTTTAAACCGCCATGAAATGCCTTAATTTTTTTTTTAATTTTTGAGGACTTGCGGCAGTTTTTTTAAAACCGCCGCGAAATGAAAGGAAAAAAATAAAAAAACACGAGAAACCCCGAAATCACTAAAACGAGCATAACTTTTGATCCGGGCATCCATTGGAGCGCCATGACTAGTCAAATCAAAGCTCATGAAGAGATCTAGAGGAATGTATAATCAAAACTCTGAGATAGTCTAAAGCGCAGTGAAATAGAAGTGGTTTGGTTAAAACTGCGGTGAAATGAAAGGAAAAAAATAGAAAAAACACAAGAAAACCCGAAATCACTAAAACGACCATAACTTTTGATCCGGGTGTCCATTGTAGCGCCACAACCACTCAAACCAAATATCATGAAGAGATATAAAGGCACGTATAATCAAAATCCTAAGAGGGTCTAAGGTGCGGAAGATATGAGAGTTATAAGAAAGTTGAAAAAAGTTCTCCAACTTCAAACGGCCATAACTTTCGCTCCGGGTGTCCGTTTGGGCTCTACCACATATCAAATCAAATCCGGTTAAAAGAGCTACGCACCCGTTCAATAGAAGCAAGATTTTGTCATGTATTTCGACCCCAAAAATCCCTCTGAAGGCTTCTAAAACCTTGTTTCCGTCACAGGTGTCCTGTCGAACTTGTCTTCAAACAGACCTAACATTCGATCCGCATGTCAGTTCGGACTCCTCCACCTTCCATATTGTAGCTCGTTCTGTGAGCTTCAGTTTGACTGGTCGTGGCGCCCACATGCACTCATGGATCATAAGTTATGGTCTTTTTAGTTGGTATCGGGTTTGTTATGGTTTTCGATACCTTGTTTCTAGCACCCGTTCCCTGTCAGTTTTTTTTAAATGGTTGTAAATTCCGATCCGCCTGTCCATTTGGACTCTTTCACCTATCAGGTCGAAGATCGTTTCAGGATATTTGATTTGACAGGTCACAGATCTAAAATGGACTCTCAGATCATAAGTTATCTCTGTTAATGTGAGTCTAATGTTTTTGTCACTTTATGACCGTTTTGACGGGTTTTAACGGTTGCTCCATTTATTACTGTTTATTAGGGTTTCCATGACTTGTTATCTTTATCAATGGTTTTTTGTGGGTTATTATGATGATTATGTTGAATTCTTAAGGGGTTTTCCAGAGTTTTCATGAGTTTTCATGCATTCTCATTCTTTCTAACACCTCATTCTTCATTCTTCTCCATCCATTTTCATGTGTTTTCATGATTTTTCCTCCCTTATCACGTCTTTTCATACCTTTTCATGTGTCTCATTAATTATTTATTATTTATTATTTATAATATACTTTAATTTATTTATTATCAATTATTTGTTACTGGTTATTTATTATTTATTATTTATATTTATTTGTTATTTATTATTTATATTTATTTATTATTTATTATTTATATTTATAATTTATATTTATTTTTTATTTATTTTTTATTTTTTATTATTTTTTATTTATTATTTATTATTTATTATTTATTATTTATTATTTATTATTTATTATTTATTTATTATTTATTTATTATTTATTATTTATTATTTATTATTTATTATTTATTATTTATTATTTATTATTTATTATTTATTATTCATTATTTATTATTTATTATTTATTATTTATTATTTATTATTTATTATTTATATTTATTTATTATTTATTATTTATATTTATTTATTAGTTTTTATTTTTTATTTATTATTTATTATTTTTTATTTATATTTATTTGTTATTTATTATTTATTATTTATTATTTATTATTTATTATTTATTATTTATTATTTATATTTGTTTATTATTTATTATTTATTATTTATTATTTATATTTGTTTATTATTTATTATTTATTATTTATTATTTATTATTTATTATTTATTATTTATTATTTATTATTTATTATTTATATATATTTATTATTTATTATTTATTATTTATTATTTATTATTTATTATTTATTATTTATTATTTATTATTTATTATTTATTATTTATTATTTATTATTTATATTTATATTTATTTATTATTTATTATTTATTATTTATATTTATTTTTTTTATTTTTTTTATTTATATGTATTTATTATTTATTATTTATTATTTATTATTTATTATTTATTATTTATTATTTATTATTTATTATTTATTAATAATAATATTTTATTTATTATGTGTTATTTATTATGAAATATTTTTTACTTCATATTTATTATTTATTATTATTTATTATTATTTATTATTATTTATTATATATTATTTATTATTTATTATTTATTATTTATTATTTATTACTTATTACTTATTACTTATTGTTTATTATTTATTGTTTATTATTTATTATTTATTATTTATTATTTATTGTTTATTGTTTATTATTTATTATTTATTATTTATTTTTTATTGTTTATTGTTTATTATTATTTATTGTTTATTATTATTTAATATTTATTATTATTTATTATTTATTATTATTTATTTATTGTTTATTATTATTTATTGTTTATTATTTATTATTTATTATTTATTATTATTTATTATTTATTATTTATTATTTATTATTTAATATTTATTCTTTATTATTTGTTTATTATTATTTATTTTAATTATTCTTATTTATTATTTATTGTTTATTATTTATTGTTTACTTTTTATTGTTATTTATTTATTATTTATTATTTATTATTTATTATTTATTATTTATTATTTATTATTTATTATTAATTATTATTTATTTATTTATTTATTTATTTATTATTTGTTATTTATTATTATTATTTGTTATTATTTATTTATTATTATCTATTTATTATTATGAATTATTTATTATCTATTGTTTATTATTTATTATTTATTATTTATTATTTATTATTTATTATTTATTGTTTATTGTTTATTGTTTATTGTTTATTGTTCGTTATTTTTTATTTTTTATTTTTTATTATTTATTATTTATTTATTATTTAATATTTATATTTATTTATTATTTATTATTTATTATTTATTATTTATACTTATTTATTATTTATTTATTATTTATTATTATTTATTATTTATTTATAATTATTAATTATGTGTTATTTATTATTATTATATATTATATATTATTGAGTTTATATCTATTATTTATGTGTTATTTGTTTTCTCAATTAATATATATAAATATATTAAATTTTTTTTATTAAACACATGATGAGCTTGCTGGAGTGGTAAAGTCTTTGGAAAATATTCAAGAGGTTAGGGGTTCAAATCTCACTAAACGTAGTATTTCTTTATATTGCATGGGCATGTGCATGGGCATGTGCATGTGCATGTTCATGGGATGTGCATTCATGGTTAAATAAAGTAATACGAAATAAATAAATAAATATTTAAAGTATATAAAATATATAAAATAAAATAAATAAAATAAATATGAAATAAATAAAATAAATAAAATGGGGCTACGAATGGACTAGGTTCAAGGGGTGTATCCAAGGCACCTATTTGTCAATGCTAGATCCAAGGAGTGTATTGAAGGAATCCTGTAATACTACATTGGGGCCCAATGACTGTATAACAAGCACCATTGATAAGATAAGCAATGAGATCTAGGAGGGTATAAACCTTATCAACCTGTCCTTGAATTCGGACTCGGGTACATGAGTGCTCAGGTTATTCTCTAATAAGAAACCATGACAAGATCGATTCTAACCATTCCTATTTAATAAATATGTCATGAAATGGTTTATATGGTTCACGTCCTACCATCTATTAGTGTGTATAGGGCACGTAGAGTGAAAAAATTTATTTATTACTTCATACCTTTCCACCCATTAGTGTGGAAAGGTCAAGTAACATTACCACAATTTATTTATTAGTTCAATATTTTCCTTCCATTAATGTGGAGGGGTCAGGTAGCATTGCAACCATTTAGTAAATCCATTAAATCATATTCAATTATTTAAGGTTTACTCTGCTACCATCCATCAACATAAGAAGAGTTTCTATGGACAGGTAAACATTATTCAATTACTCTCAAGAAGACTAAGTGATATACTAAACAAACTTGCCAATTCACATTTTACATTTAATTTTCCATACAAATCACTTACCTTAGGTGGGTAAAGTGATGAGAAGACAATGTTATTTCCATGAAAAAATTCATAGGATGAGTCAACCATTTAATAGAGAAGGTCTTACCTTTACAAAGGTCTAGCTAAGGCACACCCGAACGGTGTCCTGAATGTGTAAAAAATACTGAACAACAAATATGGAAAACATCCCACATGGTTAGATCCAATTTAAAATTGGGCCAAGAACATAAAAGGTTCCATGAACCTTTTAGTTATTATTTAAAAAAGATAACATTTTTTCACTATTTCCATTAGGTCCATGACTTAAACATGCCTTAATTTATCATAACATCCATCCATAAGAATTACAAACACTACCAGTCAAGAAAACACGGTCTAACCACTACTTTTTTTCATGAAGGCAGTGCACCTCCATTAGAGGGGTTTTATTATTAAATCATGATATTACTTATCACACAAATCATTAATCACTGTTATCATTTTAAATCATTATACATTCTAAACTACATTTAAGAGCATTCATTTTAGATACATCACTGCATGAATTAAAAATTAAACTAAAGTGTATTAAGTAATTAATTATTGTATTTATAGAATTAGAGGACTTGGAAAGGGACCCTACCTCATGGTGGAACCAATACATCCACATTGTCTCTTGGAGATTTCTAACTAAAATAAGTTTCTCCCCCACTAAGTATATGCACTCTTACACATGTAAGGACACCTAGCCCCAATTCTCACATCTACATGGCCATGGGCATGTGCGAGGGGATCCTTACACATATGATTGTATTCAGATAACTGTCTCCACTCACCAACACATGAATTTTGTTAATATACATAGGCACACTTAGCCCCATAAATTTTCATTCACTACCATGGATGAATTTCACATAATGGGGGAACCCATATATACATATCTATATTCCTATATATACGCAGGCAAGTCTCCCTTGACTTCACAACTCGAAACCAATAATTTGGGACCAACACACTACACATTTAACACTATGATCCTTAAAAATAATTAATGAAAATAATTTAGATGGTACGGGACCAAGAAACATTGGTTAACCCTTTCCTCGGGTGCTGACAATGAACCCAAAACAAGTGATACCACACAGTGAGGATCAATGCACTCCAAGAAACATACTAGGGACTCATAGATACTAAAATCCCCAAAACATATCAAGTAAATAAGGGTAAAACATACCCAAAATAAAAAATGGTGGTCCGAGACCAACCAAACATCTTCTCCATCAATGACGGTTTCCAGAACACACCCCCACTGTCATAAGAGACCATTTTCCCACCCAAAAGAAATAGAGAAATGAAAATCCAGGTTATACCTAAACCCTAGGTTCGAATGAACCTCACCGGCATCAATTTGGTTGAATAAAATCTGAAAACAATGTAGAGAATAAAGGATATTACTCACCATAAAAATTTAGACCATAATACTGTGGAAATCCGGATGGAATTGAACCAGGATAGGGGTGCCGAGGGAGGAGCCATTCATCGAAGGGGAGAACCTCCTTTGGGTTGTGTGTCGCGATTAGAGGGGGTGGGGGAGATTAATTTTTTATTCTATTTTTTTAATTTAATTTAATTTAATTTAATTAAAACAAATCAAAATTTTAAAAATTAGGTGTCGTGCACGGTTTATCCCGCACGAATTTCAAATATTTTTGGAAACCGTGCGGTGCCTACTGCCTCCAAGACACACCCTGTATGGGCTAGGTGCAAGGATTAAAAACTGTGCACAACATGTGTAAAAATTCACTTCCCCTTTCTAAAGAGGGCCACATGGTTACCTATAGTGGACTGCATTATTACCTTCGTTGGGCTGCATGGTTTAGTAGACCCTGTAAAAACCGTGTGCCCACTACTATCTTTAAAAACATATTTTTTTTCAAGTTAGACACTCCCGAAACATCTCATGCCACTTAAGAAACTTCTAGGTCCCTCTCCCATGCCCAAAAACATCACTCAAGAATTATCCAACACTTGGAATTTAGTTCTGAATCTCGGTATTAATAATGTGTGGTTTAGTCAACAAAATAGTTCAAAAAACGATCGTACTTTTGTCTGATTCAAAATCACAGGATTCTATAGTTATAAACTATAATTTGGAGGCCTTAATATTATAATAGTGATATGGGTGAAAGGTGTTATAGTGATAGAGGATGTCTCTTTAGAGGGTTGATGTTCCACCAGTTTGAGAAACAATTTTCTAGGTGACTTTATTCCATGCCAATAGGGGAATCTTACAACATAGTCGAATAGTGACATCCTTTGGTTGATAGACCCTTTTGTGGTGAATTATGAAAATACAATTATTTCATGTTACTATATAGTCAACCAATGTTATCATCATGAATTCATACATTCTATTGTCAATTGGCATAGAATGTTTATAAAGATTCAAATTTCTCCATACACAGAGTTCGGTTTGTAGAAAGAATGTTCTTGAATATGGGAGAAGAATTTAAAGTTAACATATTCTAAGAATAGAGCAAAATGATTCCAACTCAGTTTGACCCAATATTAGATAATTTGGGACACTTGTTTTATTGAGTTTGGGACCAAAACATAAGGTAAAAGAGTCACTTTTTATCTCATTTGAATGGGAATGGATCGCTGCATATTTATAGAAAACCATTAAATTTTGGGTCTTAATTCCAAAATTATTTGGCATTTTAACATCATTCGATGTGGAAGATATGATATATATAGTCTTAGTTCATATGACTAGGACCATATAATTATGTAAACAGTGATTAATATGAGACATATGGGACCATGGTTGTTCCATCATACTTCATACATGAGGGAGGAAATTATAAACCAAGATCTTGAGATTTATCTAATTGAATGAAATGACATGGGAAAAGTATGTGAGGTATAATTGTGGACCAAATTCAAATAGTGTCTTCCAACATGAGGTCATCAAGGATTATAGAGATAAAATAGGATTCTCCTGGGGGTTAATGTACCTCTAGTTATCATGCTTTTTTGTGGGAAACTTTACCCAAAGCCAACTGAAGAATGTTACAGCATAATCCAATAGTAGAACCCTTTGGCTAACAAGATCTTTTGGTGGAAGACAAATTCAAATTCAATTGGGTTATATTACTATATATTCTGACAAATGAGTTATCATGTATCATTAGTTCTATTTTTAGTAGCTCAATAATTTTTATAATGATATAAAAGTGTCTAATACTAGGAGTATGATATGTGGAAGGAATATATTTGAGAACAAAGGAAGAAAGTAGACTATTATTTTTAATAATGTGTAGAGTTCCTTTAATAGATATTACTCATGTCTATTAGGGAAATCTTTGTTTCCTTTATGGACCCTCGAATGAGGTAACAAAAATTAAGATCAATATCATGGAAATTTGTTTGTATGTAGGAGGGTGAATTTTTCTTTACCATGTGGTTGGGATAAGGATATGAGATCTAGGATTCCATATGTATCTCATAGAAATAAGAATCAAGCCATAATTAGTTCTTGATGAACCATACAGTTTAAAGTATGGTATAATGAACATCAACCATGTAGTTTAATGTCATGTGGTAAGGATAAAGGTGGCTCAATGTAAAAAAGGAATACTCTAAAATAAATTGGGTGTATGAAATCTGTGTCACTACATATATTATTAGAGAAAGAATCAAGACACATGTTTTTCTTTAGTATACTCCCCATAATAATTGACTTCTTGTGTGGGGAAGGGACCCCTTTTTTGAATTATTTATCACAAAAGGGGTGAAAACCCACACTGGATCCTCTCACGAAGATCTAAATCACACATAGGGGAGTGGGGGAATTCCATGAATTATGTCTAGACCATTATATAAGATCTAGTAATTACTATGTATCTCATGGGAATGAGAATGAATCTATATATAGTTATTAAAGAACCATGTAGTTTAACGCCATACGGTCAATGATATATGATGTGCCTTTTATGGTCTGGAAACTGTGATCATAGTAACTTTAATGGGAATTCATATTAATTACTCATGAATGGATCTTTTTTTACAAAAACTCAAGCCCGCATGAGATATTCTCACTATGTGAAAAAAGGAGTGGAAAAGGTTTCCTCCCTCAAAAAAAGGAAATACAAGTGAGGGATGTGTGAATTTAGATTTTGTGTGGGTTGGACTGTGAAATAAGATTGACATGTCACTACATATCTCATTATAATGAGAATAAATCCATACATTGTTCATGAAATCTTTCATGTTCAAGTCTAACCCATACACTAGGAGGGGGTTTCTGTTATGGATGGACCAAAAATTGGAGATTTAAGAATCACTAATTAACTCATTAGAATGAGAATTAAGCCACATGTAGTTCTTGAATAAAGGTTTGGTGGGGTACCAATATAGAATATTGTGATCTTATCAAAGACAGATCAAAAGGTTACATAGTTTAAAATCATGACATAATGATATGAACCATTCAGTTTGGCATTAAGTTAAAAGGATATTTCCATACAGTTTAACATCCTATCACTATTATGTTGGGCTATGTATTTTAATGTTTTATAATAAGGATAATGTTGTATTATAGTTTTAAGCCATATGAATAGGACAATATAGTGTTTCTTTTAAGTTCATACATATTAGATCATGATGCTATATAGCTTAATGTTATAAAGTAAGGTTTTTGGTGTCATTAAGATTATTATCTTTAGATATGGAAGTTATGTCATTCTTTTTAGGATCATTCGATAAAGACCAATTATACAGTTTAACATCGTTGAGGTGAAATGTAATGCTCTTTTGTCAAAAAAAGTACATATTCAGAAACCTTTTATTGGTAGGGGTTTTGATGACCTCTCCATCCATCGAGATTAAGTAGAATCTCTGTTAGAGTGGATCATGTGTTTGGAATTAGGTCCCTCTCAAAGTGTCTCAAACATGGGGGGATTCATCCCTAATATCATTATAGTCCACCAATATCAATTCCCCTTAGAGGAAATAATAGAGGTAGACCTTCTTGTAAAAATATCAAGTTGTCCTATTTTTATGGACCTCCATTTGATTCAAGGCATGCAATATTTTCTCAACAAGTCACAAAAATTCATCTAGTCGTTTATAGGATTTCTCATTCATGGATATCTGATCACATATAGAACTATTCAGTGATGGAAATCGGATATCAATGGGAAGGAATTATTATGTTCTATATACAATTGAATATGGAGTATCTCATGTGGAAATATAGGTGGTAGTCTATTATGCCCATAAGGAATGAAAGAACTTGTGTGGAAAATAATTCTTATATTTATGAATCATATTCTAGAGTATGATTGATAGGGTGTTGTTAAAGGCCTCTATATTTTCATTATACATTGCTTGATAGATGGATGAGTGGTTGTATTTGAAATAATAATCCTAACATAGATTTTCAAATTTAGTAGTAAAGAAATAGATTTATTTGTCTATTAGTATTTTATGAAGTCCACAAAATCTGGTAATGATGTTGGATTTCAGAAAGATGAGGATAATTTTGAAACCTACTTTTTTTAGAGGTCTTTAATTATCCCGCTTGGTGAATAATTTGGTATGAGATAGGATGATTTGGGTTTCTTGGTCATAGCTCGAGGATATTTCACTACAACATCCATCCCCTAATAGAAAATAGCCTGGAGAATTTGTATGTATGTTTCAAATCTAGGGTTTTTTGGAGGAATTTGGCATGCACTTGGAATGAATAAAATTTCTTGGTGATGTTTTTTACAATTGTGTGTCATTGAAGGATATAAGTATCCAAACCATCATTTTTTTTAAAAGTTCCATACTTGACTTGTGGACATCCCAGGCTCTAGTGTGGACTTCCTTCATGACAACCTTAGTCTCCCCTCCACAAATAAACATATTTATGACCATATGGTTTAGGGATAAGAATGATTTCATTAATCTCTTCTAGGATGACATGAGATAAATCAGAAACTATTCAGAGATGTGAAACACAGATGGCTACTTCATTTCAGTTCAGATCTCCCAAATCCATAGATATATTTTCCAATGTAACTGCCTTGAGAGTCTATGATTTTTGGGATGTGAGTCAATTTTGGCTCTGAGGGTAACTATGCCATTAACCCGTAGAAATAATCATGAAATAGGGATTATCTCTTCTTTTCTACTAGCATAATCCCCATTGATCTGTATGATTATGAACTTTGAATCACCTTTCACTGCTATGTGGCCCACTTGTATATAAATTTACTATTATATTATTTTAATCAGAGCATAATTTTATGCCTCATTGTTTGTATAGAACTCTAACAAGGGGATGGAGTAAGGAAATACATTATTTTATATAGATGTGACCAAAACCCCTAAACAGAATTTGTTGAGCTAAGGGTCTTCCATTCTCTTCCATGTTGTGATCCTAGAGGAGACTTCAAAAAACATTTCCCATATCTTAGGGAAACATTTAATAGAAAATATCTATTCATGTATAAATTTTTTATATAACAATATGGTTTCTATAGATGGGTTCTCAGAATAAAAATATTCCAATTCCTAGACTTTAACCACTTTTTGATTTCTGATATCTATTTAAAACTATTGAACTATAACCTCTCAATATGCCAAACATCCTATCAACATACAGTGTTTGAGAATATATGTGAGAGAGTTATTGCAAGAGACCATATGGACCACGTGGTGCTAAATGTAGTGCCTTAGTTTCTAAACTATGAATATTGACACAATTAATCTCTTCTCTATATCTGAATAATGATCCTCAGCATCGATCAAGGATTGAATAAGATAATAAAGGATGTTTTCGATCCTAGAATTTTTATTTTTTGAAAGGAAAGTAACTAGTTATTTCTTTAAGGACATCACATATATAATGATCATATTTCCCTCAACATGCATCATTTGAACTCATGGTGTCGAGAGATATTTCCTGAGGTTATAAAATTATTCCTAATGTTCACTAGTTTATTGATATGTCAATCCCTTTTTCATTATATTGGTGAAGGGAAAATACATTCCTACAAGGTTATGTATAAATCACCAGATGTAGGAAAGGTTCCCCTATAAACCCCTCAATTATTTTAGCATCTGAGGTGGCGATATATTTTGGATATATATTTTTATCACGTGGTTTACATCAATACCACAATGGTATATGATGAAGATGATAAAATATTCCAAGTTAACCCCAAAATAACTTTTCAGTTGGTTCATCTGATGGATATGTTGTCATAGTTTATAGAAGATGGAATCATGATCAGTCAGATGATAAAAATTATATCAGTACTTTAAAAACTAAATCATCAATGTAGCATTTGAAAAACAATTCAAGGAAGGGGTTGAAGTTGTGGTATATTTCAGGATGGTATGTTGCACCGACATTCTTCATGCTAAAAGGTAATTATCTGATAGAAAAATACTCCCTGAGGGATAATAAATGAAGATGGTTCTTCATCTTCTAGGGTTTAAAAACTATGGTTTTACCATAAATTTCCATCTAAGAATGAGATATCTTTATAAACAATCATTATGTCAATCAGTAGCTCTACGATTGGGATTTGGATATCAAATTTTAGATAGTGTTGATTGAGATATCTGAACTCGATGAAGAATTTAATTTTACCATTCTTCTTCTTTATAGGAATGATGTTGGATAACCATTTTGGATTCTAATATTACAAAATTACATTAATATTTATCATATTTTCCACTTCAACCTCAATTTTAGAGGCATGAGTTAGGTGTGTCCTTTTGGTTCACTTTTAATATCACTTTGGTTTTTTAAGTAATCCCAAGTAGTGAGTAGCTGCCTTAATTTCGATGAATGGAATCTAAGTGTAATCCTAATTAACACATCCTGATTTTTATTTATGAAGGAGGTGTATAAATATTGTTCTAAAAAATTTATGGCTGCATTGATCAAACTGTGTCATCGATCTGATTATGTACCCATATTTATTTCTCTTACTTCATCAACAGTGGTAGATACACCTTATTAAAATATTGAATGTGTATCCTTGAGGTTATGATATTATTTATATTTCATATAATCATTACTATTATGATCCTCTTCTTCTAGATATACCTTTCCCTTAGGGTATGTATGTGATGAATCCATTTTCTCTATGTTAGGGGAGGAGTTAAAATTTTGAAATCAAAAAGGAAATGAAACTACTTGAAAACCAATTGATGACACAAGGTCTCTTCAAATAAATGTAGGGGAGATTATGGTCGTATAATTAGAATCATTAATTTTTATAGTAATGTGACAACCATTTATGTCGTAGATGAGGAGGAAGGTGTTTGTCAAATCAAAGGGGATGGAATGTGGGAATTTTCATCGGACCCTCGGTTACTGTTTAGAGGATTGAAGACTTCTCCATAATGTATGTTTGTATTTTCACCACTGATATAATATAATTATATCAATATTTTCATACTTTTGGGACCAATACATCAATAAGATTTAGGGAGAAGACATACTCTACACTAATCTTCTTGAAGGGATTAGCCTGGGTCGTCTCTAGACCATTCGAGGATTGATTCGAGCAACATGTTCAATAATGAGTTGTTTCCATTCCATATAGTATAATATTGCATCAATGTATTGTGATTCAATGGATTTAAATGGGTATTTTTCACCAATAAATGTCCCAATTTGTCCATAAATTCAATATCTGATGAATTGGTGGTTTGATGAATGAATATCTACATGTTGATGTAAAATAGTCCATCCTAAAAGAACATTAAATGTTTTATCTCATTTAAAAACAATGAATTCTGATTTAGATATGAGATCCCCAAACAGATTCCAAAGTTTTATTTCACCAAGAGTATTTTTCTCACTATTGTCATAACCCTATAGCATTAGAGTGGAGGGGGATAAGTGGGGCTCATTGTAATGATGTTCATGGAGTTTTTTGACTGGAATTTGGTTTATTCTTAAACCTTTATTAATAAAAGCACTTTAGATATCAATGTCATTTATGTTTTCCAAACACATACAAGGATCATATTTTTTCCTATATAACATAATATTTTTTCTACACCATTAAAGAGATGATCATGTAAAATTATGTGGTGCCTTTCTCAGTATGATATAGTATAGGGGAATAAACAGCATAATCAAATTATTTTGAGATTTACAAATCCACTATGAATTCTTCTTGGGGGTATTTTTATAGACTGAAGGAATCCAATACCCACAACCTACCCAACACCATGGATAATTTATTAAAAGGTCCTTACTTTTGTGCTAAAGTACTATGCTTCTCAACATGGGGATTCTCTTTTATAGTAACCTTAGTAATTGAAGTACATTATGTTGTAGGATTGGACCTTTGAATAAGATTTCAAGTCACATCATTCCTTGGTGGATTTTTTAACTAGGTCTACCTTCACACTAAGGATGATTTGGAGAGGGAATCACCTCTAGCCAATCTTAGAGAACAATAGATTCAGAAAAACAAAGGCTTCTATTAAAGAAATTTTTTCCCCATATAAGAAATATATATATATCTTTTATGAGTTCTAGCTATATAGATGGTTCGAGTGTGGATGTGGCTAGAGTACAGAATTCTAGAAGGAATGAGTCTTCCCCCATATCATTGAATTTGTTATCCAAATCCCCTAATTCCATAATTAGATGATGAAAATTTTCATTCATAGTCAATGTAATCATCTGATAAGGGATCAATTAAGTGAATAACATTAATATAACTGAAGTTCATCCCCTTATCTAATGAAAACTATGTTTGATAGGTTGAATATTATGGTACAATTTTGTAGGGTGGCACGGGTGCTTCTGAAATTGTAGGCATGAAGTCAGAGTGAGTCAAATATAACATCATCCTTTTTGTAGGTTCATCTTCCTATGTTTGATTCCCACTCTTCTATACATTTCATTTCTTGGAGGTTTATCTTTCAAAAGACTATGGGGCGAATAGAGTTGTTTGTTCCATAGAGGAAGAAGCCAGGGACAACATGAGAAAGTTTAGTCATATTTATAACTATATAGTCACTAAAATTATGAATACCTTTATGTTAATTACATACCATTAATTTTATTCCTCGGGATTGGCTACAAAAATACATGCCACCTGTGCATGAGGCTTTCTCATCTTCACATTCCCAGAGTCCACCATCCTATGTAAGATTTCTCTAAAAATGAAACATTCCAGGATATTATTCCCTAATTCTTTATGTAAGGGTAAATAGTTCGTTATATATTCTTTACCATATTGGTTATAATTATTGGGATTTTGAAAATTTTATCATGTTATTATCTAATGTCAAGATGAAGTTACCAAGGACTTGGTCGTTCAAAAAAGAATAAACTTTTTATTCATCTCCTCAAACTATTTTAACCTCTTTTAAATTTTCTTATATTTAAAATTTGGTCATTGTTACTAGTTCTCAATAGGGGGTATGACACTATATGTTTCATGATTTGGATTTTGACTGGGTAAAAGGGTCGGTTTGAGTGTAACAGTGGTAGAATATTCTTTCCCCATTATCTTTCCTTGAGATGATGGTATTACTCAAGACTTAGCCTTGGTTCGTGTGATGTACTCGTCCATTCTTTAACAAGTTGTGGGAACATCTTCAAACCCTTTGGAATATTTCATTAGAATGGGTTGTGTATGAAACTCATCATAAAGGTTGTCTATACTAAGGGAAAACAATTTTATTGAGTATGGTCTGGGATTAGGGAGTATTCCAACCCCTTACACCAATAAATAAAGTTTGATCCACACTAATTATCTTGTTTTCTTATTTTGGTAGGTCAAGGACTAAATTATTCTTGGACTTCAATCTAAATTAGAAGAAATGCTTTGGACGAAGATCTTCCCACCATGTAATGGACTGGGCTAGCAAGTTGGTGTACCATACAAAGGCTAGACCATGTATTTTTTTCAGGAAGCACCTGATTTTCACTATTTCTTGTCATGTGGGTTCCCCATAATGGGATTATAGTGGGACACAAAATGAATTATATGTTGTTTTGAGTCCCATAAACCATTAAAAATATGAAATGTAGCATTACTAATGTTCGATAAGGGAAGAGTCAGATCAATCCCTTCAGGATAGGGATTCTTTTCTAGAAATACAAGAACATTTCATTCCTATAAAGATTCCAATAATGATTTTTTGGTGACTTAGTAATATTCATGATCCATTGAGGATTGTCTTAATCAGAAGGATATTTATTAGTGGTATCAGCATGTAGGGCCAACTATGGCTGCCTTGTTGGTATTTTACATGGGTAACCTAGGGGAAGGTCTATAAAGATATTCCTATCCCAGTCTTAGTTGTTTTACCAATGGAGGTAGCTCTCAATATTTAGTTATGGGATATAAGTGTATTTTTTTTAGTAACCCATATTGGGTTTATGTTCTAGTTCTATTTATGTTGCTTCAGTAAACCCTCTTTGTTGAGGTTCTTTAGCTGAGAGAGCATATTGAGGATCTTTTTGTAAAAAACATCCAATATGAATATTGTATTAATGTAGTTGTTCATTGAATATTATAAATTATTTCATCTGTTCCTCTTGATAATAAAATCTGTCTATAATTATAGGGGATTCAACCACTTTAGGATGTGTATGAAGCATAAACATACCACTACCCTTTTCCTTGGCAGATAGTCTCTATGGTGGTAATGATGGAGTGTTTGAGGGAATTTTCAAATTCATTGAAAGCCTATAATTATAGGTATGCATTACTACTTCAATAATTTAGGTGTGTATTATATTATGAAGTGAAACATCCTCCTTTGACTTTTGTTTACTATCCTCATGTTTTGTAGGGTCTTCAGGGGTGGTGTTAGTGAAATTCACTAATGTGTAACACATTTGAAATCACTTCACAAGTCTCTTCGAGAGATTTTCTTTTTCTATTCTATCCATGAGGTCTTTTCCACTTCTTACATGGTTCACGTTGAGTTTTTTTATTGATGGTAATCTAAAGGGAATCTCTAGACAATTTTTCATGTTAATTCCCAATGAGGACACCAGATCGTGAGATGGGATGGAATGTGATGCTTCATTATAAGGATTTTCCCCAAATCATGAGAAGAATGAATCACACTAATGATTTTGTTTCTGAAGTAAAAAAAGCCACAAGTACTATGGGATGGGGCCATTCCCACTCCATTTCAAAAACGTTTCACATCTGGTTTACTAACCATAAATGTTGTGTTAAAAAATACCCCAACTTTATGGGTAGGTGTTTCTCCTATATTTCCATGTGTTAAACTATTGAAACGACCATATTGATATTATATAGTAATTTTCAAACATGGTTTGGCGGAATCATATGGTTTGCACCTGAATCACCCACATCCAAAAATAGTGGTGTTGTCTCCTAACTAACTTTAGTTAATTGGGATGCCACCTCAATATTTTCCTATTCTTGATGAAAAATGTTTTTGATGGATTTATCACTTCCTACCTAACATTGGTGAGAGTAGGTTAGGGAATATTTTTATTGATCATGCAATCTACCTTAAATTGAGTCCATTTTTTATGTCAACCAGAACCTATGACATTTTACTATGTCATATTTGGAAAATAATTCTGATTGGGGAGAGTGGTAAAATGAAACACTTTGTGTTCACCCCATCAAATGATATGAACACTATATGGGTAATCGTTGATTTTTTCATTCAATTTTTTAACACATGGTGACATGAACAATATTGAGATCCTTTTTGTTTCCCTAGTTTTGGATTTCATGTAGCCAAGAGAGCTGCCAAGTCAATTTTTTGTTGTTTCCCTTATATTTCCATGAAATAACATTGATACATTTCATAGAGTAATAAATGTTCTCTTAAATTCAGAATAGTGTTCGTAATGTTTACAAATATTTCATGAACACAATATTCTTGAATACTCTTTAGGAATGCTGAACTGTGATGTGGATGATGGCTAGAACAATCCCAGTATGTCATATTTATCCAATTTTATCATCATATTTTACATGTATTATTCATATTTTTTTAGAGGATCTTTAACCTAGTCCTACCATATCATATTATTCCCTACAATATTATCATTAAAACAATATTGGTAGGGATATACTCTATCACATTTGAAGGAATGTGATTTATGGGTGGTTTAGAGAGTGATTATTTCTTTGGGTTGTCTTCCATATTTGAATGGATTTTCCTTGTCAATAATAAGTCAATAGATATGTATGACATATTTTCCCCATATTTTGCATGGTAAGAGATCATTATTATTATTAAATCTATAAGGGGGGCCTTTTATGAAGTGAAAAAACTAATGGGGATTGAATATTCACAGGGACCTCCATTATGAGAAAAAAATACTATTATGGCCTAACATCCAACTTTAAGGATAATAGATACAACATATTCCCTAGGGGGACATTCAGGGTGGATGATAGTATGTGAATACCTTCTTTATAATTGATCTTCATGCCATACAATTTGATTTCAGGAATCTCATTGTAAGCCGTACTCTCATGATCAATCTTATTATAGATATTAAATAAGCCTTCATGGTGAAGTTTCTAAAGAGGACCAAAGGAATTACTGGTACTATTCCCATAATTTGGTAATATGATATTAGGATCCTGAACTATCATAGATATGATTATGAGGGTATCAAGAACTCCAACATTATATAGAACATTATTTTATATCAGCTCTTCATTCTTCAATTGTCTCGGGTGAGGTTTCTTTTGGGAAACCCATTTATGATCGATTAGGACTGCATTCCTAGAAAAGTGGTTTTTAGGTATGGAATATTGTTTGACAATATCCCAATCACTATCATAAAATGTTGGTAGGTTCTTGGAATTTTAGCAGCAACTTATTCATTTCTCATAGTGGCCATTGGAATATGCCAATTATATCTTGTTGGAATTAGGGTATAGACCTGATCCAGTAGACTATATATCACGTCAGAACCTAGTCCATGAACCTCCTGGATATGAGATGATGTGTTTATCTATACTGGTGTGAAATGTTAATGAATCAACACATATGCAGGGATTGAGTTTTTCTTCCTCATGTCTTATATGTTCTCATTCTTATAATGCCTTGAGAGGTTCGTAGGATGTGGGTTGTAATTTGACCAATCCATTTCACAATCATTAGGATGTTCTTGGGGACATTAATAGTTGGAATAGAAATATATTTCCTATTCATGACTGGATATGGAGGTTTTTCATACTGTTTTTCCATATTTTATTCTAGTGAATGCTATAATTACTCATGTGAGGGGGAAATTTTTTGGTTCAACCCCTTATTTTTTATTGGGACATTCCTGCAGACATCTCCAGATGCTGCAAGATGAGACTATTAAAAGGATTGATAAATGTGGAAATGTCTGTTCTATTGCTAATGATTTTCTTCCAAAATTGACTTGATGGATTTGAAAATAGTCATAGGAGGATGCTGATAGTCTTGATTTTTGAAGGATAATTTTTTTCCAACTCATGGTGTGTTAGTGAATTTTACTAGAGGGATTTAGGAAACTGCAAAATAATGCTTCTGGAAACATTGGATGGTGGGGGTTAGGGTCTATACATTCTCGTTATTTAACACTAAATTTTATTGGTGGGATTCTCAAAATGGGATAGAGGTGTAGCCATGTTTTTTTGACCAATTTATTCCCTCGTTAGGCCTTCATGAATGCTAGGGTATTGATAACCTGGAAAAAATATTAGGGATGATACCATCATCATGTTGAGGCTTTACTTCCATACACCATTAGCATTGTCGATTACTAGTAAGAGCCCTTTTAAAGGAACTTAATTTGTTCTTTGTGAGTCCATTTTTGGCATCTCAATCTCCCTCCCAAGGATAAGCGAGGATCTAATTGTTTTTTTGGGATAAGCTACAAAAATGGCTAGATATAGTGATTGGTGATGTCTACTTCTGGACCACTTCTTATCTCTAATTGGATGACTGATTGGTTTTTGTGTGGGGGAGAGACTGTCAAGAATCCCATGATTTTTGGATGGCACCATTTTGGACAAACTCCTAGACCAATGCATTTGAGACCAAATTATATAAATGTTGGATTTTCGACAGTATCATCTACTTGGATGAGGACCCAATGGGAATGGTAGTTGAGACATATATCAGTGAGAGCTTACGTCATTCCATTTGGAAAGAAGGATGATCATGTAAAAAGTACATGAAATATTGGTCATAAACACAAACAAGAAAACCTCATAGTAGAATCATATCCTTAAATAAACACCTTCACAATTCATTGTCTTTTTTGAACCTATTTAACATTAAGATAAAAAGTGCGATAATAGGTAGGCAACACTATTTTCTTGGTTATGGATTCATGTTGGGTTAACCTTTTTTTCATCCCTTAGTACCACATGGTATGGGGTGAATTTTTTTTGTTAGTGGGACAAACTTTGTGTCATAAACATACAATCATGTTCCTTTAGGGTGGTTCCCAATGGGGATTATTCATGGAAATGAAATCACCCAATGGGTCTTATATCCTTGATGGATCATGGAATTTATATCCAAAGGCAAGTGCTCATTAGGAAACTTTACTAATGATACTTAAGAACTCACATTGTTTGACATGATCAGAGGTTAGTCTCATCACACCCTTTTGAGGGAGTTATCATTTACTCTATGGAACTCATATATATTTAATATATGTTCCGGAATACTTCATTAACTCCCATGTATATAATAAATTATCCTTTAATCAACAAGAAATTGTTAGCATGTATGGAATTTGAAAACTTTTTGTATATGAGGTTATTCATCGGTATAGATATCTATATGTATCCGAGGTTCTCCATCAGTGGTATCATTTTGTTAGTGGATTATTGATTCTTTTTTATTATAATTATGATGTTTGTTTTGATCAACACACTGGGGGGTATGTATTTTATCATCATCAAAGAATATGGGAGTTTTTTATCATCAATATCAGGAAAATAATATCATATTTCTGCATATCCTTTTGAAATGAAAAATAAACCACCTTGTTTAGTGCCACATAATGTTGAATATCTTACCTTTTAATGTCGTGTGAACAAGACCAAACAATGTAGTTTAATGTTTTGTATGAAGGACACCTAGGATAATGTTACCATGTTAATGTTTGAGGTGAGATTTATGCAGAAGTGGCCTAGGGAACCCTGAAAGGATATGGTCTCTAGGTTGTATAATTCACTACTGATAATGGGGATCAAATATAATTAGGTGTTTTTGGTTTGGAACTCATGGAATATTATTATATATCCCATTTTTATTGGAATCAAAGTCCACATAGTTTGGTTTGACATGGGCCTAATATTAAGGAGGATTCCCTTATAACTAGAACCATGTGGAATGTCTGTAATCATAGTTATTTGGAGGATTAATTTGGGCTTAAAAATATTAATAAACCCTTTTTGTTGGGATACATGTCCTTGAGGTCCCACGCCTATGGAGACCCTCTATAGGAAGGTGAGTGGAAGATCTTGAAAAATATTTTCTGTCAGGATATTCATTGGACTATGTGTATTTCATGATTATAGATAATCACTAATCCCAAAAGATTCATTCTGTGATGTGAGAAACAATAGGAATAATAAAATTTAAAAACCCAAGCGATCCTTCTTCTTCTAGTGGAAGAGTTTGACTATACCTGGGAAGAGTAAAGAGCATTGATGTGCATGTTCCCTCTCATATTTCATATCCAAGATTTTCATGTCCAACTACCATTATGTATATAGCCCATGGGTATAGATAAAAAGGATGGAATGAAGCATGAGAGGTACAAAAACTTATATTACAGGATTACTCTTAGTGGGTTACTACAAGATATATTGGGATCTAATTAAAGGGAAGTTGTACCATTGGTGGCTTGAGATAGGGATTGGGTGGGGGCTCGCATAGGTAAAGGTTGGGTGAGTAATGGAGGTTTCACAAAAGGTAGACCTAGGTGGACTAGAATTGATTCACATATGTATCTCGACCTGATATAAATGTGTACCTAGGCAACAACACTTGTGAGAGACCTTGCTAAAGGCTCTAAGGGTCTCCTGAGGTGTTACTGGAAGGATATTGTAATATCCCAAGTAAATATAGAATAATATATTTTCGTATTTATTAATATATGTGAATTAAATATTATTTTTACTTTAAAATTGTTGCTATGTTCGATAGAGTACCTGATACACAACAACAGGTTTCTTTGAAATCTTACATTGCATACTAATAATATAATATTATTATTTTAAATGGCAGTTAAATCCTATCCATTTTATTGGTGGGAATGAACAAAACTAACTATAATATGATTATACATGTTTTTTAAATGTATTTATATTTATCCAATAAAATTTAGAGGCTTAAAATGTGAATGAATCTAATTTTAAGCGTAATTTACATTAAAAGGTCGATTTACCGCCTTTTAATGGAGAACCCTCTTCAAATATAGTTTTGGTCACTTTAATAAATTATATTTGACAAAATAAAATTCTTATTTAGAATGGGGACATCAAAATTTACTTTTTTAAATTTTTGGAATTTTTTCGATAAAGTTCATTTTTTATGAATAGTGAAAATATTGTATTTTAATTCAAAACTACATTTTAATCTAATTTATTTATATGGTTATATTATCTTTCTAATTTGTTTTAAAGTGTAATTATAATATATTTTTACAATTTAATCCAATATTAGTCATTAAAGTTAATTTCACTTTGAAATTGGACAAAACAAGTGTCAATCTTTTGATAGTTGTTGTTTCTTAAAAACACGATATTTGTTTTAACAACGGGAATTAATTTTAAAATTAATTAATTCCACTTTTATGTTTTGAATTTGGAAAAATAAACATAATTTTTTAATTATGAAAATCAAATATAGCTTAGGCTTAATTTTTGGTATTTTTCTGAAAAACATCAATTTTTGATGAATAGTGAAACCACTTTGTAGTAGTTAAAAAAACCGACTTTTTCATTTAAATGAAATTTTACCACATTTTTGAATTGAATTTAATAAATCCAAAATACATGGTTGTTTATTATTTAGTAAAATTTGGTTCAACAAGATAAAAATAATTTTTGGTGAATATTAACTTTTGACTTTTTTTTTACCACTGTTAAAGGTAAATAAGGTAATTCAAGGTAAAAAGAATATTATAATAATTCAAAATTACCTTAACACTTGTCCAACCCATATTCTATGTGTAATGTCCGACCATGGGAAACTTTGGGTCTATTTTGGTACCCCATGGAGCCACTTATGAAAGATAATGACACTTTAGATTAATTAATTTAATGTAAAATCAAAATTGACATAAACAAAAATCTTTTAGTAAATTAATTTTATATGGTGTTATATAAAGAATAATATTGTATATGAATATTCATTGGAAATATAAAAATATTTCCTACATGGTAGTATTTTTTTATAACTTTTATACATCGAATAAATTAAATTATTCATGACACAGTAATGATACATTATTTACTTCATTAATAAATGATTTAAATAAATTAGATTATAATGATTAACATACTATCCAAAACCTGTCCAATTCCTATTGTATGATTATATTTAGACCATGAGACATATTATATTCCACTATAATTATTTTTGGACCTTTATAAACCGTATATCATTATATTATAAAATAATATTTTCACACTTTTCTAAAGAGCCCCTCCTCTCCCTTATAAAAGGAGACCACTCCTAACCAATTCCTCACACCTCTCAAGACATATAGATCGTCAAGAATCTGCCCAATTAATCTCCCTACATCCCTCTCTTTCACCTAGAAGCCTTATATTATGCACAAGGCACTTAAATAATTCCTCTGGTTCAGACCAAATGGAGTTAACCAAATTAAAGGTAACAGTTTCTCTTAATTTGTTTTATTTTATTTTACTTCTCCAACCCCTAAACTCTTTTTATTACATTATTTTAAAACAAAAATAGTATCCTCAATATACTAGGATGTTTTTATGATAAGTATTAGAACTACACTTGCACACACCTCCCTCTAATGGGTGAATAACATAATGTTTCTGTGGATGGCAAACTAATGCCTCATGAAACGATAATTGTTCAATTACCTCTTAGCGCCTCTCATGTTGGCCATTATGATGGAACTGTATTTATATATGATATATATTATGTTTATGTTTTCTTTATTCTTCTGTATTTTCCAATTATATCAAGCCATTATGGTTTCCATAGTAGGTAAATACGATAATCACATTTGAGGAAGTGCGGACTACCGCCCCCTCAAAGTGATGTGACTCATTAATGCCTTATATGGGATGTATAAAGGATATAGTTAATGATATTATATATGATAATATGATTTATTTATAATATACCTATGTATCATTATGTTTTAATTCCATTAAAATAAGAAATAGAAATTAATGTAGCGTTCATGCGTACGTATGACTTACCGTCTCCATGAATGGTGCATTTCATTTCTTACCTCCAAATGTCATGTACTATTATAAATACATGTATATACTAGATATATATGATATATCTGATATCAACTCATGATTATAATTTTGGATATAATGAACCTTTGACCACATGGACTACATGTGATTATAAGAAGTCCATTTTTTGACTCAAGTAACAAATATCGACAAAACGAACATTATTAACTTAAATGATTACATAAAATTTATAACATGGTAATAAGTGATATAAAATGAATAATAAACTTTAAAAAGTTTCTTAAGAAAGTAGATATTAACATTAGTTTATTATTCATCATATTAAAGAACGATCGGTTCAAGTTGGACACGAGGTAAGGGACTTCGTCTCAATATCCATTCATTGAGGAATATTTTGTTTTAATACATGAATTTATTTTATAAGCAGTATAAATTCCCTTGAATTTTCAAAGGGAATATTTTTCTACAAAGCAATTTACTAAATGACAAAAAGGAATGTTTCTTTTAACATAAGTAGTGACAACGACCTTTTCTGCCATCGCGAGTATTATTTGACCTTTGGGTTCCTCAACAAGACATAATGTTTTTTAAAAGAAAATAAATACAATATACTCTTTTAAGTATTTTGGTATTGAAAATAGTTTTGATAATGGATTTGTTATGTCATTATATTTAAGTGATATATTGTGATTGAAATGTGGAAATTTTTTCTTTCCTTTATATTTGTTTTATGTCTTATGATTTTATAATGGTACTTGGACATTTGACAGGTGGTTACGTGATAGACCAAATGATGGGTGGTGCCATGAATACCAGGACGGGTGGTTACATTATAACCTCCAATTCATTGGGTATGGAATTCGGCATTATGGATATTCCATTTAGTGATATGTGTGGAAGTCGACCATATGGTTATTCCATTAAAGTATGTTTATGTCCCAAGTTATCTTTATATGTTATGTGTTCTTTATATGGGTTTTATTGTAATATTTTGGTTACAAAAGGGTAAGTAATGATCTTTTATTTAGTGAAGAGTATTTACTACTTCATAAATGTGAAAAGTGTTACTTATGATAAAGTCTTCAAGGTATACCTGTTGTTTTGAAAAAAACTAACAGTTTTCCTTCTTTTTGTATACCTTACTGAGATTTTTATGCCCATCCCATGTTTTTGAAATGTTTTTCACAGGACTTAATATGGAATAGGGTCAAGGATGGGATCAAGGAAATGTCATGCTATCTTAAACATGGAACTATACATGACTCTTTTTTCAAGAGTTTATGTTTTGTAAAAAAATGGAAACTCTGTAGAAGTGTCTACTTTGTAATCTTTTGATATGTAATAGTTTTATCCTAATTCTCTAAAACTCTAAACCTAAAAAGATACTCAATGTGAATTATTCTTTTAATTCAATATTATGTAATGTTTAAGGCTGGGTCCTTATAGTTGGTATCAGAGGATGGTTTAGAAAACTTTAGGAGTTAGGGTATTGTTAAATTGATATCCATAAAGCGATTTATGTTAATATTGAAATCATATAGCATTTATAGATTACCATGTCGCTTCGTCTAAGATATGTCTGTGTTAAGAATAATTTTTCGTAAAGGAAACAGAGTAGCTTTTCTGGGAAGGAATACAGAAGATAATGACCTTCCGAATCAGCAACCCGAGATGGTCAGAATCAGATTTGGGTAGTTTACTATAGTGATGGCTCAGTTGAATGAGGTGATAAATAGTGTTTGTGTTTACCGATGATATTTTGGTTTATTCTTAAATTAAATAGGATCATGAAAGGCATTTAAGGGTTGTCTTGAAAAACTTAAAAGAAAATAAATTGTTTGGTAAATTTAGCAAGTGTGAGTTTTGGTTACAAAAAATTTCTTTCCTTGGTCACATTGTTTCAGAAAATGGAATAACTATTGATCCTGTTAAAAAAAAATTGTTGAAAAATGGCCAAGACCCACAAATATAATTGAGATCCGTAGTTTTCTTGGTTTGGAAGGTTATTACCAGAGGTTTGTTGAAAATTTTGCACGGTTATCTAGTCCAAAGACTAAGTTAACTCGAAAAGGTGTTAAGTTTATCTCGACTAAATAATGTGATGATTATTTTCAGGAATTGAAAAGAAGATTGGTGAATGCTCCAGTTTTGGCCATTCCATATAGAAATGGTGAGTTTGTTATCTACAATGATTCTTTATTGAAAAGACTTGGACGTTTCTTTATGCAGAATGATCAGTTAATTGCTTATGTTTCACGTCAGTAGAAACCTCATGAGTTAAATTACCCTACACATGATTTGGAATTAGCTTCTGTTGTTTTTGAATTAAAAATTTGGAGGCATCATTTTTATGTAGTGAAGTGTGAAATATATACTAGTCACAAAAGTTGGAAGTATATATTCACTCAAAAATAATTTAACATGAGACAGATGAGATGGTTGGAATTAATCAAGGATTATGATTGCACGATCCATTACCATCCGGAAATAGAAAATAAAGTGGCTGATGCTTTGAGTCGAAAAAGTAAAGCTTTATTATTCATGCTACATTTGGAATGAGATCATTTGGTTTTTTTTATTTGATGAACTTTGGCATATAAGTTGTTGGTGTAGAAAATTATTCTGTTTTGTTTCAAGTGTCAGTAAAATCATCTCTATCAGGCAGGATAAAGAAAGCGCAGAAAGAAGACAGTGAGTTGCAGAAAAAGGTAGAATTTGTTCAGAAGGGTAAGTTACATGATTTTAATGTTGATAATGATTGTGTTTTGAGGTTTGGGAAGAGATTATGTGTTCCTTGTGATTAAAAGTTGAAGAATGATTTGTTATGTGAAACTCATAGTTCCCCGTCTTCAGTTCATCCTGGCAGTACTAAGATATACAGAGATCTTCGAGAGTATTACTGGTGGGATGGAATGAAAATAGATATTTCTGATTTTACTGTGAAGTGTTTGACTTGTCAGCAGGTTAAAGGAGAGCAGCAGTTACCGAAAGGGATGCTTCAGCCTCTACCGGTGCCAGAGTGTAAATGGGAAAATATATCCATAGACTTTATTGTGGGATTACCAAAGACATCTCGAGGTAATAATGCAATCTGAGTTATAGTTGATCGATTGACCAAATTGGCTCATTTCCTTCCTATTCGAGATAATTTATCTCTAGATAAACTTTCTCGGTTGTATGTTAAAGAGATAGTAAGTTTGCATGGAGTTCCCCTCTCTATTGTATCTGATCATGATCCCAGGTTTACTTCTAACTTTTTTAAAGGCCTTCAGAAGTCATCGGGTATTGAATTAAATTTTAGTACAGCTTTTTACCCTCAATCAGATGGGCAATCAGAATGAACAATTCAGACCTTGGAGGATATGTTACATGATTTCTCGAAGGATTATCAAGGAAGTTGGGACTAACAACTTTCTTTGGTTCAATTTTCATATAATAATAGTTTTCATTCTAGTATACAGGTGGCTCCATTTGTGGCATTATGTGGAAAGCGGTGTCAAACTCAAGATTTTTGGGAAGAAGTAGGTAAAAGGAAGCTGATGGCACTAGAATTGGTAGAAGAGATGGCAGAGAATGTTCCATTGATTTAGAAACACATTAGAACAGCTCAGAGCAGATAGAAAAGTTATGCGGATAACCGTAGGAAGGATCTTTCTTTTGAGGTAGGTGATCATGTCTTTCTCAAAGTTTCTCCATAGAAAAGTGTGAAGTGTTTTGGTAAAAAGGGAAAGTTGAGTCTGAGGTTCATTAGACCTTATGAAATTCAGGATAAAGTTGGATCAGTTGCATCAAGAGTGTCTTTACCTCCGTGTTTATCCCAGGTGCACAATGTTTTTCATGTTTCGATGTTGAGAAAGTATATACCAGATTCATCTCATGTTTTGAGTCCACAGGTAGTTCAGTTGGAAGAGAATCTCTCTTATGAAGAACAACCAATCCAAATTCTTGACCATAGAGAGAAAGTGTTGCGGAATAAGGTAATTCACCAGGTAATGGTTTTGTGGAAAAATCATATGGTTGAAAAGGAAAAGTGGAAATCTGAAAATGCTGTGAGGGATAAATACCCCCACTTATTTGGATAAGTGAATAAAAATTGCGAGGACACAATTTCAAAACGGTGGGAAAGATGTAACATCCCAAGTAAATGAAGAATAAGATATTTTCATATTTATTAATATATGCGAATTAAATATTAATTTTACTTTAAAAGGGTTTCTATGTTCGATAGCGTACCCGATACGCAACAACAAGTATCTTTGAAATCTTATGTTGCACACTAATAATATAATATTATTATTTTAAATGGCAGTTAACTCCTAGACATTATATTGTAAGTAATGAACAAAAAAACTATAATATTATTATATATGTTTTCTAAATGTATTTACATTTATCCAATAAAATTTAGAGGCTTAAAATGTGAAGGAATCTAATTTTAAGCATAATTTACATTAAAAGGTTGATTTACCTCCTTTTAATGGTGAACCCTATTTAAATATAGTTTTTTTCACTTTAATACATTCTATATGACCAAATAAAATCCTTCTTTATAATGGGGACATCAAAATTTACATTGTTTAAATTTTTGGAATTTTTTTGATAAAGTTCATTTTTTAAAGAATAGTGAAAATATTGTATTTTAATTCAAAACTATATTTTAATCTAATTTATATTTATGGTTATATTATCATTTCAATTGGTTTTAAAGTGTAATTATAATATATTTTTACCATTTAATCCAATATTTTTCATTAAAATTAATTTCACTTTGAAATTGGACATAAACAAGTGTCAATCTCTTTATAGTTAATATTTCTTAAAAACACGCTATTTGTTTTAACAACGGGAATTAATTTTAAAATTAGTTAATTCCACTTTTATGTTTTAAATTTTGGAAAATAAACTTCATTTTTTAATTCCAAAAATCAAATATATCTTAGGCTAAAATTTTGGTATTTTTCTGAAAAACATCAATTTTTGATGAATAGTGAAACCACTTAGTTGTAGTTAAAAAAACTGAAATTTTCATTTAAATGAAATTTTACCAATTTTACGAATTGAATTAAAAAATTATGACATACATGGTTGTTATTATTTAGGAAAATGTGGTTCAATAAAATGAAAA
This sequence comes from Viscum album, assembly GCA_963277665.1. Taxonomy (NCBI): domain Eukaryota; kingdom Viridiplantae; phylum Streptophyta; class Magnoliopsida; order Santalales; family Viscaceae; genus Viscum; species Viscum album. Next base: position 725,863,854 of record OY728126.1, on the reverse strand, counting down.
TAATTTTTGGTGAATCGTAATTTTGATTTTTTTACCTCGGTTAAAGGTAAATAAGTTAATTCAAGGTAAAACGAATATTATAATTATTCAAAATTACCTTAACACTTTTCAAAACATTATTGGATGAATAATGTCCAACCATGGGCATATTTTGGTCTATTTTGGGACCCCATGGAGCCACTTATGGAAGATAATGACACTTTAGATTAATTACTTTAATGTAAAGGTACAAATGACATAAACAAAAATCTTTTAGTAAATTAATTTTTATGTGGTGTTATAAAAAAAATATTGTTGTCTATAAAAATTAATTTTAAATCTAAAAATATTTCCTATATTATAGTATTTTTTTATAATTTTTAGACATCGAATAAATCAAATTATTCATGACACAATAATTATGAAATATTTACCTCATTAATAAATGATTTAAATAAATAAGATTATAATGATTAAAATATTAATCAAAACATGTCCAGTTCCTATTGGATGATTATATTTAGACCATGAGTCATCTTATATTATACTATAATTATTTTTGGACCTTTATAATCTGAATATCAATATATTATAAAATAATATTTTCACACTTTTCTAAAGAGCCCCTCCTCTCCTTTATAAAAGGAGACCACTTATAACCAATTCCTCACACCTCTCAATCCATTTGGATCATCCAAAATCTACCAAATTAATCTCCTTATATCCCTATCCTCCACCAATAATCCTTACCTTAGGGATAAGGCACATAAATAATTCATCTGGTTCAAACCAAAGGGAGTTACCCAAATTAAAGGTAATGATTTCTCTTAATTTGTTTTCTTTTATTTTACTTCTCCAACCCCTAAACTCTTTTTATTACTTAATTTTATAACAACACTAGTATACTAAATATACTAGGATATTTTTATGATAAGTATTCTAACTAAACTTACACACACCTCCATCTAATGGGTGAATAACATAATGTTTCTGTGGATGGAAAACTAAAGCCTCACGAAACGATGATTGTTTAGTTACCTCTTACCGCCTCTCGTGGTGGCCATTATGATGGAACTATATTTATATATGATATATATTATTTTTATGTTTTCTTTATGCTACTATATTTTTCAATTATGTCACACCTTTATGGTTTCCAAAGTGGGTAAATACGATAATCTCATTTGAGGTTGGGCGGACTACCGCCCCCTCAAAGTTATGTGGCTCGTTAATGCCTTATGTGGGATGTATAAAGGATAGAGTTAATGATATTATATATGATATTATGATGCATTTATAATATAAATATGTATCATTATGTTTTAATTCTATTAAAATAATAAATATAAATGAAAGTATCATTCATGCGTACGTATGGATTACCGTCTCCATGAACAGTGCATTTCATTTCTTACCTCAAAATGTCATGTACTATTATAAATACATGTATATACTAAATATATTTGATATATGTGATATCCAAATCATTAATATCAATATGGATATAATTAACGTTTTACCACATTAACAACATGTGATTATAAGAAGTCCATTTTTTAGTCAAGTACCAAATATTGACAAAATGATCATTATTAACTTAAATGATTACATAATGTTTATAAAATGGTAATAAGTGATATAAAAGGATTAATAAAATTGAAAAAGTTTCTTAATAAAGTAGAGGTTAACTTTAGTTTATTATTCAGGAGATTAAAGAACGATCGATTCAATTCGGACACGAGGTAAGGGACTTCGTCTCAATCTTCTTTCAGTGTGGCATATTTTGTTTTAATACACGAATTTCTTTTATACGCAGTATAAACAGCCTTGACTTTTCAAAGGGAATATTTTTCTACAAATCATTTTACTAAATGATAAAAATGAATGTTTCTTTTAACATAAGCGATGACAAAGACCTTTTCTTCCATAGTGAGTATTATTTGATCTTTGGCTTCCTCAACAAGCCGTAATGTTTTTTAAAAGAAAATAAATACCATATACTCTTTTATTTATTTTGGTATTGAACATGATTTTGATAATGGATTTATTATGTCAATATATTTAAGTGACATATTGTGATTGAAATGTGGAAATGTTTTCTTTCCTTAATATTTGTTTTATGTCTTATGATTTTGTAATGGTACTTGGACATCTGATTGGTGGTTACGCGATAAACCAAATGACGGGTGGTTTCGTGGATACCAGGAAGGGTGGTTACGTTATAACCTCCAATGTATTGTGTATGGAAGTCGGCCCTATCTCTATTCCATTTAGTGATATGTGTGTAAGTCAACCGTATGGTTATTCTATTTTAAGTATGTTTATGTCCTAAGTTACCTTTATATGTTATGTGTTCTTTATATGGGTTTTATGGTAATATTTTGGTTTAAAAAGGGTAAGTAATGATATTTTATTTAGTGAAGAGTATTTACTACTTCATAAAGATTAAAATTATTACTTATTATAAAGTATTCATGGTTTACCTATTGTTTTGAAAAAAACTAACAGTTTTCCTTCATTGTGTATCCCTTACTGAGATTTTTTTGCTCATCCCAAGTTTTTGAAATTTTTTTCATAGGGCATACTGTGGAATAGGGTCAAGGATGTGATCAAGGAAAATTCATGTTGTCTTAAACATGGAACTATACATGACTCTTTTTTTCAAGAGTTCATGTTTTGTAAAAAAATGGAAACTGTATAGAAGTGTCTACTTTGTAATCTTTTGAGATGTAATATTTATGTCCTAATTCTCTAAAACTATAAACTTGAAAATATCTCCAATGTGAATTATTCATTTAATTCAATATTATGTAATGTTTAAGTCTGGTTTCTTATAAATATCACACATGTCTTACATTTTTTATGGGGTCTACACTCTTTTAATTTTCAACTATGAGGAAAGGGTTCCTCATACAAGTGTATTGTATTTTAGACCCTATAAGGTCTTAAAATCCAATATCCCCCTTAATTGCCTTTTCTCTCAGATTTTAGAGAGTATCCTGAAGGTTTTCCGAGTTCTTTGGAGAAGGACTAGGGAACACATATCATTGAGGATTTTTCATCATTACAATTTGAATCCCAAGGCTCGTATTTCTAGGAAAACATTGGACCCTGGGTGAAGATATTGGATCACATGGGTCTCTCTTGCATGCTAATGATGAGGTCTAAAGTGTAAGATAATTTACAGACATGTCCTATTTGATGCCACTAGGAAACATAGATGTTTTGTCCTATATAGTGATGATGGCTACAAAGTTCAACACTACATTCTAAAAATATATTTTGAGGACCTTTGTGGAGGGCTTTAGTGAAACTTATGTCCCATGGAATTCTTCTCTTCTCTTCTTTTTTCTCTATAAGTAAGTTTTCTTTAATATATTTTCATCCATGTGAAAAAATAAAATTACAAAAAAATTCTAATTAATCTAGAGAATATTGATAATCATTATTTTAAAAAATTAATATCATTTTCAAAATTTTAATTTCATTATTAATTTTTCATAAATTTTTAGGATTTTTCTAATATTATTTTTTTAAATTGAATAGTGTAAAATACAAATTTTTTGTAAAAACAACAATTTATTTTCAATTTAAATTCACAACATGTTTTTAATTTTATATTAATTTGACATAATTTTATATTAGTTATAAATAATATAATTAAATACATTGTAAAAATAAATAAAATTTATTTTCTTAAATTTATTTTTTGGGCTTAAAAAAGAATTTTATTTTAAAATTTTATTTTTTATGCGAGTGGTGTATTTTATTTTAATAAATTAAATTAAAAAATATTTATTAATTTTATTAATGAATTTCAAATATTGTATAATTATTTTTATATTTTAACATTTTTTTTACATGGAATGGAATATAAGTTAATTCAGTTTTATACTTACAAATGAACTTTTTTAAAACAGGTTTTAGTTGTAGTTTAATCAGTTATTTAAAATTAAATTATATAATTTATATAAATTTATTATATTAAAATGGATTCCATATTTTTAATCACCATAATTATTATTATTTTTCAAGTTGAACTTAATTTTTAATAATAAGTAATAGTAAAAGATTACAATTTTGTTATCACATTTATGGTTAAAACATGTTTACCTTATATTAAACCAACAGATAAGCATATAAAATCAAATAAAACTAGTTTAATTATTATAATTTTAAAAAAAATCAACATTATTTTATCCTACCATATAATACATGACCATTTGGATCCATTTACCCATGGAGGCGACCTTATATAATTGAAATCATTTATAAATTTCTATCTGTGTCCCTCCCCTCACTTATAAAAAGGATCCCCTTATCCTACATTATAAACCAATTTGTTTCCATAAAATGTAGAAAATAAAACATCTTACACCTTACTATAAAATTTGTCTGTATCTTAGATTTTATTGTATTATTTTAAGACCAATCCTTCATGGATTAAGTTGTAGGCCAAAGGAAATATCTCAAATTAGGGGCATAAAGCTTAACAATGATCATCAAATTTTATTTCAACATCTTCATAAAATATAACTATTAAATCCCTAGATAACATGATAAATATAGTATAATTAATAAATTTAGATTCTATTATGATAAAGTAACAATAATATAAAATGTCTTCCTTATAAAATTGGAGATGAAATTATAGCTCTTGTGTTCATGTTAGATACTGCCTCCATGTAGAGATATGATTCATTTTCCATAACCACATTTCATGGGTAATTATTATAATATAATTAATATTTATTTATATATGATATTTATTATGTAATAATAATTATTTTAATTTTAATTAATAATTACCTTTTGTAATTACCTCAACCTTAGAAGCGTAAATGAAGATCCTTTATTGAATTTTTAGGATTACAAGGAATAAAATATTGACAGACCAAAAAGTTTAGTTTTTTTGAAACTAGATACATAAATTAAACCTTATTTACATTGGTAATATTAAATAAAACATAATACATTACAAAAGAGAAATTTTTGAATCCTTGGAAACTTATTCGAAGATATCTTCTTCATAACTGGGGAAAGGAAACAAAATATGGGTGACATAAAATAATTAGTAAGTGTTAATTATAGTATAATAAATAATGATTCACTAAGATTATTTATATAGAAAGGTAATTAATGTATTACACATGTAATTCAGATAATAAACTTAGAGTTAAATTCACCCATGTATTTTTTCTTAGAAAAAATACTCTCAATAATAATAATATATGAATTCAGAATGATGGAAAAGATTAATTATTAGACATAATGTTTCTATCAAATGAACCATTATCAACATTACCATTGAAAATATTCTTTAATCTATAAGTAAAAATAAATTTAATGTTATCTTCACTGATTTGTCCAATGAGACTACTGATGCATCAAGGTATATCTTTAACAACGCCCCACCAATGTCTATCAGTCTAAATAATATATCATATAAAAAATAATTGGTATAATTAAAAAAAAATTCTTATCATAAAATATCTTAATTTTTTAATTAATAGAGAATTAAAATTATGTCCTCAGTAAATCAAATAACTTTCAAAGTATGCATCGTAGGTAAAAATAGTTTGTACCTTAGATAACAATCCTATATATTACACCATAAATACAAATATATAAGAAAAATAAATTTTCAATGAAATAGTATCATAATTATATAAAATGAATTTATATGCATCATAATAAATTTATCAGGTGTGTAATATTAAAATATTCCTCATTGAAGTGAAATATTGATGAAGTCCCTTACAAATATCATATAGATGAATTGAGTGCTAATAAAATGAATTAATTATGTTTATTCACTATAAATCAACATAAAACATGTGGAAATACATGATTACATAACCAAAACTCATTTCACACATATTCATAGAATTAAAAAATCAATAAAGTAAGATTTTAACCTAATGAATGGAAATTCAGTTATGAAATCAATTTCCACATTGTAATGAGTAAAATCAAATGCCCCAAAAATTTGTAATCATAAAATGAAATATTGAATACCATAAAAATAAATTGATTCATTATATGATATATCAAAGGGGAATTGTTCCACACAAAATTATTAAAAAGTTGATAAGGCATATATCTCACAGAAATAAATGTGAGATGAGAAACCCCCACATTTCAATTATTTTTGGTCGAATTATTTTTAACCTCATATTTAATAGTTTAAATCGTGTTATTAATTTATAAAAAACCATAAACATGTCTATTATATAATATATTATCCTTGTATATCATATTATCACATTTTTTTATAATAATATTTTTTATTACCCTTGGTTCGATTGTTAACTTATTCATTTTTCTATAAATGTTTTGTTAAGAATGTTCCAATTCATGACCAGAGGATATAGTTCCACCATCTCCAGATTTATGTTAACATCATAGATATAAAATTTATCATTTATATACATTTTTATAATCAATCATGAATGATGTCCAGAGTAAATGAATCACATCGTGTTGTGGAGATGGTAAGTCTTACGTATGCAAAAACGACAGTATCATTCTCTTAATGGTGATAGGGTAAGGAAGTAAATGATAAATTAATTTTAAGGAATTTATATAATGTCATAATTATATTATGTATCCTTTAATTTCATCATTATAACCATCCAAGTAAATCAGTGATGAAAAATATATTACACCGCGTCGTGGAGATGGAAAGCCGTATATACGCGCACACAGATTTTTCGTTTTCCATAGGATGGACAAAAGGTGGAATATAGTTATCCCATAATCATAACAACATATAATCATTTTAATGATAATGGATTTATTATTTTATCTTGGAAATAAAAAATGAAGATAAATTAGAAGAAAATAAAAACATCAAATCAGTAATGATGATTACCTTCTCTTAATGAGTCCACCTTTGGATCCCCTCTAGGTACAATAGTGTTTTCCTTTTGAAGAGACCGTCACATATCTAACATGGATAAGCAATTTTTTAAGTGAAATATGTTGGTTTATTTCTAGCTATAAGAATCAAATTCGTGTGAATAAATAAGGTAGGAGGTTCCCTTTTATAACTGAGGTGAGGTGCACTTTTGGAAATCCTCAAAATATTAAAATAAAATAAGCCTAATATAGAGTAAAAGATACAAAAATGTAATATAAATTAATATTATATGAAATTTTAGACAATATATTATACAATTTGGTATTATTTCCTATTTTTTTATTTTTATGTATTTTCATAAATTATTAATTCAATAAAATATCATTATTTTTAAATATGATACTATTAAATTGATTTGACTATGAATACATCAAGAAAAAGTGGTAATTAAAATATAAATCTTTATAACATGTATAATTTATTATATATATCTATAAAAAATTAAAACAATCAAATTATAAAAAAATTAATATTTTTAAAATAATTTATTTTATTTTTTCCTACTAAATAAATATAGTATAACAATTTCACAACCATTTAAGGTAATTATATAACTTTAAAAAATTAAAAAAATACCATATTAAAACAATTTTCTTTATTTTTTAAATAGATATTTAGGTTCATCCATATCTTGATTTTTTCCCTATTCGGACACATAACTGCTATTAAATATAGGGAGAGTGAAATTTTGTATCTATCTTTGATTTAAATAATATGTAAGTTATATTATTATAAAATTGTCCATTAAATAAATAATATTGGATAATAAGGGTATAGGTATTGGATAAAATTCATACATTAATTTTTGTCCGAGTTTAGGTCATGGTTATACCATTTTCTTTTGCTTTTAACCCTCTTTTAACTTTATTTACTCTTTCGAGGAAAACATGGATTTTTACCCATTGAGGGTAAATATAGTTAATATAAAATTTAAAATGGCCTATAAATAGATAATTTATGAAATTTTATACATTAACCCAATTATTGGGATGATTTTAATGTTTTTCAAAAAACAATATATCGTTTATTAAAATATTACTTATTTTAAAATATATTAAATGTCAATTTTGACACTATTCATTTCATTGACATTTAAAAATATCAATACAACAATATTTAATAGAAAACAATCTTTTAATACATCACTAAAATGTCATTTTCATTTAAAAAATTCATTTATTTCATTTAACATCTCAATTTAATATTATTTTAATATTATTAATATCATTTATTTTATATTTCCATTAGTAAATTAATTACTTCATTACTATTGTGAAAGAATTTATGGTTGTTAATACTTCATTAAAAAAATTTAAAAATTATTATGATTAATATAAATATTTTTTATTTATAATTACTATTTATGGTCGAACATATCTTTGAGATGAGTACTTATGACAAATGTTATACTTTTTAAAAGTAAGAGTATGCCATATTTTTATTTTCATTGACTAAAATAATATAATGGACATAATATCCTTAATTTGGCACTAAGAGGTCTTAAATTAAGAAATTGTATGATTTTTTAACACTCACTCATGAAATAAACTTATAAAATGTTTTAGTGTAATTTTCAAAGCATTATCATGATTATTTTTTCCTTTTAATTACCTGATTTACCCTTGACATGAAAAATAAAAATTACTATTCTTATTATTTATATTGCAAAAAATAAAAGGAAAATATTTAATAATTTTTTACATTTTGATTACAAATATGAAATCAATTTTAAAAAAATTCAAAACATATACATTGACAAAATTTATTTGAATTTAATTTCATAGGCAGGGTGAGAAAGGAATTTTTTAAAGTGAAAATATTCAACAGTTTACTATTCTTTTATATATAAATTATAAATAAAAATTATTATAATGAACTAAATTGGATTAATTTATGTATAAGGGATATAATTTTACTTGAAAACCAATATTAAATATAATTTAACATTATAAATTTTTTATATGAAAAGACGTTTTTCAATTAAAATGTAGTATTTTTCATTATTAAAAAAATATAACTTATTATAAAAATACTAAAGATTCGCCCTAAGATAATTATGACAATCTAATTTAAAAAATTTAGTTCATTTGGTCAAATAAAATTTTAATGTGTCAAAATTTAGTTTTTATATTTTGTTCCATTAAAAGGAAAAAACTTGCCTTTAGAAAAATATAGCTTTTTATACAAAAAATTGGGTTTGTTCTTATCTTATACCTATCAAATCTATTAGTTACCTAAAAAATTATTGGATATTTAATTATTAATAATATGGTTATTAATATTCATTCTTCATAATAAAAGGGACAAGTTATAATGATCACGTAAAAATATTTTATTTTTCGTTCTAACTCGGTGTTACGTGCAACATAAGCTATCGAAGATATTAAATTTAAAATGGGACATACCATAAAATTTTTTAGGGGTCACATTCTACTCTCCTTAAAAATATTACGTCCTTCCAATTTAAAATTTCACTTAGAAAATCATATGTTAATATTTGAAAATTTCATTGGGGGAACCTATAATGAAAATAGGCTTAATAAAATATCCTCTTAATAAGAGGGAAATTGAAGTTTTAATGTCATCACAAAATTATGTTTTCGAATAGGATAAAATTAGTGGAATGTGAAAATATATTCTAAAAAAACAAGTATCATGTTATGATAAAGAGTGATACATTGCATGGTGATTTTGTTGTTTACCATCAGAATACCATAAATCTAAGATCGGTGAAAAGACCATTGATTTCATAGAAAAAAAATTAAATGGATATTTTTTTCCAAAATACTTTTACTATAGTTGATGGATTATTTTACTATAATGGTAACCAAATACTTTATTTCATTCCTTTCCATGTGCATAATATCAACCTTTGGTTGGTCTGCAGTATGTTTTCACTTCATATCTTATGAAAAGAAATAAATAATCAAGTTGAATTTGTCTTTATTCCTAATCCACTTTAATGAATCATAATATAAACTAGTCATCCTTTTGACCATGAATTATTTATTGAAAAATTGTTAGAACTGGTTATTTAATATGAGAAAAAATACATTAAGATTATAAAATAATATCCTTACTCACTTTTATTTGCAGTTAACCTCGAGACGTGTCCAAAATAATAATTTTCCAAATTCAAAGTCAACAATATTTAATGGAAATTTACTAAATTTAAAACACCAACTTAACCTTATATTCCCCAAACAATATAATGAAATACTTATATTAATATATAAAATATATTAATACATTTATCACCTTAAAACTTTAATTAAAACCTGAATGATTCTAATAATAAAATATTAGGTATATTTCATAAATACAAACATGTTGCAATACTATTAAATATAAAATCAACCATCAATTCATTGACCACTTCCAACGTTAATAATATTTTCCCATATAAATCACATTTTTCATTATTAAGTGAACATAAATCCAATATTAGGGGTTATATTCCCTCAATCATGTTTTCCCAAGATATAAACTTTCCAATGAATTAATTTTCTTGTTCATCGGTACCATTCATCATATAAGCTCAAATACATTAATAAGAAATAATATCATACAATCCTTATATAACTCATGATTCTTATAACCAGTGAAACATTGAAAAAATAATTCATGAATCCAAATACAAAAGAAAATTAATCACTCTACTGAATTCCTAAACCATTAACTATGTTTCATCATCTTAATCCTTAATACCTCCTTCCTTTCATTAGTTATTTATTGTCACATCATTGTTAGTAGTACAACCATTATGTGTTTATATTTTATTATTCAGTTTTTATTGTTCCCCTAGGATATTGATTTTAATGATTCCCATATTTTTCACATTTGAAGAATCCAACACTCAATTATACCTTATGGAGACCATTATTCCATTCTTTTAATTTCTATTGATAAATTACTTGCTCTATATCCTTCGTTTCTACACCCAAAACATCTCATCGTTCCTCTAAGACATTCACCTGTGTTATTATTATCACATTCTCTACATATAGTAAATTAAATCATCTTTTATATATGCTTTCCAACACCTTTTCTCTTAGCCATAGTTTCCTTCTCTTTTTTGGTGAGTTTGAGAGTTAATAAAGGTGAATGTTGTTAATAATTTATCATGCTAACTGGTTAAAAATAATAATAATATTCATTATTACAATCATTATCCCATTTGGTTTCTCATGAACATATTATCTATCAAATTCAACATGAACCCAAGTCTTATTTATTCCATCCATTGATTTAATCCATAACACAATGTGAGAATAACCAATCATAGTGATAAATCTCATAGTTATAAAAAATCATTTATAAGATACATAAATTGATATATGTTTTTTCATTTCAATGAGTCTATCGGTTTAACCTTGTTTATTCATGGTCATTGTCAATATTTATAGGATTTTATATTATATTTATACTTATCTTTAAATTAATTAATATGATTATGTTCCATTATATAATTTTTCTTAAATATAGTTCTTAAGGTTCCTACTAGACTTCCAATGATACAGACTGTTAAGAACCTAACTCAAGTAGCCCGGAGCTGGTTCCTTACTTTATTATATTGGTATGATTACAAGGAATCTATTTCCAAATGATTGGAAAGATTTTAATTTTAAAAAAAAGATACAAACATCAAAACCACATTACATTGGTAATATGAAATAAAACATAATAGATAACAAAATAAATTTCTTAGGATCCTTGAAAACTTATTCAATTATCTCTTCTTTATAACCTGTGGAAAGGAAAAAAAATATAAGTGAGATCAAATTATTAGTATGGGTTAATTATTGTAGAAGAAATAATGAATCAATAATCCTAATTCACATGGAAAATAATTAAATGAGCACATATTCTATTTAAAAAATAATGTGATAATGAAATGAATCTGTAGATTTTTTCAAAGAGAAATTCTCTAGATTATAATAATAAATAAATTATGACTTTAGAAAATGAAAAAATTATTTGATGTAATATATCTGACACAAGAACCACTATCATAATATCATTCACAATATGGTATAATCTAGAGGTAAAAAATTCATTTAATTATAGCTTAATTGATTCATCCCATTAGGTTATTGATACATCTATGGGCTATATAAAACTAGGCCCCACCCATGTCTGCTCATCTAAATAATTTCTTATATATCAATTATTTTATTTAATTAATAAACAATGTTCTTTATCCTTAAAAATCAATATTGAGTAATTGATACAGATTTAATGTTATGTCCTCTGTTAATTAAATTAATTTAAAAGTAAAAACTATATGTAAAATTGACATATGGATTAGATAATAATAATATTTTTTATACAAGAAATATGGATATTTACGAGAAATTAAATTTTCAATCAAATATGATCATAAATAAATCATTGTGTAGTATATATTCCATTGGAAATAAATTATGTGTGTAGTATTAAAATATTCCTCCCTGAAGTGAATTTCAGCCGAAGTCCCTTACAAAATTAATATCATAGAAGCGAGAATTAATGAAATCAATGGAATAGGTATATTACCTATAAATCCATATAGAACAAGTCTAAATACAATATAAGATAACAAAGATTCATTTCACATATAATCATAACATTGAATAATTAACAAAGTAAAAGTTTCAACCTAATGAATGGAAATTGATTTATGAAATATATTACCAATTTGTAATTAATAAAATCATATGTCCCAAAAAAATTAATAATAAAATGATACATTGAATACCATTTAGTTAAATAGATTAATGATATAATATATCAATAATGTGTAACATGACATAAAATAAATATTTTATGAATAAGGCATATATCTCATAGAAATAAATGTAAGACGAGCAAAAAAATGTAAGACGAGAAATCCTTATCTTTCACTTATTTTTGGTCAAATGTTCTTTAACCTATGGTATAATAGTTTAAATAATGTCATTAATTTATTCAATAACCACATAAAAGTCTTTGATTTCATATATTATCCCCTTATATCATCTTATCTCTCATTTTATAGAAATATTTCATTATTACCCATGTTTTGGGTGTATACTAATTTGTTGTCCAATGCATGTTTTGTCATGTAAAAACCATTTATTGTGAATTGGATATAGTTTAATAATATATAGTATTATATTAAGGTCATATATATCATATTCAGTCATTATATTCACTTTTATAATCATTATTTACTAGTCTACATGGAAAATGAATCACATCACATTGTGGAGATAGTAGGATGTATGTACACATGAGCGATGGTATAATTACATTAATAGTGAAAGGGTAAGGAATTGTAGGATATAATAATTTAATAAAATTTTTATAATGTCGTAACTATCATATATATAAATAGTTTCAATCATTATTACCATCCATTTAAATCATTGATGAAAAACAAATTACACTACTGCATGGAGACTGTAAGTCATAAGTACACATGCACGTTGTATTTATTTTTCATAGGACATATAAAATGTGGAATATGGTTCTTCCATAATCTTAATAACATATTAGTATATTAATGATATGGTATTAGTTATGTTTTTAGGGAAACAACACACGAATAGAAATTAGTAGAGAAAATAGGCTTTAAAGAGTCAGTAAATATGGTTACCTCTCTTAATGAATCATCATTTGGATCTCCTCTTATAGAAAATTGGGATGTTCTTTTGAGGAGAAAATAACCTCTAAAACATATATAAGAAATATTTTAATATAAATGGGTATAGTTTGGTCATTCTAGAGGTATCAAAGTGGTGTTAATAAGTGAGGTAGGAGGTTCTCTTTTATAATTAAGGTGATATACACTTTCGTAAATCCTCAAATTACTAAAATATAATAAGGGTATTAGAGAGCCAAAGACTTATAAATAGCATATAAATGAATAGTGTATGAAATTTTACAGCATATATTTTCACATTTTTTCTTATTTAAAATTTTTAGGAATTTTAAATAATTTAATAAATATTAATTAATTAAAATATCATTATTTTTAAAATTGATACTATTCATTAAATTTAACATCGAATAAATCAAGACAAAGTGGTAATTATAAAAAAAATTCATTAAAACCTATGTATTATTATATATAGATCTAAAAAAATAAGTTACACACATTGTAACTTTTATGAACCTTCCTGAGTACCCTTGTAACCAGATAACCAAGTCGGCCCTGAGATAGACTGAAAAGTGTTCTTGATCCCTATATGTTGGTGACTAGCACCTGGCATCATACACCATGTAAGTGGGAATGATTTTTCCACAAATCATAGTGAAATTAAGACAAGCAATTCAATAGTCATATAAATGAAACTCTACTATGAGTAATGTTCTATAATAAAACATGGATTAAAAGCCCAAAGTACAATAACCAAAGTTCCAAATGAGGAGAAACATCCAAAGGTCCCTAAGGATAGAACTCACCATGACCAAGGTTCAACAGATGGATCCTCCTCCCTGAGATCTTTTCCCCTTCCCTAATCCTGGAATAAGAAACTCTGCAAACATCTAAATGAAAAAGTAAGTTGTGAGCTTATGCCTAATAGCATACCACCAAAGATTCCATAAAAAATGCAAAATATATATTATCAAAAGAAAATATTTCAATTTCCATAGTAAAATTTTTTGGCAATTCAAGAAAATATTTAAACAAAAATTTATATACAGTCTCAAAATGATGTAAACATACTTTAAAAGTGTATAATTTACATTAAAATATATTGAATATTTCAAAAACATTGGCTTACAAAAAACATTAACATAAAATAGTTTATGTAAATCTAGCATAGGAATGTAAATTAGTTTTTCAACATTGGCATATATTTATATGTCATATATAAATAAATAAGTGATAAACATGGTTGTGTGCCAAAAGATATGATAGTATTAAACAATTATAGGATTATAAACTCCCTAAGTGATCTCATAAAAATGAGTATACTCATATCCCCCTGACACTGGCCAAATATGCCTCGTCACCCTCCCATTGGGGATGTGATCCACCACATGTATGTTTTAGAATGTTATCATAGTGTTGATTGTATCCAAATAAATCATCAAATACCTAAGTCTTTCATGCACTCTAACCTGATGGGAAATTTATTTTTAGACTTCTTAAAATTCATTAAATCCAATTATTCTATTTCAAATATGTTAATTTTATTCCATTTAAAACCAAATTTGTTTTAATCAAAATCATTCCCTTTACAAAAGATAAAACCACTAGGATTCTGTCAAATCAATTTAATCCATTTTAACAAGTTTTAAATACATTCCAAACCATTTCTATATTTTTTACAATTCATTTCCACAATTAAATTCTCCAATTTAATTGAAAACTTTTCCATAAAATCCATAATTTAAATTACATAATTTGAATCCGTCAATTTTCATAAACACACCCCAATTCAATTGAATTGTGAGGTTTTCCAAATTTATGTTCCAAAACAATTTTAAATCTCCCAATTCACTGGAATCGAGTTTTTATCAATATAATTTATAGAAAATGTGAGAAATTTAATTAAAATAAGTAATTTAAATAAATCACTCCATTTAAGAATAATCAATTTGTCTAATCGGGATAGATCCTCCTACCACTTCCTAAAACTAAAAAATTACAAAGACACCTGTCATTGAGAATGAAGGTGTAGAAGACCTCAAAAACCAACCTAGAAGAAATATAACACACCACGGTGCATAGATCTATCAATTTAATGATGATCCATTGAAGACCCAATAGAGGAGAAAGAGATAAACATGAATAATGAGGGATATAAATTACTTTGAAAATACACTATAATTGAAATGGTGACTGAACGCCAATGGTATGGATCCGAGAATATTGCAAGGCTTCATGGTCGCCTGAGGAGAGCCTTAGGTCAAGGTAGAATAAATTGTAGAAGAAATAAAAGGAATAAGGTAGTCATACTGATTGTTTTAAAATTTTAGTCGGGTATTACACGATGTGTAATACCAATACACGTTGTGAAATTATTTTTTTATTTAACCATCGAAACGTGAACTTTTTTTCATTAAAACCCGATTTTCAAAGGTTAAAAAATCATCATTAATTTATCATGACATTTAATGACAACTCATGACATGTACCCATCATAGCATGAATCATTTCAAAAATTTCATGTAGGACTATTACACAACATGTAGTACAATTACACATCATGTAATGCTCTAGAAGACTGCATAAAAGCATTGTTCAATGTTAAATTCCAAAAAACGTTTACCTCAGTATTACAGGTATCCTCCCAATTCAAACTCAACCATTACCAAATAATCAAAAATTAAAACCATCACAAGGTTTAAGGTGTACATATTAGAGAGGAAACAGTATGCTACAACATTCCCACCATAAAAACTTTTTCTCCCAAAAAAGCCTATGAAGAAGCTTCTATTCAAAAAAATATGGGGGAAATGCTCTCTCATTAGTGCATGTTGTTCCCAAGTCTCATGATTATTGGAACCATGACACCAAAGAACATGAATAAAAGGTATCATCCTCCAATGACATACCTTGGTCTCAGAATCAAATACCATAACTGGATGCTCAGCCAGAGATAAATTAGGTTCAATCTCAAGATTACTCCATTACAACAAGTAAGATGGATCAGTGAGATAATTTCTCAATTTTGAGACATGTAATATGTTATTTATCGATGTCAGCTATAGTTGAAGTTATAAATTGTAAGTAACTATTCCTAAAAAATCAATAACCTTAAAAGGTCCCACAAAACGAGGAGAAAGTTTCCCTTTCCTCTCAAGCCATCGATAACCCAACCAGGGTGAAACATTCAAGAACACTTGATCTCCAATTGAAAACTCCAAAGTTATGTGATTTAGATCAACATAAGACATATATGGGCACTATGTTATCAACATTTTGTTTGGTGAATTAGCTAAATAGTAGCTACCGTCTCTTACACAAAAATCAATCTTAACCAAGGGACTTTCACCAACCTCTAACCAGAACAATAAAGATTTACATATCAGAACATATAAGGCCTCAAAAGGATCCATCCTAATCGTGGAATGGTAATTATTGTTATAAGATAATTCAACCAGCCAAAAGTGATCATCCTAAGCCCTTCTATAATCGAGAACATAGGCGTGAATCATATCATCATGAATCTATATAGATCACTCAATTTGGGCATTTGATTGTAGATAGTAGGCCATGCACAAAGAAACATGAGATCATAGTGCTTCTTGAAGACCTCTTCAAAAATGATAATTAAATCAAGGATCCCTACCAGAGACTATATCATATAGAACTCCATGGAAATGAAAAATATATTTCACATAAAGATTTCCCAACTCCTCAACTTTCATTGTATCATGAATGGGTATAAAATAATCCAACTTGGTCAGTATGTCGATCAAAACCCATATCTAATTTTTATTCAACTATGTATAGGGAAACCTAGCCACAATATTCATATAGATTTAATCCCATGTACAAGTATAGATAGGAAGTGGCTAATGTAAACCTGAAGGTGTATGGTGATCGTAATTAACCCGGTGGCACATATAGAAATGCGAGACAAACTCGGAAATTTATCACCTCAACCTTGGCCAATATAACTTCCACATATCACAGAACATTTTTGTGGTTCTTGGGGGCACTTTCCACTTTGAATTATGACACCCCCCCCCCATAAAAACCTTCATGTCCATTAAAGGCACAACGATTCAATTCTGATAGAATAGAAAACCCTCATTGGTGAAAGACCACTGGTCAACCATCTCTACACCATAAAGAGAGTCCCTAATGATTCACAATTCATCATCAACAAGTTGATCTTGAATAATCATCTTAATAAGAGTAGATGATAATTGAATGTTGGATAAATAAACTCCAACCCCTTCCTATTGAACTCTGATATGCAACTGTGTATGGAGTTCCATCAAATTCCACTCATTGGAAGACTATTTCACTTCCTATGTTGGAAGTTTTATGTTTAACAAGTCTACAATGAAATTCCCTTTCACTGGGGTAAAGGTGATGTCATAGTCGAATGACTACATCTACTCCACCCAAGTCCTTTTGTGAAGATTCCAATATTTTTGAGAGAATATAAAACTCAAGATTTTGTGGTCTAAAAAAATGTTAAACCTTTCACCATAAAGTCAATTCCTCAAAATCTTAAGAGTGTTCATTACACCTGAAATTTAAATATCATAGGTATATTAATTATTCTAGTGTGGCTGAAGTTGATGAGATACATAAGCAACTACATGGTCGCCCGACATAAGAACATAGCCAAAGCATGAACCTGATGCATCTCAAAAGACCACATATCCCTACCAGGCCTCGGGATGAGTCACCCCAGTGCAGTAGTCAAAAGATGTTTCAGCTCAACAAAAGAATTATGAAATTTATCATCCCAAACAAAATTCATCCCCTTTCGACTTATATGATTCATTAGAGAATCTAACATTGATAATTCCTTCACAAACCTATGGTAATATCTGGCTAAGCCCATGAATCCCCAAATATGGAAGAAATTCCATGGTTAATCCCAAGACATAACAGCCTTCACCTTTTTAGGATCAACTGATATACCCTATTAAAACACCAAATATCCCAAGAATTTCACTTCCTGAATAGATAAATAACACATTGAAATCATGGAATAGAGGAATTGATTAGTCATCAAACTCAAAACTATTCTTAGATGATGCACATGTTCCTTATCAGATTTAGAGTAAACAAGGATGTCGTCCACAATGACCACCACAAAAGTATCCAGATACTCGTGGAAGATCTTTTTCATTAAATCCATGAAAACTATAGGATAATTTGTTAGACCAAAGGGAATAACCTGGTACACATAATGGTAATACCTTCTCTGAAAGGTAGTATTTTGAATTTCAGATTCTTTTATCCTCAACTGATGGTAACCATACCAAAGATAGATCTTTGAATGCTACTTCACACCTTTCAGATGATCAAACCGATCATTGATCCATTGAAACATATACTTGTTATTTATCATGACTTAATTGTGTTTCTAATAATCAACACATATGTGAAAAGATACATCAACCTTTTTAGCGAAGAGAATTGGTGCCTCCCAAGGTGACACACTGGGGAATATAAAGGGTTTCTTGATATGATCGCCCAACTGGGACTTCAGCACTTTTAGTTCCACTGGTGCTCTGTGGTAGGAGGGAATTGAAACTGGTTGAGTACAATGAATTAATTTAATGGGGAATTAAACATACCTTTCCAGTGGGAGACCAGAGAAATACAAAAGAAACAGATCGGTAATCTCAACGATGACTAGAGGTAGATCATTATCAATAATTCCCACTCGAGATAAAAGTTTATCGCTGATATCACATTACCAAACTCTAGGTAATAAAGTTCTGCTCTGCTAGACCATGGGTCACAATCTCTTTCAAAGCAAAGAGATGCACCACTGTTTGGGGTAAATTAGACCCATTTAAGATAACAATCAATACAATATTTATAATAAATGAGCCAATCCATCCTGAATATGACGTAAAGAGATTTCATGTTGAGAACCATAAAACTCCAAGCAATCTCGGGATCTGAAAGATAGAAGATACAAGTAGGACAATGAAGACAATTATCCCTCTTCATACTAAGGGGTGTAGTAATATCCATTGCAAAAGATAGTTTCTCCTTTTTAATATTAATAATATTTACTATATGGGTTTAAATAAACGAATGAGATGCACCAAAATAAAATCGATAAATCTCTAATGATGATGCTACATTAATGGTACCTCTCATATTCACTGAACCTGCATCTACTTCTTCTAGATACTCTTATACTACATGAAGAATCGTTTTCCTAGTTGCCTAGGGACAAAACCCTTTTGTACGTGAAGCATCTAGTTTCCCCAGACTTGTATGAGGATCTGATGATCCTTTTCCACTAATTGGAGTTTATAACTGATGGAATAGTCTCTATAAATTCTTTAAACATCTACATGATCTATAGTTATTGGTGTTTTCAACGTAAACCCTCTTATAATGTCCTAGCATGCCAAAATGTTATCAAGTAAAATAACATCCTCCTAGTGCTGTAAGGGGTCTGGAATTACTCTTCCACTGAGAATTATTGTGAGAATCACCAAACTTCCTTTTTCCTTGTAAGGAACTAACATTTCTACTAGGGGAAAATGAAACTTCTGATAATATTAACTTTTCAGTATGTTCCATCTCAACCATCATCGAGCAATCCATCACAATAGCATAAGTGGGTATTTCAGAAAGCAAAAATGATAGCATATATCTAATAGAAGTACAAACCTAAATTTTCGAGATTTTATCCCCTCATTATACACAATCTCAAGAGAAAACAACACCAACTCAGCAATGTGATGGGAGTACCCATTTACAGTTTTGTCAGATTGCTCATGCTTGAAAAACTCTATACCCTTGGCCATCAATATTAACTTTGGATAGAACTTTTTAGTGAAGAGAACCATGAATTATTTACACTCTATGAACACATACTTCCCTTTTGTCACCATCGAGTCCCACCATCTCTTATTTGGTCCTTCTATCCCAAAGGTGGAACACTTTTCCTTGATCGCGTATGGTGTTTCCCATAACTAAAACTAATGTTCTATCTTGCTGAACTATTCCTCAGCATGTTGAGGATCAGTAGAGACTTTGAATAATGGTGGCCTCTAGAATAGAAAATGTTGAGAACCATTTCATATAAAATCCCCCTGAGTATATATAGTGGGATCCTGAATGTGGACCTAAGGTGATGCATGTCCCAAAGCTTGGATAGTGCACAAAATCTTCTCAACTAGATTTCAGTCCACTAAAGGATTTGATCACCATGGTTCAAAATAAAATTCTTCTTGGATCTGATTTTCACACCCTCTTAAAGGCATGATACTATAAAACATCAACTAAAATCATTGAAGAAATTATATTTACACTCTAAATGAGCAACAGGGGAAATTATTCCCAAGAGATGGAACAACCAGATTTTGATTACACTCTATGAAAATCAGAATATGGAAAGGTCTAAAACTAATCTATAAGAAGGCCTACCATAACCACCCATGTATGCTTACAGTTAATTTTGTTAAGATTTGTCCAAACACTCAATCTAAACTACCTCCTATGTCCCAACAAGATTTCAAAAATTTATACTAACTTCAAGGAAGAAGCTCAAAAAATTACCTTGATACCACTTTTTCAAGAACTAGCTCGGGTACCCTAGTAACTGGATAACCAAGCCAACCTTGACATATTTAAAAATGTGTTCTTGATCCCCATGGGTTGTTGACTAGCATCTGGCATCATACAACTTGCTAGTTCAAACAAATTTGACACAAATTATTGAGGAAGTAGGACTAGAACATAAATATTTATATAAAAGAAACTCCACATGGAGTATTGTTACAAAATAAAACAACACGGAAAAGGACTAAAGTATTAAAACCAAATTACCAAATGTGGAAAAAACATCCCAAGGATCCTAAGTAGATAACTCAGCATGACTAAGTTTCAATAGCTAGATCCTCTCCCAAGAGATCATTTCCCCTCGCTCAAACCTCGAATAAGAATTTCTACATACACCCAAAGAAAAAAGTAGGGTGTTACCCTATGCCTAGTTGGATTCAACCAAAGATTACATAATAGATTCCAAATATAGATTATCCAAAAAAAAAAAAATTTA
Organism: Viscum album; assembly: GCA_963277665.1. Classification (NCBI taxonomy): domain Eukaryota; kingdom Viridiplantae; phylum Streptophyta; class Magnoliopsida; order Santalales; family Viscaceae; genus Viscum; species Viscum album. Next base: position 725,842,266 of record OY728126.1, on the reverse strand, counting down.
AATATAAAAAACTTTTTAAATTTCAAATCATATTTAATCAAAACATTTTATATAGTTTCGAAATGATGGAAAAATAGTTTTAAATCACAAGCTTTACTTTAAAATAGAAGGAATATTTCAAAAATAATGGCTTAAATAAAATAGTTACATAAAATTGTTTATGTACATAGATAAAAGGCATGTAAAGCAATTTTAAAACATCGGCATACATTAATATCTCATATATAAATAAACAAACGAGCAACAAAATCAACTACCAAAAGGCAAAATCGTATGATCTAGCTATTGGATTCCATACTCTCTAAGTGATCTCTAAAAAATGAGTATAATTGCATTACCCTAACACTAGCTAGGGTGACTCATCGCCCTCCAATTATGGATGTGACCAGTTGATAGTATTTTTTACAATGTTGTAATTTCGTATAGTGTATCCCAATAACTCACCAACTACCTAAGTCTTGTGTGTGATCTTACATGAGGAGAAATTTATTTTAAGGCTACGTAGAATACAATGAATCCCATTCTCCCATTTGAAAAAAAGCAATCTCATTCAATCTAAAACCAAAACAGGTTTTAAAAACAGGCTCTTCCTACAAGATAAAACCACTGGGTTTCTATCAAATCATTTTAATCTATTTTCACAAGTTTGAAATTCATTCAAAACTAATTACGCCACATCCACAATTCATTTTAAAAAATAATTTCCACAATTTAATTAAAAAATATAATTCAAAACATTTCCCTCAAATGCACAATTTAAATTCACCAATTTCTATAAACACGCCCCAATTAAATGAAATTGTGGGTTTTCTAAATTTACGTGCCAAAAACATTTCAAATATACTAATTCACTAGAATTGGATTTTATCAATTTAATTAAAAAAATTATCAATTTAATTTAAATAGAAAATTGAAATAAATTATGTAATTTATGAATAATAAATTTGGCTAATCTGGATAGAACCACCTACCTCTTCCTAAAACTCAAAACTCACAATGTCACTCATCAACGAGAACCAAGGTATAGAAGTCCTTCAAACTAAACCTAGAAGAAAGATCCAAAACCATAGGGAATAGATCCATCAATTCCAAAATTCTACATTAAATTCCTAACAGTGTAGAATGATAAAAACTTGATGAATGAGAGAGAGCACATACCCTGGAATCACATCGTAGGTGAAATGATGACTGAATGCCAAAGGGGTGGATCTAGGATGGTTGGATGGCTTCAAGGTCGCCTGGGGAGATCCTTAGATAATGGGGGAAAGAACTGATGAGGATAAAAAAGGAATTATCCATACACACTACATGTTTTAAAAATGTACTTAGAGTATTACATGACATGTAATACCAATACACATTGTGAAATTACTAGGTTTTTTAACTATCGAAACGCAAATTGTTTTTCATTAAAACCCGACACTATGAGTTTAAAAACCAGTCGTTAATTCATCAAGACGTGTAATGACTACTCACAACATGTACCCATAATAGTGTGAATCAATTCACAACTTCTATGTAGGACCATTACATGATGTGTAGTACTGTTAAACAACATGTACTACTCTGTCAGTCTATAGAAAAGCATTGTTAAAGGTGAAAGTCCAGCAAACCTCTAACTTCCCCATTATTGGTATCCTCTCGATTCAAGCTCAACCCTTACCTACTCAATGAAAATTAAAACCATTAAAATGATTAATTTCTACCTTTTAGATTGGTTACAGGATATTACAGTAATATTCAAATTGTCAAAAAAATCATTTATTTTATTTTTTGTTTATTAAATAAATAATGTATAAGAATTTCACAAGAATTTAATGTAATTATATAATTTATAAAAATTAAATACTGATTTTTAAAATTAAAATAATTTAGTTAAGATAAAAATTTATATGTAGTATTTTTCATATATTGATTTTATTCCTTTATTGACACATAAAAAATATTAAATACTTAGATAGTTCCATTTTTAATTATCATTGATTTAAATAATATACAAGTTATCTTTATGTAAAATTTTCCATTAAATAACTAAAATTATATATTAAGGTTATATAGGTTGACTCATATTCATACAATAATTTTAGTACAATTTTAGGTCAGGATTATACACTTATCTTTTGGTTTTACACTTATTTATCCACTTTAACTCTTATTGTAACAACACGGGTTTTTTCTCATTGAGGGTTAATATATTTAATATAAAATTAAAAAATACACCTAAATAGTTAATTGATGAAATTTAAAGAAAATATACCAATATTGTTTCTGTTTTTATTGGTTTTTAATAATTTTATATCATTTAATAAAATATTATTTATTTTAAAATATCATTAATGTCAATTTTGACACTATTATTTACTTTGACTTTTATAAATATCTATACAATAAGATATCTTCAATCCAACTATTTTAATACATCTATAATTTGTCTTGTTAATCTAGGGAATTTTTGGATGGCATTAATTACCTAAAATTATATTTATTTTAAAATTTGTAATATCATTTATTTGATATTTATATTAGTAAAATAACTATTGCATCATTATTGTGGATGAATTTAAAGTAGTTATTACTTCATTAAAAATTAAAAAAAAAATTATGATGAAGGTAAATATTTTATAAAATAAATGACTATTAATGGTCAATCATATCTTCTGGATGACCACATAATAAAAATTTTATACTTATTAAAATCCACAGTATGACATATTTGACATTTCATTAACAAAAATACTATAGGGGAATTTATGCCATACATCTGTCTCATAAAGGTCTTAAATTAATTACAAGGATTATTTGGGTTCACACTCACTCATGCAATAAAATTTGGACAATTTTTTGGGTATTTTTATGATCCTTATCATAATTATTTTTAACCTTAATTACATGATTTACCCTTAAAAGTTGTAAGAAAAATTTCTAAGATGACAATTGATAATTTTGAAACATAAAATTGAAATATTTCATAAATTTAAACAATATTATTCAAAATATGAAATATTTTTTTAAAATTCAAAACATGTATTTGTATAAAATTAATTTAAAATTAATCTCGTAGACCGGGTGATAAAGTAGGTTTCTAAAATGAAAAGGGTCAAAAGTTTTCTGAGTTTTTATTTATAAATTAAATATAAAAACCATTTAAATACCTTAATTAGATTAATATATGTATAATTTATCTAATTTTACTTTAAAACTAATTTTAAATATAATTTAACATTAAAAAATATTTACATGTAAAGTCAGTTTTCAATTAAAATGTTGCAATGTCACATTGTTCATCAAAAAAAGAATGTTGTCTGAAAAATACAAAAAATTCACCCTAATATAATTATGGCAGTACATATTCAAAAATAAAGTTTTTTTATCAAATAAAATTTATAAAAGTGTCAATTTTTTTTAAAAATATTATCCATTAAATAGAGAAACAATGCCTTTAAAAATATAGTTTTTATGCAAAAAATTGTATTTTTTATTATCTTATAAACATAACACCTATTTTATTAATTTATAAAAAAAATTGAATATATAAATTTCGTGATTTGGTTAATTTTATCCATTCTTAAAAATTTAAAGTCTCGGTTATAATGATCATATAATAATTTTTCATTTTTGTAAGTTTGGTGTTACCTACAACCTAAGTTATCAAAGAGATTAAATTTAAAAAGTTACATTCCATAAAATCCAGGGGTGTTACACCTTTTTTTGTTCCATCTATAAAAATTTATAAACATCACTTAGGTTTACATGTGAACTATCATCTCTATATAGTGGTGCAACTAATTTTACATCACTTCTTTATAGGAATTGTTTTAATTATGATTATAAATAATATATATGATTTAGATATATATATATATCATAATTTTAATTATGTATATTAATAAACCATGATCAATTTAAATGGACTATAATGTTCAAACTAAAATATTGACAGAAAACAAAGTAGTTAACACCCAAAATTATGATGATATTGAATGAATATTAATGAATGGGTGATAAGACTTCATTCGTAAATCATATAGGTATTATAGGTATTATTATTCTTTTTTTATATAATTATAATAAATTTAAATTTATTATACATGAAGTTAGATCTCTTATGAATAATGATGAACATGATGTATGTGTTTAGTGTTACAACCTCATTTTTTCCTTGATTATTTAATCATAAATTTTTGATGAAGAAATTATATGATCTATCCCTCACAAATAACATTTCTTTTATTCATATATAGTTAATTTTAGATTACATTTGTTCCTATCATTTTACACTCTATATGTAATCAATATTCCAAAAGATTATTTTTTATGAAAATTGACATTATTTTTCTCTTCGATTGGGAATATTTCTTTCCATGTACATATTTTCTTCAAAATGACATCAATAATTATTTTAATGTTCTAAAAATGTTGTGTAATGTTTTTTTATCTAAATTTTACGTTATTTGCCATTATTTAAGAATAATATTTTATCATTTTCAAAATGGGGTACTTTTAACATTATACAAAAAATATTAGTGGAATTTTTATTTTAAAATGTATAACATAAATTTATTTCACCATCATTATGAATACTCGTTTATTTAAAGATTCATTTCTATTTTTTATTAATTCTTTTCAAATAAAATTTTTTCCTTGTTGTTTTATAAATTTTTAGATTCTTAATAATTGATTACAAATTAAATGTATATTTTCCTCAAGAAATGTTCTTTTGATATTTTAAAGGATATTTTACCTATAAGAAAAGTATTTGATGTTTATTATGATTTACTACGTATATGATTCAATGTTGTGATATTTATTAAATATTCATGTAGTTTATGATTTTGATGATGAAATGTGTATGAAAATTTTATCCTTTCCATGGGTTATAATTTTAGGATATGATTGATATTTTATTTAATTATTGTACCTATATATGTGGGTTTTATTATGTGACAGGTGAGAAAAAAATAATATATCCTTTCAATAGGTTGTGTAAATATTGATATATCATTTGAAAATAAGAACATGAATGAGGGGTTAACCCAAATCACTATAAGACTTTGTCTACTAAGATGGTATTCTGAGTAAACATTGACAAAGGAAATAATAGAATGGGAAGTGAAACAAAATCCTCTATAATAGTCTTTGTAGTGATCCTTGACTATGAAAATGAGTTTATATTCTTATATGTATGCCATAAACTTATTTTTCATTCTTATGATATGTTTTCCTAGATCAATATTTATTATTGATTATTTATAAATCTTATGTCTTATGTCTTTTTATTAATAAATAATTATGTCCTTTTCATTATTATGTTCTATGAATTTATGGGTATTATTTCATTTTATTTAGCTTCTGTTATCATACCCAATGCTTATCTTATGCTCAGTTATGACCATTGATTGATATATATTATGTGAATCAATTTCAAGTATCTGAAATAACATTTTTACAACATTACCCTCCCTGTGTTATAAATAATGGTTTTATGTATCTTATGACTATGAAGGTTTTTTATAGTTACAAACTTAATAGGAAATTATGTAGATCATTTAAATTGTAGTTTTTCATGTATCTATATTTCCAAAGAAACAAAAAAAATATTTTTGAAAGGATCATATTGATTAGTAAGGAATATTTCCCCTATTAAAATGTAGAATTTATTTATTTAATGTTTAGTTCAACATAGACCTCTTGGGAAACAAAAGGTATCTCACAACAATTGTTGAAGAGAATATGGTGGAACATGAATGGAAGAATGATTCCCGTGAAAAAAAGTCTATAGATGATTACTAAGGGCATGGTTCTCAATGTGTTGCAGTTAAAAACTGAATGGTTTTTTCTTCAAGACATGTGTATATATATATTTTTCAATTGAGTATAAAAAACTAAAATATGTTCCTTGACATGAATGGATTTTATATAAGTTTTAAAATATTATTATTGAGATTTTTTTGTCATTTTTAAAGTCTATAACATCATAAATTCTATGAAATATAAGGGATTCACATTTAACAGAAGATACAAAAGTGGTATGATTTATGTATGAATGTTGGTAATATAAAACAAATGTATATTGAAAGGAAATTATATATCTCTCTCTAATTTATTGGGTTGATTCTAGATATCTTAAGGAAATAAAAAGTTAACAAATAAGGTGTCCCATTATTTTCAGTTATCTTTATAACTTTAACAGAGTAGTGAATATGAGAAAATTAAAAAATGGGTTATATTTTCATTTCCATTATTTAAAGAATAAAAATATCACACCATGATGAGAATTTAGTTCTCTAGTGTAATAGAGTAGTGATCAGTCCATATGTTAATTTTAGGGAACATGGAAAGCATGTGAGACTGCTCCTAGCATGTAAAATTAATGTAGTGATATTTTATTGTATTTGGTTCATTGGAACTATAATATCCTCAACATTCAATATCTATTTTTTAATAATAAGGTATATTTTATTTTTTTTCTCCCTTGGATGTGTGCATTATATGAAAATAGATTTTTTAGTTAGTCTTTAGAGGTTGTAGAAATAAGTGGTTATATAGTGGAAAAAACTAGGCCATCGACTGGCTGGTAGGTTTAACCAACCATTCATTGGAACTTTTGGTAGGATATTAATTATTTTAGGTCCCATTGGTCCACCACTGGTTGTGGTGGAATGCCTTCATTCTGACAGGAAAATTGGCTCATCAGTAGTTCCACCAACTCACCAGCGAGGCCAACTTGCCTACTTGTGATGGTCATATTTGTGTATAACTAAGGTCATTTTGGTCATTTTTCTATAATATGTATATTAAATTCACCCTCACTCTAATTTGACCAATATTCCTCTAGAACCTCATAGATATCACTTGCTTGGTGCTCTTGGATTCATGTTCCTATCCACTAGGGTGCTTCAAATCAAGAACAATCTGAAGGCATCCAGTAAGGTAAGATTTATCTATTCTATATCTAATTATCCAAAAAAATTTATAATTTATATAAGATCTAATATATATTATCTAGATATATGAACATATAATTTATGTAATGGGGTTCATTCTTTATTGATATATCCAAGTTTGATCATAAAATTAGGTGACCTCTCTTCAATCAAACCTAGATCTTTCATTAGAGATGAATATATTATGGTAATTTGATATATGTTTCATCTCCTAGAATGATCTCTTCCATGAATCTCGTTATTAAATATCCTATTATGATGAATTTTGTGTTATTTTAGTGAATATATGTGTGAGGTCATGATCCATGTATCATCCATCGATTGATCTTGTAAATTTGAGTGAACATTCTAATGGTGGGAAGTCCTTAAAATCTTGGTATTTATTATGATGTTTTTTTTACTTTCTTGAATTGTGTGTATATACCCAGTGTTGATATAATTACATGATATGGTATTTTGGCATGTGCGGTTAGCACGTGAGACCATTTTTTATTTCTTGTGTGTTCTTTAATATGTCATACCATGTATGGGTTTATTTCATATCAATGGAGTATTTTATATTCCATACTTTTTCTTTAGAGTTTTATACCTTCAATATGTACAATTTAATAGTCTCTATGATATATATTGTAATATATTATTCGTTGTTATATATTTCCTTACATGTGTAATTTTTCATTGTCGGTGGGATCTTTATTTCAATTTTAATGTTGACAGGTGGCCCAGATGGATTTAGACGAACACTTTCAAGGGTAGTTTATAGGGATGAAACATAACTTCTTGCTCTTTATATAGGATGGATAACTCTAGATCAAGGAAAGTGATTATCTCATTATAGGATAATGTCATATTCTATTGGGAATTTATCTATATGATATCATGTTATCCTAAATGGGAATATCATTTTATATGTATAGAGTTCTATTTATTTGGCTATAACTAGAATGTGTACCATCAGAGAAAATCAGGTAGTCATGATTCATGGGTGACAGTTTCCATTAATGGTGGGTGTGGATTTGTTACTTAATGTAAAAAAATGTATCATCATAATGGTGGTTTAAGTTATATAGAATAAATTATGTCTTTCAAATACCATTTATGAGATTATTCTTATATGGAATCGAAGACGATACAGTTATGGTTCTTGGAATCCTTCTTGCACAAGATGACTTGGTATTTGATTGTTTGTGTTATTATTTTTGAAATTACATTTACATCATGACATCGACATCTATGTATAGTCAGTGTACTACTAGTTTATACTCAAACCCTTCACAGTTACCTCATTATGTATATAGACTTCATGATTATTGATCTAGAGAATTTAAAGGGCCAAGATAGTTGTTTCTGAGGATGATGGTGTTTTGATATGGATTTTATACCAAGAGATTCTGGATAGAGTGTTATAAAATGTAGTTGGAATATTATTTTCCATTATTTTATACTTTTCTATTCTAGGGTGAGGTATAAAGTGGATTTTTTATGTAGAAATCGGGTAGGTTTGTTACCATGTACCAATCTAGATCATGGTTAGTATTCCTATAAGTTACTATGATGGAATATTTGTTATTGATATGGAATTATAGTTTGATGTTGATCCTGGGTATGTTGTGATGTTATAATTTAATGGATTTGGGAGTGTTCATGCATCATAAATATGAACATAGGTTAATAATTCAAGTACATACTTCTTGTTACTATATAATAGATCTTAGGTTTAATGTATTAGGTTATGCTTCATGTTCGGTGATATATCTATATTCTATGTTTTGTTTGCATTACATAGGTGAAATCATGAAATTTAATATGTTTGGAATATATATGATAGAGTAAATAGTGTAGGTGCATAGGTCTGGGTTGAGCATTGGGTAAAACTAGTAAGGTTACACCTTATGTGTGGGTATCACTTAAGATATACCTTCCTATATAAATACCATGTGGGTTCATTATAACTTCATAAGTTGTACTTTTATGAAATTTACCATATTTTACAAAATGTTCATTTGGAATCTAAGAAAAATTACATCTTGGGGATGCTAAATTGGTTATCATGGATTAGTATGTTTGAATAATTCCATAAGGGAGGACACACTAGTTTATCCAACAACTATAGAAGATGATGTAGCTATATATTCTCCCACACTCGCTTTGGTGATCCCAAAACAATCTTTCCTTGTTTGGAGTCATCCAGACTATTTATGAAGATGGAATAAGAATATTGAATATCATGGATGAATATTACACTGATTTTAAACTCCAACATTGAATGGAGATGTCTTGGGCAATTTTAAATGATATTCAGTTTCAGGTTATTTAGGTGAAAAAGAGTGTTTGACCAAGGTCATCTCTCAAAGAAGGAAGTAATTTAAAACAACATATTGATTGTATTTTGAAAATGAAATTTAATAACATAAACACATTACTTTATTAGAATTTGAGGGTTGTTTATCATTTATAAAATTATAATTACTTTGCTGGAATAAGGTTTCATTTTTTTTAATTTTGAAATAAAGAAAGATTAAAAAGACACAACAAGAATATGTTTTTTAGAAAATATTTTATAAGGAATAATCAATCTCAAATCTACCTCTTCACGTACTTATTAATAATTATAATTTAAATTAATCTAAAATTAAATATAATCCTCTTATTTTCTAACCCTCAAACCCTATGAGTGTTAACTTTACCACAAATTAGAAAATAGTTAAACCTAGGCTAGCGCCGGAACATGAAATCACAGCACCCTGGTTTGATTGTCATTCTAAGGATAGATTATGGTCTGTGGTGAATTTTTCCACATACCCACTCTATAAATGATGTTTCATTGATCTTATAGATAATATTTTACTCTTCATATTTACCTTTTGTGGTCTTCTTATATCGATTAAGTTTGCGCTCTCACAATTTACACAAATTATCGACCTTTTGTGTTTTTGTGTTGATTGTTCAATACCTTACTTAGTTTATTCAAATTTAAAAACACAATTCATGGATCATATCAATTGAATTATAGTTTCTCATTTTTTCAAAATAAATTAATGAAGATAGTAAGAGGTAGATCAATTACTAAGAAAACTATACTTTCATGGGTAGTGTAGTCATCAGAGAAACGAATTGTGTTTGCATAGGTTTAGAGAGGGTATAACCCAATATAATTTCTACTATTGAGTTCCATCCCAAAGAGGGAAATTTAATAAGAAGATAATTGAACAAAATATAAAAAATCATAAGGAAGTAATTTATAACTAAGAAATATATTATGAAAACACAAACATTACAATGCGAAGAAGAAGAAGAAGTCTTCGATGAAGGGATCCTTGATTATATAGAAAACCTTATTGAATTTCCTAGATAATTGGAGTGAAACCACTTCTCCTCTCCCCTAAAATTTTTAATTCACATTCTCCACCACTGAAAATGTGAAAAACACCAACTTATATAGTGGATGGTTGGCAAGGATTAAAGAGGCTTCAAGTGTGAATGAGAAAATTTGGTAAAATATATTAATCTAAATTGAAATGATTATTTTACCCTCTAAACAAGTAAACCAGCTATCCATACAGAAATATGGTTTGTCTGAAAATTAATCTTATATATCCTATAAAACATTCGTCCTAATACAAGAATGGATAAAGATGCTATGGCCCAAATACAAATCCAATGCCCAATCTAGAGATTCAAGACCAACTTTGACATCATGGACCATTTTCACAAACCATATTTATGATTTAACTCATATGTTCTTAATAAAAGTTGTATACAATTTTGTTAGGAACACATTTAAAAAATATTATGTTCAAATAATTCAAATAAAATATTTTCTGTTCAAAATACTACAGTGGTTTTTGAAAGGGTAAAACTGGAATTTTCGTCAAATTTTCAAATGAATGATATAACCCAAATATTCCTTAAATGAACATAGTTACCACAATTTAAGGAAATTATATTAATTATTATGAATAAAATATTCAATAAAATTTTGTTTTACCAACTCCCACACCCTTACCCATTTTCACTCTTGGTCAAAACCTCATATAATGTATTCCATAAAATTTTGACAAGTAAACATCAATATCAAATAAAAAAATAGATGTCATTGATATCCAACAATTCCACACCAAGAAAAAAAGATATAATGTATCCTAAAAAACCATTATTTACATTTCTCCATCCATATCATTCAATATATTTCCTCTTCATTCCCATTCCCATGAACACAAAACACTTACCTCACTTGAATTTTCTCTTATCACACAAATGTCAATTTTTCAGCAATGTCTATCCCATCCAAACTCATACAAGGGTCACCATAGGATTGATAAATTCCTATATCTATACCTTATGTGAGTCAATGAAATATGATTATAATGATAACATTACATGGTTGTTTTTTGGATTTCAGTTGGTTGGATTTAGATGTGAAAAATTTTGAAGCTGGATGAGGTGGGCTTGACTCTTTTAAAAGAAAAACTGCATTATTCTAATTTTGACTCAATTATGGTGTCCTCCTCACTCCCCTTAGTATTAATTCAGCTCCATAATCTTAAAAAACATGGATATTTTACACCAATCATCTATTCAATAAAAAATATCAATCTCCCCAAACATATTTTTATGAAGGCTCTGGATAGGCACAACTTTCATTCTTCATTGGAAGCTCTAGAAATGCACAACTTCTTGGATCATGAAATCTCTAGAAATAAATAGATTTCAACAGAATGATTTTTTTCAAAACCAAACACATCTCTTAATAATTTAATTTTCCACCCAAAGTATCACAAAATGTGGTATCACATCACAAAACAGTTTCTTACACACTTAAGTTCAACTAGATTATGCAACTTCACTTCCAGATTTGGTTGGATAGTAAAAATAGGCTTGTAATGTGGATAAAATAATAGGTTGTTCATGGATTCTAAGGTCTAAAAGGATTAAATGTTCTTGGTAGGTCATTATAAAAATGATTATTTGAAATAGGTTCTTTAATACAAAACAAATTCCTCAAACATTTAAAACACAAGGGCCTCAGACCCTCAAGTTTTGATACTAATAAATCAAATTAGGGTGAAATCAAGCATGGTTTGGTTATCTAAAGAAGTGAGGTGAATTTAAAATAATATAAAAATAATGGTTCAAAAGCCTCATAGGAAAGTGATTTCAAATATAATGACAGTGAGACATGGTAGGGGATTCAAAATTCAATGTACATTTCATGGAATTACTAAAGATTGTAACTTAAAAGAATGTCATTTCATCATTCATTTAAGCTCAGTTTCATGGGATAAATTATTGAACATGTTGATATGGATTTCTAAATGGCCATGAGAATCATTTTTTCTCAAAAGTTTCAGAAACACACAAAATTTTAAAAATATCAACCTTTTTTTTGAAAAATAGAAAAACAATTGAAATTACTAAACTAAAATGTTCCCTCACCCACACATAAAGTTTTTCATTGTCCTCAATGTGAACCCATGAGACAATATGTTTTCATGAAATAACAAATTTTAAATATGAAAAATAATATAAAAGTGAAAATGTTGGGAACAGCCTGATATTCTCAAGTGATGATGGGGTTATGCAGTATTATGAAATCCACTGCATCCATAGAAATTCCCTCAATGTATTTCTTCAAACATTGCTCTTTGACTGTAATGCATCATCCAGTTTCCTCTTGTGTAATCTCTACTACACCATAAATAAAACAATTAGACATAATATAAGCACCAAACCATCTATAATGAAACTACCATGAATTAGATTTAGTCGTGAGCTGTAGATTAAGACATTCTCTCAAACATGAAATACCCTCTTTGGACCATTCTATCATGATCTACTTTTTATCTTTTGTTGTATAACCTTGAGTTCTTATATATTGAAAATAAAATCTCCTCAGGCTCTTGCACTTGTATCTTCCTTTGGACTGCAACTTTGGCTAAAGTCATGTTGGATTTATTTGTATCCCAATATGCCTGATGATCGATATCCACAGGAAGATTACATACTTTCCCAACAACAATTAAAAATGGGGACATACAAATGGGTGTCATGTATTTTATCCTGTAATACAATAATGAATCATCCAATTGTTTTCTCCAATCCTTCCTATTCGGTTGCATGGTTTTGTTGGAGTTGGTGGTCTAGAACCAACTACTTTTTACTTTATTCATTAAATAAAAACCTTATCACATCTTGATTGTTCTTCTGCGTGACATTTCATGTGATAATGTCATAAGGACAGCTGTTGCATTAAAGGGTCGTAGCAGATCCCTGCTATGATGAGAACCCGGAAGTGCCATAACACTATTCTTTAATGTATGTTCTATGGCTGAATGATATTATTTGAGGGACACAAATAATACAAGTCATTAGGGGTGAGGACTCATAAAACTTTGAGGCACCTTCTCATGGTCTGCGCCCTTGGTAATATCCAGGAGAATATTATGAGAATGAGACCCGCCAGTAGGAAATCCACATTTCATAGTGTCATTGGATGTTCCTATCTGCGGACGTGTGTATTGGTCCTTAGACTTTATGATTATTATTAATGGGAATTACAACTTGAACACTTAGATGTATTGATGAAAAATGTGACGACACACTGTTCGCAGCGAGGTAGGATACGTTGGGTGTGTCACAAGTAATACCACATTAATAGATAATGCGAGAAAGGATTTGTCCCTTCCATTCCATAACGGAAGTAGATATCTCAGGCCCTTTGATGGAATTGATATAGCCTAAATAAATCCATGGCCATGGTAAGGTATGGGAAAGTTCAATTCTGGGAAGTCAAAGAAAGAATAATCAAGCACATGGGTTGATAGAACTAGCATGCAACCTTCTTGATTGAAGATATCGAGAAAAAGGGATTATATTACACGGTAAGCATTCGTAGGAGGTGACACGTCATTGCGGCGTTAACTTCTTTCTCTATGGTTTCCTTGGCATGTTGCTAGTTGCTAACCTTGGACTTTAGGCAGGCTTAGCCTAATGCCACTGAGAAATAGGCATAGAGGGTCACACACTAAGTGTGTCCACGTATCTCAGTGAAATATTAATTTAACAAGTTAAATAAATATTATTCCCGACTGTGGTTTAATAATTATTTAAGGATGTATGATCGCATTTATTTTGACACTAGTTATTTGAGAGAATATATTTTTGATGAAATAATATATTTATTAGCGAGTAATGCAGTTACATTTATTTAAGAAATAAATAGTCATTACTCAAGGTCTGATAAATGTGGTGGAGAAAAATGGAAAATAAAAGTACACGCCGTGTATATTAAATATACACTCCGTGTAGTTTTATGGAAAACAAGTACACGCCGTGTATTAATTATTACACGCCGTGTAGTTTTTCCAATTGGGATTTTGAGGATTTAATATTGTTTTATTAAATGATATTTATTATAATAAGCGTGGGTGCATGTCAAGGAATTAATAATTCGACATGGGGGTTTTCAATAAGAGTTAATGAAATAAATAAAACGCGTAACGTGTTTATTTATTGTCATAACTCCATTAACCTCAAACCCGATTATAAATATCCTCACAACCCAAAAATTTTGTAGAGCCATTGTTGTGCACAACGGATTTGGAAATACTCTCAAGACAAGAGAGAATTCAATTTCCACCAAGAACGCCCTCAAGTTACGAGAGTAAGATCCTCCACCGGATCAAGGCGGTCAAAGGCGGACATGGAAAGTGAAGGTTCTTCTGCGCTAGCACCTAGAGATCCCTTCGGCGATGTCCGGAGATATGTGACACACGTGTGGATCACCGCTAGAGGAATCCTACACTTGGATTCTACGACGCAACGACGGATCACCGAATCGTGATCGGACACATCAACGAAGAAAGAATTCCAACGAGGTAATTCTTATGCATTAATTAAATTAATTGTAATCAACATATGATGATCCTCCTAAAGGGTTTCGGGACTCTTCTTTTCTTTTTTTTCTTCGTTCTATTCCGATGATTCGGAATTTTATATCGTGACGGATCTTGGATTGAACGTTGTTTAACGCTAAAATTAAAGTTGGGCAAACCCACTAACGCGCTTCCGCTGTGCCTGGAACCTACAAGTGGTATCAGAGGGTTCATATTGTTGATTATAATTATCTTGTTTTTTGTTGGTAATTTACGCATTTAATAATTTAGTTATTTAAATTCAAGTTAAATCGTTCTGGAAATCGGAATATCGAGATCTATTCCTCCTCCCTCGTTTCTCGTTCACCTCACAAAAATGAATTTTTCTTTTAATTTTGATTAAAATAAAATAGAGGAACTCATCCGGAGGATCCAAATGTTTCTGTCCGTATAACACCAGAATACACGGTGTGTATTCGGAAGTACACGTCGTGTAGTCTTTGTTCAATGTATTGACTGATCCGCCAAATCAGGCCGTGTATTGGATTCTTTCTATGAATTTGATACACCGTGTGTTGACCAGAAACAGGTGGCACACATTTTCCAGAATACACGTTGTGTGGTCCAATGAACACGGCATATAGTCCCTTTGGGTTAGGGTTGGGTCATGTACTCCGTACATGGAATGCCCGGCTAGAAACCGTGTAACGCGGAAACTACACGGCGTGTGTCTCACTATACACGCCATGTACTCTGAAAATTTCTGAAGTGCATTAACATGACATATCCACGGGCGTGTACTTCGGATGGACGGTGAAGAAAAGTACACACCGTGTAGTCGGAACTACATGTTGTGTACTCACCCAAATTACACAGATTTATTAAAATTTATTATTATATTATACAAACCCTTGAGACGTATACCATGGTGCAGGCATAAATATGAGGCACAACACGTGATAGGTGTTTTATATATATGTGTTTAATTTAACATCTGCGTAATAAACGGGAATTCAACGGGTTGCCTCCAAGGTACAAGTTACGTACAAGGATAACTTTAAATGAATTTATTTGTTTAAAATTATGATGTATGAGAATCTCAAGGAAATTCAGAAAAGGGATTTAAGATGAAAGGATTGATTAATTAAAGATAATTAATTGATTCGAGCGTGATTTATCTTAAGCAAGAATGATTAAAGAATTGAATGATAGTTTTATTTATACATAAATATCGTTGCATTTATGGATGATCGTGAGCTAGACCGAGACCTTTGTATGTGAATGGTTTCTTTTAATTTATTTATTAAAATTAAATTTGTTGGCCTGCGATCCATCTCCTCATTAATATGTAGGGCCTGCGTGCCCAAGGATTATTTTATGTAGAAACCCCTTTTACCCGTCACCTGCGTGTGAGATAAATGCATATGTAATGGATGGAGCTCCCAAGCTAGTGGAGGCAGCTCAAGTCAGGAGCCAAGGTGAAACCAATCCAAGGAGATACAAAGCTGGACAGGTGGAAAGTAGTAAACACGAACCCGAAAGGTTCAAGGTGTTTCTCCCCTAAGTCTTGGGTTAGTTTATCAACCGCTAGATAAACTACCCAATAGAAAAGCTCATGATCATAATATTTATTTTATTTCTGTCAGTTTCATGGTTTATTTATTGTGGGTGTGTTGTCACGATCACACAATCAATGAATTAAATGAGCATGCAAGATGGAACTAAAATAAAACCGGATTATACGTAAATATTATCTTAGACATGGTTAATCACTTAAGTATATCCCACTTAATATTAACAATAATTTAATCAAATATAATAAAATGGAAATTTACGTATAAGGATAAAATCCCTCAAAATAAAAATTAAGTCGGCATCGCCTTCCATAATCTTGGTTAGAATCGAACCATAGTTCAAAAGTGCTTGACCAACCCTAGTTGGGGTGCTTTCAATTATCGGGGAATTCTAATTCAAGGTTTTGGGTTGACTTGACTTGGTTCCCATCAAGGGTTGACTGCCAAAGCAGGACTTGGTGTGACCAAGGGGAAATGGTTGAGGAAATCCAAAAAGGATTTCAGGATTGGGGAGTCCACTCAGCGTATCAAGAAGCTGCGAGTTAATGTAGTTTGAATTTGGAATGCCTACCTAAAACCCTTAAAGTTGCTTGACCAACCCTAGTTGAAGTAATGTGAAGGGAAATATGGATCCTTTCCACTAGAATATTCACGCAACAGAATATTCTGAATTCAATGGTGAGGGATATTGGATTTTGATAAAATGGTGGGAGACTAATAAGTATTAATTTATTTATTTGTCTCAATTTTTGTAATAAAGTACTAAACCTTTTCTCATCTTAATTTGTACAAATGGAAAGAAAATGACTTCAAACATATCATTGCGCACCATACTCGAAAAAGAAAACCTTATCACTGGCACCAATTTCCAAGAGTAGCAGAGGCGTTTACGCGTCGTCCTTCGCCGCGAAAGGAAATTATATGTGCTGGAAGATCCTATTCCAGTTGCACCTGGGAAAGAGGCTAGTGATGAGGAATTATCTCTCTACATGAAACACATAGATGATGCCACAGATGTCCAGTGTTTCATGCTATCGGACATGTCTAATGAGCTCTTGAAGCAACATGAAAACATGGATGCGTATAACATGATGTCTCACCTTAGAGATCTCTACCAAGAGAAGGCAAGACAGGAGAGGTCTGAGATCTCCAATGGTTTGTTTACCACGAAGCTTGGAGAGTCTGCACCAGCTGGACCTCATGTAGTCAAGCTTATTGGCTACATTGAACGCTTGGACATCTTAGGGATTAAATTCCCAGATGATTTGTGTACAGATCTCATCCTATCATCACTTCCCAAGACCTTCTCTAGCTTCATTGTCAACTATAACATGAGCGGAAATGAGAAGAGTCTATTAGACATTCTTACCTTGATTCGCCAGGTAGATAAGGACATGGGGCATGACAAACCCGCGGTCCTTATGGTGAACAATAAAAGTAAGGACAAGGCAAAGGGGACAAAGACTTATAAACGGTCTGAAGCCCCCAAGCACCGTCCCTCCAAGAAGGGGAATATCCACAGGAAAGGCAAGGAATGGGAGGCAGTGTGTTTTTCATGTGGCAAGCAGGGCCACTATAAGAGGAACTGCACCCAGAAGCATGGGGATGCTTAAGGTGCATTTGTTATCGAGTTCAATCTTTCTATTTCTACACATTGGGTATTAGATACAGCTTGTGGGGCTCACATATGTATTCAAATGTAGGAACTAAGTAGATTTAGAAAGATCGCCAGAGGATAGGTGGATCTTCGAGATTCCAATGGCGCAAGGCTGGCTGCATTGGCTATTGGCGACTACCACCTCTCATTGCCGACTGGGATGATTTTGGTTTTACCTAACTGTTATTATGTGCCTAGTGTTACCAAGAACATAATTTTTGTATCTTGTTTGGATATGGATGGATTTGTTTTCAAATTTGGAAATAAAGGTTGTCTCTTTTATAAGAACAATGTATGTTATGGTATGGAACATTTAAATAATGGTTTGTATGTATTGAATTACTAAAACCAAGTGTTGGCAATCGATAATGAAACAAACTCACATGACTCATACATCACCCAGTTATGGAATCACCGCCTTGGTCATGTGAACAAGAAGCGTTTGACAAAGCTCTGCCAAGATGGCTATTTAGACTCTACTGATCTAAAACCACTTGATAGATGTCACACTTGTTTACAAGGAAAAATGACCAAGCCGCCTTTTGGTGGACAAGGTTAAAGGGCCACAGAGCTTCTAGGATTGTTACACACAAATGTGTGTGGACCATTTCTAGTAGAATCTAGAGGTGGATATTCTTACTTCATTATTTTTACTGATGATTTGAGTAGATATGGCTATGTCTACTTAATGAGGTATAATTCAGAGTCCTTAGAGATATTTAAGGAATTCAATAATGAAGTAGAGAATCATCTTTGTAAGAAGATAAAGAAACTTCGATCGGATTGAGGTGGAGAATATTTGAACCAAGAGTTCATCGATCTTCTACGGGAGTCTGAGATTCTATCTCAGCTCACTCCTCGTTATACACCACAGTGGAATGGTGTTAGTGAAAGGAGGAACCGCACCTTGTTGGACATGGTGAGGTCAATGATGAGTCATGCGTATCTTCCATTATCCTTTTGGGGATATGCATTACAAACTGCAGCATACACATTAAACCAAGTAACACCTAAGGCGGAAAATGGAATTCCATCCGAGTTATGGAATGGATGGAAACCCACTTTGTCGCACACACGTGTATGGGGATGCGAAGCGTTTGTTAAGGCCTTCTCAGGCAACAAACTAGCACCCCAGGGCACGAAGTGTATATTTATAGGATATCCCAAGGAAAATAAAGGATATTACCTATATAACCCTCAAGACAAGAAAGTGATTGTCGCCAGAAAAGATGTCTTTATTGAGAGGGAGCACATCCTCAAGAAGGATAGTGGTAGCAAGATTGACTTCGACGAAGTTGATGCTCAAGATACACAGGAGTTGGTATAGGAACAAGTTCCACAGGTCCCCATGGAAGAGGTTCCAGAAACACAGGTTCTATGTAGGAGCTCAAGAGAGGAAAGGGAACCAGAGAGATTTGGTTTCCTAGTCACCGAGGATGGTGAATCATTATTGTTGGACAATGATGAACCCCTCTCCTACAAGGAAGCAGTAAAAAGATCAGAAGCTGCAAGATGGATAGAAGTTATGAATTATGAGATAGATTCCATTTATCAGAACCAAGTTTGGGTTCTGGTCGATGAGCCAGTTGATGTAAAGCCTATTGGATGCAAATTGGTATTCAAAAGAAAGCTGGACATAGATGGTAAAGTTAGCACCTATAAAGCAAGGCTAGTGGCTAAAGGATTCAGACAGGGTCAAGGAATTGACTATGATTAAACCTTCTCACCAGTTTCCATGTTTAAATCCATAAGAATCATACTTTCCATAGTAGCTTACCATGACTACAAGATTTGGTAGATGGATGTCAAAACAGCATTCCTTAACAGGAACCTTTAGGAAGATGTCTATATGACACAACCAGAAGGGTTTGTGACACCAGGTAAAGCCAAATGGGTTTTCAAGTTACATAAATCCATTTATGGATTGAAGCAAGCATCCAGGTCATGGAACATTCGATTTGATGAAGCCATAAAGTAATTTGGTTTCATTAAGAATGAATGTGAGCCATGTGTTTATAAGCGGTTTAATGGGAATGTGTTTGTCATCCTAGTAGTATATGTTGATGAAATATTTCTTACTGTAAATGATGTACCATCCTTACATTCAGTTAAGGACTGGTTGAACAAGTTTTTTTCCCTGAAGGACATAGGAGAAGCATCCGACATTCTAGGGATCAAGATCATTCGTGACAGATCCAAGAGGCTGCTTGGACTACGTCAGGGTACATACATTGACCAGATACTAAAGAGATTTAGTATGGAAAAATCCAAGAGGGGATTGGTTCCAGTGTCACATGGATTCCATATTTCTAAGAAAATGTGTCCCCAGACACAACGGGAGAAAGATAGGATGAGCAAGATCCCATACGCTTCGGCTATAGGATCCATCATGTATGCCATTTTATGTACCAGGCTTGATGTTTCTTAAGCACTGAGCATGGTAGGTAGATATCAAGAAGTTCGAGGAGAACAGCATTGGACTGCTGTTAAGACTATCTTTAAGTATCTGAGAAGAACTAAGGATATGTTCTTGGTGTATGTAGAAGACGAGGAGCTTGTCATCAGAGGGTATGTAGATGCTGGTTTTCAAACATATTATAATGATCTGAAGTCGCAATCTGGATATGTTTTAAGTCTCAATAAAGGAGTTGTGAGCTGGAAGAGTTCAAAGCAGCCAGTTGTCGCTGATTCTATAGCGGAGTCTGAGTATATAGCGGCTTCTGATTCATCCAAGGAAGCCATCTGGATTCGGAACTTTGTCTATGAGCTTGATGTGGTGCCTGGCAGTAAAGATCCCATTACATTGTATTGTGATAATACTGCAGCGGTGGCTCTTGCAAAAGAACCAAGGTCACATCAAGGGACAAAGAACATACTCCGGAAGTATCACCTCTTGAGGGATTTCTATCAAAGGGGTGATGTTGTAGTGATCAGAGTGTCCACAGAAGAGAATGTGGTGGACCCCATGACTAAAGGCATATCTCAGAAGAAGCATGAATATCATGTGAGAGCTAGCGGGTTAAAGGTTGTTAGCAGTTGGCTCTAGTCCAAGTGGGAGTTTGTTGAAGTTGGTGGTCTAGAACCAAATACTTTGTACTTTATTCATGAAATAAAAACCTTATCACATTTTATTGTTCTACTGCATGACATGTCATGTGATAATGTCATAAGGACAGCTGTTGCATTAAAGAGTCGTAGCAGATCCCTGCTATGATGAGAACCCGGAAGTGCCATAACACTGTTCTTGAATGTATGTTCTATGGTCGGATGATATTATTTGAGGGACACAAATAATACAGGTCATTAGGGGTGAGGACTCATAAAACTTTGAGGCACCTTCTCATGGTGTGCGCCCTTGGTAATATCCAGGAGGATATTATGAGAATGAGACCCGCCAGTAGGAAATCCACATTTCATAGTGTCATTGGATGTTCCTATCTGCGGATGTGTGTATTGGTCCTTAGACTTTAAGATTATTATTAATGGGTATTACAACTCGCGCACTTAGATGTATTCACGAAAACTGTGACGAAACATTGTTCTCAGCATGGTAGGATACGTTGGGTGCATCACGAGTAATGCCACATTAATAGATAATGCAAGAAAGGATTTGTCCCTTCCGTTCCATAACGGAAGTAGATATCTCAGTCCCATTGATAGAATTTATATAGCCTAAATAAATCCATGTCCATGGTAAGGTATGGGAAGTTCAATTCTGAGAAGTCAAATAAAGAATAATCAAGCACATGGGTTGATGGTACTAGCATGCAACCCGCTTGATTGGAGATATCGAGACAAAGGGATTATATTACACAATAAGCGTTCGTAATAGGTGACACATCATTGCGACGTTAACTTCTTTCTCTATGGGTGCCTTGGCGTGTTACTAGACGCTAACCTTGGACTTTAGGCAGGCTCAGCCTAATGCCACTGAGAAAGAGGCCTAGAGGGTCACACACTAAGTGTGTCCATGTATCTCAGTTAAATATTAATTTAACAAGTTAAATAAATATTATTCCCGACTGTGGTTTAATAATTATTTAAGGATGTCTGATCACATTTATTTTGACACTAGTTATTAGAGAGAATATATTGTGGATGAAATAATATATTTATTAGCGAGTAATACAGTTACATTTATTTAAGAAATAAATAGTCTTTACTCAAGGTCTAATAAATGTGGTGGAGAAAAATGGAAAATAAAAGTACACGTCGTGTATATTAAATATACACGCCGTGTAGTTTTATGGAAAACAAGTACACTCCGTGTATTAATTATTACACGCCGTGTAGTTTTTCCAATTCGGATTTTGAGGAGTTAATAATGTTTTATTAAATGATATTTATTATAATCAGCATGGGCGCATGTCAAGGAATTAATAATTAGACATGGGGGTTTTCAATAAGAGTTAATGAAATAAATAAAACGCGTAACGCGTTTATTTATTGTCATAACTCTATTAACCTCAAACTCAATTATAAATATCCTCGCAACCCCAACATTTTGTAGAGCCATTTTTGTGAACAACGGATTTGGAATTACTCTCAATCCAAGAGAGAATTTCCTTTCCACCAAGAACACCCTCAAGTTCTGAGAGCAATATCCTCCACCGGATCAAGGCGGTCGAAGGCGGACATCGCAAGCAAAGGTTCTTCCGCGCTAGCACCCGTAGATCCCTTTGGCGATATCCGGAGATATGTGAAACACATGTGGATCACCTCTAGATGAATCCTACACTTGGATTCTATGACGCAACGACGGGTCACCGAATAGTGACCGGACACATCAACGAAGAAAGAATTCCAACGAGGTAATTCTTATGCATTAATTAAATTAATTATAATCAACATATGATGATCCTCTTCAAGGGTTCTAGGAATCTTCTTTTCTTTTTGTTCTTCATTCTATTCCGAATATTCGATGTTTTATATCGTGACGGATCTCGGATTGAACGTTGTTTAACGATAAAATTAAAGTTGGGAAAACCCACTAACGTGCTTCTGCTGCACCCAGAACCTACAGGTTTTCCCCTAAATTTGTTTCAACTCTCAATTTGAAACCTCAACATGGCCATTGATTAGGGTGATATAGTGTTGTTGTTTTGTGTCACCCCATACTTCTGAAGGTGGGAAGCCAAATTCCAATTGAAAAAGTGAGTCCTTTTTTCATTTATTACAGCCTTTGGTACTCCAAACCTACAAAAAAGATGTGTCTTGAAAAATTCCACTAAAACATTAGAATTATCCATCCTAGTGGCCTCAACATCCACCCATTTACTCATATAATCAATAGCAACCAAAATATACAAAAAAATAACTAGGGAAAGGGTCCATAAAATCGATGCCCCATACATCAAAAATCTCACAGAATAATATTGGTTATTGGGGAATCTCATGTATCTTATAAGTATTCCCAGTGTATTGGAAATAACAGAATGACTTAAAAAACACATGGGTATCATGGAATAAGATAGGCCCATATAATTCAGAGTCTAAGAATTTCTTATCTAGCAGTTGGGGTCCAAAGTGTCCACCACAAGCAAGTGTATGACAAAATGTAAAACAAAATCAAACTCTGGATATAAAACACTCCTCCTAATAACATGGTCACTACACATGCACCAGAGGTGTGGATTATCCCAAACATAATATCATGATTCACTCTATAACTTTTGGACTTGTTGTTTCTTTAAATTTACAAGGATTTCAGTAGAAAAAAGTTAGTTAACTATATCATCATACCAAGGATTCCTACCTAATATGGTATAAAGATGTTAATCGGGGAAAGTGTCTCTAAGTGATACCTGGTCCACGGTGTCATCCTCTAGTTTGTGAGTAGGCCGACTCATGTGGTCCACCACTAGGTTTTTTGACCCTTTCATGTCCATTATCTCAATATAGAATTACTAAAGAAGGATCGTCCATCGAATAAGCTCGTGATTTTCATTTGGATTCTTCAAGAGGCACCTCAGAGCTGCATGGTTAGAATATAAAACTACTTTAGAGCCTAAAAAATATTATCAAAATTTATCAAAAGAAAATATGACAGAAAGAAACTCTTTTTCTAGGGTTCTGTAGTTCTATTGGTCTGAATCCAGTGTCCTCGATGCATAGGAAATCACATATGAACCTACCTCCATCCTCTATGATTAGAAAACTCCAACCACAAATTTGGATGCATCACACATATGCTCAAAAGGAAGCTCTGGTCGTGGAGACTGTATCATGGTTATAGTAACTACTTCTATATCGGGTGCATTTTCAATGATAGAGTTACGTAGGGTCTGCACAGCCTCGGTCCCGACCGATGCATGGGGAGGAACCCTCTGGCGAAATTAAGTCCCGACAAAATACAATTTCTTGGTTTGGAGGATCCAGAATCGATAAATTTCCACTGATGAAAATGTGAAGAGGATGGGAATCCTTTTGGCTTCGTGATGATGTTGTTGTAGGGTGAACATGGAGGAAACTGTGGATCATCTTTTTTTCTTGGGTGGCTAGGCCACCATCATCTGGTCGTACTTTGGTGAGTTTACGGGTTATGTTGTTAGAGACCAGGTGCAGGCCCCCTTCCTTGATCATTGGTTTCGTGGTGTGGATGGAAAGAGCCCTGAGTGGAAGGCCCGTATATTGGTGTTTGCAGCAGGTTGCTGGTGCATCTGTACCACTCGGAACAAGGCTGTTTTCGATAAGGCCACCTATTCTCCAAGGGCGATGGTGTCAAGGGTAAGATTTTTGCTGGTGGACCTGCCCCCGCTGAGTAAAGGTTGGAAGGATGCTCCCACCACGAGGCTTGTTGCAGAACAGAACCACTCTTTATTCCCCACTGGCATGGGAAGGTAGGGGCGTTGGGTTTGATGGCTCCCCCACCACTCGGGCCACAAGCTGAACACTAACGGATCATGTATGATGGGAATCATGAGGGGGGTGGCATGATCTGTGACATGAAGGGTTTGATTTTGGATGCTTTTGCGGAAAGTTTTGTCATGGGTGATTCTTTATAGGCTAAGGCCTTTGTGAAGTTGTCTGGCCTATAATTGGCCAGGAGGAGGAACATCCCGCTCATTACAGTGGAAACCAACTCCATCATCATTTTCAACTTTCTATCAGGTAAGTGCTTCACCCCATGGTCCATTTAATACATTATGAGGAAATTCCTAAGTCTTATGGATCCCAACACCGACATTCTCCATACTTGGTGTGTGGGTAAAAGGGTTTCAGACTATCTTGCTTCTTTGTCAACCCATGGGAAGAGTATTATTTTCTCGCTGGATATTGTCTTAATGAATTCTAAGGGGGAGAATCTAGCTAGAGGGGATGCTCTTGGGCTGCCCCATTTTAAACCTCCTTGGCTTCTTTTCATTAGGATACTTTTAATTTTGGTTACTCAGATTTATCCTTTTTTTACTCTTTATTCTATTTCTATTAAATAATGAAATGACGATGATGATGATGTATGATTGGTGTAGTGGTTAGATGATGTTTCATCACATCAATGGAAGTCTCGCGTGAATCATCAAACACAACATTCGAGTCCTTTTGAAGTAATTTTTATATTGGTAGATCAATATTACTAAAGCATTGATGAAGCACCGATTAAATCATGAATTCAATAGGAATGATCTATCATCTCAAACAAATGAAGGATAGGTTAGGGGTGAAATAATATCTATATTAGACCTATCTACCTTTATCCTATATTTTCACACTATTTTCCGAAAGGTAATTCCTTGCTCTACGATGAAATGACACTTTTCAAAGTTTATAATTAGATTATTCTCAAAACAAAATTTCAAAACCTATCACAAATTATAGATACAATCATCCAATGAACACCCATAAACTGTAAAATCATTAATTAATACCTCCACATTGGTCTCAAGAAAATTAGAAAAAAATATTGACCATGCATCTCTAGAAGTTACCATATGCATTGAAAAGTCTAAATGGAATCCTTTGATAGGAAAACTTCCATAATAATAAAGTTAATGTTGTCTTCTCATGTTCCTCTAAAGCAATAGTAACCAAAAGATATCCCAAAAATCCATCCAAGAAAAAATAGTGTGTCATCCCAGCTAGTCTCTCAAGCATTTGATTGATAAATAGGAGGGGAAATAGTCCTTGTGAGTTGATTGATTTAGTTCCCAATAATCAATACACACTCGTCAATAGTTTTTCACCCTAATTGGAATTGACTCATCTTTATCATTTTTAACAATAGTAACACCAATTTTCTTAGGCATAATCGGAATCAAAATTACCCACTCGGAATTTGAAATGCGATAGATTATACCTGCCTCGAGAAAATGTTTAACTTCTTTTTTAATAACTTCCATAAGGGTTTTATTGAGTCTCATTTGTGGCTGCCTCACCAGTTTAGCCCCATTTTCCAAAATAATCCTCTATATGAAAATGCAGGGGCTAATACCTGATATGTCATCCAAGGTCCACCTAATATCATTGACGTTCTCCCTCAAAATATTCAAATGTTTTTCTTTATGTTCAAAAGGGATATTGTTGTGTATGAGGGTTTGAGATTAGGTTGAAATGTCTTGAGTTCTAATGAAGGGGGTGTAGCATGGATGGAGAAATTGAAGGAACTAAAATATTTGAACAATGAACATCAGTATTTGAATATACATCATCAAAATCATAGAATAAAAAATCAAATACCTCTAGATAATCAACAATCTTTTCATAATCATATTTTGCATGATCAAAATCAGAATATGAATCCATTTCAAAATCAAATCTAAGTGAGGTTTGTGCATTAGAAACCTGTGAGTATGTTCTCTTAGAAATAAAACTAGAACCAATACTCATAATCTCTCTAAGAATAGGAAAATAAAATTCCATGGGGTGTTTATTTTTTGGTTCAAAATGGGTGATAAGAAAAATAAAATGGTCCTTTGAGGGGTACTTCATGGAGTCCATAACATTAAATATTACAACTTCATCTCCAAAATCCATGAATTGCGTACCCTCCTTAACATTTATGATAGTTTTTCAGTTTTGAGGATGGTACTACCTAAGATAACGGGAGCATGAGAACGTAACTGATCATCCTCCATATTAAGAATGTAGAAATGTGACACAAAGAACATGTATATTAACCGAACGAGTACATAATTAAGGACTCCTACTGGATATATTATAGCTCTATTCACCAACTGCACCACTACTCTCATGATCTTCAACTCACCGACCTGTATAGAAAAGAAAACAGAGTGATGCGTTACATTTATGTATTATATTAAATCATAAATAGCATCTAAAAAGTGAAAATCCCCTATGGTGTATGGTATTTTGAATGTCCCTAGGTCCTTGAACATTTTTGGCATTAAAATATTTAGTGTAATGAGTTCTTACACATTCCTTTCAAGATAGATCCTATCATTTCCCTTGATCCCCTTTTAATTGGTACAATTCTCTTTCAAAAATTTGTTATACCTTGGGATTTTATTTATTGCTTCAGGTAGAGGGATGTTGATCTCAACACGCTTGAATGTGTCCAAAACATATTTTTTCATCGCCTCTTAAGACATGTTCTTGGTTTGACAACTATATTTGTAAATAGAATGGGATTAAGAGGAACATCATAAATATTTTCCATACCTTTATCATTCTACTTGGGTTGATCCTTAGTTGGTATGGAATAGGGATTCTCTTGATTTTAGGTGAATCCTGGTGGAATGAAAAGTGTAGATATATCAGTTTCCTTTTTCCCACATCTCAATGTGATAGAAATAACATTCCCCTTAGGATTTGGAGTAGGTTGGGAATGTAGATTTTCATAATTCAAACTCACCAGTTCATGGAGGGTGGTGGCCATCTGGCTCATTTGTTTCTTCAACTCCCTCATCTCAGAACCCTGACTCTTCATCTCATTCTGGTGAATAAGAACAATTAGTTTCAAAAGATAATCAGTATTAGAATCTTACTTTGGTTGAGAAGTCCCTTTTTGTTATATGTTTGTTTCTTGGGATTTAAATCTCCTTTGGGGTTATTGGAAACCCTGTTGGTAAGGCGTAGGCTGCTGGAAATTTTGTTCAAATGGGGGCCTTTATTCTTGTCCAGATCCATGCCTCATGTCTGATTGATCCTTCTACCCTTGTTTGTATGTTGGTACAATGGAATCATAATTATTTTAGGGGTGTTTCTACTGTTTCTTCTGATATGGTCTCCTAGAAAATACTAATTCACAATTATCTGACTCTTTTAATTAGAGGAAATAGTTAGTTGGGTTGTCTGTTTCGTTGAAAATGTCATATGGCCTCATAAGAGTGGATTGGGATGTCTTTTGAGGTAAAGAAATCTGTCTCACCATAGTGGTCAATTTTTCCAACTTAGTATCAATCAAATGATTTTAAAGAGAGGAAGGACATAACTAATATATTCCTCTAACATGTGGTGTACCTTTATCACTAAATTGTTGGTCGTTTTGTGCCATCGTGTCGATGAACTCACATGCATCTAATGGTGTATTATTTACCAATGCTCCTCCACCTGCAACATCCACCCTGATGCTCTCCATAAATGTTAGTTCTTAATATAAGTAATAATTGAGGAGTTTCTCACTAATTTTGTGATGTGGATAGCATGTGTACAACTTCTTGAATTTCTCCCAGTACTCATACATTGAATCCCCTTGTGCTTACTTGATCCCAAAGATCTCCTTATGAATGGAAGTAGTCCTTAATGCTGGAAAACATATCTTCAATAAAAGATGATTCAAATTATTCCATCATGGTACATCTTTAGGTAGGAAATAATACATCCAATCCTTTGCAGCCCCATCATGTGAAAATGGAACTTCTCTTAGTTTTATTTGATACTCAGATAAATTCCACGGATTAAGGGTTGAGAAAACCACATTACATTCTCTAAAATATTTTCATTTATCCTCACCATATAATCCATGAAGCATTGGATAAAGGTTAATTAACCCAGATTTCAGTTCAAAGTATGATTCAAGATTTGGGTATGTAATGAAATTTGGTTGATAATTAAGTTCGGGTGCAGCCAATTATCAAATGGTTCTATTATGTTAATTATTGTTGCTTTCATCCATTGGTTCTTGTTTTAATATTGATTTATAAGTTTTTCAAATTTGTATGTTCCTATAATAGATAAATTATCCAATTAGTTGAATGTTGAATCTCCCTATAAACTAAGAAATTGTGATTTGAGCCCTAAGTTTTCATTAAATATCAAGTTCTAGATCTTAGAGATATTCATGATTAGTTAGTGTCATAAATAAAATAAAAATAAAAAATAATAATAAAATCATACCATGATATAAAAAATGATAAGTTTGAGTTGATGGTCCAAAAAGAAGAATAAGAAGAAAACAAAAGAAGAATAAAAATAACATTGGGTAAATAAGGAAGAAAGAATATAAAAAGAGAATAGAATGAAAAAAAAAGAATAACTCTAATTGGTTGAAATACTAACTTTCCTCCCTAGAAACGACGCCATTTCAAAGGAATTTTTGTGGGTTTTTTCAAATGATATTCTGTTTTGGGTTATTTAGGTACATCATAGTGGCTAACCGTAGTCGTCTCTCAATGGAGGAAATAATTCAAAACAACATATTGAAAGTATTTTGAAAGTGAAATTTAACAACCTAAACATACTACATGAAAAGATAGTGGGGTTTTTTTATCATTTATAAAACTAGAAGTTGTTTTCATAAAGATGATTTCATTTTTTTTAGTTATTATTTTGGAAAAGAAGTTTGATTATAAAGATAAAACAAGAAGATATTTTTTTAGAAAATACTTTATAATTATTAATCGATAAAAAAATACCTCTTCACTAACTTATTAATCATTATAATTTAAATTAATATCCAATTAATTTTAATACCTTAATTTTCTATCCATCTAACCCTATGGGAGTTAACTTTACCACACATATGAAAAGAGTTAAGCCCTATGATAGCTTCAGAACATGGAATCATAGCACCCAACATTGATTGTCGTTCTAAGGATAACATATGGTTAGTGGTGAAGTAGGAAACATAAAAACTCTATAAATGAAGATTAATTGAGCTTATAGATTGTATTTTATCTCTACAAATTTATCTCATGTGGTCTTGTTTTACCAATTATGTTTGCGCTCTCATAATTTACACTAATTATCGTCCTCACATGTTTTTGTGATAATTGTTTAATTGATTACATAGACTCTTCTAATTTTATAACTCAATTCATGGATCATATTAATTAAATTACCAAATCTTATTTATTCAAAATAAATTAATGAATAAGTTAATAGGTATATCGATTAGTAAGAAAACTACTATTCTATGGGTGGTGTAGTCATCGTAGAAACGAATTGCATTTGAAATGGTTTTGAGATGTTGTAACCCAATATCTTTTATAATAATGATTTCTAGTCCAAATATGAAGATTAAATAAAAATATAATTTAATAAAATAGAATAAAATATATGAAATTAATGTGGACGTGAGAAGAATATTACGCAAACATAAACATTACAATGTGAAGAGGAAGAAGATGTCTTCAATGAAGGGATCTTATCTTCAAGAGATACCCTTATTAATTTTCATAGATAATTAGAGTGAAACCAATTCTCTTATGCCCAAAAATTACTAATTCATGTTCCCACACCTCCAAATAATAAATACACTAATATATAGAGTGGAGGGGAGGCTAGGTTTAAATAGATTTCATGTGTGAATGGGGAAATTTGACCAATTAAATTAATCCAACTTTCACTACCTCTTTGACCATATAAATGCGTGAACAAGTTGTCCTTCCATAAGGTTGATTTGTGGTAAAATGCATCCTCGAGGTCATCTTAAAATTTGGGCCTAATACAAACATGGATTAAGACGTTATTGACCAAATATAGAACATATTTCCAATCTGAGGAGTATATCCCAACATTGACTTCATGGACCATTTTCACTATTAAAATTCATTATTTAACTTAGATTTTTTGAATAAAAGTTGTAGCCAAATAAGTCATGAAAATATTTAAAAAATATTAAGTTCAAATAATTTATATAAAACTATTTATGTTTGAAATACTACAGTGAATTTTTAAAGGGTAAAACTTGAATTTTCATTAAGTTTTCAATATAAAGATCAAGTTCTAAATATTCCATAAATGAAGATAGTTACCATAACATGAGGAAATTATATAATTTATTATCAATTAAATATTCAATAAAATTGTTATTTATCAATCGTCCTCCATCATCCAGGTTAATGGTTGTTCACCTGATGTTATGGACTAGTTTGATGTTATTATTGACAACATAGATCTAATAGAGGTCCATCGTAATGGATTGTGAGGTTTCCTTAGTTTATTCTTTATGGACTTGTGTGTAGATGATGGGGTTTCATGGCATTGAAAGGAAATCTTGTGGGTCTTACATGGGTGGATTTCATGGGGTTGTTCTTTAAGAATTTCATTCCATACGTACTAATGATTGACTAATCATAGAAACTTATGGATATTTAGAATGGGATGATATTGGTTTTTTGATCATCATTATTTACTGAGTTACTATGATATGATCCGAATTTTTTGGGGAATAAGGGAAAGGAGGATAAAATGTTTGATATTAACCATTATTAATGTCTTAAACATCAAGTTAGAGGATTTTTCATGATGATATGTGTAGAAATGTCTTTCAAGGCTCTGACTTTAGAGAAGGGGTGGAGGAGGAAAGGATTGTAGGTTTTATTGTATATTTCATTACTTCAATGATAGAAGTTTTCATGTATTTACTAGAGTTCTCTACTAGTAGTAATAACAAAAATGATGATGATGTAAAATAGGGAGGAAGACATTAGGAGTGGTGTAGGGACTCTTTTATACCCTAAGAGTTTGGATGTTCTATCTGGTGTTATAATTGTAGATGAAAGGGACATTTTAGTATATCAATAATGAAGACACCAAGAAAATGATTCCAATGTTGAAATATGGGTCATCAACCATGATGTTTTTTCAAAATATCTAATTTAATAATCGAGGATGTATTGTGTGGGTGTAGGGTGGGGTCCTCAGTAGTATACATAGGCACTACATACCTCAGTGACTCTGAATGTTATGCAACATAGAGGTAAGATAATTCTATGGAGGCTGGTTTGATATATTTGATAAATGATTTTACATTCCTCAGTGGATAGGGAAATTATATAGATAAATGTGTGGTTTTGATTAACTCTACAATATCTACAACATCGACTGATGTAATAGATTTTTATTCTTTTATATCTACATGAGTTGTTACTAGACTAGACTTACTCGTTAAGTTATCTTCTAAGTTACTCCCTCTTGGAATTCCCTTGGGAATGAAAGTAGAATATCTCTAATGATTTCCTTAGTGACTTATATTCATTGTTAGATTTAGTCATCTATGTGATTTATTGATCATAGAGATGAATACATTTGATTTGGTATTCAGAATAAACTATATGACAAATTATCAAACTCATATTATCCACTAATAGTGATCAGTATCAATTACCACTCTTACTTTAGTGGGGTTCATGTTGAATGATGAGTGAAATTTCCGAGCTGGTAGGATATGATATAAATTTATCTGGATTGGAGTAATCATTATGCAAGTAGTGAGTTTGGATCTCAATATGAAATCAATAGTATCCCCTTGATCTTACCTCTAGTTTTAGATCATTATCAGTACCATTCCAAGATGAATTTCTATGGCATACTGTATATAGAGTAATTTTATTTTAGATTGAACATATACCTAAGGTGTAGCCATTGTTTATTACATTTCATGGTAGGGTACAAACTGAATTAAGATAGATTAAGGTGTAGTTAGAGGAATTATATGTGAATGGATATATCAAGTAGAGCACATATCCTTATGATTTACCAGCGTTGTTTTCCAAGATGGTAGATAGTATTCTATGGCCTTATTTGGACTGCTAGAAACTAAATCATATAAAAATGAGGAACATGTATTATATACCCTAAATTGATGAACTATTTTATCTTTTTATGGGGAGTGAAATGTTTTTATAATATTTTTCTTTATTCACAAAACCACCTTATGTGGGTAATATAGGAGGATTTTCTGAAGACAATATTTAGGCATATATATAGATTATATAAGTATCTTTCCACTCCTTTTGTGTTAAAAATACTCCAAAGTTGTTCATGGATCTGATGAATAGGAATTTATTTTGAACTATGAGTCATCATCATTATATTCAGGGATGAGATCCTGATATATTCAAGGACTTCATATATACATTCTAGGAACATTGGGATTATATTGAGTACACTTCAAGGACATTATCTTTATGAAAAACTACTAAATATTTTTATTAGGATTAAGATGGTGAGATTACACTAACATGTAATTTCTAAAGTGGGAATTTCAAATGACTCAAATAAGGAATAATATGGTAAGGTATGATGACTGCATTATAGATCATTAATTTCATTGTTCATGGGGGACACAATGGACATTTCATCAAGGACTTATCCCATTTTCAAGAACTAATGATAGATTAGGTGAAAAGGGGTGTAATGATTGACTAATCTGGTTAGTTTAAAGAGGCCTTTAGAGAGATGAATAGAATACTAAAAAAATATTCCATTTGAATATTCTAGATCCTAGGTCTAGATGTGAAGAGTATTCTGATACCTCATGTGGTGGGATGGGAGTTGTGTTGATGTGGGGAGATGAGTTAGTCTATCATGGGTCACATAGTATATATCCCCATGACCAAAACTACATGAATCATAACTCTGAGTTGGAAGTTGTTTCCCATGGCCTGAAGTGTTATATACATTATCAATTAGGTGAGAATTTTTCTATCAAAATAGACCATAATATATTTTGATATAGCTCCCTCAATGGGATCTGAATCTATGGAAGAAGTGTTGTGTTTATTAATTGAGGACACTCAAATTCATGATGAACTATACTCCAGGTAATGGATATAGAGACCCTAATCTTGACGTATATGAACATTTCATTACATTTTTGGAATACCTAATACATGACACAAATTTATGCCCAACGACATTATTAGTTTAGTGTCTTTAGAAACTTGTAAATGTAAACAACTTTTTAATAAAACATCTACATCATCTCCTGCATTTCACTTCATAACTAGAACCCCTATTTGACACATCATACATAATACTCATCTTCATATCCTAGGAAAAAGAAACATAAATAGGGGTGTTCTCAAATAATCAGTAAGGGTAAACATGTTAAATATCAATAAAAACATAAACATAATAATGTAAAATCATGAACATAACTTTTAAAAATCATACCTTGTATAAAAAATGAAAATATTGATTTATGAAATAAATATCTTTATTTTAAAAGGAATACATCATAATGGAAGTAGAGACATGAGAAAATAGAAATATAACAAAAAATTTAATCACGGAAAACAAATAAGCATAGAAAATTTTTTCCATGTTATCCAAGGCTCAAATCAAAGAATATCATATCAGAAAAAGTCCATTACTGAACTGGGTTTACTTGTTGTTCACTACTGGAAATTATGGTTTCCCAATACTTGTATACCAATGGTTCTTTTGAACCGTTGGTATAGGTGATCTTTACCAATAGTTTATGAAAACTATTGGTTAAGATCTGTAAAAATTGATTTTTCCCAAAGATTTCACCAAACCGTTGGGAAAGATGGGGAAAATTAGTTTTCCCAACGATTTGATGAAACTTTTGGGAAAGATGGGAAAAAATGTGTTTTCCCAAAGGTTTAATGAAATTGTTGGGAAAACTCTATCTTTCCCAACGGTTTTTAATAACCGTTGGAAAAAAGATGCCCCAAATTTGTGAAACCCAGGCAGCCCCCTCCCCACGATTCCAAAAGCATTCCAGAAGCATTGTGTGGCTCTCCCAGAGGCAATTCTGGCTCACAGAATCCCTTGAGAAGCCCCACCATAGGTACACCTCTTCCATTGGATCAGCTGCCAGGTTGGAATACTTCCACCTTTCTCAAGGATATCCTTCCACCTCTTCTCAAGGATATCCTTCTATTCCAAAATATATCGTTATTCCAGATTTTTAGGTTTTTTGGAAAATTCTATGAATCACTACTCCACGAATTGTGTACTCAAATCACTACATCGGTGCACACATTGTCCAATTAATTTTTTCATTACACATGTACATTTATAAGGGAATGGTGTCTCTTTATTGTGTTCTAATTTTAAATATTCATAGTTTTTTGTAATCTCAATTCTTAAAATATTACAGCTTCATGTATATAAACTCATAAGAAATTGTTTGTAATATTTATTCATAGTATTTCATGAAAATCACTCCTTTCATTAAGATCATGTCAAACATAAAGATCCTATTCATCTTAATTTTTGTAGACTATGTGTATTACATAACAAGTATGTATCATGTTTCTATCAAAATCTATATATATATATATAGATAATGAAACATTGTTCACTTATCCTTTGAACAATAGAACATATGGAGTATCTTCATGAACTTTTCAAAATAGTATGTGATCCCTAATTAGTACTTCTTCCTTATTCATGAAACTAATTCACAGAATGTCAAATTCGAAATATTATTGAATATTAGTTTTCCTAATATAACCATTAATCATTCTACCTTCAACATCATACATGATTTATTCAATCACATTTTTAAAACACAATGACCATTTTCACTGATCTGGGGTTCCTCAAAATGATTTGGAAAATAAGAAAAAACACATGTATTGAATCGTGTTTCTTATATGGTTTCATGGATACAAGTTCATCTCGAAAATCATGACTGCGTGGTTCAAATATCATGAGGACCATGGGATTATTATTCTTCACACAAATGAAATTTTTTTCTGCAACTATGTGTTTTTTTTAACTTTTGATTTGGCTGAAAGGGGAGATTTTTAGTCATTAATCATGGTTGTGGGTGGTCATTTAGGATGTAAGATAGTATGACTTCATTTTACTTGATATATTCGATATTATTATTGATTTATGTTCAATTTTATTATCTTTGACAAGTGATGTTGTTTAATAAGTTGTTATTAATGGTTGTAATAATGATGATATGGTATAAGAGTCCACATGGTGTGTATAAGGGTTCACATGGTGTGTATAATGGTTGACATGGTGTCTAAGTGGGGTGACGGTAGGGTTGTCCAGGTGGGGTGAGGGGGGGTTGGGTTTTCCATGTGGGATGTAGGGGGTAGGGGTGTCTAGGTGGGGTGGGGGGGTTGGGTTTTCCAAGTGGGGTGGGGGTAGGGGTGTCCAAGTGGGGGGGAGGGGGATGGGATGTCCAAGTGGGGTGGGGTAGGGTTGTCCAAGTGGGGTGGGGAGGGTGTGCAGATGGATGAAGATCATAACTATAAACTCTCTATAAATTCTAGAAGTATGAAAATGTATAGGGACATTCGTGATCATTTTTTGGTGGGACAACATAAAAAGTGTTTGCTGTTTTTAGTCCTTTTTTATTTGGAGCTTCTTTTGATGCAAATGTTTCTTATTGATACCTATGATGGGAATTTATTTTAGTTTCTAAATTGGCTGAGACTCCCCCACCATGCACAGTGTATGCAACCTCTACCCTTATTTAATCATTCTGTTTACAAATCCTATGAAACCTCTACCCTCATTTAATAAGTGAACTCAAGTCATTAATTCAAACCTTCATTCTCACTATCATGTAAGAAATTGAATGATGTAAACCCATCCTCACATTATTTCTTACCTTAGATAGTGTCCAACATATAGAATACAATCTTTTGAATTCATCAGTTAACCTGGATCATATATTCCATTTCCCCAAAGATGATTGTACTAATATAACTTTAAGGTCAATGAAATATGGTTCTTATTGTATGTTGTGTATTACATGTCCTTCTTATCCAATACTAACTTTAATGGGTGTGGGTTTCTTTTCACTAGACATGCTGGCATGTGTAGACATCCATAAAAATGTTAGATAAGTCATAAGTTTAATTCAGTAATGTTGTTATCATTGACATACTTTATTATTAATCTCAAATTTAAAAATAAATGTATTTGTCTATACTTAATGAAATTAAATCTTTTCACAATCCATGAATAACCTATTAGTGTAGAAGCCTAAAATTTATTCACCCATGGGGTGCGGTTGACTTGGGGAAGTAATTGGGTAATAAAATGTATGGCCATAGAGGTGCCAATAATGAGTTATTGAACATGAGTGAATGATTTGGGATTCTTATAACACATAATGGGACCTAAGGCATGTTCATCTTATAGACCTAATGAAAATGAATATAATTAAATTTTTATTTAATTTATGAGTACATTTTCTTTACATTATTTTAATAGTTCAATACATCGACTAGAAACTTCTTCCTTGATCATTTACTTAAATGTATTTTCTATTAAAGTTCAATTATATTGAATTGTTTATGACAAAATGACTTATATAAATTATTTTTACAAAATGGAAAGAAGTTGGATGTATGAAATCGATCGGATCTCAAGAAATTTTCAAAATAATTTGGAGATCTTTATAGATTTTTCATTTCATAATGCTTCAGATAGTGGTCGCATACACGGCCCATGTTCCAATTGTGTTGGTGGACCTTGGTTGAGCTGTGAAGAAGTCAGCTACCACATAACCAAAAATGGTTTTCAAGCAAACTACATTGTGTGGTATCACAATGGGGAGAAAATGAAATCTCAAATTGGTTATGATCAAAATGAAAGGACTAGAATGAAGAATTTGTTAGATGATCGGTTTCCATTTATTCTTCGTCATGAAAAATAAAGGATTTCGACTCAATAAGACTTTGATATGAGGACAGATGATACATCTAGTGAAATTGATGATATTTATAGGGTGAAAAAATTGAATGATGCTGCCACGACTCCAGTATATTGACAATGTGATAAAATGAAAAGGTTGTAATTTTTAATCCGATTGTTTCATGGGAAAAATGTGTATGGGATTTCTAATATAGAAATCGATTACATTATTACCCTCTTGAAGGATTTACTTCCAGATGATGCAGATATTCCATCAAACCACTATATGGCATGGAATTTAGTTGAGGAACTTAGATTTTTAAGAAACAAAATTCATGATTGCCCGAAATATTGCAGTTTATTCTGGGAGGAAACCGCTGAACAAAATGATTGTATAAAATGTGGCACATCCCTCTGGAAGTCAAAATCTGATGGAACACCATCCCGCGTTCCATAGTAAGTAATGTGGTACTTTCCATTGATCCCCAGACTCCAAAATATTTTTATATCTGATTACATATCAATAAAAATGAGATGGCATGATATCGAGAGAAATAAGACTAATGATGAGTTGGTTCATCCTGCAGATGGATTTTCATGGCAGAGATTTGATGCTCGACATCCTGATTTTGTAGCTGATGTGCGTAATGTGAGGCTGGGTCTTTCATGCGATGGTTTTAATCTGTTTCGGCAAATACTTACTTCGCACAGAACATGGCTAGTTTTTATACACATTTATAATCTTCCCCCATGGTTGTGTATGAAAAAACCTTTCACGTTCATGAGTATACTCATATCTAGTTCTTCTGATCCCAGCATTGATATTGATGTATACATGCAACCTTTAATAAAAGAGTTGAAACTTCTTTGGGATGTGGGTGCACGCACATATGATTCATGTTCGAAAGACATATTTTAGATGTGTGTTGCACTTATGTGGATGATCAATGATTTTCCATCTTATGCAATGATTTCCGGATGGAGCACGAAGGGAAAACTGTCATGCCCAGTTTTTATAAAGAATACACAATCCAGAAGACTGAAACATTGTTGTAGTTTCAGTTTTATGGGACATCGACGATTCTTGCCAAATGATCATCCATATAGAATGAATCGTCGAAGATTTGATAATACCATAGAGACCGATGATCCACCTCCGCGTATGTCTGGGACTGATGTGCATAATGAATTGAAATATTTCAGTTTTTCATTCGGGAAGGGTCAAATGAAATCTAGAAAGAGAAAGAATGTTTCCACTGAAACCTGTTACAATTGGAGGAAGAGGATTATTTTTTTTGATTTGCCTTATTGGTCAACCAATTTGTTACGTCATTTCTTAGACGTAATTTATATTGAAAAGAAAATATGTGAAATGTTTATTTCGGTTCATCTAAATGTCAAGGGGAAGACAAATGATGATTTACAATATCGGCGTGACTTGGTGGATTGGGGCATCAGACCAGAATTGCATCCTATGCATATCAGTGAAAATAAATGAAACTTCCATGTGATTCCTATGTGATGACACATATAGAAAAAAACAATTTCTAGAAGTATTATATACTATTGGAGTTCCTGATGGATATTCAAGAAACATATCTAAATGGGTCAACAGAAGAGAGTTGAAGCTAAAATCTTTGAAGACTCGTGATTATCACATTATACTGCATGAGTTTCTTCCAATAGCAATCTGTCGTCTTTTTTCCAATAATGTAAGGGTGACTGTTATTCGGTTGTGACCTTTTTTTATCGATCTTTGTGATAAGAAGTTTTCCAAGTGTTTCTTGTAAAAAATGTTGACATATGCCCCATTAATTTTGTGTGAGTTGGATAAAATATCTCCTCCATCATTTTTCACATGCATGCTGCATCTGACTGCCCATATTACCACTGAAATACTTCTTGAAGGACTTGTTTCTTTTCATTGGATGTATCCAATTTAAAGAAATATGTACACATTAAATTCTTATGTCTGAAACATAAATCATCTCGATGGTTCTATCGTGAACGGTTACTTGGCTCAAGAATGTATGGATTTCTGCTCAATGTATTTGTCTGATCTTACTACAAGAATGAACAGACCAATGAGAAATGAAGAAGAACAGTATGAGAAAACTAAACCCTGTTTTCCATCGCTTCCTCAAACAGGAGGAATTCCAGGATCATATACATTGAATAAATTAAACCATGAAGAGTGGGAGATGGCACATCGCACAGTTTTGTTCAACTATGATTTGTTCGATGACTATACCAGGTAACTAAATTGAATATGTATATCTTACATATATATCTATTAAACTATTCATATTTTTTATCTACAGGGAATATAAAACAATGATAAATAGGAAGCATCGTTCTTTATCTTTGAGAAGTTGAGAGACATTGCATAGCAAAGAGTTTTCTGCTTGGTTAAAATTGAAGGTAAAAATATTACTATTTAAAATAATTATATCAATATTTAATTAAGTTTAATAGTCATTTATATTTCAGGTTTTGAGTTTTTCTGCTGACTCTGTCTCTGGGGAAATAAGAGATTTTTCTTTTGGTCTTAATACTGTGGTTCATGACTGTAAATCAATTGTTATCAATGGGTACAAATTTATTGTCACTGAACGAGCAAAGAACATGAGAACACAACATTATGGTGTTATGGTTACTACCAAAACAGATTGTTATGCCAGTGAATTAGATAGTAGATCGCGATTTGAAAATGTGGGTTATTATGGAGTTGTTGAGAAAATAATAATATTGGATTATTACTCTCATGGACGAGTCACAATGATGAAATGCCACTGGTTTGATTTGATGATGAGACATGGCACGTTTATTGATGATTGTATATTTTGAGTAATTAATATGACATTAAATCTTGCTACCGAAGAACCATATGTGTTCACATCAGTGGCTAAACAAGTTTTTTATGTCAAAGACCAACTTCGACCTGAATTTGGTGTCATACTTGATGTAATTCCAAGAAATATTTTTGATGATGGTGATGATGGAATTGACATTGTTCCTAGTTCCAATGGAACCAATCCATTTATTTCTTTTGATAACTCCAATAGCTCAATTTCCAGAGTTGATTGTGAGCGTGATGTTGTGGTTGAAAATATATAGAATCATTCTTACATGTTCTCAATTATTTTGGTTTACCTTGAGTTGGGTTGTTAAGGTTGGTAATATTCAAATTGATTTAGTATTGATCACAAATATGTTTTGGCTGACTTAACCATTATGTAAATTTTCAATGTTTATTGGTTGCAGTTTTATTTGAATTTCATTTTCTAATTTGGAATTGAACTGTATTCAAACCTAGTCAAACAATATTTCTAACTTGGTGAACATTACAACTTATATTATTTATTAAATCCATTCAAGATCTTCTAAAACAATTTATAGCTAAATTACCAATGATTCCCCCTATTCCCTCATATATTTAGTGTTTTGGGTTACACATTAGTTTCCTTTTTATAATTAATTACATATTTGTTTTCAAAAGTAGGAAATGCAGCCAATTGAAGAGAGACGAAGGAAAAAAATGATGAACAATCGTCGATTGGTGAAGTTGGGAATTCCACTATTACTGCCTGTAGTGAGTACTTTATTTCAAATATATATATTTAAAAAATATGTAATGTCATGTGATTAAATTTTTTGTAAACATTTTTGTAGGATCCACCTATATGTCGACAGTTATTCGACGAGGAGCCTAGTACTGGTCCTAGTACTCTGGCCGGTGGTAAGAGGAGGGTTCGTACCAGAGGTGGACGAGCAGATTCGTGTACCTGACTAGACCCTACCCCTCCCACAGACATGTCATCCCTCCCACATTCTGATCTTGGTGTGTCGTTACAAACACACGGGATATTTATGCCTCCCATGTTTTCACCACCTTTTGCATCTTCTAGCCCATGTTTTCCATATCCCATGATGATTCTCACTCCCCAGTCAGAATCCAGTCATACAAGTATCATGTCTTCTTTTCCTTCTACTTCTATATCTATGAGCTTCTATATTCCATCGTCTTCGATTCCTATTCCACCACGGGGTGTTCCATCTGTTTCTGTGGATCCAGCAGCGCTCAGCGATTAGACTGGCATAGGTATATTTATAGAACCCTAACAAATTTTTATAGCAATATTTATTTTCATTATAACATGTTTTGCTAAAATATTTCTTTTTATTTCATGATAGATACATCTACTAACAGTAGGGTGGTGGTGGAATACACGCATGCGTGCGATGTGGAACCGCCGCACACAGGTTATGGTGGATTACAATGAAGACAACCAAATGGTTGAGAAAACAGGGCAGCAATGTCAGAGTTTTTTGGAGATGCTTTCCAAATACTCTGACATCATTCTCGTCATCCCGCTATGGTGGAGACATTTTCCACATGAGGTCAAGGATAGAGCTTGGGTAGAGATATGGGTAAAAAAATCTGTTGTATTTAATGCCATTAATTATTTTTGTATTTATATGAATTAATATTTTGATGTCAGCTTCGATTTAATTTTTCCGATGGTGAGGGTGCCCGACCGGAACGTCTAAAGGATTTAGGCGAGCTTTGGAGAGACTACAAGAATGAGTTGTATATTGGCTGGCATGCTAGAGTTGGCACTGAATTAGAGGTGGTACCAGTGGCGGATGATTGTCCTATAGAGCAGTATCATCAGATGATTACTCATTGGACGACTACCCATTTTAAGGTATTAATTACATTTGAGGTATTTAAATAATAACTTTCATGTTTTTAATTAATACGATCTTTTTCATTATTGAATTTTATTTAGGAATCATCTGGAAAAAAGAAAAAAAACATTGATGGAAAAAAATACCTCCACACACTGGGACGTACTACGATGCCTGATCATGAGAGGAAGCAGGCATGACAATTGTTTATAAGTATTCTTTATGACTTAAACTTTCTTTTGTTTCCTCAATTATTTAATTGTTTTCTAAAATTTTCATATAACTTTAGTTTTCAATGTCATTATAGAGGAAAATACAGAATATTGAATGATGTGTTCCTCGAGAAAAATTGTTTTGAACGAGTAAATGGAAAAAGGATAGAAGTGTCGTCAATGAAGTGACTCAGAAGTAGATTGTAAGTTTTAATCTTTTTATTTTATTTTTTAATATCTACTTTTTAACTTAATAATATATTTATATTTGTAATAGGATGCTTTAGAGGCCCTCGATTCCCAATAACCAGACAATTTTGGGCCGACTGATCACTTACATCAGGTGTTGGGAGAGGAGCATCCTGGCGGAGTACGTTGACGACCTAGGATAACCCCGACGAGGTATTGTACCTCCTCAAGTATGAGTTGTAGTGCCACTGAGCTGCAACAAGTTAGGGTATAGGCAGAACAGGATGAAAAAATGGCCACAGAGATGGCAGAATAGTCTGCTAGGGAAAACAGTGCATTTATGAAATTTATTGAAGTTCTACATCCAACACTTCCACCAGAGGCCAGCCCAGCATTTTATGAATATATGTCGTCGATACATTCTATATATGGTGCACCATGTGTCAGTTCTAGTAGTGGTCAATATGATGTCTATCCTAACGATGATGATGGTGAGGAGTCTGA
Organism: Viscum album; assembly: GCA_963277665.1. NCBI lineage: Eukaryota > Viridiplantae > Streptophyta > Magnoliopsida > Santalales > Viscaceae > Viscum > Viscum album. The sequence continues at coordinate 725,798,865 of OY728126.1, read as the reverse complement.
TGTGGAAGAGGAGGGAGAGGAGGGGGGAGAGGCGGATGGCGAGGGCGAGGCAGAGGGCGACGGCAAGGAGGAGGGGAAAGGATAGTGAGGACGATGATGGGGACGAGGAAGAGGGTGATTATGATGGTGATGATGGTGATGGTGATGTGGGACAAGTTGATCTGTTACATTTTTTACTAATATTACTGAGATTTGATGTTTAATCTATTCTAGTTGTTGGTTTTATCCAGACCTGTAGTATAGTATTGAAGTTGAGTTATTTTTATATATTGTCTATTTTCATGGATGTTGATGTCTTTTGTGTGTTTGGGAACTCCCTGGACAGCCCCCCTCCTTACTGGACCCTGTAAAACCCCCCCACCATCCTCCTTGGACCCTAGACAGCCCCCCGGACACCCCCCCCCACCCTCCTCCTTTGTCCCTGGACATCCCCCCAGACATCCCCCGGACAACCCCCTAGACAGCCCCCTGTATAGCCCCTCCACCCTCCTCCCTAGACCCCGAACATCCCCTAGACACCCCCCCACACTCCTCCCTGGACTCCGGACAGCCCCCCGGACAGCCCCCCCCCCCCCATCTTCCTCCTTGGTCCCCGGATATCCCCCCAAACACCCCCCGGACAGCCACCCGGACAGCCCCCCACCCTCTTCACTAGACCCCGGACATCCCCTCGGACAACCCCCCAGACATCCCCCAGACCCCCCCCCCCCACCCCCCACCCTCCTCCTTGGACCATGCATAGCCCCCCAAACACCCCCCCCCCCCCGGACAGCCCCCACCCACCTCCTTGGTTCCAAGACAGCCCCCGACCCTCCTCCTTGGACCCCAAATAGCCCCCCAAACACCCCCTGCACAACCCCCCCACACAACCCCCCCCCCCCCACCCTCTTCCTTGGTCCTAGGACAGCCCCCGGACACCCCCCAGATGGCCCCCACCATCCTCCCTAGACCCCCATACAGCCCCCCACCCTCCTTGATTTCACATGCCTTTTTTTATTTCTCTGATCATGAAATGTTATTTAGGGTTATTCCATTTTTGTATGTCTTTAATTATATGAATGTCTTGGTAAGCTTATTATCTCATGCTCGTTAAATGCATTTGATGATATGCTTTAATTTGAATACAAAGCCTTGTTGTACATTCTCTATGTTATGTGAATTATGCCTTGTTTGATTTGGTTTACTTGTCAATTGTTAGGATAAAACATGGTTTACATGTTAAGGACTCGTGGATATGCTCAGGGAATTTAGAATTGAAATTCCAGGATGTATGCTTTGGTTTCTAGGTGAGGGCTACCGGGATGGTTTCTATTACTCAAGAGTGATATTGGTTCCTTGAAGATAAACTGAGGACGTTTATTTTCTTCAAGATGGTATTACCATGCCTCAGGTGTGGCCGGTAGCACATTAATTATGTCTCTTTTGTTTAAAATGGATGGGATTTTAAGTGAAAAGAACAACTGGCATACGGAAAACCGACCAAACACATTAGGATTCTGTTGATTCTGTATCACAACGATCCATGTGTCATATGTGATGTTTACGAGTCAAAATTGGCTCAATTCGAGTCGCGGTGTGGCCGGGATCACCCTAAGTGTCTCTCTTATGTTTAAAATGGACAACATTTTAAGTACATATGGAAAACTGACCAAACAGATTCTGATTGTGTTGATATTTTAGCACAACGATCCATGGGTCATATGTGACGTGTACGAGTCAACCCCACCTCAATCCGAGACGTGGTGTGGCTGGCACCATTTGAAGTGTCTCACTTTTGTTTGAAATGGATAACATTTTAAGTGAAAAGTACAACTTACATATAGAAGACTGACCAAACGCATTCAAATTGTGTTGATACATTAGGAAAATGATACAAGGGTCATTTGTGATGTGTACGAGTCAACCCCGTATAAATCTGAGGTGCGGTGTGGCCAGTAGCACTCTAACTGTGTCTCTTTTGTTTAAAATGGATGGGATTTTAAGTGAAAAGAACAACTGGCATGTGGAAAACCGATCAAACGCATTCGGATTCTATGGATACTTTAGAAAAATGATCAATGGGTCATTTGAGACATGTACGAGTCAACACCATCTAAATACGAGGCATGGTGTGGCCGGTACCACTCTAACTGTGTCTCTTTTGTTTAAAATGAACAGAATTATAAGTGAAAAGCACAAGTGGCATACAAAAAACTGACCAAAAGCCTTCAGATTCTGTTGATAATTTATCAAAATTATCCATGGGTCATATGCGACATGTACGAGCCAACCCAGGCTCAACTTGAGTCGTTGTGTGGCCAGGATCACTCTAAGTGTCTCTCTTTTGTTTAAAATGGACAACATTTTAAGTACATATGAAAAACCCACCAAACGCATTCAGTTTCTGTTGAAACTTTAGGATAATGATCCATGGGTCATATGGGACGTGTAAGATTCAACCTCTCCTCAATACAAGGCTTGGTGTGGCCGACACCATTCATAGTGTCTATCTTTTGTTTAAAATGGACATCATTTTAAGTGAAAACAACAACCAACATACGAAAAACTGACCAAACGCCTTCCAAATATGTTGATGCTTTAAGAAAATGATCCATGGGTCATATGTGACGTGTATGAGTAAACCCTGCTTCAATCCGAGGGGCAGAGTGGCCGACACCACTCTAAGTGTCACTCTATAGTTTAAAATGGACTTCATTTTAATTAAAAACAACAACTGACATAAGGAAAACAAATAAAACGCATTCAGATTCTGTTGAAACTTCAGTAAAACGTTCCATGAGTCATTTTTGATGTGTAAGAGTCAACCTCGCCTCAATCTGAGGCCAGGTGTGGCTGGAACCACTCAAAGTGTATCAAGTTTATTTGAAATAGACAACATTTTAAATGAAAACAACAACTGACATACGGAAAACCAACTAAATTCATTTGGATTCAGTTGAAACTTTAGTAAAACAATCCATGGGTCATATGTGACGTGTAAAAGTCAACCCCGCCTCAATCTGAGGTGTGGTGTGGCCAGAACCACTCAAAGTTTCTCATCTTTATTTGAAATAGACAACATTTTAAATGAAAAACAACAACTGACATACGGAAAAATGACTAAACGCATTTGGATTCAGTTGAAACTTTAGTACAACAATACATTTATTATATGAGATGTGTACGTGTCAACCCAGCCTCAATCTGAGGCACGGAGTGTCTGGCACCACTTGAAGTCTCTCTCTATGGTTTAAAATGGACTTCATTTTAATTGAAAACAACAACTGACATACGATAAACCGACTAAATGCATTATAATTGTGTCAATACTTTAGCACAATGATCCATGGGTCATATTCAATGTGTAAGAGTCAACCCCACCATAATCTGAGGTGCGGTGTGGCCGTAACCATTCATAGTGTCTCTCTTTTGTTTAAAATGGACATCATTTTAGGTGAAAACAACAACCGACATACGAAAAACCGACCAAACGCATTTGAAATGTGTTGATTCTTTAGGAAAACGATTCATGACTCATATGTGACATGTAAGAGTCAACCCCGCCTCAATCCTAGGAACGGTGTGGCCGAAACCACTCTAAGTGTCTCTCTTTTTTTTTCAAAAGGATATCATTTTACGTGAAAACATCAACTGACATACATAAAACTGACCAAACGCATTTGGACTATGTTGATACTTTAGTACAATGATCTGTGGGTCATTTGAGACGTGTAAGAGTCAACACCATCTAAATCTGAGGCATGGTGTGGCTGTTACCACTCTAATTGTGTCTCTTTTGTTTAAAATGGACAGGATTATAAGTGAAAAGAACAACTGGCATATTGAAAATCGACCAAACGCATTCAGATTCTATTGATAATTTATCACAACGATCCATGGGTCATATGTGACGTGTACGAGCCAACCCAGAATCAATCTGAGTCGCGGTTTGGCCGGGATCACTCTAAGTGTCTCTCTTTTGTTTAAAATGGACAACATTTTAAGTACATATAGAAAACTAACCAAACGCATTTTGTTTCCGTTGAAACTTTAGGAGAACGATACATGGGTCATATGTGACGTGTAAGATTCAACCTTTCCTCAATCTGAGGCGCGGTGTGGATGACACCACTCAAAGTGTATCTATTTTGTTTAAAATGGACTTCATTTTAAGTGAAAACAAAAACAAGCATACGGAAAACCAACCAAACGGATTCTGATTGTGTCAATACTTTAGTACAACGATCCATGGGTCATATGTGACATCTTCGAGTCAACTCTACCTCAATACGAGGCACGGTGTGGCCGACACCATTCATAATGTCTCTCTTTTCTTTAAAATGGACATCGTTTTAAGTGAAAACAACAAGTGACCTACGAAAAACTGACCAAATGCATTCGAAATGTGTTGATGCTTTAGGAAAACGATCCATTGGTTATATCTGTTGTGTACGAGTCAACCCCGCCTCAATCCAAGGCACGTTGTGGCTAGAACCACTCTAAGTGTCTCTCTTTTGTTTCAAAAGGATATCATTTTAAGTGAAAACATCAACTGGCATACAGAAAACTGAACAAACACATTTAAATTGTGTTTATACTTTAGGAAAATGATCCATGGGTCATTTGAGACAGTACGAGTCAACCCCGTCTAAATTCGAGGTGCGGTGTGGCCGGTACCACTATAACTGTGTCTCTTTTGTTTAAAATGGATAGGATTATAAGTGAAAAGACCAACTGGCATACAGAAAACCAAAAAACGCATTCTGATTATATTGATAATTTATCACAATGATACATGGGTCATATGTGATGTGTACGAGCCAACTCAAGCTCAATCCGAGTCACGGTGTGGTTGAGATCACTCTAAGTGTCTCTCTTTTGTTTAAAATGGAAAAAATTTTAAGTACATATGAAAAATCGACCAAATGAATTTGGTTTTCATTGAAACTTTAGAAGAACGATCCATGGGTAATTTGTGACATGTACGAGTAAACCTTGCCTCAATAAGAGGCATGGTGTGGCCGACACCACTCAAAGTGTCTCTCTTTTGTTTAAAATGGACTTCATTTTAAGTGAAAACAACAACTAGCATACGGAAAACCGACCAAACAGATTCTGATTGTGTCGATACTTTAGAATAATGATCCATGGGTCATATGCGACGTGTACGAGTCAACCCCACCACAATCCAAGGTGCGGTGTGGCTGACACGAATCATAGTGTCTCTCTTTTATTTAAAATGGACATCATTTTAAGTGAAAACAACAACTGACATACGAAAAACTGACCAAACGCATTCAAAATGTGTTGATTCTTTAGGACAACGATACATGGGTTATATGTGACGTGTAAGATTCAACACCACCTCAATCTGAGGCATGGTGTGTCCAGGACCACTCTAAGTGTCTCTCTTTTGTTTAAAATGGACAACATTTTAAGTACATACGGAAAACTGACCAAACGGATTATGATTGTGTTGATACTTTAGCACAACGATCCATGGGTCATATGTGACATGTAAGAATCAAACCCTCCTCAATCTGAGATGTGGTGTGGCCGACACCACTCAAAGTGTATGTATTTTGTTTCAAAAGGACATCATTTTAAGTGAAAACATCAACTGACATACGGAAAACCGACCAAACACATTCGGATTGTGTTGATACTTTAGGAAAAAGATCCATGGGTCATTTGAGATGTGTAAGAGTCAACCCCATCTAAATATGAGCTGTAGTGTGTCTGTTACCACTCTAATTGTGTCTCTTTTGTTTAAAATGGACAGGATTATAAGTGAAAAGAATAACTGTCATATGAAAAACTGACCAAACCCATTCGGAATCTGTTGAAACTTTAGGAAAACGATCCATGGGTCATATGTTATGTGTACAAGTAAATTGTGCCTCAATCCAAGTCGTGGGGTGGTAGGGACCACCCAAAGTGTCTCTCTTATGTTTAAAATGGACAACATTTTAAGTACATATGGAAAACTGACCAAATGGATTCTTATTGTGTTGATATTTTAGCACAACGATCCATGGGTCGTTTTTGACATGTACAAGTCAACCCCGCCTCAATCTGAGGTGTGGTGTGGTCGGCACCATTCAAAGTGTCTCTCTTTTACTTAAAAAGCAATTCATTTTAAGTGAAAACAACAACTGACATACAGAAAACTGACCAAATGCTTTCGGAATATCTTGATACTTTAGGACAACGATCCATGGGTTATTTGTGACGTGTAAGAGTTAACCTCGCCTCAATATGAGGCACGGTGTGGCCGGTATCACTCCAGGTGTATGTATTTTGTTTAAAATGGATATTATTTATAGTAAAAACATATTGTATATGAAAAACTGATAAAATTGTGAATTGAATTCCAAATTCCACATATAATTTTCATATAAATTTTAAATTGAATTATAAATGAATTATGTATGTTTATAATTATGTTATGAATTCTGATTTAATTCTGGATGTGTATAGTTCCTGGATGCATTATATGTTAAATGTGTGTGAATTTGTTCTCTATATGTATGTGTTAGTTGGTTATTGTAGGTACAATAATTGTATATGTATGTGTTAGTTTATTGCAGGAACAATAATTGGAAATGATTGAAAATGAGATGGAATGGATTGGCTGTTGTCCAAATTGCACAAAAATGAGAGGGTAGCTGCTATGAAAATTGCAGGCTGTTGTGCAATTTGCACAGCATAGGCTATGAAAACGGTTTGAAACCATTGGCATATCCTCTCTGAGTATTTTTTTTACCAACGGTTCATAGAAACATTGGTAAAAATAATTTCCCAATGCTTTAGAAACCGTTGGGAAAGAAGTCGTCTGGTTGGTTTTCCCAACGGTTCAAGCCAAACCGTTGGGAAAAACTATTCCAATGGTTCACTGTAAACCATTGGGAAAATCTTTCCCAACGTCTTACTTCCCTACAGTTTGCATAACCGTTGGTATAATATATACCAATGGTTCTACAGCCTTTACCAACAGTTCAGAACCGTTGGGAAATCCTGCATTTCCAGTAGTGGCTCTAGCACTATATTACTAAACTGTATTTACTTGTTGTTCCATTCCTGTATTACTGAACCAGGTTTAATTGTCAATCTAGTCATGTATTCATCATTAGAAATAATTATTTAACTAATACATTGGAGGGAGATTTAGGTTCCACCCAACTCATAATAAAATCATTCTTATGTGTTCCACAAAAACCTAAATCATCCATCATAGCATAACCCAACGAATATAATGGGTTTCTTAAAAATCATTCTATCATAATCCATATAAATAAAATGGATTTCATAAATATAATTCCTTTAAAAACAAAATCAAATCATTGTGATAATTGGGATTAGAAACATAACCCTATTTAGATGGAAAGTAATTTTTATTAACCACTAGAAATTAATTCTAAACGAATATGTCCTTTCTTCTTCGAAAACATTTTATTTCTTCAAAATAAAATTAAATTTTAAAAGAAAAAAAATATTTGAAACTAAACATGAAATATTATAATGTATCATTAATGGAAATAATATTTTATGACAGTGAATAAATCATTTAATGTCATGTAAGTTAAAATAAAACATTTTTCTCCTACTTTTTTTAGAAAGTAAAGAAGTACTTTATACTAAAAATGAAAAAAGATTCCTTTCATAGATTTTAATAAAAATAAAAAATGGGTAAAATTAAATTTAAAAAAATATATAAGGATATAATGAATATTTGTAATACATATTTATGGAACATGGATGTGGATAGTAAATATACCTCAATAAATACTTACGTATAAACAATCTTGGATAAAAATAAGGATGTGAAATTATCTCTTACCAATTTATAATCAGTCCAATTGTATGTATCATAATATATAATAAATATATGAATTTATAAATATCATAACCTTCATAGTAATAATCATAAAACAATCATGGGCAATATAAACATCACACAAAAAATAGGTTATGTATAAGGCATATGTCCCAAGGAAGTAAAAGTGGGAAACAAATATCTTACCATAGGTCAGATATCCTTTTTATGTATCCAAAACCCCTTTATAATGATTTAAATGATGTAATTGAATTATTCTAGAATCATAGTAATCATATATGATTATATTATCATCCATTTGTTAGTACCATTATTACGCATGTGTCAGGTATTAAATTTTTTATTTTCATACTCATGTTTTATCGGATAAGTTACTCTTCTTAGGTTATAATTATATAATTTAAAAAATGACATCATTATCATAATTATTCATTAAATTCATTTATATAATCATTCTTTAATGAATATTTTTTAGAATTAATCACATCGCATCTTGGAGATGGTAGGTCATACGTACGCATGAGCGATGATATCATTCCTATAATTGTGTAATGGTATGTACGTGGATGGTATATTTTTGTCTAGAATCCATTCCATATTATAATAATCAAATATAGATATTATTTCCATCATTATATCTTTCTATGTACGATGGTTGTGAAAAATAGATCACAGCACAACGTGGAGATGGTAAGTCGTACGAATGCGGGAATGGTGGTTTCGTTTTTCATAGGATAGATAGAAGGTGGAATATTATAGTTTAATTATCATAATGAAATCTTTGTATATAATTGATACAAGATTTACTACTTTTTAATGAAACCACTCAAGAATAGGAAGTAGAAGATGAAATAATTTGAAATAATCGGTAAAATATATTACCTCTTCTTCGACGCGCTCCCCCATAAATATCCTCTCAAAGGCACCAGAGTTGGTCTTTTGAGAATTAAAAACGGCTAGAATGTTACTGGGGAATATGGAAAGGGAAATTGTTAGGGTATTTCCATTATTGAATTCTCAATGTGATGTGAAGAAGTGAGGGAGGATATTCCCTTTTATAATTGAGGAGAGGGGAACTTTTGGAATCTCAAAGAGTATTAATTTATAACAAAATAAAATCACATCCAAAAAAACTTCAAAATGTCCTAATTTAATAGATGCAATAATATAAGGTTCTAATATCATCAACCAAAATAATTTAGAGAAGTTTTATTTCCCATTTCAAGCTTATCTTTTTAATTTATTGCATAGTTATTGTATTTCATTTTAACTCCGGTGATAAATATTTCAATATTAAAAGGTTCAAATATTTACATATTAGATGTCAATTAAATAATAAATAAATAATTTTTATAATTTTATACCATTAAATATTTATTATATATTTTTAAAATGATTTTATTATTTTTTAGTAATTTAATTAAAAATTATTTTGACAAAACACCAATAGTGTCAATTTGGATAATATTCAATTCATGGATTTTTAAAAATATAAATATAATATATTATCCTCAAAAAAATTATATTATATCCAAATGGGGTCAATTTAATATATAAATTTCATTTTAAATATTAATGAACTAAAATTATATTTATTTCTAATATATTTATTAACATTTATATGTTATTTCCCTTAATTAAATAATTACAATATCTGTTTTTTGTAATTAGTTAATAAACTTATTTTTTGAGTAAAAATTTAAAATAAAATTTTATGATGATTATAAATATAATATATTTCATAATAATACAAGTAGTTGAATTTATATTTTTGAAAAAATAAAAATTTAAAAGGTTAGACTTATTAAATTAAGAATGTGACTACATTAACATCACTTTAAATAAAATAATATAAGTGTCACAATATCATTTATAAGGATCCAAATGGTCACTAACAAGACTGATGGATGGTTATGGTCGATATATTATCGACAAATAAGATTTGGTCAAGTGTTTGGGTCTTTTTATGCTTATTTCTATTTTAATAAAAAAAATTGATTTCTTATCATTTAATTAATTTTAACATCATCAATGTAGAAGTCTTTAAGGTAATTATTTATTTCCTGAAAAATATAAATAAATTACCATAATAAATAAAAAATATTTTTCTAATGATTATTTATAATCTAATTTATCTTATGTATAACCTCAATTTCGAAATGATTTTGGTATTAAACTTTGAGTAAGACATATTTAACTTTTCATTAAATAAAATTAATTAAATGTACTAATCTCATCCAAATGGATTAAAATATATTCCATTTTGACACTAGAATTATTTATCTCAAAACATACTCATAAAATCATATTAAGGCAATTTTTAGATTGATTTTATAAATTTATTCTTACCCCTAATTACCTGATTTACCCTTTTATCGTATCAATAAAAAATTACCGAAGTAACTATTCACAAAACCCAAAAATAAAATAAATATATTTACATAATTTGTAAATATTAACTCCAAATATGAATTCAATTTTTCAAAATTTAAAACACATAATATTTAGTAATTAATTTAAAATCAATCTCGCTGTCGAAATGGAAAACAGGTTTTAAAAGTTAAAAGAGTACAAAATATTAAAATGTTTTTACTTCAAAATTAATAATGAAATTTATACCAATGAGATAAATTATATTTAATGATAAAAATATATTCTATTTATACATTAAAACCATTCAATAATACATTTTAACTATTTAAATTATTTCAATGAAAAAATTTGTTTTCAATAAATATTTATTGTATTTTTACTATTTATAAAAAATTAAAAGTTATCAAAAAAAATATCAAAAAATCATCCAAAGTAAATTTATATATCCCTATTCCAAAGAAAAATTTTATGTTATTAAATATAATATATACAATTTTCAAAAACTATATTTAAAATGGGTGCACCATCAAAAGGCGCAAAACTCCATTTTTTTAAAAGTACTTCTTTTATTAGAAATATTATATTTATTCCTATATCAAGTCTAGAAAACATATAAGATAAATTTTAAACATTATATTGAATATATTAAATATATAATTCGTTAATAAAATCCATAAATAGTGATTTTATTTATTTTATAAACTCAACTATATTCATTTAAATAGTTTTTCAAAAAAACATTTCCTTTTATTTAAAATGGTTTTATTTTCATTTATATTTAATTTCCCTACAAAGAATTAATTATATATACATGTTTAAATAATATTTTTAAAATTAAGTTAATAATTTCCAAACTCAAAATTATTATTCCAAGTTTATAATTTAAAATAATAATATTTTTTTCTCCTAAAAATGGTTTTTCATGAAATGAATTTTGTCAAAAGGACTTCAAATTGTTTGTAACACAAGACAAACAAAGGGTTTTGTATATAAAAAGCTAATACATTTTTACATATAGAATTATATTATCTTGGTGTAGCATAAAACACATGAAATCAATTAAATTAAAAAAATAAATCTCATAAATAAATCTCAGTGTGTTACATTCTACCCCAGTTAAAATTAATTTTACCCTCAAAATTTATCGGGGTAATAAAAGGTTTACTACATGAAAGTTTATTTCATATAAACAACATAGTAAAATGGAATACAAAAACTTGATTTTTTAGTAAATATGGTTAGAAACATAATGGTTACCCTAAGTAACTACTCACTGGGTTTTCACATAGAATTACATAGGAGGGAAGAAAAAACATGGTTATGGTAGAAAAATAAAACCATCATGTTTTTATGGAGAGTGATAGGGAACATGGTTAATAAAAATTTAACAATAATAAATTCATAAATCTATGATGATTTATAGGGTCATTTGATTCCTCATAAATAATGGTACTATGGAAACATTTTCTGTTTTAAGATTCTTTACACAAATTTGAATAATGAGGATAAATACTTACTTGATTAAGTATAATCTTATCATTTACTTATGAATTGTTCAATTTAAATTTCTTCTCTAATCACATGAAATGAATTTGAATTTTTTATTCCTAAAGCATTAGTAGATCACAATATCCCTAAATTAAAATAAATTTAATCCCATATGTCATTATCTCAACAAAAAGGTTAGCACAAGTAATCAAATATGATGAATCACACCTACAGTGAGGGAATAATTTAATCTAAAAAACATCATCTAATGATTAACATATAATTTCCTCAAAAGTATAACCTTACAATCCCTCTGAAATTTAAAATTCCAAAACATTAGTATGAGGAAAACTAAATGATCTTAACATTTATCTCCCATATAAGATAAGTTATCTCTTGTTAGTCACATTCCAAAAATGTGAACGCCTTCATCGTGTATTATCTTGATAATAACCTGAATTACCATATATACATATTGAAAACATGTGTGTTTCATTATTCTTAATTCCAAAATTTGTTACTTCATTCGTGATATCCTAAACCCCTTTTCAACAAATCCTTAATTTGTTCAAAGGAAATCCTTACCATCCAATTTAATTATTCATAGAAAACATATAATTATCTCATCTACATGCTCATATTAGTGGTTATCCTTCCCTAAATCATGTGTTTCCCAAAAATATCACCTTATTATCTAAATCATTTTTCATCATTATCGGTACCACTCAACATATACATTCAAATACATGAAAAAAAACATAGTGGACCACTACATAGATATTCCAATATTTCATAAAAGATATTCTACAATTGTAATCTGAGATCCAATTACATAAGCACTCAATGATTCCACCACTTAGTTGTCATACTCAAAATTTCCAATAGTTATCACATGTTATTTGACTTTGTATTTGTCCTTCAGAGGTTTTTGGCATCGATCATCCTCTATAACCCATGGATTAGGGAATTGGTTAGCATAATTCCACATTTCCTTGCACATGTAACATTGAATTGTGGTAGATTAATTATGTGTATCCCTTTCTCTATATGAGTCATTAGATACCTTTTACCCATTAATTTGGAACTACACTACCTGATTAATTTATTTACCTCACTTAAAACATTTACAAGTACATTTAATACAATCTCAACCATGATTCTTTCTACACTTTGAGCCTAAAGAAACACTCATCTTCTTTTCACCATTGTTTTTAGATTTTACCTTGAACTCCATATTATGTTTCTTGTTGGAACCCTGAGATTCATATATAACACCAACATCCATTTATACCTTGATATCAAACTGCACAATCTCTTCGTATCTAATAAATTCTCTTATTACTAACACACTTTGAATACTTGGTTTTATGTTACTAATGAATCAATAAACATTACTTTCAGGTTAGATGAAAAATCTAAAAGCATTCATCATAAGTCTTGTAAAATTTGCCTCATATGCACCACCCAATTCATCATCCTATTTCTTAAGCTCTAGGAAATCTATTTTCTTTCTTTGTTAAAAAAATATGGGGAAATTAATTTCTGAAAAATGTGTTCGAGAACACATCCCATTCCATGGATTCAATTTCATCTTACTTCCACGTATTCTTGATTTTAGTCAACCACTAGTCTACTTCTCTATCTAAATTATAAACATCCACAATGAATTTTTCTTGTTTCAAAAAATGAAGGATATAAAATATATTTTCAATGTTACTGATCCATTGTTCAGAAATAAGTGGATCAGAAGACCCATTGAATGAAGGTGGTCATTTCCTCATGAAGGACTCAATATAAAGTTGTCCCCTTCTTCACTTATTTATAAGTTCACAATGATTCATATCTTTTGTAAGTATAGTAATAAGATTTTTCATTACATATCCCATAAAATATGGTTGTTTAGGAGTAAAATCATTGTATTTCCCATTTTATTGATCATTAAAATTGTTCTTTTTGGTTCTATCCATTTTTTAAAACAAAACAAATGTGAGAGGAAAAAATCCGACTTTGAAAAGAACATATTAAAGGGGAAGAAATTTCAATATCCAACATCTTATGTTTACTCCTAGGTTAACAATGATCATTTCTTATATTCAAGTATTGTGACTTTTATTTAGACTTATCCTTAGGGACATCCATAAATATACCATATAAATACCTCTTGGAATCTCACTATATTTTTCACATCCTAATTTCTAATGGTTGACTAAACCATAACTCTGATACCAACAATAGAGAGCCTAACTTGATGTATATATAAATTGCATTACTTTTGTGTAATACTTAATACATGATACAAAAAACTGCCAAAGACCAAATTAGTTTAGTGTATTTGGAAAATGGGTAACATAATCAACTTGTTAATAAAAAAATATAAATCATATCCATTACATTACTTCATAACTAGAACCCCCTTTTCACACATCTTTCTTAATAACCACCTTTATATCCTATAGAAAAGAAATGTAAATAGGGGTGAGATTAAATGCTCAGTAATGGTGAATATTGAAAGTATCAAACAAAAAATAAACCTAAGAATGTAAAAACATGAACATAACTTTTAATACCATACCATATGTAACATATATCCAAATATTGTATCATGAAATAAATCTTTGTATTTCATAAGTCGTAAATCATAAAGGAACAAGATCCATGAGAAAATAACATTGGAAAAAATGTGGAATTATGGAAAACACATAATCATAAAAATAATTTCTATATTATATAAGGCTCATTTCTAAAACCATTATAGTGGAAAAATTCCATTACTGAATCGAGTATACTTTTCTTTCCAACCTTGTACTACTAAACCAAATTTACTTGTCGTTACATCCCTGTATTACTGAAGCAGATTTATATATTTTTAAAATTTTATTTATTTTTTCAGATTAGGTCCTCTTATTAATTTAAAGATATATAATTTACATAATAATATTAGTATCATATTAATTCATTCAATTGATATATATAATCCTAATTTGATTAATATCATGTATAATGAATCACATCACATCATGGATATGGTAGGTTGTACATATGCATCAGTGACGATATCATTCCCATAATTTTGAAACGGTATGTAAGTGAATGGTATATATTTTTTTCCAGAATCCATATAATGATATAATATATATATATATATATATATATATTATTTACATCATTATATCTATCCATGTAATATGGTGGTGAAAAATAAATTACACCACGGTGTGGATACGGTAAGTCATGCGTACTCACACGTAGTGATTTAACTTTTCTTATGATGGATAGAAGGTGGAAAATGGTTGTTTAATGATCATAATAATATATCATTATATAAGTGATAATAAAGTTATTATTTTTAAATGAAACAATTTTTTATGTTTAATTTTAAGGATAAATAATTCGATAGAATTGGTATATGAGATTACCACTTCTTCAACATGCTCCCTCAAAATATCATCTTAATGGCACAATAGTTGGTCTTTTGAGAAGAAAAAAAACAACTAGAATGTAAATATGGAATTTGAGAAGGTAAATGGTAAGTCTATAACTAACATTGAAGGCTCTAAGGGAAGTGAAGAGGTGAGGGAGGTGGTTCCCTTTTATAATTGAGTTGAGGGGCACTTTTAAAATATCCAAAATTATTATTTTATAATTAAAAAACCGCATCCAATAAAATCATAAATTTCCTAATTTAGAAAATGAGATGAGATAAGATTATTATTTAATCGATCAATAAATTTTATACATGTTTTCAGGTCCATTTAAATCTTATAATTTTAATTTATCACTTATTTATTCTATTTCTTTTTAACTAGGGTAACAAATATTTCAATATTAAAAGGATGAAATATTTACTTATTTGAAGTAAATTAAATCATAAATAAATAATTTTAAACATTATAGACTATATAATCTTTATTATATATTTTTTAAAAAAATTAATTATTTTTAAATAATTTAACGATACATTATTTTGATAAAACAACAATATTTTCAATTTTGAGAATATTCAATTCATGGATTATTGAAAATATCAAGATAAGATGTAATACATCAAAAAAATAATTTATTATATCCATATTGGTTCAAGTTAATATATTTAATTTATTAGATATATTAGTTTTCTAATACTATATATATTTTAATATTTTTATTAACATTCATTTGATCTTTTCTATAATAAAATAATTATATCATCAGTTTTATGTAAATATTTAATAAAATTATTTGTTAAATCAAATTTAAAAGTAAAATAATATTAGGAAGATAATTATAATATATTTCAAAATAATAATTAAAGTCTATTTTATATTTTTGAAAAATCTACAATCTAAAATTATATACATTTTAAATTATGAATGAGAGAACTTTAATATCACATTAAATAAAATAATGTAAGTATCCCAATCTCATCTTTAAGGCTCCAAATGGTCACTAACTCGACCATTATATTTTTATAATTTATATGTTGTCAACTAATAATATTTGTTCAGGTTTTTTGGTCTTTTTTGGTTATTATCATTTTAATTCAAAAAAACTATTGATTTCTCATCAATTAATTATTTTTTACATCATCAAATCATAGGTATTTAAAATAATTATTTATTTTATAAAAATTAAAAATA
This sequence comes from Viscum album, assembly GCA_963277665.1. NCBI lineage: Eukaryota > Viridiplantae > Streptophyta > Magnoliopsida > Santalales > Viscaceae > Viscum > Viscum album. The sequence continues at coordinate 725,782,572 of OY728126.1, read as the reverse complement.
AGTTGCCATGATAAATAAAAAAAATTAGATTTCTTATGAGTACTTATAATCAAATTTATATTCTCTATAAACCAATATAAAAATTATTTATTTATTGGAATTTTAGTGAGGCATATTGAACTTTTCTTTAAAAAAATAAATTTTAATGTCCTAATATCATCCATGTGGATACAGATGGATACCATTTCGACCCAATGATGATTTCACTTGAAACCACTTCATCCAATTATATTATTACAAGTTTTAGGGTAATTTTATAAAATTCTTCTTACCCTTAATTACAAGACTTACCTTTTTATTGTATTAATATAAAATTGTTGATGATACTATTCATAATTCCCAAAAACAAAACAAATATTTTTTAATAATTTAGACCCAATTATTAAAAATATTTATCAAATTTTTTAAAATTAAAAACACATAAGTTTCATTAATTAATTTAAAATCAATCCTGTTCTTGGAATTAAAACGTGTTTTAAAAGATAGAATATTGGAGAAGATTGAAATGTTTTTACTTCAAAATTAAATGTAAAATTAATTCCAATGAAATTAATTATATTTAATGATAAAAATAAATTATATTTATACTTTAAACCCATTCAATAATACAATTTAACATCATAACATTTTTTGAGAAAAAAAATTTCTATTAAAATTTTGTGTATTTTTACTATTCATAAAAACGTAAAAATTATCAGGAAAATATGAAAAACTCTTCAAAATTAAAATTTAATATAAAATGTATAAAGAAAATTTTTATGTTATTAAATAGAATCTATAAATGTTTCAAAACTATATTTAAAAGGGGTGGTCCCTCAAAAGGAGACAAAACTACATTTTTGAAAACTTCATCTTTTATCAAAACAACTAAATTTGTTATTATATCATGTATATAAAAAATATAATATGAATTTTAAACATTATATTGAATATAATACATATATAATTCATTAATAAAATCCATTGAGAGTGATTTTATGATTTTATAAACTCACATATAGGAATTTAAAATTTTTTTCATAAATACATTTGATTTTATTTAAAAAGTGTTTTATTTTTGTTTATAAATTATTAATCAAAAAATATTTTTATATATATACAAGTCTAAAGAATATTTTAATAACTAATTAAATAATTTTCATACTCGTAATTATAATTCCTTGGTTATAAGGTTGCATAACAATATTTATTTTTTTTCTTAACCCTAGTTTTGTGTGAAATGAATTATATCAAAAGGACTTGAAATTGTGTGTAACACATGAAAAGCATAGTGGTGTGTATAACGCAATCTAAGAATGTGTTTTCTTCAATTAAAACTTATCTTGTTATAGCATACAACACAAAGCATCAAATAAAGTAATAAAAATTTATCTCATAAAAAAAATCTCAGGGTGTTATAGTTGTAATTTTCATTAAAATACACTCTGTAAAAAAACACTAGAGATGAATGATCTTAGAGAATGTAATTCATAGTAGGAATGGTGTTTGATGAGTTTTAAAGTGTATTTGATAGTGGATATATCTAAGGATCATGTAATTAGGCCATGTTAATATTTATTTATCAATATTTCTTTATTTGGCCTGGTAAAGGACATCTATGAGTTAGATCTCAAGTTCATAATTGTGGGAGATAACTTGGAATGGAATGATTTATTCATAGGGTTGTATTTATATGGTTAATATGTGAAATTAATTCATTGGAAGTTAGCAATGACATCATCCTTGTGTTATTGATTTATTAGAGACACTCGCATTTCTAAGTGGGAAATGTAACAAATAAAGATGAAGATATTTCATGATATCTAACATTAGTTTTGGTGTCCATGTATATAGAGTGACATTATAGGTTTTGTTTCCCAAATCATTTTCACCATTAGTTAATGTTTGGGAAACATGTCCTAGTAGATGACTTTAGTCTCTTCTAACTATATAGAAGTCGTGCGACATGATGTTAGACTTCAAGATGGGGTTACCCAAGACCCTAAGGATTGTGATACAATTTCTATGATAGTTGATTGGATGAAAAATGTTTCCCAATTATTACATATTCAAAACACCTATTAATTTGATGATATTGGAAAGTAATATATATTGAAGATTATACCCCTGTTTAAGGTTCCATGGAGAATAATATAATATAGATACACGCACTTCATTTTGTAGTTTTGGATGGTCTTATAGAAGTATTTAGGGACCCATATGATACTAACTATAGCATATCATATGTAGATAGAGGTAAATTCTGAGAGAAACATATAGATATTAGATTATGTGTTGAGTATTATATTCTAGACTTTGATAGATATTGATATGATCAACTATCATTTGATCAGTTTTCATGAAATAAAATCATAAAAATAAATTTATATGGAATCCTTTCAGTTTCATTATGGTATCTCATGTCACATACCACTATGTTAGCATGAGGCTAGTGAAACAATAGTTTTGGATTTTGGCATGGTATAGGATACCTCCGAGAGAGTGAAATCAATCTTTATATTTTTAACCTGTTATCAGAAATTGATTGTATGATTACAATAGAAGATGAACATTAGTGTTTCTTGTGGGAAGTTGAATTTTGTTGTGGGTAATACCTCAATTAGGGTATCAATTATTATAAAACAAAATGAATCTTGCTGTGAAATTTATTTGGCTATTTAATATTATCATGTATGTTGGTATATTGGTCTTCCATTTGGGTCTTCCTCCATGGTATCAATGTATTCATGGTGTGCCCCATCTTTCTCACCATTATAGAAACATACCTAATCATGAACATGTGATTGATTATGGGAAAATTTATCTAGATCCCTATTAATGATTCATGGATTACTTTGTGTAAATTATTGACTGATACAAGAAAGTGTTTTCAGGGAAGGAAATTCCACATGTGAGAGTTCTATGGAGACATTTATAGATTCAAGAGTAATCTTAGGAGTGTGATTTTGATTATTGGGCTTAGTGACCCAATATATTTGATAATTAGTGCTACAGAAACATCTCAATGAATATATGTCATTATAGGGATAGTGTTGTAACATCACCAACATTCAATGTATTTTTCTAAATCATGATTTATGTTGTATTTTTTTCACCATTAGAGGTGTTTATTATGGGTAAATGTTTCTCATATTTAGTGTTCCACGGGTTCAAGGAATATGTGGATCCATGAATGATGAAGTAATATCAACGTATGACTGGTTGGATGCATAGTCCTTTCAATGATTCTAGTAGTGGGACCTATATTTCTTCACATCCCATTGGCACTCTAGTGGTGGCCATATTTTTGTATCACTAAGGATGTTTTTTTATTTTTCCTCTAATATGATTATTAAATTAACCTCTACCCTAATCTCCCCATTTTCAACTAGAACCTCCATGAGATCTCTCCTTTCCCCCCATGCTTCCTTTTACTCTTCTTTTGGGTGACTGAAGTCTAGATCTATTTAGAGGAGACCTTCAAGCTAATAAATATCTTTTATAAGTATAATTAACCTTATTTTTCTATAATTGACCATAAACACAAGCCATATTGGAAACATTTTTGGATAAATACCCAGATATAATGGGTAATTCATCCATGATTGATTGATAATTGTTAAAACATGAAATTTGGTGACCTCTCTTTCATCAATCGTATATATTCAGTTATAAATGAATATATTTTTCTATGTTTTTGTGGATTTCATCTTGGTAACTATCTCATCATTGAATTATAATCCTAGAGATATTATTGTGGAAGATTTTTATTTTTTTAGTGTAATTTAAAATGATGGTGTGATCTTGGTCACATCCCTCAGTGTATATTAGAAATTTGAATCGACGCACTAAAGGTAAGAATGATGTACCATATTCGTCATTATTATAGAGTTTTTTTTTCATGATTAGCTAGTGTGTATATTCCTAGTGTAGAGACCCTTTCATGATATTGTATGTGGGTATGCATGGGTACCTTATGAGACCTTCATTTCGTGTGGATTTTGTTCCCCATGCTAGGTCACACCTTGTACGTGGTCATTTTATACCCATTGTGTATTTGATAATTCATTCATATTCCTTGATATAATATTCTTTTCTTATTTAATATTTTATAATATGTCAAATATTTACTATTTTATATTATTCCTTGTTATGAAATGAACTACATGATAAATTTTGTATAGCTGGTGGAACTTTATTTCAATGTTCATATTGATAGGTGGCCTAGAAGGATTTACCCGATCCCTTGTAGGGGGAGTTTAGTTGACATGGCTTTTTGTTTAATAGTCATTATATTGGATGGATGACACAAAATATTATCATGTGATTTCCCCATGTGGATAAATTCTAATTGGATCTTGAAGAGGATCTTCATGCTAACATAATGTGATGATGGGGAACATCCTTACAAATATGTTGAGTTCCATTGATTCAGTCATTCCAAGAAAGCATGAAATCAAAGGATTGCATGTAGTCATTATTTATGAGAGACACTAAACCTAAAAGGTAGACATATATTTTTTCTATAAATTATTAATAATTATCATCCTTAATTGTAAAAAATGGAATATATCATAAATTAAGTAATGCATTGATCACTTAATAAATTCTTCTAGCATGGTTCTACAGTTGGTATTTTCAAGGTTCGTGGTAGTGTGGCTAACACACAATCTCTCATTATATGAATTTTTTATATATTTTTTGGCATTTTCCATTCCATTAGGGAATATACCTCTATATATTACTGCACTTGTGATAAAGATTCATTTTTGGTATCTTATAAGGTTATACTCACACCGTATATGGGAACCTTCATGTGCATGATAATTTTAGAATCTAAGATTTGGAGAAGGGAAAGGTCCCTTCCTTAGGTTACTAAGCATCATGGAGTTTGGTGATAGATTAATTACTAATATAGTCATTATATAGATACTAAAATATTATTTATTTATTTATTTTAATTATCATAACTTGAACTTGTTGACATTCTATAATTGGGGTCTATTATTTAGATATTGTATGACCTGAAATGACATATGTTATAGCATCTTACTCATTTTATTTTACACTATGATGATTAGTTGGTCATGTATATACTTTTCTGTTCTTATATATGTACATGATTATTGAGTTTATAATCTCTCCATGGTATCTTCAGTCCCAGATTTCAATTTTTCTACCTCTTACATATAGGGAGGAATGCGTGAGGTCATTTGGATCTTTGACTCAGTTCTATTGATTTTGTTTAGGGTGATAAAGGCTCATTATTGTGCATTAATCTTGGACTAGACCATTGTGGGTGAACCAAATAAAATATTTTTTATTTTTTACTTTATATTTCATTCATCCCTTATTACATTTGAGATGAGGAATTAAGGAAATGAGTGTATATTGAAGGAAAATTCGCATGAAGTGAATTTCAAATCTATGAAGTAACTCAAGTTGAAGTAAGTTTCATATGAAGAGGAAATAGAATAGATGAAATATATTCTTTTGTCTATCCTTAGAATAAGAAAACGAATTTTTAAAGGTAATCATCCAATTTCTAGTTTGAAATGTGTAAAATTTAGAAATCTTGAAACTTAATGTACAATGAAATTTCCAAAGGATGGTGAAAAATATGTGAAGGTAAATAAATATAATATACATGGAAAAGAATTATTATCATAGATAGATTTAAACTCTAATTAATGTAAAATCTAAGTGGTTCAATATTAAAAGGATCTTGATGAAGATGCTCTAGTAGTTGTTACACAACAGAGTGATAGTGATGATAAAAATTATATAAATGGAAAATATAGTATTTAGGTTGAACATTAGGTATCCCTTGATGAAATTTATGTTTGGAGTGCCAAGAAAGAAGAATGATAGTGTATCTATACATGAAGATAAACTTAGTATACAACAATATGAATAAGAGATGTATGAATTAACACATAAAATCAAAAATTTCAAATATATAAATTCATGGAATTTAAATAAATTATTTTAGATAAAACTCAACGAGGAAGAGATAACATTAATTTTTTAGGGGATATCTAAATCAGTGAAATAAAAATCCAAAATAATTAAAGAGACCCATAAAGAAGTCATCAAATGGAAATGTACATTTAAGGATAAAAAATTATTTGTCACACCAAGAATGGTACCAATTATCATAAATAATTTTTCTACTATTAAGTACAGAAATATTTATGATGAATTCATAGAGTAAATTATTCCCATTACATAAGTATGAGAGTTAAAAGATAATGTGAATTTAATTTAATGCCTTCTGGAATGATGAATTCATTCATTGTTGGTGCTAATCCTAAATCATCAAAACATAAAAGGAATGTGGTTTTTTACAACTCTAAGAAAAAAAATTTGGAGTATTAAATAATGTGATGAAGATACCAATAATATGATATTTTTATTATGGATATATGGGACACCCAAAATATGTGTTTACTATTACTAAAACATATCTCTGATATTAAGATTCTTACAATTTGGAATTTCTCGTTTCTAATTTTTATTTTACATATAATGTTTATTATTTATTTTTTAATTGTTTTTAGAACAAATCGATCTACTAAGATTCAATATTAAACTAGATAGTTGTCCATAGAATCGTTAAAGGTTAGAAATTAGTAGATGGACTCCTCATCTAATAAAATAAATGTTCAAAAACCATTCACATTATTCCAAGATTAAGAATATTAAATGAAGGTGTAAGAAATTATATTTCATCCAAAATTAATAAATTAATACAGGAAATATTTTGTGAAGATAATAAAGTCAAAAAAAGCTAACGTAATAGACATATCCATGAGAGATAAAACATGACTAATTTATGGAATATTAATAGGTTATTCACCTATCACATCACCGGAAATGATGACTTGAACATTAGAATCAAATATAATGTTGATATTATTTTTTATTTTGGAAATGGTGAGGGTCAAAGATCATTTTATCTAAGAAACCTTAAGATGATGGTAATGATCTACGAAGTAAAAAATTCTCTCTTGGTTGAAGAACTCGATATTAATCATCTTATTGTTAGTATATTATGTTACTCAAGGCATGACGTGGATTTCAAAAAGAATTTATGAAGAATTAGAGATGGGTATGGTTCAGTTATTCAATAAGGAAGATGGAAAAAGGGAATATTTATATTTTTTTTGAAGATAATTAGTTTATGATGTCTAAATAAGGAGAAAACATTATTCAAAAAAAGACATTTTCATTTGAAAAAAACACTTCTAAAATATGGTGAAGTATAATGGATGTTGATATATCACTAAGAATTCATATGGTCACACTCATTCATGTGATTCATTTGAAAAGAGAAAGATTTCTCAAAATAATTTCAAGCCAAATAAGTTGATGTAATCAAGAATTATTGATCTTGTTCATGTGGTTTCATGTGAACTGATTAGTCCCATGTATATAGATATAAAATATAAACACATTATATTTTTTTATTAATTAATTATAATGGACTAACTTATGGTTGTATCTTACAAATATGAAGTCTTTAAATTTATTACTTGATATAATATTTTGGTTTAAAATATATTTTAAATATAAATAAAAACCTTTGACACTGACAATGGTACATAATATACAATCATCCACATGAAAGAATATTGTGAAGGGTATAAATTCAACGCCATGTTTCATTCATTGTAACTCCTCAAGAAAATGAAGCTAAAAAAATAATTACATTAATATTAAACAACATGTCTCATACTATACTTATTGATAAAGGCACACCATTGAAAAATTTGAACGAAGTAGTGTAATTAGCAGTATACATCTCAAAAGGAGAATTAATATTTCCTGATAAAGAAAACTCAATATGAAATCTAGTATGTAAATAATCCTATAATTAAATACTTATGCATGTTTTGATATAAGTTCTTCATTCTCAATAAATAAAATAATTGAAATTTTGAATCTTAAAGTGATGACATAATTTTTCTTGGGTATTCTTTAATGCTAAGAGCCTACCATTAAATAATTAAAATGCTTAGAAAAATGATTCTAAGTATTTATATGGTTATTTATGGTAACTATTAGATGACAATGACATATTAATAGAATTCAATTTTAAATGATAATGTTCACCAAGAAAATTATGTTGTTTTTAAGATAATAGTGATGAAGAAGTGTATAGATGAGGGGGATTTCTTAGGGCTATAGATAAATCTTATAAAAACCCAAATTATAAATAAAATATCTATATAATAGTTGGTATATGTAGATTATTGATTAGGGATGAAATCATGTGTGAAATCACTGTTCAGGATTGTTCAACCCCCATTCAAAAAATAAGGATGAAGGCCCAATAGTAGGTGTCACTCTTATATCCTGTAAAACCAAAATATTTTATATAATCTAATAAATAAAAAATGGTTAAACTAAATGCCTGATGATATTTTCCAATTAGAAAATAATTATACAAGTAATGTTATTAAAAAGACACATGACAAGAATTTTATTGGGACAAAATGGGAGTTTTGAAATGAATTAAATGAAGGTGGAAAATTTATAGAAAAAATTTTAAATTTTGTGCAAAGGGTATCCCAATGTAGATAGAATTGATTTGGATGAAACATTCACATTGGTGTAATGACATAAAAATGATTAATCTTTTTCATGGTCCTGAATAAAGGATCCAAGGTGTACCATGTGGACATAAAATATGTCATGAACCAACCCGGGTCAACCCTGAACCTATCTCCTGAGATAATCTTCAGTATGGACCAAGAGGCTTTCTCGGCCCTCTTGGGATGGCGATAAGCTTCAGGGCATTAACAAATAACAACAGGGGAACAATTTTTCCCAAATAAAAAAACTAAGTATGAGAAATAATATAGAACATCACAAAAAAATGACATGAAAGACAAAGAATGACCAATAACACATACTAACCTGACGATGACCAAAACTCCATGCGACCCTGAGATTCTCTCACCAATCCACAACCAACTCTCACCCACTGTGAGAAAGCTCGAGTCGAACCTTAAATAGAAACTAAAAACAAGAAAACACTATAAGCGTGAGTATTAAAACTTATTAGGCATCCCCAAAAAACTATTCCCAAAGCACTAACCTTAAATAAATAATTTACTAATTCCAAGTTTGAAATAAATTATATAAAATGTGGGTTTCCAAACACACTTACATTTCCAAAATAATTAACAGTACATTACCCTTTTTTTATTTAAAAACAAGTTTAATGTTTGAAGTGAAAAGGTGAATTAAATTTTAAAAATATTTTCATGAACAATTTATAAATCCATGTTTTTTTGTAATTCAAGAGGAAAACCACACACAACACACAATAAGGGAAATGATAATGTAGTAAATGAGGACAAACAACCAAACTAGGCCTCTCAATCATCCAACACATACAAATAAGCACTAAAGAAAAATGGGTCAGACCTATGAGATTGTGAAAAATATAGAATGTACTATACATGTGACTCATCCTGAAGGCATTCCCTAGTCAATGACGTCATAATGCCCAAACGCCCAGTGTTTCCATACCTGGTAAAACTGAGGGGCCAAATCCCCTAGCATAGCAAAGTCCATACTAAGGGCCACTAGCCAGTGCATGGTCTAAAATAGTGCAGTAATCGTTCTCAGAAGATTCACTTACTATGTCAGGTTCCCATGTAAACATGTGTAATAAAATGGTGTGAGTCAACAATTTCAATCAAGTAACTATTCACAATGCACAAACATCAAACACAAAAACTCAGACAATCTATGTACACAATAGGATCACCACTGAGTCGCCCATAGAAAGATTTTTATAATAATATATTTTATCAATGTGTCAAATGGGTTTGTGTGACTTTTAAAGAAACACATTTCCTCTAGAGAACTAAACGAGCATTCATTCACTATTGTTCATCAATTAATTATGAAAATAATTCATGTTCCACGTATTAAATAAATAGCTTCTTTTACATTGAACAATTATTCTGCAATTAATTATCAAATATTATTTATCATTTTTTGAAAATCAAATAAATATCAAGCTATTAATTAATTATAAATTTAAATGTGAGTGCAGTGGGTGACCTACCTCGACTCGCAGCTCGAACATGATGATGCAACATGCCTCGCACAAGTGCAAAAGCATGCGCATGTGGATGCCTGCAATATCGCGTGATTACCTACCAACACATTCGAACATCCACAAAATGACTAAAACACAGAGACACCAATATAAAATAATCTAAGTAAAAAAAGAACAAAAACTAACCTAACCCCGGTGTAGGAAAAATGGAATGAGTGAAGGAGGTAGGAGTCAGTGTAGGTTGTGCTCGATCAAAGGGATCGTGCTAAAGAGTAAATGATTAGTGAGGATGCTAGTGAAGGGTGAGGCCCGATTGGGAGAGCACGTGATGGTCAGACAAGAGGCATGTTGGTAGAAAGCGTGCATTTTTCACTGGCGAGGATGGCCGAATGGAGCGTGGTATGTCAGAAGAAGTGTGACCGGAGGGCGCGTGACTAGAAGGAGGTCTAGATGGTGTCTAGCGGCCGAAAGGAGGTTTGACTTGAGGTGTGAGTGTCCGATACAGCTAGTGGGTGCCAGCAGAAGGATCTCGTGGTCGGTGCAGTGAAGGGGGATGTCTCCAGGGTGTTGAACCGCTGTTGGTCGGCCGAAGCAGGAAAGGGGTTACCGCAGATGAGGTGAGGTCAGTCGGGAAATAAGAGTAGTTATCTACTGTAGAGCATGTGGACAACGAAAGGAGGCCGTTTGGCTACAGCTCGCTGCACTGGAAGGAGGTCGGGCACGCACTGGTGTAGGGCTGGGTCGAGGGAGGCTCGATGCTAGGACAATGGGATTCAGTTGGGAGGGTACTACAAACGAGGAGATTGGTCACGGGTGGAGGGTAGCCCAAGGTAGACAACCAGGATAGGGGGCGCGCTTCTAGTGGGTGTTTTGTAGGTGATCTTGTGCCGATGATGATGTTAGTATAGCATAATCCAGCTAGGGAGGCACACTGGATGGAGGCGCTTCAAGGAGGTGGAGTTCGAGGCATGTCTGGGGTGCGCTACAGGCATAGGGGAGTGTGATGGGGAGATGGGGTCACTGACTATACAATATGGGATTGTCGGCACGGAGTAGGGAGTATTTCGGTGGTCTGGTCGTTCGGAGAGAGGAGGGTCGTAGGTCAGGGCTAATGCGCGTCGGGGCAAGGCTGGCTCGAGGTGGAGAGCGGACGAGGGAGGTCGTGGCGACTCACACTAGTGATGGAAAGGGAGGCGGTGGCTCGTGCTGGTGAGGGTAGGGCACGGGAGGCCTGGTCGCAATGAGGATGGAGAAAATATAGGGGTGGCAGTCCTGAATGGACCAAGTAAGTGGGAGAAAATGGGGGAGTTTCTTAGGTTAGAGAAAAAAGAAAAAGAAAGAAAGAAAATCAAATAAAAAACAAAAATAATAGTAATACTAAATAAAAACAACAAAAAATATAATAATAATAATAATAATAGATTTATTCTATAATATTAATAACACTTATAATAATATTATTAATAATACACCTAATAATAATAACAACAGTAATAATAATACAGAAATGATAAAAATAATAATATTAATTATAACAACTCTTTAATAATAATATAATATTATTATACATGACAAGATAATATTTTCATACTATGGTTAGTTATCTATTTAATAAAGTTTAAATTTTTCAAATCATTCAATTAATCTTTATTGGGCTGATTTAAATACTGTAATTACGTAGTACCCGGGCTCATCGCACAGCTTCCGCTAATAGTGCAGTGTCCGCACACTGACATAAAATAATAATAATAATAATAATAAAATAATAATAATAATGCCTTATTAATAATCATACCAGTATAATTTAAAATAATAAAAATATTTCGTTCACTTTAATAAAAATATTAAAATTACTAACAACAATAAAAACATTAAATCACATAAGAAATTACAAAATTTACCCATTTTAGAAATTCCAAAGATAAGAAAAACGTGCTGATTCATGGGAGAAGCCGCATGAGGTTTCCAAAACACACTCTTCCCGTACGTTGAATGGCGTCAACTAAAAAAATCGCACTTTTTGACATAAACTCAAAACTTTCATTCGGGACTCAACCCAAACCCCAAAAAAATATTTAAAATCCAAATAGAATAATAAAAAAAATAATTGGATAGGTCGGGTGCAAAAATTCTCCCGAACATAATGCTTTCTGACCTTAGAAAGCCACAACAAGATCTAGTCCAAAAGATGAAGCTCCTTATGTTTCACCTACCTCCAAAAGTTTAAGCGCCTCCAGATGATCTATCCAAACAAACACCAAAACCCAAGACACAAAACTCATCCTTAAAACACGATCACCAAAACCATCACCAACCAGAACACAAACCACCCATTTCAACCAAGGAGCGAACGAACTAAAAACTCCTTCGACACTTATTCCTATAATATTATCCCAACAGAATCATTTGGTGTACTCAAATCCCAACGTTTACTCAAGAGGGATAACATATGATTAGGTGTCTTCGCACAAGACCACCTTCCACCAAATGATACATGAAAAGAAACTCTTAAACTAACATGGGGAGTCCTGATCGAACTCTCTACCATAAGGATTGGGAAAACACTAAATTACTTCAGGTGTAAATCTGAGGGACCCACTATGGGTCTCCCAAACATTTGAACTGATTAGATTAACTGAACCTGAAAACTCACCACATTGACCAAAAACCCCCCACCATGAGGGGAGAGAAGGGATGTTCCCAACTGATAGAGCTTCGAAAATACTATCATCTCCTTTCCCATAACTTCAGACCATCTGATGAACACATACCATTATTTAATAATGATATAGATTGTACCAATGTTTCTTACACCACTGAGGTTCTCCTGACTACATGCCATCTTCACTCTCGGACCAATGGATGGTGCATCGATATTTGAAGATTCTCCTTCCTTGCAGTCATGCCTCAGAAATTCCCAAACATAACACACGAACCATAATTCTACCAAACACTCTTCTAATAAAATAAATGTTTCAAAGAGGTTCCACAATAACCATTCTTATAATTGAAGGAAAAGAAACCCCACCAAACTCTACAAGAGATGACCATTATATATAAGAAACACTACAAAAAAGCTTCAAATTGATCCCCAAACATCACCCTATTGTTGCTGATGGGTAGAGGTGACCTTTGATGAGCCAAGTCTGGGTTCAGTGTGCTTCTAGGAAATACATCGACAGAATTGATTCATGTGACTGAGACATCCACAAGCATGGCAGGGTGATGGATCACTCAGGCACATCTGCCTCTTGTGTCCCTAATTACCACACTGGTGATCGATCAAGGCATTATGCTATGAGTAAGACGATTCAAGGTCTAAAGACCTCTTGATTCTTCTATGAGAGACACCAGCATCAGGTTGCTTCCCATTCTTTATATCATCATCCTATGCACTACTTCCCTTGATCGGGGGAGGGGTCACCACCTCATGTCCTCCTACTAACTCAGCTTCAGCAATAAAGGATTTCTCGATAACATTTGAAAAGGTGGTTAGGATGATCTCTTCTACTTTCGTCTGCAGTTCAGGTCAGAGTCCAGACTCAAATTTTTGATCCTTCTTGGGGTCATTTGCAACAAACAATTGGTCATATGAAACTAGGCCCAAGAAAAATTAAAATAATTCTAGTATCGATTCAAATCTGTGTTGAACACAACACAACTCCATCATCTTCCTTAGCTTCGTCAACTTATATAAACACTTTTGGATAAGTGAATACTTGATGAACTCCCATGTGAGATCTTCTTGGGGATTTCTTCAAGACACGTACTTCCAATATTTCTAGGTTTGACCTCCAAGCATAAAGGTATCCAAAATCACCTTCAATGACTCAGCCAACCCAATGAAACTAATTTTCCTCTCAATATCCTGCAACCACTCCTCCTCCTGAAGAAGATCTTCTTGACCATAAAATAGGGGAGGGTTCAACTTCTAGAATTCCATAAAATAGTATATAGGTTGATCAACTGGAGGATTTTCTAAGGGTGCACCACCTGAAGCTGCACCTTAGGCATTCATCAAACAATCGTGGGGGTGAACACTAAGGTACAAGGAAACAAAGAACTTAATCAAAAAATGGTCATTTCCCTTAAAAATTCAACTTTTCACGATTTCCAAAATAAAACATTACAAACTGTTTTTAGAATTATAGAAGACCCAAACAATTCACTAAGGGAAACTAGTGTCGATGGGTGACTCGGACATATGGTTGGGGGTCGTATGCCTATCACACCACCATCATAAGTAGTAATCATCGGTAATTTCCCTATCTCCACATGGCTTTCCAAACTATGCGAGATCACGAAGGTCACTTTCTCAGCTCCCATTTCATTCCCCAATACCAAAAAAACCATAAGAATCTATGGACTTCGACAAACCCAAAAAACCCATGGAAACTCTAGGTTCGGAATGAGAAAGGTTTCATGACATCATTTCCATTTCTACACCTCAAGTCCCGACAATTCTACTCCTTCTACCATGATAACCCCAAATAACGATGGGCACTCTGAAAAATAAGGTCTGCAAAAGAGCCAACTAGCTCTGATACCATGCTCTCGCGAACCAACCCAGGTCGACCCTAAATTGGTCACCAGAGCTAATCTGCGGAAAGGCCAGAGAGGCATTCTTGATCCTCCTAGGCAGGCGACAAGTGCCTGGGAAACAACAGAGAACAACAGGGGAACGATTTCTCCCAACTAAAACATAACTAAGCAGTAGAAATAAAATAGAACATCTCAAAATAAATAAATGAAACAAAAGAGAAAGAATGGCCAATAAAATATACTAACTTGTCCACAAACAAAACTCTTCATGACCCAAAGATTCTCTCACCAATCCACATCCAACTCTTGCCCACAGCAAGAAAGCTCGAGTTGAACCTACAATAGAAACTAAAAACCGGAATACACTATAGGCATGAGTATTAAAACTCATTATGCATGACGAAAAAACTATTCCTAAATTACTACCCATAAATAAATAATTTACTAATTCCATATTTGAATTAATTATATAAAATATAGGTTTCCACACACAATCACACTTCCAAAACAAGTAACCGTCCATTTCCCTTTTTAATTTAAAAACAAGTTTAATGTTTGAAGGGAAAATGTGAATTACATTTTAAAAACATATTATTTAAAAATTTTGAAATCCATATTTTAGTTTTTAGAAAAGAGGAAAACCACACACATCACACAACACACAATAAGGCCAATGGGAATGTTGCAAATGAGGACCAGCAACCGAACTAGGCCTCTTAATCATATGAAACATACAAATAATCACTAAAGAAAACATGGGTAGAACCTCAGAGCTTGTAAATAATCCACAATGTACTATATATCTGACACATCTAGAAGTCATTTCCTACTCTATTACATCATAACTCCCAAACTCCAAGTGTTTCCCTACCTAGCCTAACTGGCGGGACCAATCCCCTAGCATGGAAAATTTTGTACTAAGGTCCTCTAGCAAGTGTGTAGTCTAAACTAGTGCAATAGTCGTCCGAAGAATCATTGATCATGTCAGGATTCTTTGTCATCATGTGTAATAAAAGGGGGTGAGTCCACAATGTCAATCATCTAACCAGTCACGATACACAAACATCAAACACAACAACTCACACCATCGGTGTACACAACCAGATCACCCCTGATTCACCCAAAAAAATATTCTAAAAATAATCTATTTTATCATACTGTCAAAAGGGCCTTGTGAAACTTTTAAAGAAACGCATTTATTTCAGAGAACCCAAAACATTTGATCATGCGTCAGAAGAAAACAGTTACCAAAAAACTAGAACCACACTTAAAAATCTGTGAATTATATTCAAATGCCAAATGAGAATTATTTCACTATTTTGCGTCAATTCATCCAGAAAATAATTCTAGTGTCATGTATCACTACTACAAAAACGGGCAATATCAGTGCTCAAATCGGGCTTTAACAGCGCTAAAAAAGCGTTGTAAAGCTCAGCGCTGATAAAGGGACGTTCCCCTTTAACAGCGCTCAAAAAACGCTATTAAAGTTCACCTTTAACAGTGCTTATTTTGAGCTGTTAAAGGTGACCTTTATCAGTTCTTTTTTAGCGCTATTAAAGGCTACCTTTAACAGTGTTTTTTGAGCGCTGTTAAATCCCTGCTTCCTGCAAATAGAAAATATGCATTATTACAGCCAGCCGAACAAGACCTGTAGAAAAACCATTATATCAAACAAGAAAATGTGATCTACTAATTTTTCATTATGCAAAACGTAAAGGTACCATTAAATACTTACATTTCCCCAAACACCCATAACACAACCCAACCACAACCTTCCTCTCAATGTACTCAATCAATCTAAACACCAAGATGGATTTTACCCAAGACTATCTAATTCAAAACGCCGATCATGTCATCAACCAACCACTTAATTTATATGGTTCTCCCCACTATATGCTTTAGCTCACAAACACCACCATCTGATGTTTAACACCTCCATCATCGGGAAAGAACCACTAGAACCCCAACTAAAACTCCACAACATACCCAACATGTTTTCTAACTTACCGTGCTTAGACATCCATGAGAACACCAACCAATGTTATCATCCATCCTTTCCATCAAAACCACTTGAAATGGATGTGATTCCATCATCCATACATGAATCAAGTACAATTAAACTCTTTCTCAAAGATTGAACCCATTTTAAAAACATAATTATCATTTGAAAACATCAAATAGATGTGGCTTACAACTCACCACATTTGTTCCCTTTTCCTGGAGGAATTTGAAACATGCACCACATAGGTTGTAAAAGTAGTAGAGGATAGATCTCTTTGATCATACAAAGCCATGAACCCAAGTTTATCCTTGAAGAAACTGATGAGTTATGTTTGTGAATTCTTTTTGGAACTAGTAACTGACTCGCTTGATGAAACACATGAAATATCTTTAAATGTAGCCTCACATGTCAAATCATTGGAAAACTTTCTTGTATTGGGTGCTCTTAATGTCATATTTAGCATCCCATATTGTTCATCAAATGGATTGGTAAACTTCCAATCTATCATGGAGGTTGCTGCACCACCTTTACACGTAACTAATGATCAGAGGCAGCTTGATTAGCAAAACAATCCTAAGGGCACCGGACATGAAAGATCATGTTGTGCCATAGTTTCTCAGCAACCTCAATTTACCCCACATGATATAAGACTATTTCATGATGTCCAATACATAGCGAGAGGATAAGAGAAGTTAAAAGTCCCGTGGACGAACAACATCAACAATGAACATCCACCACCCTTTCACTATATACATCTAAATCATATATTTAAGAATTTCCATGTGAATTTCTCTCTTACTTCCATCGAGGATGATGCATGTTGGTCAACTTGTTTTGGAAATTGTTTATCTTCATCTGTGCCTTGTAGTTACACCCATGAATTCTAAGGTGAGTATGCGTACACGATAGTTGACCTTCTTAGAGAAGATTTTTTGGAAGAGTATAAGAGACATGAAGCAATGATGATCATTAGAGTGTTGGAGAAAATGTGGTTGCTAAAAGCAATGTGGAAATCGGCTTGTGCAACGCGGCCTAAGTTAAAACCTGCAGGTATTATACTTTAGGCCGCGTTGCACAAGCCGATTTTCAATATTGTTTGTTAGATACTATGGAAATGTTGAAAGGTTTATTAATCATAGGTAAACAAGGCATGTATGAATATTGACATTTGAATGTTTTAGAACTTTCAGTCTCCTCCATGCATTCCATTTTTCTTTGTTTTTTTAGATGTTTTGATTTCAACCTGGTTGAAATCCCTATTCAAGTGGAGACGGCCTATCAAAACTACTACCATGTATGGAATTCTGGATATGATCTGATACATTTTTGAAAACTGAGGATAGGAAACATTTTCTGTAACCAAACAGAGCCTTACTTCACATGATTTTCTTGTTGGGTATTCAACTAACCTGTGTGGGGGTGGGTGGTCTCTTTTGAGTTTGTTTTGAGTAGCTTTCCTTCTTTACCACAAGACAGGTCAATGCATTGGAAGAACTTACTTGGGTTAGTTGTTTTGGTTCAGTTTATTTTGTTTGCATTAAAAAAAGTTTGTTACCCTTTCAAAGATCTAATTTCATGTTGTTTGGATCCAATGGTAACCGTTCTTGGTTGCATGATTATGGTTTGGAATTTTATCATTAGAACCATTTGATCAAGACATTTGGAATAAAGTATCAACACAATCCGAATGCGTTTGGTCGGTTTTCCGTATGTCATAGACCCAAACACAAGATCACCCTAGTATACCAGGAAAACCATGAATTGATATATATGAGGCCCCTAATATATCACATGCCATGACCCCCCATTTAAAAGATCAATGCAATCCAAATGCGTTTGGTCGGATTTCCGTAGGTCAGTTGTTGTTTTCACTTAAAATCGTGTCCATTTTAAACAAAATAGAGACCCTTTGAGTGTTACCGGCCAAACCGTGCCTCAGATTGAGGAGGGGTTGACTCATACACATCACCAAGGACCCTTGTATCATTATTATAAAATATGAATGCAATCCAAATGCGTTTGGTCATATTTTCATAGGTCAGTTGTTGTTTTCACTTAAAATCGTGTCCATTTTAAACAAAATAGAAACCCTCTTAGTTCTAGAGGCCACACCGTGCCTCGTATTGAGGAAGGGTAGACTCTTACACATCACCAAGGACCCTTGGATCGTTCTTATAAAAGATCAATGCAATCTTAATGCGTTTGGTCGGATTTCTGTAGGTCAGTTGTTGTTTTCACTTAAAATCTTGTCCATTTTAAACAAAATAGAGACCCTTTGAGTGATAGCGGCCACACCGTGCCTCAGATTGAGGCGTGGTTGACTCATACACATCACCAAAGATCCTTGGATCGTTCTTATAAAATATCAATGCAATCCGAATGCGTTTGGTCAGATTTCCGTAGGTTAGTTGTTGTTTTCAATTAAAATCGTGTCCATTTTAAACAAGAGAGACCCTTTGAGTGATACCGGCCACACCGTGCCTTGGATTGAGGTGTGGTTTACTCATACATGTCACCAAGGACCCTTGGATCGTTCTTATAAAAGATCAATGCAATATGAATTCTTTTGGTGGGATTTCCGTAGGTCAACTGTTGTTTTAAATTAAAATCGTGTCCATTTTAAACAAAATAGAGACCCTTTGAGTGCTAGCGGCCACACCGTGCCTCAGATTGAGGCAAGGTTTACTCGTACACGTCACCAAGGACCCTTGGATATTTCTTGTAAAATATCAATGCAATCCTAATTCATTTGGTCATATTTCCATAGGTCGGTTGTTGTTTTCAATTAAAATCGTGTCCATTTTAAACAAGAGAGAACCTTTGAGTGCTAGCGGCCACATCATGCCTCGGATTGAGGTTGGGTTGACTCGTACACATCTCCAAGGATCCTTGGATCATTCTTATAAAAGATCAATTCAATCTTAATGCTTTTGGTCGGATTTCCGTAGGTCAGTTTTTGTTTTCAATTAAAATCATGTCCACTTTAAACAAGATAGGCCCTTTGAGTGATAATGGCCACACCATGTCTCGGATTAAGGTGGGGTTGACTAGTACACGTCACCAAGGACCCTTGGATCGTTCTTATAAATGATCAATGCAATCCTAATGCGTTTGGTCAGATTTCTGTAGGTCGGTTGTTGTTTTCAATTAAAATCGTGTCCACTTTAAACAAGAGAGACCCTTTGAGTGCTAGCGGCCACACCGTGCCCCAGATTGAGGTGGGGTTGACTCATACATGTCACCAAGGACCCTTGTATCGTTCTTATAAAATATCAATGCAATCCGAATGCTTTTGGTCAGATTTCTCTAGGTCAATTGTTGTTTTCAATTAAAATCGTGTCCATTTTAAACAAGAGAGACCCTTTGAGTGCTAGCGTCCACAGCATGCCTCGGATTGAGGCGAGGTTGACTCGTACAGGTCACCAAGTACCCTTGGATCGTTCTTATAAAATATCAATGCAATCTGAATGCGTTTGGTCATATTTCCATAGGTCAGTTGTTGTTTTCAATTAAAATTGTGTCCATTTTAAACAAGAGAGACCCTTTGAGTGATAGCAGCCACACCGTGCCTCGGATTGAGGTGGGGTTGACTCGTAAAAATCACCAAGGTTCCTTGGATCGTTCTTATAAAATATCAATTCAATCTGAATGCGTTTGTTCAGATTTCCGTAGGTCATTTGTTGTTTTCACTTAAAATCGTGTCCATTTTAAACAAAATAGAGACCCTTTGAGTGCTAGCGGCCACACCATGCCTCGGATTGAGGCAGGATTGACTCGTACACGTCACCGAGGACCCTTGGATCGTTCTTATAAAAAATCAATGCAATCCGAATGAGTTTTGTTGGATTTCCGTAGGTCAATTGTTGTTTTCACTTAAAATCTTGTCCAATTTAAACAAAATAGAGACCCTTTGAGTGGTTCCGCATTCTTGCATGTTGTTGGTGCATATCATCTATTAAAATTGGAAAATGACTCATTGGAGAAAGGTTGTTTTATTTAATAACAATTACAATTTTCCTACGAACATTTACATACAACAATGATTCATCTTTTGATCCCCTTAACCCCTCTCAAAAATGACCACAAATTGTACATGTCCCCAAGTCAGATCTTCATTGTATTTCTGTACAATCTTCCATTAGGTATGTGGCCCACTCGTTTCTAAACACATCTATATTGTCTTGTGAGTATGAGTATTTTTGGTAGTCAGAGTAGTACTACAAAATAAAAAAATAAAGAATTAATAAATAACTTAAACGAACTAGTAGTTGTTTTTTAAAATACCTTTTTAGGGATGCTAGTTTGCTGATGAAAAATGATCTCTTTCATAAATTTACAAACATAATAACCATAGTCATTATCGTTTGTTTGTTTTGGACACTGAAAAAAAATGTATCATTAAGAGAATAAGTAAATTTTTTTGAGATGTGTGTGGATAGTGAAATTTTATTATATATACCCTGATATTTGTCCAGACGTAGTACTTGCTCTCCTCCCTATGCTTAACCCCTGTCCTTATTCCCTTTTTTAGATGATAATGATACACCACCCTGTCATAACAAAATCCTCAGTAAAATATAATATAAATTATATTACTTGATGTTCAGACCTAAAACGTAAGATGTAGTGTCTTACAGATTCACAAACTCTATCGTGTGTGGTCGGTTTGATGGATATCCTTACTTTGAATCAAGAAAATAAATCTTCGGAGTATTCAAGTTCACCACAATTAGCAACCAATGTTGCCTAAAAACAAAAAAAGGAATAAGTAATAAAATAAGTCAAATATAATTGATATGCTTTAATAGTAGAGTATTACCTCTGCATGGTTGGTATTAGGAAAAGTCTGTCATCTGTAATCTTGCATTCAAATATTTTCAACAAGCCGTTCACTATTGCATCCCTTTTTGATGGCTCTATTTTTGTTAGGTGTGTTGATGTGATATGAGGACTAACCAGTCCAAATCTTGGATCATGGGAAAATTCCTTCAATTGTTTTTCATAAATGCGTCTGTCAACAATATAAAATGAATTTAGTCATAATTTGCACATTAGATCAGCTTTTGTAAAATCAATTCATGGAAACATACCTCATATATACATTTACAACTGTGATGCCTAGCCAACCATTTTCAAGGATTTCATTTACATTTTCAGCAGCAACGAAATCTTGACTTTCCTCTCCGTATATATTCACTTTGAAAACCACTATATGACTATTACTATCTTTTAGCTTCGTATCCACATGAGTCTTCAATGCTAGTAAATGTGGATAGAGAACAGGTGGTGTTATTGTTCTTTCAGTAGCTCCTTGGGATCGGTTGGTCGATCCTTTAGATGGTTTTGAGCCGATGTTTGTCACCCCCTTCCCTTTCTCCGTCTATAACAATAATCCTTGGTTCAGACCCATTTTTCATTAATTGTTAAGGGTTTATCTTGAAAAGAAAAGGAAATAAATACCTCTTTGTCCGCATGTACTCTTACAAGTTGTGACGGCCATGCAATGAATGTCCCAATAGCCTTTTCGACCGTATGAATATAATCGTCATCAAGTGGAATGGGTAGCTCTGCCTTTGGCTCATGAGCTACAGTAATGATCACTTTCAGATGATCTTTCGGAAGTGGTCTATTATGCAGTGTGGCATCTGGGATATTGAACACTATAGCCCTCACTACAAGATGATAGGTGGGTGTTGACAGATATAAATCACAATCATTATCACCTTGTAGAAGATGAGTAGAGAAAAATTATCAGTGTTTGTCTGATTCATATTTCATGGGAACAATTATTAGAATATTGATTACCACGGCTAAGACAGTTCTTTGAGGCGAATGGCTCACCTCAAAGTTGGTGGGGGTGGGGCGGGATGTTCATGCGACGGTTGTTCTTAAGTTGTGGCTTCCCTTTGCTTCCCACCCATAAAAGCTGCTAGCAACTATCCCTGCCATTGCAATTGTTCTTCAAGGGTTGCTGTTTTTTCGCTCATTTGTTCCAATTTTTCATCTGTATCATCCATTTTTTCTTCTCAAAATATACTCGGGGTGTCAACCCAAACCCTATACCTCTGACACGACCGTATTTTTCTGGCTACTTCAAAGCCGTCGATAATAGGACTGTATCAGCTACAGGAGTAGCTGATTCCTGTGATTGTCAGATATAGGAAAATAACTAATTATTTTTATGTAATAGCAATTTGAATCAAATTATTTTATCGTCGTGTCATACTTACACATATTTCCCACACTTTCTATGTGTTCTCATCTACTAACTTCCCTTCTTTTTTCACACATGCCTCCTTCCATAGCACATGACGTGGGATGGAAGTGCATTTGGTTTTAGACTCATCAATCTACATATAAACATAGAAAAATAATTATGATGTTGTTTATTGGAACCTAACAATATTATTGTAAATTTAAAATATGTACCATTTTCTTTTCTAATGAAGTATACCCCATACTTGCTTTACGATAGGGGTATGTTGGTTTTGAAGCACGTTCCTTATTTTCAGTACAGAGTTTCGGTTTCATAAATGAAATATTGACAATCAAAGTGATGAATATAGGTATCCTCAAACAATGTATTATCACTCACAATGTACCTGAAACTTCTCATCCCCACGATGGCCAATAAATGCATCCCATACTTCTTGGGATATCAAGTGAGCATAGACAATGGGTGGGTGCGGGTTTATTTTACCTTTAGAATCTATGAGGTTACATCTTGTTAAAATAGTGAGAAAACCTCGATGAATCTTTCCTGCAAGCCTTAGTACATAATCCTTGTGTGAATCGTCTACTATAAATGTACTCTGAAAGAGAATGAGAAGAGTAAGACATTGTTTCATTATTTTATTTGCTAGTAAATTAAAGAAATAAATTCATAATGTTACCGTAATTTCTTCCCATATCACAGCCTTCAGCCCGGACACAACATGGTGCCATGAATCTATGTTAATCGGCACGTGTTTCCGAGTGACAACTCCAATTTATCTGCTAAACATAGCCTTTTTGAGATTCACATGTTGGCCTCATGTATTCCATCCGACTTCAAATTTGATGCCTTTGCTTTTCACCTTAAGAATTTTAGCTAACACCGTCAAACTACGATGCACCTGTGATTTCTACGATGTTGGTCCTTCATTCCTGACCATTTCATCGATATCAACACCATCTATATGTTCATCTAGAATGGTATCAACGACATGTGTTGATGGTTGTTGGACCTCAACACTAAGAGCAGCAGCAAGTGCAGCAGCAGGTGCAGCAGCAGGAGAAGCAGCAGCAGGAGCCGTAGCAGGAGAAGCCGCAGGAGAAACTAGAGCCACAGTAGGAGCAGCAGTAGGAGCAACAGCAGCAGCAGCATGAGCTGCAGGAGCAGCAGCAGCCGCAGAAGCAGCTGCTTGAGAGACTTGTTCAGCCTCAAGGTTAGAAGCATCAGAATGGGCAGAAGTCATTATCTGCAAAAGTCATTGAACAATTAATTCAGATTACATAAATTCAGAAATGATAAGATAATAACATGAGATAACAAGATCTATATTAGAAACAAAATATAACTTGTTTACTGAACTATCTTTCTTTTTTTCAAAGGTTGAAGGGATTTGACACCTCTATCGACTATCCAAATCCCTTCATTGTGGTCTCCTCTAACATACAAAATATCATCTGCATTGGGACCGCTCCGAAATGATTGCGACGTACCACTAAAAGGATCGTCCTCAACTGAATTTTCATCGAAACCTTCAGTAGTTTTGGACGATAACAGAACAATTGACCACTTTTGGTTTGCGGGATCTGGAACATAAAAAACTTGTACCGCTTGTGATGCCATTATAAACTGTTTGTCTTTGTACCCTTATTTACTAAAATCAACTTTCACAAATCCTCATTCATCTATTTTTACACCACTATTTTTATCAATCCATTTGCATTGAAAAATCGGCAATTGGAATGTCGTATAATCCAACTCCCATATTAGTTTGATAATGCCAAAGTATGACATATTTGCATAAATTGGATTTCTGTCCTTACTAACGGAAACATGCATCGCTTTAGCCACTAGTGTAACTCCACTATTTTACATGGTACTATCTTCATCATGTTCATTTGTATAGAATGTATAACCATTAATTACATAACCATTGTAAGATAATACATACACACTTGGTCCAGCGACTAGCCATCGAAGACGTTCTGAAATTGAATTCTAATTTTCATCCAACTGCTTAAAAATATGGTCCTGAGACCATCCTATAAACTGGTGATTATGTGTATATGATAACCATTTTTCATCCCTCGATGGATTCAACTGCCTAATAATTTCTTTGTGAGTTTCAATATATGGAGCACCCTCTCAACTATTATGCAAAACATAAATATGAGCCTTCCCCCGATCCGTAATACTGATTGTCACAACTTCTCTTCCAGAAATTCCCTCACCCTCAATGCGTCTAGTGTGACGAGATTTCGGGAGACCAATGCTTTCCACATCAGATAGGTATTCAGTACAAAATTCAATGGCTTCCTCAACAATATATCTCTCTACTATACAAACCTCTGGCCGACTTCGATTTTTGACATACCCTTTCAAAATCTTCATATACCGTTCAACAGGATACATCCATCTATAGTGCATAGGACCACAAAGTCAAGTCTCTCTCACTAAGTGAATCATCAAATGAACCATCATATCAAAGAATGTTGGCGGGAAGAACATTTCTAATTCACATAATATGATGACAATTTCTTTTTCCATAGCTGGCAATTTCCATGGGTCTAAAACTTTGCTACATATAGCTTTGAAAAAGAAAAAATGTTTGGTTAACGTATGTCGAACATTCTTGGGAAAAATGCAACGAAAATCTATAGGAATTAGATCTTGCATCAAAACATGACAATCATGTGATTTCAAACCTTTTAACTTCAAATAATTCATTAAAACAATGTTCTTGATATTTGATGAGTACCCCCTCTAGAACCTTTACATCATTGAAGAAGTTGCAAAACTGATATCTCTCCACCCTAGAAAGAGTATAAGCAGCTGGAGGAAGAATCATTCTATTTTCACCCTTCACGGGAGCCAACTCTTCTCATATTCTCATGTCAACCATGTCCAACCTTGCCTTAATTCCATATTTTGTTTTTCCAGGGGAATTTAGCAACATTCCGATAACACTGTCACATACATTTTTTTCCACATGCATCACATCAAGAAAATGTCTGACGTACAAACAATTCCAGTATGGTAATTCAAAAAAAAACTGATCTCTTTTTTCAACCGATTTTTGTAAGGTTTTTCGAAAATGGTTTACCAAAAATAGTGTTTAGATCTTTTACTTTCTCAAACAGCTGATCACTTGTTAGTGGAGACGGTGTAGTGCATTTTTCTGAACTTCCATTGAATGATGTAGTCCAAGATCAGTACTTATGCCGACGAGGTAGAAATCTATGATGTCCTAGAAACACAGATTTCGATGAATGTTTCAACCTAATTGATTCGGTATCTTCTTCGCACATGGGACACCATTGAGTTCCTTTAATTCTATAGCCTGAAAAATTTCTATAAGCAGAGAAATCATTTATTGTCTCATACAACATCACTCTCAACGTGAAGTATTCACTTTTATAAGCATTATACAACATTACACTTGAGTCCCACAATAACTTTAACTCCTCGATCAAAGGAGACAGATAAACATCAATATCGTTACCTGGTTGTTTTGGTCCTGATATAAGCATAGAAAACATGATGAATTTCTGCTTCATGCATAACCAGGGTGGCAAGTTATAATTTACCAACATAACAGGCCATGTACTATGAGTGCTGGTTTGAAAACCAAAAGGATTCACTCCATCTGTAGATAACGCAAGACGAAGGTTTCTCAACTCTTTTCGAAATTCAGGATACTCATGATCAATTTTCTTCCATTGAGGAGAGTCGGCCGAATGACGTAATAACCCATCTTTATTTCTTTTATATGCATGCCACGACAATTGTCTTGCAGTTTCTTCACTTCCATATAGACGCCTAAACCGTGGAATGATTGGAAAGTACCATACAACTTTAGTAGGATTGGATTTATCTTTCTTGTATCGAGAATCACTACACTTTGGACATTTTTTAAGTGATTTTTTCTCTTTGTGAAACAATATACAGTCTTTCGGGCAGGCATGTATTCTTTCAGAAATCATTCCCATCGAGCATAGCATTCGTCAAGCTTCATATGTCTGGCTTGGGATCTCATTATCTTCCAGGAGCATGTCATTCAAGAGAGCAAGTAGTTCCATAAAATTGACATCACTCCATCCGTTTCCTGCTTTCAATTTATACAACTTCAGTACAACTGACAATGTTGTATACTTAGTGCAAGAAGCATACAATCACGTCTTTGCACAACTCTTTAACTTCTCAAACAATTTTGGGCAACCACGGAGTTCATCTTGAATTGTCTTTGTCATTTCCTCAATATGATCTTCATCATCATTGACATCTGTAATCACATCCTCCATACGGTCTTCTTCATTATCCATATTTG
Organism: Viscum album; assembly: GCA_963277665.1. Classification (NCBI taxonomy): domain Eukaryota; kingdom Viridiplantae; phylum Streptophyta; class Magnoliopsida; order Santalales; family Viscaceae; genus Viscum; species Viscum album. The sequence goes on along the minus strand of OY728126.1, from coordinate 725,755,433 downwards.
TATTCATATCTGACGATCCATAAAACGCAGTTTTATCCCATCCAGTAACTACATTCGCTTTTTCTCCATGTTTATTCCAACATTTATAACTCTGATCTATTCTGTGACATATCAAATGTTCTTCCAACTCCTCTGGAGTAAGTAGTCTATAATAACAACAACGTAAACATGGACAAAGTATTTGAGAAGGATCCTTTGCGTGATTCTTTGCAAACTTGATGAACTCTTTCACTCCGTTCTCGTACTCTATTGTTAAACGATTAGAATCCATCCAATATTTATTCATCTCCATCCTATTTGAATCTCAAAAATTAGTATTTATGGTTCAAGTACACAAAAGAAGAATTCCAAATACAGTAGAAGAGAACCACTTCCTTATAAAAATGGAGATTAATAGAGCCTAACCATTAGTATTTATTCATCTTCATTAAATATAATTACATTAGATTCATTATAGTTTCCTCAAATCTCCCCAGACCAAACACAAGAATAATCAAGAATGATACATCTACCACTCCTAGGTCTCTGCCCTACATTCAATATCATCATGCCTAAATACTCACTATTGGTGGAAGTGAAACCGTTCCTGATGATCATGCCAAGAAGAAATGGAAACCAAAAGGGGGGAGTGAATCAAAATACCCCAAAAAAGATGGAAACATGGTATTTGAGAATAGGTTAGTGGATTTCATGTTGGCTAGACACCTATGCAATAAACTCCACAAGTGGTGATGGCTCCTACAGTTGTTGCACCAGGTGAAACTGTCACCTGAGAAGCTGAGATCAATGAGGCCCTTCCCAGCCATGAACTGAAAAAACTCCACGATGGCCTTCCTCTGGAATGGGCTTCTACCTTTCCTTTCCTTTGGGTTGGAAATGACATTATAGTCACCCCCAACAAACAATGGATGGTGGTCGGGATCGAAGGTATTTTGTTCAAAAGGAAAATCAATCCCCCTCAATTTTTTAAAATACCAATACCATAAACCATTTAAAAAAAAGACATTTTAATTTATTTTGGAAATCATTCCCAAAAAAAATCAATAAACAAACACATGCCAAACCATTTGGAATTTTATTTAAAGAATCAACTTATCTTTATTTTAAACCATGATTTTCATTTATAATATCAAATCCACCAACGGTAGAAGGAAACCTAATTTATTTCAATGAAAAAGTTTAATTCACAACAAGATACCATCCATTCCATATATTATTTTAATTAATAGGGTTATTTTGTGCTTCAAAATGATCAAAACATGTCTAACCAACGTCAAATGGATAAAATATGAATTCATGAAACACATGAATCCCAAAAAGAAGATATAGTATAGAAACACCCACTTGGAATCTGAATGAGTCTACTCAAATGAAGAACATCATACATCTCCAACTACATCGATGCTTTCTCATATACAACGACACCACTAGCTAGATAGTGACCCTCACCAAGAACATCATACATCTCCAAATAAGAGACTACAACCACTAACCATGAAGAACATCATAAGATGGAAATATACTAAGAACACATCCCTTCACCTAAATAAGAGACTACAACCACTAACCATGAAGAACCACTAAGAGCATAATTTGAAACCTAAGGAAAGGTACACCCAAAACATACCTATGAATTTAAATGAAATACTTTCTAAACCAAACCATTAAAATCCTCAAATGTTCCTAACATCAAACCCCATCATATCTCCTAATAAATTTCTTTGATAACACTATTTCATGGCCTATACCCATTTAAACCCCTCTATTGGTTAGTAGATTATAGTGTAGTGACCCCCTAAAACCATCCTCCAACATGTCATGGGTTAGTGAATGCACCGAGGGTATTTATCACAACCTTGTGCAATGTACTTATAATAATAAATAATTGATATAGTTTAACATCAAGTTGTATAGATGATTTTTCGAATGATACCAAGTGAAAGTTAGTATGGTAAATATGTGTGAAAAGACATTTTTGGTCTAACTAAAAGGGGATATAGCCTAATGAGTGTATTTTGGATTCACTAAAAATATGACTCTATGTGGTATAGGGTTTTTTCAACTAGTAGGAGTATGGACCACTTAGTGAATCCATAATACTCACCCATAGAATAAAAAAGCATGTGAATCATCCCCTTTACATCATCTTCCATCAAGTATGGTTCATTTTCTTCAATCGGTCAATCCATAATACTCACCCATAGAATAAAAAAGCCTGTTAAAACAATGATATAGAAATGGGAGAGGAGAACAATATTGAAAAAATATTTGGAAAACATGCCTTAAAGGAGGTCCGGCAAACCGAAGCTTGAAAGTGTTGCGGGCGGTGGAGGTCCGGCAAACTGAAGCTCGAGGATGCCGGAGGTCCGGCAACGCGAACTCAGCGGGCAGTGGAGGTCTAACAACAAGAAGCGAGGGTGACGGAGGTCCAGAAACGTGATCTCAGCGGGCGGCAGAGGGGAGTTGCAGGGTTCTAGTACCGCGAGAGCTTTAGGTCACGATAAAACGAGGGCACTGTGCAACCAACTTTATAAAAAATGCACTAAGGTTTTATCAATGCTAAAAAAGCGCTGATAAAGAGAACCTTTATCAGCGCTTTTTTAGCGCTGATAATAGTATCCATTATCAGCGCTACAAAAGCGCTGATAAATCCTGATTATATCAGCGCTAAAATTTTAGCGCTGATAAAGTGTCGTTTTATCAGCGCTATTTTTAGCGCTGATAAAGGTTACCCTGTATCGGCGCTAAACTTTTAGTGCAGATACATGGATTTTTTATCAGCGCTTTTCTAGCACTGATAAATAGGCCCTATATCAGCGGTAGAAAAGCGCTGATAAAGAACTCCTTTATCAGCGCTAAAATTTTAGCGCTGATACATGGTAACCTTTTTCAGCGGTTTTACTTAGCACTTATATAAGGGGGTGTTTCCCTTGCCCGTATTTGTAGTAGTGTATAAACTAAATAGTTGCGTTAACATCAAATAATTATTCCAAAATTAATTATATAATACTATTTCACATTTATTAAAAATCAAAGAAATATCAACCAATTAATAAATTCTAAATTTAAAGGTAAGTGCGGTGGGGTGCCTACATTGACTCGCAGCTCGGACATAACAATGCGACGTGCCCCGCATAGGCGCACAAGAACGTGCACGCTGATGCCTGCAATATTGCGAAATTACCTAACAACACATTGCATCAACATCAAAATGACTAAAACACAGAAACACCATCTTAAAATAATCCAAGCGAACAAAATGCACAAAAACTCACATAAACCCCAGTGCAGGAGAAACGACTTGAGAGAAGGAGGCAGAAGTCAGCTTTGGGGTGCACTCAATCAAAGGGATAATTTGAAAGAGGAAATGATTGGCGGGGATGCCGGTGAAGAGCGTGGCCCAACCGGGAGTGCACGATGTCCGGACAGGAGGCGTGTTGTAGAAAGCGCGGACGTTGCATGGGTGGGGCTATCCGGACTGCGCGTTGAGGGTCAGAAGGCGCACAACAAAAGGGCGCGTGACTAGAAGGAGGTCTGGTGGGTGCACATCGGCCGAAAGGGAGTTATTTTTTTTTACATTTTTTCAAAAAAAAAAATTAAAAATTATAACGAGGTTTAAAATATTTTTTTTTACATCCTAAAGGCGGCACACCATGTGCCGCCTTCGGTTAGGTTTCCGCCGGGCCAAAGGCGGTTCTCCAGGAACCGCCTTGCGCCATTGGGGAAACGAAAGGCGGCACACCAGTGCCCGCCTTTCGATATTGTTTCTGCGAAAGGTGGCTTTGGAAGAGCCACCTTTTGTGTTTTAAATGGCCGAAGGCGGCTTCCCAGTTGCCGCCTTCGCCAAAAATATCCCTATAAAAGGGAGCCTCCCCACCCACCCTTCCTCACTCACAAATCCCTCTTCTCTCTAAAATTTTGAGAGCTCCTCTCTCTAAGTTGAGTTTTCCTTCGTGGTGCTTCCGGAGACGCAAGGAGTACAAGATTTTTGTGTCAAGCTTCATTTAGAGGTATTTTTTTTATTTTAAAGTTATTTATTTATTTAATTGTAATTAGTTAATTTTAAATATTTAAGTATGTAGTAGTAGTTATTTAAAGAAAAGAAATAAAGAGTTATATTATTAATGTTTTAATTAGTTAATATTTAATGTTATATTAAGGTATATGTAATTTAATATTATTAATGAATGATGATGAGGGATAAATTATTTAATGTTAGATTAAAGTATGTATAATATAATATTATTAATGAATGATAATTAGGGATAATAATAATTTATTAATATTTTAGAGATAATCATAGACTAATTAGATGATGATTAAGGAATAATTAAGTCGTGATTAAAGGGGTAATTAACCATGGATGATTAATTAAGGAATGTTTAAGGGGTGATTAAGTGATGATTAAGGGATGATTAAGGGGTCATTAAGGTAATTAATGAATGATTAATTGATGATTAAGGGGTAATTAAGGAGTGATTAAGGGGTGATTAACTAATGATTAAGGGGTAATTAAGGAATGATTAAGTGATGATTAAGGGGTAATTAAGGAGTGATTAAGGGGTGATTAAGGGGTAATTAAGGAATGTTTTAGGGGCAATTAAGTAACGATTAAGGGGTGATTAACTAACGATTATGGGGTAATTAAGTTGTCATTAACTAATGATTAAGGAATGATTAGGGGATGGTTAAGGGGTTATTAAGGAATGTTTAAGGGGTGATTAACTAACGATTAAGGGGGTGATTAAGGGGTCATTAACTAATTAAGGGGTAATTAATGAATGAAAGGGTAATTAAGGAGTGATTAAGGGGTTAAGGGGATGATTAAGGGGTAATTAAGGAATGATTAAGTGATGATTAAGGGGTAATTAAGGAATGTTTAAGGGGTGATTAAGGGGTAATAAAGGAATGTTTAAGGGGTGATTAACTAATGATTAAGGGGTAATTAAGGAGTGATTAAGGGGTGATTAAGGGGTCATTAACTAATGATTAAGGAGTGATTAAGGGGTGATTAAGGGGTAATTAAGGAATGTTTTAGGGGTGATTAAGTAACGATTAAGGGGTGATTAACTAACGATTAAGGGGTGATTAAGGGGTCATTAACTAATGATTAAGGAATGATTAGGGAATGGTTAAGGGGTAATTAAGGAATGTTTACATGATGATTAAGGGGTAATTAAGGAATGTTTAAGGGGTGATTAACTAACGATTAAGGAATGATTAGGGGATGATTAAGGGGTAATTAAGGAATGTTTAAGGGGTGATTAACTAACGATTAATGGGTGAATAAGGGGTGATTAATTAGGGATGATTAGGGGATGATCAAGGGTTCATTAACTAATGATTAAGGGGTCATTAACTAACGATTAACGGATGATTAAGGGGTCATTAAGTAAAGATTAAGGGATGATTAAGTGGTGAATGACCAACTCCTAACTGATTAACCAGCACTTAAGTAGTGATTAACCAACACTTAAGTAGTGATTAACCAGCAATTAAGTAGTGATTAACCAGCACTTAAGTAGTGACCGACACTTAAGTAGTGATTAACCAGCATTGTAATGAATCTTATTTTTTAGTGATCATTGAACATATCTTTAGGAAAATTAAATATTGTTCTACAAAACATTAGTGTCTTAATTTAGGAAGGTTTTAAAATTTTGGTTTCATGAAAGTTTATGTCATTATCTAAGCAATTAAATCACTGTCTGGATACTACAAGTGGATGTGGCTCTGGTACAGCTGTACCTAGGGGTGAAAGCCCCGACTAGGAGTTTCGGGCCTGACCCAGGGTATCCTGGTACACGACAACGGGCCTTGCTGCACTCCTGGTTTGACACTCTCGGGGGATATGTTTTAGATGATTGATATTTACTTCATGAAGTACTAAAATACCTTTAAGAAGATAAAAAATTTTATTTAACACGTAAAAAAACATTATTGACATATTCAGTGATCAGTAAACATTTTTCATGTAGAGAGACATGTTTGCTTGTGTTTACTGCTATGGAAAGGTTATTCAAACTGAGAAAGGAGCTTCTTATAGTATACATCCAACATCTATGGTTAACACATCTGATTGTGTTGCCATAACTGATCTTCAAGATAGAATTCGTGGTTGCTTAAATCTCGGTCCTCATAAGGATATAAAGTCTATTAGTTATAGACATTTGCAATTCCCTGCCATGTTATGGCATCTTTCTTGTCCATTGGCTGCTGATGAGCACTGGGTACAAGCGGGAACATTATTTTCCCTACGGTCTGATGGTGCAATGATGGAGTTATATGTTGAAGTTTCTAATGTACAACAACATCAAAATGTTCGAATTCATAGACATACACAAATAGTTGTTGAAGAAGCTTCATCCCAAGAAATTGAGGATGTTCGCCCTGTTGTGGAGGAGGGCAACTTAGATGATCTTCCAGATTTACATATAAATCATTCTTTAGATGAGGAATTTAATAATGATGGAACAGATGGAGAAGACAATGATGATGGGGAGGGATCTGGATATCGGGAGGGAGCTGGAGAAGATAAGGTAGTAGTTTCTCGAAGTAGAGTAGTTCAAGAACATTCTCGACCAACATTAAATCATCCACCACCCTTTGAATCTTGGTCCGAAGCAATGGAACGTGTACCTGAATTTGACAACAATGTTCTGACACCTGCAACAAAGTTTCTTGGAGTTATAGTGGACAGGTTTAGTGAGTTGGACAAAACATTATATAATGGAAGAGATTTTCCAAGTAAGGATGCATTGAAGAGATTCTTAAAAAGATTTCATATTAAGAGGCATTGTAGATATGTAGTTGAGGCATCATGTCGAAAAAAATACGTTATACGGTGTGATAAATTTGATGAAGACTATAGATTCTGGTTGAGGGCGATTCCAGACATTGCATTTGGTGGATGGAGAATTTCAAAGATTGAGGCAGCTCATTCTTGTGTTCAGCCAAACTTGACACAAGATCACACTGCTTTGGATTCCGAATTTGTGTCAACTGTTATCGTTGAGATGATTAGGACCTGTCAAGATGTTCCTATAGCCCTTGTGCAAGAGAGGATTCTTCAAACTTTCGGTTATAATATTTCTTATAACAAGGCATGGATAGCGAAACAGAAGGAAATTGTGAAGGTCTACGGTGATTGGGATGACTTGTATCGGGTGTTGCCGCAATTATTAGCCATGCTGAGCCACAAAAACCAAGTTGTCTACCATATAAATATGAAGGAACATGTGTTTGAATATAATCGATTGGATCAATCTCGGGTTCAATTTCATCGGTTATTCTGGGCATTCCTCCCATGTATTTCCGCATTTTGTTTCAGTAAACAGTTCATACAAATTGATGGAACATTTCTATCTGGAAAGTATAAGGGCGTATTTTTGATTGCGGCAACCCAAGATGGGAACCGTTCACCACTTCCGCTTGCATTTGCAATAGTGGAGGAGGAAAACTATGAATCTTGGAGCTAGTTTTTGGCATGCATCAGCAACCATTTCACACGCATTCGAGGTGTCTGTTTGATATCTGATCGACATAGGGTAATCAATGAGGCAATCAATGCGGATCCTGATTCATGGAGGCCCCCAAATGCACATCATCGATACTGGACCAGACACATTGCTAGTAACGTGCACAAAACCTTCTATAATGAGGCTATGAAGAATTCAATCACGAGGCTTGGTAAGCAATGTTGTCATTGATGTTTACTATTTTAATGTAAATAAAAATATATTTTCTATGACCTGTGATCATATTTATGTAGCATATGAGCCAGATCAATGAAGGTTTGAGGCGTGTTACGAAGAAATCCGCAAGGCTAACCAAGAAGTGTATGATTATATGATGAAGATTCCAAAAGAGAAATGGACATTGGCCTATGACGGGGGGAAGAGGTATGGACACATGACCACAAACATTGTGGAGTGTATAAATGGCGTCTTCAAAGGGCTTCGCAAGCTACCAATTACTGCCCTAGTTAAGGAGACATTTTATCGTTGTGTCAAGTACTTCGTTGATAGACAAAAACTGGCCTCAGATGGGATTCAACAGGGGCTAAGATTTGGAAAAAACTTTCAACGAGATATTGACAAGAACATTGAAGAAGCTTCCAGTTATCGAGTGTGTCTATTCCGTCGGGAAGACTCGGCATTTGAAGTTCAAGAGTATTGTAACCCCATTACAGGTAACATCGGTGAAAAATTAGTGGTACTTCTAGAAGCAAAACAATGTCAGTGTGGAAAGTTTCAAGCATTAAGGTTTCCATGCACACATGCCATCACAGCATGTGCGTCTGTGAACGTATCATGGGAAGCTTATGTTGATCCAGTATACCGATTGGAGGCCATTGCTAACTGTTATGCTGCACCATGGACGCCTGTTGGGGAGTTTCGATATTTCCCAATGCCTGAAGACTAGCCCATACTGATTCCTGACATCAGTAGATTACGACCACGGGGAAGACTGAAGACCAATAGGATACGAAATGAGATGGATTGGCCTCAAGAACAAGGGAAAAGGTTGAGATGTCGTCTATGTCATCAAGAAGGGCATAACCGGAAATGATGTCCTAACATTGCTGGATCGAGTTCACACACTCAGCCACAATGATGTGTTGTATCCAATATGATCTTTTCATGTAGTCAGTTATTTGTTGTTAATATCAGAGATGAAATTTTTAAGAATTGTTTCACATTTCCAATAAGCAACTTCTCTCCTTCCAATAACGAACCTCTGTATTCAATACTTTTAAATTCATCAATCTGAACGTAATCTTAGAGAACAAAAACATTATTAAAAAAAGGTTATTTGTCATCGAAGACAAAAAATTATTAAAACATTTATCATAAAGGATCTTCATAAATCATACATAACCCGGATAAAATGTTTATATATATAAATGTATGACACCATATCTTAAAAAACATAATTTTCATGGTAAAAACATATATAAACACACGATAAATAAATGTTCTCCAAAATATGACGACATTCCCTTAATGTTTTCTAAAAAACATCACATATTGTTCATTATACCAATCATAACATTCTATTAAATTTAACATTATATTTATATTTTATAGTGAAGACTAATTTCTTTTTCTGACTTCCATATGGATGATATTCCACTCCTCACCGAGCAGCATAGGCATGTTTCTCGTTATGTGATAGAGGGTCGGAATGTTCGACGGATTAGGGTGCGGCGAGCACATCATTTTTGACACATGGCGCCTCTAGCTGCTATTATACCATACTTACGTCGTGCTAGCTTCTACGACATTGCCGTTTCTGATTTCACTTACATTGATCATCCCCTTCTTGCTGCCTTGGTCGAGAGATGGAGACCAGAGACTCACACATTCCACTTACCAGAGGGAGAGATGACTATCACCTTAGAGGATGTGGCAGTGCTACTCAGTCTTCCTATTCAGGGAGATGCAGTTATTGGACCCACCATCGGGGATTGGGCTGAGCTGGCACATAGATTATTAGGTGTCGATATTTTGGCTGATCATACTGCTACAGATGGTGGGTCCATATCTGTGCCTTGGCTTGCTTTGCAGTTTGCACATTTACCTGCTGATGCTGATGAGCAGACCATCATGTGTTATGCCCGGGCATATATCTTACGACTTATTGGAGGTACATTGTGTTCAGATCACTCGGGTGTGCATGTCCACATGATGTATCTTAGTTTACTGGAGGACTTTGATCGGATCGGGAGATACAGTTAGGGATCTGCATGTTTGGCCTACACTTATAGAGCATTATGTACGACATGCCGCTCAGATCACACAGATCTCGGAGGATGTGTCGTCCTTATACAGTTGTGGGCATGGGAGCACATCCCTGTCCTCTCCCCTGTTACTGTTGTTCAAAGGCTTCCTATAGATGTGCTACAGGACGCTCCACGTGGACGATGGTATGATCCGTCATATTTATTTGTTTCTGATTGTATTATGATTTATTATATTTAATTTCTGATTATTTATCACTTTCAATGTTGTATTTAATAGGTGGAGTCAGGCACATCGTTTCATCAATTCTCCAACCCACAATTTGGCTGCATATCGTCTCATGTTGGACAATTTACTACCTGACAGCGTAAGTATATATCATCATTTTTGTTTTTTGTTAACAAATTTCTCTGATGAAATGTCACATGTCATTACAGATCCATTGGATGCCATACTGGAGTCTGGTTCAGGACTTACCTACATACTGTACTGCTGGACTTCATGAGGTTATGGCTGTAGTTCCACTCATTCACTTTCATATTATTGAGTGGCACCAGCCTGATAGAGTTATGCGTCAGTTTTGCTGTGTTCAGCTGATTCCACCTGCACCACGACAGTTACCAGCACTTCATGGCTTGAAATGCATTAAATCATTTCTCATCCCTCAAAGCATTTTGTATTTTTGAGGTAGGGGTTGAAAGTGGTGGTTTAATAGTGCATCATTAACTTTGGTAAAAATGGGGACTATCCACATTTAATGAAACTGAATTGGGGGGTTAATATGGATGTAGGAAGCTGTGGTGGGGTGACATTTCATTTTTTTGAAAAGCTACTTCTATAGGAGTTACCGAAGTTGGTTGAATGGGTGGAAGGGGTGGGCGTGGGGGTTGATGTTTCCTTGTCATCCCCATTATCCTTCATTTCCAGGGTCTAACAGTTTTCCCCCTCACCAGAATTAACTAATTACTTTTCTACTACATCTTATGTGTTTAATCTATGTTCTAAGTTTCATTTATATGAGTCATTAAGTTTATATTTTAAAGGATTTCAAAGTCTCATATCTGAAATTTTTTTGAGTTGAAAGAAGTGTTTTTTAAAGATTATAATTATATTTCATCAGCAATTTTTAAGAAATGGTTTTTATTTTAAATTACTTATTATATGTTTAATCCATTTTTTAAGTTTCATTTCAATAGATCTTATGGTTTATATTTTATAGACTTTCAAAGTCACTTACTTGAAACATTTCTGAGTTTCAGAAAGGTGGTTTTGAAACCTTTTAAATTATTAATCAGATGAAAACACCAATGATTCCACATAGCCCAGTCAAAATGGATTGGAATCTTGCTATTAGGTACTTACACTATTTGTATCATTCTTACGTTAAGGGGTATTTCAGTGAACATGAGATTAGTAGTTTTTCTTGCAAAATGATGATTTTATATGTTCATGGTAATGTGCATATTCAAAGGAATGAGGTTTTACTTCCCCATAAAGTAAACAAATTGGTTGAAGTGTTTGACATTAATCCATGGAATACAAAAAGCTATGTGAAACTTAAGGTAGATTATCTCCAGCCTGAAAATTTTGAAGGAACAAGAACATCTAGTGGGGAACTGACACATTTCATCTAAAGGTTTGTCATAGCATTGCACATTTCTAGAATCTCTCTTCCTGATGGTATAATACCTCCCTTCTCATCTCACCTTACCAAGAAAAATTATCTAGAGCTTTTGAGGTTGATTTATACTCAGGGGCATGACAAAATTGCAAAGATGTTTCTATTGTGTGTAAAGCACATAAGCTGGTTGAGGTTTTCATTGTTGGAATGCATCTGAATGCTACGAAAAAGTTAGAAGAACTAAGTTAAAATTAAAAAATTTATTAATTTCTTATATATTTAATCAATGTTTAAAGTTTCATTTATATTGGTCTTATAGTTTATGTTTTATAGTCTTCCAAATTCGCGTACTTGAAACATTTTTAAGTTTCAAGTAGAATGTTTTGAAAGATTATAAATTAATTTTTATGGAAATTTTTTAGGAAGTTTATGTTTTTTTCAACTATTTCTTATATTTTTAATCAATGTCTAATGTTTCATTTCTATTGGTCTTATAGTTTATGTTTTACAGTCTTTCAAAGTCGGAAACTTGAAACATTTTTAAGTTTCATGTTGATGGTTTTGAAAGCTTATAAATTGTTTTTGGTGAACAATTTTTATGAAATTATTTTCGTTTTCAACTATTTCTTATATGTTTAATCAATGTTTAAAGTTTCATTTGTATTGGCCTTATAATTTATCTTTTATAATCTTTCAAAGTCACGTACTTGAAATATGTTTAAGTTTCAAGTAGGTGGTTTTGAAAGGTTATACATTAATCTGTATCAACATTTCTTATGAAATTATTTTTGTTTTCAACTATTTCTTATATTTTTAATCAGTGTTTAAAGTTTCATTTGTATTGGTCTTATAGTTTATCTTTTATAGTCTTTCGAAGTCGCGTACTTGAAACAGAATCACACATCGGAAACGCAGAATGTACTGTGCAGGAAAAGGAGAACCAGAATCCCACATCGGAAATGCAGTATTGTTTTCAGGGAAACCCCCTTATAAAAGGGAGTCCTGGGTGAGGGTATCAGTCAGAATCCAGACTGCTGTAATGACAGAACCGCTGGATATTAAATAGCAGAAAAATTCTGCTGAAAAGTTTTGTTATAAATATATATATATATAACAAAACAAAACAAAAAAAATTAAAAAAAAATTTAAGCAAAGGAGGCACCTGGTGTGCCGCCTTTGTGGATATTTTTTCAGCAAAGGCGGCACACCATGTGCCACCTTTCCCTGAGCGGAAAATTCCCCAAAGGTGCCGCCTTTTCCTAAATAAATTTTTTTAAAAATTTTTTTTTATTTTTTTTTTGTTTCGTTATATATATATATATATATCAAAACTTTTCAGCAGAATTTTTCTGCTATTTAATATCCAGTGGTTCTACCATTATAGCAGTCTGGATTCTGACTGATACCCTCACCCAGGACTCCCTTTTAGAAGGGGGTTTTCCCTGAAAACAATACTGCATTTTCGATGTGGGATTATGGTTCTCCTTTTCCTGCACAGCACATTCTGCATTTCCGATGTGTGATTCTGTTTCAAGTACGCGACTTTGAAAGACTATAAAAGTTAAACTATAAGACCAATACAAATTAAACTTTAAAAACGGATTAAACATATAAGAAATAGTTGAAAACAAAAATAATTTCATAAAAAATGTTGATACAGATTAATTTATAAGCTTTCAAAACCACCTACTTGAAACTTAAACATATTTGAAGTACGTGACTTTGAAAGCTTATAAAGGATAAATTATAAGACCAAAACAAATGAAACTTTAAACATTGATTAAACATATAAGAAATAGTTGAAAACAAAAATAATTTCATAAAAAATGTTCACCAAAAACAATTTATAAGCTTTCAAAACCATCAACATGAAACTTACAAATGTTTCAAATTCCCGACTTTGAAAGACTATAAAACATAAACTATAAGACCAATAGAAATGAAACATTAAACATTGATTAAAAATATAAGAAATAGTTGAAAAAAACAAAATCTTCCTAAAAAATTTCCATAAAAATTAATTTATAATCTTTCAAAACAATCTACTTGAAACTTAAAAAAATTCATGTACATGATATGAGTATGATGGGTGGCCTTAAATTATATTCCACTTCATAAAAATAGGTAATGTTTTTACCTCATGAGAAATCACTTATAGTGCATGGGAGGTTATCCTAAGCACTCTATGTTATATTTTTTTAGTGGTTATCCTTGACTTAGAATTGTGATCCCATGTTTTATTTTTTATTGCATTCCAATGTTGCCTTGATATTATTATATTATATAATAATTTGAGGTTTATTTTTATGAATCACATCAATTTTATATCACCTTGTTATGTCTCTCGACTCACATGTATTAATTTCATAATTTTATTCTTTGATTATTTCTTTAATAGGATTTATAATTCACCCCTTTCTTATGTACATCCCCAGGCTATCCTATGCAGTATTATAAGATCAATGGATTTTAAGGGCATGTTATGGAGTTTTAATTAATTTTTTTGTATTCTTATTTTAGGTTATTATTCTATGTAACTAATTACCTAAGGACACATGGAATAATTTTATTTTGTGATTATATTAAGTGTATATTTTTTGTAAGAAATCATGAAATAGGGGGCATTAAATATATGGGTTGTCATTTTTTCCTTGGTCTCATACCAATGAAAACTATTGTACTCAATTACTATCTTCCATGGATATACAACACATTGAAGGTACCCTCACCAATATATTTTTATGATTAGGGTAATTCCAATTACATAGATGGTAACACATGTCTTCCAAGTTCAATAAGGGTTTTTCGAGAAGAAATTTACATTTTTATAAGGAATGGGAAGTATTTTATGTATACATTTATCAATATATGGATACTCATGATTAATTCAGTAATAGGTTTCATAGGGAACTTTTACAAAGGTCATTATGACTCGTAGAGTGAATTGATTAGTCTTAATCGGGTGATGGGTCTGGCATATAACTATATTTCCCATCAATTAATCAGTAGATATCATATGAAAAAATATGTTGGTATTTGGTGTATTATTCTTCTAATAATACTAATGTGGCCTAGCATTAGGCCTTAACAACAAGAATTTCATTTCTAGAAATATACATTCCATCAGTATGAGATAATTGATTATTTTATTCCATGTTATCGTTTATAATCATGACCATATAATTCCCTCAATTTTAGCATATTATGACTTCATTTTTTAATTTATACTTTACATATCACTTATTCTATGTTTATGTTATGTAAGGTTCCCATATATGCTACTCTGTAATGAGCTTTTGATCACACATGTAACTTTTTCCTTTCTCAGGAATCATTGAGGAGGAATATGTGATATTTTCTGGGATATGATTGAAGGGATTTTCATGATCTCATAATATGTTCATTTTGTATCTTCTATTTTGATATGTATTGTATATCTATATATGGTCTTCCCAGACTACTAAATTGTTCTTTCCATTGGGGACTCTTTTACTTTATTCCAATAATGTAATATAACTATTGACTATAGGTTTATGGATTATAAGATGTTATAGTTGGTATTTGAGTAACATTATTAGTAAAATTTAGAAATTGATTTAGAGGAACCAATATAGATATAAATATTTCAATGAAAAACACTCAAGATTTCTAGAAAACACTCTATAATTCATAATTAGAATTATATTTTACATTTAGATTTTATTAGCTAATAATATATATGTCATTATAAAAATATGGATACCAAGTGGAGGAATGGGAACCATATAAACATACTTAGTCAATGTAGGGATATTCCAGATAAACAATTTAACAAATATATTTTGCAGAAAAACCTATTAATAACTATATTAGGGATTTTAACCCTTGTTATGAAAAATAAACCCACCTATATAGAGAGACCTATTGATCTACAAAATTGTGTAACTATAATGGATATCTTCATGCAGTAATAACCTCTAACATTCAGTGAAATTTCTAATCCATTTGTAGATGAAAAATGCATAATTTCCCTATAGAAAATAATTTTCAATTTAGGAATTAGTTAAAAGGAAAAAGTCATCATGGTGGTTCACCATATGAATGGATATGTGGAACAATGTAAGTCATTAATTCAAAACAATAAGGAAGATGATATATAAAGATCCCATTGATATTAATTTTTTTTCCAATAAGGATGAATGACTTGTTAGTAGATTATTTTGATATGTGAGGCATAATTGTGATGACTTTTGATGTGATATTATGTTAAAAAAATTGTGGAAATGGTGAAACGTTGTTTACAATAATAGAAAAGGAAGTGAAGGAAATATAATATTTTATTATTTCATGAGGGATTAAAATATGTTCATGTGAGATGAATTTATATTTTACATAAATACTAATTTAGGAGATGAAATGGATAACTATTTGTTTGATTTTACTCAAAAAAAATATTCTACCACTAGCTAGCCAAGGGAAGAGTCTACCACTACTTAGGTGGGAAAGTAATTAAACCTTAGCCAGACAATAAGTGGTAAGATGTGCTCCTAGATGAGAAAGGTTGGTTGTGAAAATAGAGGCACATGAGAGAATAGTGGATCCATCTTTTATGGTGGAGTGCCTGCAAAGAATGTTGCCATGGTTTAGTGCTATATTGTATTATAGATAGGACCTTAATACACACATATTCCAATTCCACCGAATGTGTTTACTTATTAAGCAGTGCCAAGATGGTTCAAAATCTGACATGTGATCCTGAATTTTGTGTAATATTCATCCTCATTAAAATTTATGGGTAAAAATTTGAATAAAATTTCTGTATGATCAACATAATTCAATCAATCAAGAAGTATATTCTTATTCCTCTAAAATAAGTATATGGTTTGTTTCATGTGTTAAAGTTCATTGTGCCTTCATTTCCATCCTGTTGTGATCGAACTGAGTTTGAGTTGGTGATAGGAAGGATCAAATAATATTATTATATACATGAAATTTTATATTTGTGAAAGAGATATTTTTAATCTAAGGTAAATATATGTGGGTGAGAAAAGAGAATGATTTGTCATTATATTGTAAATAAAAAAGGGGGTGCGCATAGATGAAAGGTGGTGCACCTATTAGTTAAGTCGATGGAGTTATGTTAGTAGATTATTCCCTATAAATACCCTACCCACTTTAATTTTTGGTGAGTTCTTAATCAGAGTTTGAGGGGAGTTTATTAGAGTGAAATAGAGCTGAGGAGGCCCTCTATTTTCATGAAGAGATTCCATATCATCTTGTTGTGAATTTTACTTCATGATTGCATGATGAAGACTATAGTTATGTGAACCTTCACCTGTGGTAATAAAACATTATGTTGCCACATATAAAAGAAACTATGATTATTTTTCAATAATAAAAGCTTTGTGATGAAAAAATAATGCATATATTGTTATGTCAACTATTATTATATATATCATATTCTATTATAATAATATGTTTGATATAATTTCAAGAGATATTATTCATTGATCAATATCATTGAGTTATGATACATGAAGAAATGTGAAAAGGCCCAATGTATATGAAGTATATGGGCCCAGGTTTTGAAAATATTCCAAAGATGTTATGTGAGAGTACCATGAATAGGAAGCACTAAAGTTAGAAGGAAAGAGGCATTGTAGGTGTGCATGAATTATAAAATATTTTCATGAAAATTAAATAACACTTACATAAAATTATCATGGAATATTTTATATTTGTCTTTTTTAAATAAAATTGAATTGATATTCCATTAATTTTATATACATAAATATTGAGACCGATCTAGGTAGTGTTTCAGAAGATATATACCCATGTTATGAGTTTTTTGAGATAAGTCCAGGCAATTTTATGTTCAATGGATACTGATAAAGATAAGGTCATTGAAAAACAGTTGCATAATTTCATTAATATTGTACATGGGTAGATCGGGTGCTTTGGTTTGTTTTTTGAGAAAGACTATATATGAAGGTTGTCCAGAAATATAAAAATTTGATAGATATATTTATAAAAAAGTTCATATATTGTGTGACTTAGGATTTTTGAAGTCTTTTTTGGGACTCAGATATAGAAGAGGTCACCAGTGGGACTCTCGAGTAGTCTTATGAGATTTTAGAATCACCATGGATATAGTATAAAGATCCACCTATAGGAGTTAAGATTTGTTAGTGAAGGTGGGAGCTTGTAATTTCTAGTGGGACTCTAGATATGAAACACTATTGGACTTATTTTTTAAGGGAATACAACTTTCCCTTGTTGTAACCGACTAAAAAAAGTGAATAACCTTTATCAAGGTGTAATAAATGGTTGTAGTAAGGAGTAGGTCTTTGTAATGAACCTAATAGAATCCCTGTGTTTTTCATTGATTTTATTTTTTCATTCAGGTGGATTTTCAGAATTTAAGATAAGGGATAGATAGTTAAATCAGTCACAGATTTTAGATTACAGAATAGTGAATTTTTAAAACAATGTACTATGGATTCACCCCCCCCCCCCTCATTAGAACCCAACTGATCCTTGGTTAAATCAAATGGTATCATAGAAAGCTCCCCTCACATGATAAGAAAACATTATGAGAAATGAAGGATTGTAATTCAGTGAGAAACCATGGAATACCTAATTTTAGGGAAATAACTACCATACATAGAGGAATATTATACTCTTTTCCTTCAATCACTTTTCTTATAAATGAAAGACGTATCAACCATTAGATTACCACCTATTATTAAGTATTATTATTGTACTAAATCTAATATGATAAATCTTGAAGTTGATGGAAAATATCAAAATTATACCCTAATGGATTTATCAAAAATGTTATACACTAAAGTGATGGGTGTTGAAACTACCAAGGATATTTCAGACAAACTAGGAAGTACTTATGAAGGAAATAATAATGTTAAGAGAGATAATATGAAAATCCTAAGAATAAAGTTTGAGAATATTAAAATGGTCGATGATGAAATCATTGATGACTATTTCATTAGGTTCAATGAGATGGTATGTAATATCTATGGATTTGGTTAGAAGATATAAGATTCAAAAATTTTGAAAACGCTTTTGATAAATTTCCCTATAGGATTTGATGCCATGGTTTTAGACATGGAAGATAGGGAATATATTTCATTAGAGGAGTTATATTTTATTCTCATAGATTATGAAATGATAAAGGAAATGAGTTTCAAAAAGAAGATATAGATTATATATCCTTTGAGGCTATAAGAAAAAATAAGTTCAAATAATTGGAAATTGGGGAATCAATTGATTCTGATGATGATGTATTTGATGAATACATTAATGAAATTTTTTCACCTATTTAAAGATGGATTATATAGGGTAAATGAATTTAAAACTAAATAAATCACTATGGTGATGAATCTATAATTTCATTGGAATCTTTTCCATGAATTTTATAATGAAAATGGATAATTTATAATTTGATAAAAAAAGTGAGAATCCTCTAAAATAGAAAAATGATATGAATAAGACATATCATTCTAGTAATAAACATAATAATTTGATAAGAAATTATTTAAAAGATAATTCATCAACTAGTAGTTCTTAAAAATATGAATTTAGTTTCATTAATCAAGTTGAGAAATTTTCAATTTATTCATATAGTAATGATAATGGTAAAGCTAGAAAATACAATAAATGGATATTAAAAGATGAGTTGGAATATTCTCTTGAGAAAACCACACAATGTTGTATCATTATACCTATAATTTTTATTATGATCATAAGAATATTATTCTAATAGATAAGTTAAATGTGGGAATATTTTAGTATTAAAAAATGTAGTTTAAAAGAAATAAACTAAAAAATAAAAAAACTCTTACATTTTTTATTGGACATGGTTCTCAGTCCAATCAAATAATCATAAATAGAAACAATTTGATTAAATAAGAATGTAAAAGATCAGAGTCTATATGAATCCGAGTAATCAGAGTACAAGAATCATAATCATGATAGATTTTATTAATTCAAAAGTATTGTTATTATCAAAATCATATTAATATGGATAAAATCATAATAAAAATACTAATATGATGTTTTGCATTCAATTATAAGTGTGGTGGAAATATAAAAACTTTTTACAAAAAAGAAATACAATTTCATACAAAAAAAATAACGACTTTCAAAGCCATTAAAAGAATAATTTCTTTTAACCTTAAGAGAATCGTATTCTATAACCAAAAAATAAAGGTGTCCCTTATTTTATAATTATAAGAAAGTCTATATTCTCTTAAAAAGGAAATACCTCGATATAATGAATGAAATGAATCTATCTTCCTATCCAAAAAATCCATAGATACAATGATCAGATTATCTATCTACCTAGCCCCGGTATCCCTCAAACTGATGGATCGGATTCCCTATTCAAGTAGACTGTTTTGAAAGATTATAAATTAATTTTTATGAAAATAATTTAGGATGTTTTTTTTGTTTTCAACTATTTCTTATATGTTTAATCAATGTTTAATGTTTCATTTCTATTGGTCTTATAGTTTATGTTTTATAGCCTTTCAAAGTCGGGAATTTGAAACATTTTTAAGTTTCATGTTGATGGTTTTGAAAGCTTATAAATTGTTTTTGGTGAACATTTTTTATGAAATTATTTTTGTTTTCAACTATTTCTTATATGTTTAATCAATGTTTAAAGTTTCATTTGTATTGGTCTTATAATTTATCTTTTATAAGCTTTCAAAGTCATGTACTTCAAATATGTTTAAGTTTTAAGTAGGTGGTTTTGAAAGCTTATAAATTAATCTGTATCAACATTTTTTATGAAATTATTTTTGTTTTCAACTATTTCTTATATGTTTAATCAGTGTTTAAAGTTTCATTTGTATTGGTCTTATAGTTTAACTTTTATAGTCTTTCAAAGTCGCGTACTTGAAATAGAATCACAAATCGGAAACGCAAAATGTACTCTGCAGGAAAAGGAGAACCAGAATCTCACATCGGAAATGCAGTATTGTTTTCAGGGCAAACCCCCTTATAAAAGGGAGTCCTGGGTGAGGGTATCAGTCAGAATCCAGACTGCTGTAATGGCAGAACCGCTGGAAATTAAATAGCAGAAAAATTCTGCTGAAAAGTTTTGTTATATATATATATATATATGTATATATATATATATATATAACAAAACAAAAAAAAATAAAAATAAAAATAAAAATTTTAAAAAAATTTATTTAGGCAAAGGCGGCACCTGTGTGCCGCCTTTGCGGTTATTTTTTGGGCAAAAGTGGCACACCCGGTGCCGCCTTTGGGGGGTAAAAAAATAAATTTTTATAACCTAGATGTATTTTCAAAATCTTTTTTTTTTTTTTGAAAAAATGCATATAAAAAAAAAACTCACGTTCAGCGTGAGGCGCGTGCGGCCGATACAACTCGTGGGTGCCGACAGAAGGAGACTGTGGCTGGTGCAGTGAAGGGGATGTCATCTGGTCTTTGGACCGTTGCTGGTCGACAATAGCCAGGCACGCGGATCCATCGAGGAGCTGAGGACAATCGGGAAAGGAGAGAGGAAGGCTGCTGGAGAGCGTGTGGACAACAAAAGGAAGTCGGTTGGCTATAGGTCGTTGAGGCGGAAGGAGGTCGAGCGCGCGCATGTGCAGGGCAGGGTCGAGGGCGGCTCGACGCCAGAACCGAGGGATCTGGTTGGGAGGGTGATGTAAGGAAGGACGTTGGACGCAGGTGTAGGGCGGACCAAGGGAGATGGCTGAGACAGGGGGGGTGATGTCCGAGGGTGTGCCGCAGGTGAGCTCGCACAGACGAGGAGGTTCGTATAGGGTAAGCCGGTTGGGGAGGCACACTGGCTAGAGGCGATGTAAGGAGGCGGAGGCCGAGTCACGTCCGGGGTGTGATGCAGGCATAGTGGAGTGTGATGGGGAGCTAGGGTCACAAATGGTGCGAGACAAGAGTGCATGTGCAGAGTAGGGAGGCTTGCAGCGGTCTAGTCATCTGGAGATATGAGGGTCGCGGGTCGGGGCTCATGCGCGCCGGGGCGAGGCCGACTACAGGTGGAGAGCGGACAGGGGAGGTCGCGGCGGCTCACACATGAGAGGGCAAGGGAGGCGGAGGCTCACGCTAGTGAGGTTATGGCGTGGGAGGCCAACTCACAATATGGAAGATGAAAATCCAGGGGTGATGGCGCAGTATGGACCAAGCTAGAGGGAAATAACAAGGGGGCACTAGGGTTTGAGAAAAAAGGAAAAAGAAAAAAGAAAGAAAATCAAATAATTATAATAATAATAAATAAGAACTACAATAATAATAATAATAATAATAAAAATAATAATAATAATAATAATAATAATAATAATAATAATAATAATAATAATAATAATAACTTTAATCTATAAAAATAATAACGCTAATAATAACAATATTAATAATACACTTAATAATAAAAAAACAATATTAATAATAATACAGAAATGATAAAAATAATAACATTAATAATAAAAAATCTTTAATAATAAAATAATATTATTATACATGATAAGATAATATTTTCTTACTTTGGTGAGTTATCTATTTCACTATGTTTTAATTTTTCAACTCATTCAATTAATATTTATTGGGCCGATTCAAATACCATAATTGCGCAATACCCGAGATGATCGCACAACATTTGTTAGCTAGGTGCTACCCACCCACATGCCTAAAATAATAATAATAATAATAATAATAATAATAATAATAATAATAATTCCTTTCTAATAATCATACCGATAAAAAAATAAATAATAAAATTATTCAGTTCACTTTAATAATAATATTTAAGTCACTAACAGCCACTAAAAAATTTAAATCACACAATAAATAACCAAATTTACCTATTTTAAATTTTTCAAAGACTAGAAGAATGTGTCGATGCCTAGGCGAAGCCGCGTGGGGCTTCCAAAATGCACTCTGTCCGTGCATCGAATGACGTCAACTAAAAAACATGCACTTTTTGACATAAAATCAAAACATTTGTCAGGGACACAACCCAACCCCCAAAAAAATTTAAATTCCAAAGAAAATAATAAAATAAATAATAGGACAGGTCGAGGTATGACAAAATCAGTATTTTACAATGGATTCATTGAAATGGTTATTTACATTATGAATCCAGATGTATTTCTCGTTAATAATGAGGAAAATAAAGTATCTAGGTTAATGAGTTCCTTATATTGGATATAGAAGTTTCTAAGGTCATGGTTCTTATGGATGGACTAATTTCTAAAGAATTTTGGATTTCAAAGCACAGGGGTTGATCCCAATATTTATGTCAAGAAAGAAAATGAGCTACAAATAATGTAGTATATATATATATGTGAATGAAATTATATTCAGATTATTGAAATACATCCATTGCAATAACATTTTAGATCCTCTTAGGTTTGAGTTTGAGAAGTGTCTTATTGGTGAGGTGTTGTTTTTCTTTATACTCCAAGTGATTATATGAATAGATGGGATGTTCATCTCTCAAATAAAATATGTTACAGAAGTTCTTAAAAAATTCAAGATGGATAATTATAGATCGGTGGAAACTCTGGTCAAGACCTCAAAATAATTATTAAAATATGAATAAGACAAAAATGTATATGTCTCACTTTATAGAAATTTTTTTCCTGTCTACTCTACTTCACTATCACTTGACCAATTGTTGTGTTTTCTATATTTCAAGGTCCTAGACATTAAATTAATCCCAAATTAAATCACACGATACCTTTGAAAAGGGTAATTTTTTCTAAAAATATTATAATAAAATATGATATTTTTTAATATATTAATTCATAGATTTGGTTGTTGGATTATTCTAATATGGATTGGGAAGGATTATTTGATGATGAAAAATTAAACTCTGGTGGTGTATATTACCTTGGAAATTATTTCATTTAAAATATTTCCAAGAAGAATGATTGAATCTCTATAAACATCATGAAGTATGAGTTTATTCTACCTACTCATGAAAGAACTCAATTTATATGGATGCATTAATAACATTAAGATGTTGGGATTGATGTTGGTTCTGTTATTCTGTTTATGTGTGGTAACTCTAGTGTAGTAAAACAAAGAAAAAAAATCCAAGGACTCATTCTAGAATTATGCATTTCATGATTAAGTGCCATCTTATAAAGGATAATGTTGAGAAATATTTGGTGGAATTAGAGTATTTGTGAACTTAAGATAAAATAGCTAATATAATGATAAAATGAAATAACCAAAGTGGTATTTGAGGAGAAACAATTGCCTCTTGGAGTATATCCAAATCTTTCTACCTAGATAGACCATGAATTCACCCCCATTACTTCGAGGGATTTTTTTATGAAGATCATGGTATTAAATACATTTATATTTCATTATTATATATCTCAACCTCTTATGTAACCATTCAGACAATTGAACTCTTTGGGTTCGTTGAAAAAGGGGGAGAGATATCATTAATAGAAGATGTGTAAGTATGTTTAAAAGGGGGAAAGTTTTTTATATTGAATTAGGGGTAAATGTATGTTTAATGGAGTGTGGATGATAATGGTTTCAAGTTATATTCTCATAAGAAATCATTTCATTAAAATATTATTTTTCACCCTGAGCATAGATCATGTGGGCTTTTATATGCTAATTTTTGAACCATTAATTTTTGTTTCTGAAAGATAGATATTGAATATTTTTTACTTAATTGGAATATCTGAGAGTTTTTCTTCTTGAGAGTTACCAACAAACTTAAAGGGGAATATTTTTATAAAAAAATTCATCTTATTTGTTTTTTGTTTTTGTTTTTTGACAAATTTAATAAAGGATGTTTTACCTGAAGACGAAGTTGTTCAAAAAAATTTGTAGTTGAGAGTTTTGTTCAAATTGGATAAAAATGTCTTTATTATGGATTACCATATTCCATGGTGAATTCAACCACTTTTTTTGAAGATTATTATGTATATAGTTTTTGATCAAATCTGTAGTAGTGTTCATTTTGATTTGGGAAGTCACCTATGAAAAAATCATGTCATCTCTAGGCATGTTGATGGTCACGAGGAGTGAAAAATTGAAAACCAAAATGAACCATGACATTAAATTGGTCCTATTGGATTTGGAATTCACATGTGAAACATGGGGAAACATGTTATTAACATGTATCAGGGAATATTGGATTGGGCATCCACCAATGCAACACATTGTATCTCACCACAAGCATGGATGCCATCATGGTGAGACTCGAATGGAAGAAGTATTTCAGTGAGAAATGGAAAACAAAAGAAGAATATAGGTGCAGGTCTTAGTGTGTTGAGGTAAATTTGGTTAGTTTTTTTTCACCAAACTATATTGAAAGTAGTTTCAACATTCAATTTAATAAATTTATAAAATATGTGTTCTAACATTCAGGGATTGTATACCAATTGTAAGATTTGATTGATGAACAATTTTTTGTTATTATTGAAGGACATAACTTCAATCATTTGATTTAGTGTAGTAGATTCACCTTGAAGAGATTATTTAAAAGGGGACCCAATTTAGGGATGAAATAGGGTTGTAGAAAATATAGGAAAATCGAAAGGAAATTCAATATCTCTCTGAAATGTAAGAGGGTGACTCTATATCTCTTTTGGAAAGACAAAGTTAATGATTGAGGGGTTCTGAGAGCTCTATTTCTCTCTCTATATTCAACTCAATAATGTGTAAGGGAAACATCACATATATTGAATATTTAAATCACAATTTTTTAAGGATAAAAAATATCACATTATGAGGATCGGTGAGTTGTCTTTTTTTGTAGAGGAGTGAGATTTACAAACATTCATTATAGTAAACCAATAGGGCCAGTGAGACCACTCCAAACATGTAAACATTAATGTAGTGAAGTTTTATTTCTTTTGGAATATACGAAAATTGTTGTGCATGATCCCACAACTATCTATTTGTGAGTGAACCAAGTAAATAAAATTTCCCCATTTATAGATATATTATCTCTACAAAGAATAAAATGGGTGGGATTAGGTGTTCCTTAAGTTGAGACAACATGTTCAAAAATAGTGGATCATACTTCAATACACTGATTCAACGTCCCCCCCCCCTCTTCACATAGTGTATATACGTTGATAAAGGACCTAAAATAGTGACAATTCCTCTGTGGAACAGATATGTTGAAAGGATGGTCCATATAATTAACAACATATATTATACAATAATTATTGAAAAGTACATTTCATAAAAGTATTTTAAAGAATAATTTCTTATAGATTCATATATATTCAACATGGATTTTTTATTTTTATTTTAAATCATGAATCCTTATGAATTTTTTTATAGAATGAAGACGACACTCATTTACTTATTATTGTTTAAAAGTATTTGGTCAATCCTTAACAAAGAAAAGAATAAATAGTTTGAAGCACATAGATAAAAATGAATTTTTCAGGTTTATTCGGACAATTTTAAGGAATATAGGTTCTACAATAGATATATTAGTAAAATTATCAAAATCATTTATAATTTTGTAAATGAAAATGTTTATATTTTGAACAAATGTATGTAAATTTGATTTTATGATGAGAATAATTCATCCAAAAACAATATTATTAGATGAGAAAAGTGATGTAAATATATATAGATCAATGGGAGATAAAAATTTATTTAAAACACTGATGACAACTAATATTATTATAAAAATAATGTAAGTAATACATATTCAAGAAAAAATCCATCCAGTTAGAAATCACTATAAAAAATATCATTCGTGATAGGGAAGCACCAGTTCAAACAAGAAGGATGGAAGTACATCATCAAACATTCTTGTTATCTAAAGTTGAACAAAAAACCTATCAAGAAGCTACCATGGATGAAAATTGGGTCATTACAATTCCTAAAGAGATTGACCAAATGGAAATGAATCACTCATGAGATGTTGTTATGAGGCCAACCAATGATAATATAATCAAAACCAAATTGGTTTTCCAAAATAAACCTAATGAATATAATATGTTGAAAATGAAAAAATCACATATAATGTGTAAGGGTTATTCCTAAATTTAGGTAATTAATGTGGAAAATAATTTCTATGTATGATCTTTTGGAGACTATATAATTATTTTTGGTCATGGATGCCCCAAAAAAATGAAAATATTTCAATCATATGTAAAATCTATATTTTCATGGATTACTTACGTTGGAAGTCTTCTTTTATAAAATAGATTGGTTTCTCAATCATTATTGTGAGAGAAACGTATTTGAGATGACAAAAGTATTATATGGATTGATACTAATTTTTTTCCACTAACGAAGAAGCCTAGATTACATAGAGGAGGGGTTGATGACAACCATTATATAAAGTTGGATAGACCACAGTTTATTTTTTTTGATTATATATATTTTTTACACTATCATTAAATGATAAAATGACAACCAATGCGAGTAGTTTTTTGTAATTAATTGGGTGAAAATTTTATATTTCTCTAATTAAGGAATTATCATTTTTTTATATCGCGGGTTAATCAATGAGATGTTGGGAGATTTATTTACAAGACTAAATATTCTATGGAAGTTCTAAAAATGTTTTAAATGAGTCAATAAAAACCAATAGGTACTCTAGTTGATACTCAAACAAAATTTTCAAATTATTATAAAGGAAAAGATGTTTTTGTGACTCTTTATTGGTAGATCATTGGAGTTTTACTATACATTATAGAAACTCAACCGGATGTTTTTTATTCTACATATTAACTGGCTCATTATAAATGTTACAAAAAATAAATACAGATTTTTTTATGAGAGGGTGATACTTTAATACATAAATAAGTGAGTTGATTCTAGGGTATTTTATTTATATTGTTCACCAAAATAATTACTGGGATTTTTTATACAAATTTGGATGGTTTGGTTGAGGATTGAAAATATACTTATGGAAGTGTGTTTTTACCTTGTAATCTCATTAATTTCAAGGAAAATTAAAAAATTAAGACATTATATCATTATGTATTTTGTGGTTGAGTATATCTTGAAGGTAAAAACTAATATTGTGTTGATATGTATTTGAAAATAGAATGAATTTATTAGAACTGGTGTGCGATCTTCTATGATAATTATGTGTGACAAATCAAGTTATATAAATATTACAAATAATCTCATTCTCCACTCAAGTACAAATAAAATTGTGATAAAATAACATTTCTTGAAGGATAAATTTGATTAATATGTTATGAAATTGTAGTATGTGACTAATATGAATCAAGTGTTCAACATCATGATCATGGATCTACACATTGTGGATTTCCAACAACATTGGATTCCTCTTGGATTCCAAAAAAATCACTATCTTTAAATGGTTTTTAGATAGGACCCATACCTCCCCATGTAAAATTCTTGTAATGAAAGGTATGATTTCTCACTTTAATTAATTTATGTATTTATAACTATATTTTTTAAACCCTAAAAATAAATTCCCCAAACCTACACTCCTGGATCCACTGCTAAAATCATAAAATTCACATTTCTAGATTAGATATTTAATTTTGGGACCCAATTTTTTAATCTGAAACAAATAATGCAAAATGAAATATTGGATCACTTACATACCCAAACACCTTTTTGGTTTTATTTTTAGAGAATTAGGTCAAACACTTACATATAAAATAATCATTTATTCAAGTGATTGGTCCTCCCAATAAACTGAACTTTTTTTATTTCATATTAAGCCATCATCATCATCCATATTCAACCATTATATACATATTCATTTAACATCATTCTTGATCACCCAATAAAAAGTAACCACTAGAAGGGAGACCTTATATTCACAGTAAGGGTAAACATAATAATTATCAATTGAATTTCATCGATGGGAATAAGAATAGAATAAGAGTATTATGACATAATCAATGTGTTCAATAATCACATAATAAAACTCATACACATAAAACTAGTATCAAAAAAATCTTAGCAATGAATATATATTTAATAATTGAAAGAGTAATGAGAATAAATAATGAAGAGCCACGTGATTTCAATCATGAAAAAATGAAACATTTAAGACCCCTAGAATGTATAATGGAATCATGTTAGAACCCTAGGAAATCACCATCACAAAACCCATACAAAACCCATAAAATTATAATATCCATACAGATGACATCCAATATAATTCTTCAGAAATCATAATCATTAAAAAATGCATTAGAGATTTATAATGGGGCTCAACCAATCAAAAAATTTAAATTAGGCTACCCATGAGTTATAGTAGGGATAAATCCTTCATATAAGATACATCAGGCTCCCTTTTGAGATATAATGGGGCTTAACCCTTTGGTTCATTGACTATAATCCGGACCAAAATCAAGCACAACCGTGGGATAAAATGGGATCAACACTCCATATAACCTACATCAGGCTCACCTGTGATCTATAATGGGGCTCAACCCTTTGTAATCCATTTCCAATGACCATAAAATATATAAAACTTTTAGAAACAATAATTATTCCTTTTATAATTTCTTTGGACTATGTAAAAGAAATTAGCTCCACGAAAATAACTAAAACCAATCATTATCCCTACTGAAAAAGAATAAGGATAATGTCTTATCAAAATATATCAATAGAACATAAGTCTCATCATTCTTTGATGAAATTTATTATTTGAAATACCATTAAAATATTTATAAAAAACATTATTGATAAATAGAGTATTTTCAGTTTGAGTAATTTCAAATAATTTCATCTTTGATAGAAAATTATTTTTTAAGATCCCATGGAAAATTTCATGATGAAAATATCCTTTTTATATTGAAATAAAAATATTTAAAATTTATTAAATTCTCTAACATAATTGTATTTTAAAATTATATTTCAATCATAAAAATTAATTTTTAAAACATTTATTTTTCATGATAGAAAAAGTTTCTCTTCATGTTGAGTATATTAAAACAAATATTCCTTTTATATTTTTTTTTTCCAAAATTAAAAAAGTACAAATTTTATAAAATTATTGGATGATTCATTAAAATTTTTGATTTAAAAGAAATTTATTGTTAAAAATTTCATTAAAAATCATACTAAAATATTATTTAAAATATTATTAAAAAACACGTATTTGGAAGAAAAATTATTTCTGATTGAAGAGAGATAAGGTCAGATTTTCATAAAAATATTTTTTTAGATCCTTTTAAGTATCAAAGAAAGGGAAATTGTATTATTACATGAAAAATTTATGAATAACCAGAGGTGAATAAATTTAAATGGGTTTATTAGGCAATGATGAAATAATTTCTTTTAATGGAAATCCTAGCATAATCAAACCTTGATTATGAAGGAGAGAGTGTCATAAAGCGGTCTCCACTTTAGTAACCTTTCTTGTTATTCCCTAGGAATGAATAAATTAAAACTGAACAATAAATATAATTAACATAATATTATTATTCATATAAAATATCAAAGACGCGACATATACACCTCATAAAATAATATTTGTGTGTGACATAAGATATGTCCCAAAGTATACAATTTGAGATGGGCAACCATTAGAATATTTATAACACTGATGTGAGAACTAGTCACTAAATCAATTATTTGTATCAATTTTAAATACATATAAAAAATAAATATAGACTATAATATATTAAAAATCCCATAATAACATAATCTTATAATATCATAGACAGTGATGAAGTAATATAAACCAAATAAAATAAATTGAATTATAAAATTCTTTACCACTCAATAATTTTTAATTCAAATCCCCATGGATGAGATAATTAAATTAAAATATTAAATACCATTATTTATGAAGTATTCATGATATTAAATGAAAAATTGGTATGAAATATACCATGTAAAATAGATTAGGTATCTAACACTAAACTATGACTCAATAAAGGAAAATTGAGACGAAGTCCCTTTCCTTGAGTCTGACTCATCACGTATATTCTTTAAGATCCTGAAAAATAAAATTATATTAATTATTTAAATCATTAAAAATAAATAAATATGTATTATTCCTTTTATTTAAAATTTTAAAATTATATATATATATTTTAATCAATTAATTTTACTATAGATGTTTTGATAATATTCATCTAATGTGCCCAAAAATTACTTTGGTAGACCGAATATGGTCAATAAGGTCATTTCGCAACATCTAGAGAATAATAATCATGATATAATTACTATTTTTATAAATAAATTAGAATTTTAAAACTAATCATGAAAAATGGTTATGAAAATTGAACTCCGTTACAATCATGGTGACAGTATGATGTCTGTATGCATTAATAACATTTCCTTTTTTTCAAAGATCATTTTCGAAAGAAGATAAGTAGTATTTTTTATATAAAAAATTATCACCATATAATAAATACCATATTATTTGTTGAAATATAATTATATATAAACATTCTAATTTATTTATTAAAAAAGAGTCATGTGGCTTTTTTGGAGGAGGTAGTCCACCTGTAGACCTGAATGATGTTATCATTTTTCTGTAAAAGAAATAAAATGATATATTAGATTTTTATAATATTAAATATTTCATTAATATAAGATTTATTTTCACTTATATCACATATAATCATTGAATTATTCATTATTACCTTAAATTTAATGTGTTAGTGAAAAATGAATCACATCTCTTTGTGGGGTGATAGTCCATCGTACACACGAGAGACGATAGTTTATGCCCCACATGATAAAAATTAATAATGTATATTTTATATAATAATTAAAAGAGTATAATTATATAGAAAATATAATACACACACACACACACACACATATATATATATATATTAAAATCTATCATTACAAATATACATGAGAGGGGATGATGAAAAACAAATGACATTGATTCCTGAGGGGGTAGTCCATCATACACATGAATAACGATTTCATTTCCCCTGTAATAAAATTTGAGAACCATTTAGGCTATTATATTAACATAATAAATTTTCAATATATTTTAGATAGAAATGTCATTATATCATAATAATTGAAAAAGTTTTGATAGATTTTTTATAATATATAATATTAAAATACTTATTTTTTCATGATGCCTCTTCTTGTGATAACCTACTTAGGTTATCAAAAAAACACTTTATATGGTTGATTTATATAAAAATATTATTACCTAATATGAAGTGGTAATTATGGAATGTTATTGGGTAGTTATTGGCTAAACCAAATTTATTTTAGGTTTGAAGAGGTTAGGATGGGGGTGGCCTTTTATGAGTGATATGAGTTTAAAACATGTAATTTATCAAAAAAAGGTATTCCCAAGTTTTCCACATGCCACATGGCACTAAAATAGACTATTATCTTGAATTAAAATTTTTTATTTCAAAACATTTCCATCAAATATATTTAATACATATTTCAGTTCCTTGAAACCATATCTTTTTAGTTTAACCCTTAGGTAAATCTATTTTTACCTTAACAACGGTAATTAATTTTTATAGTTTTCACTATTATTTATGGTAAAAAATTAAGAAGAACTTGACATATATTTTTAGTTATTCAAATTCCATGAATATGATCCATTTTAGAAAATTCGATACACATATGTGGAATAATTTAATGTAAAATTAATCATGTTGGTGTTGTGAATCAGTGAGTTTTCAAGAAGTGTATTTTTCAAGAAAATTATGACTTTATATTAACTCTATGACATGTAATATTAATAATATGAATTTAAATTAATATTTATAAAATTTTGTTATACTAATTTTTTTAAATTAATTCATAATTAGGGTTTTGTAATTAATTAAAATGGAGAAACATAATTTATGTTAAAACAACTTTCATAAAAATTATGATTTTAAACCCAAAAATTAACTTATACTAAAATACAATATGAAGTTGATTAGAAATTAATTATTCATATGAAATATAACTGAACAATTATTATTTAAATTTAAATCATACTAAAAAATATTGGGAATTTTAAATTACTTAGTTTATTGAAAATAAATGAAATCTTTACAAAAAAATATGTATTTTTCACTACCCACTGAAAAATAAATATTTTCTGGAAAATCCGAAAAAATAACCCAAGTAAATTTTTATATGTTTCTTTAAAAAATGAAGTTTATTTGATACAATATTATTTTTCTAAAATAAAAATATGTTAATTATAATATATTCTCACAAAAATAAATAAAAATTATTTTTCCACAAAACAAATTACTGATGGATACAATTACATTACTAATAATTGATTGATTATTTACAGGGAATTTATCAATTAATCAATATTGAGTAGGAAATTAATATATATATTTATTAAATTATTTTAAAAAATTCATACCTCCTAATTTAATGGAAATTTTATAATGATCATATATAGAAATAATATTAATTTATGATTCATTTAGGGTGTCTTGTATGTATCAATAATAGCTTTGTTTTTTAAGATATCACGGTGTTACATATTTTCCTCCTTAAAAAAATTCAATAAAATTTTAACTATATTTAAATAAGTAAATGGTTGAAATTTTAAAACACTATTATTGAAACCCCAAATCCTATAAATGGTTAATAAAACTTCCACTTGAAAATAGTGAAAGAGAAGTATGCAAGTCATATAAAATAACAATTAGCTATGTTTTCAAGTAGAAAAACGTTATTGGGTTGTGAATGTATGAGTATTTAATAAAATTGTAAATAATTATGGGGACTGGTAGAGATTATTCATCACATGAATGTTAAAGTTCAATAAAATTTAATAAACATCAATCCATAAATCTTTCATGAGTTGAAATACCATTGACTAATCATAAATGAATGTAATAACATATCAATTTCTTTTTAGATATATTTCTTTGTGTTGATAAATTACTTTCCTATATATACTGAAAATATTTAGATATATACATACTTTAAAAATTATAATTTCATCCATTATTCAATTTCCACCATAATCTCATCTTTTTCTCTAAATGATTAGCATTCAAGATGAATTTTTTCAGCCCGAATCACTAAAATAAACTTATAATAGATCACATAATCATAAAATTTAAAATCAATACATTC
Organism: Viscum album; assembly: GCA_963277665.1. Taxonomy (NCBI): domain Eukaryota; kingdom Viridiplantae; phylum Streptophyta; class Magnoliopsida; order Santalales; family Viscaceae; genus Viscum; species Viscum album. Next base: position 725,722,067 of record OY728126.1, on the reverse strand, counting down.
CACCTATATTTAGACATTTACCAAAACAAAAATGGCTATAACATGGTTGGATAATTCCCAAAATGAATAAACCTTAATATGATGAAATAATAAATTAATCTATGAAAGTCAATAGAACTACCCAATGTTCAAACTATATTATTTCATAAATAAATAATCCCTATATCCCAAATCTCCTAAATAACATCCATAGTAAAGAGTTTTTATCCTCAAATTTTATCTCATACCTTTCATACTATATGAAAAAATATAGTTATTTTCATATGAAATGACATTAATCCCCTAGTCACCAAATCAAATTTTAAAACACGTGTTTATATATATATGGTAAAACTTGTTTTCCCCTAATTACATCAATATAAAATATAAAATAAACTCTAATTGTTATAAATTCCAAAAACAATTGTCCAAAACATGTTATGTCATATTTCATGTTAAACCAGATCATTACATAAACCTCATACATATAAAACATCATCTAAAATAAAATTAATTACTTTAAGATCACATCACATAAAATTACAAAATTAGTGAACATGAAATTGAACTTATGATCAACAATAATCTTTTAAACCCATAATTGAATCTATAAATCTTAATAAAACCACCAAAGAAATCATCACTATCTTTAAATTTATCTAAACCTCGCCTTTTAAAACTATAAAATCCTCGAACCCTCACTCTTAAATCCAATGATAAAAAAAATAAAACATAATTTTCTAGAATTGATATAGATGAATGATTCTTAATATTTTTCATACAAAACATACAACATATAGAAAGAATATTATATGACTTACATAACCAAGGAACATTTAGGATTTAATTTTTACAAAATTTGAAAAAAATCTTTCTTAAAAAATGTCCATGTCTTTAAGTGATTGTTCCTCGCACTAAACCCAACTTTTTTTTATTTCACATTAACGTGTCATCATCATGCATTTGAAACTATCCAAGACATAATTAATTTAACTTCAATATTAATCACCAAGTGAAAAGGAAACATAAGAAGGGTGATCCAAAATTCTCAATATAGTTAAACATAAGAATAATCAATTGAATGTTATTAGTGAGAATAATAAGAGAACAAGGGTGTGATGGAATAATAAATGTTCATGGGAATTACATAGTATAACTCATATCCATCAGACCTAGATATTTCAAATTGTTTCATGTAAAAAAATTAACAAAGGAATGATTGATTATAATTAATAATCATTATCCACCTAATGTTAATCATGATCAAAGGAAAAAAATTAAACCCCAAAAAAAGATTAAATTAAAAATGTTTCTACCTTGGGAAAGCATCACTATATAACCCTTACAAAATCCATACAATTGGAGTAACCATATGATTAACTTCTTATATGATTATCTGTACAACATAATCTCTACCCAATGTCACGAACCAGATCTGGTCACCATCAAACCAGCACCAAACCCGGCCCGTGCCAAGGCCCGAAGGGCGTTCCCAATCCCCACGGGTTGGCACAAGTGCCCGGGTATCATAAAATGATAATTGGGAACGATTTACCCAAATTTTTTATACTTAAAACAACAAATGAATCCAAGAAATAAAATATGAATTTTTCAAACCAAAACATCTTTTAATAAAAATTAAGAACTGAATTACACAATATTAAACAATATTTGAACACCATTACAAAGGTACAAACCCAAGAAAAGACAGCCCATGAACCTCCATATGGAAAGAGGAACCGCCCTCAAGCCATCTCCACGACACTGTATCACGATGGACCGCTAAAAACCCAAACCAAATGCATAAAACCTGTACCCAATCCTGTGACATAAAATAAGCAAGTCTACTTACACCCAAAGGTGTAAGTAGGGTGTGAGAGAAAGCCCAGTAGGATACCACTACTAAGAGATTCCATGTGATAAACATTTAAAGAATAAAAGCATGCACGTTTTCAAAAACATGAAAACCTAGTTACAATTTCTAAAAGATAAAACTTTGAATAAAAACAGTTTTCAAGTAGGCTATTTTAATGGGTTAACACTTTTAAAATAAACACTAAAGCTACTGAATTTTCCAGCGAAATGTACCATATGCCGATGGTAATTATAAAGTAACAAATGAGCACAAGTAATAGGAAATAACCCCTAGGCACTAGCCAGTTGTGGGTCCTAGGTACCTCGTATCTCGGTGAGAGTAACCATCACAAATATCCATTCTCGTGAACGAGCCAATAGTAGGGAACATACACATAACCTAGTGGTCCCCAAACATCATCATCATAGTTTAGTTAGAGTTGTAAGCGTCAATATTGCTAAGTGAAACTGAGGCCAAACCCCATGGATTCACTAGCATACTAGTACACGTCGACCCACCTAGATACCCGAGTTTTCCCTTTGTGCTCAAAAATGTTCAAAAAGACAAGAAATATAGTTTTCAAATGTAGATAACACTTCCACATCACACATTAACCAAACAGCCCAATATACATCACATAAGTCACAAATTCCACTTTTCATTCAAATGCATTTTGAAATCAAACTCACACCAAAATAGCCCACAACACTTTTTCAATAACTTTCACAATCCAACACATCCTTTAAAAATTTTATGAAGTCTCTAAAAATATGATAAACATCACATAACAGAACTATTCACATTTAAAATGGCTCATTTGAAAGTATAAAAAATCCAAAACAGTTTTCCAATATGGTTTCACCTCTTACATAAATCATTAAACCACTCAAAACTTTCATAAAACAATTCTAAATAGTGTACCAAAGATTTTCAAATAGAAACCATTTCAAAACCATATTTCAAGGACAAAATCACACCAATACAAATTCAAAACAGAATTGGAAGCCCCAAAAACATTTATTAAACAACCCCCATGTGTTATACAAACACTTCAAACAATAGCACAAAAGATCCACATGAAACGCACACGTTTTCAAAATCACTTTCAAGAAGTACAATAATGTTTTACACCTTAAACCCTTAAAAAAACTCTTTAAGACCTAGTGGCACACCAATACCCCACCAAATCAGAATTTTCATCCCAAACAAGATTTATTAAACCAATTTCATATGTTATAAAACAATCCCAAACAATACCCAAAGAGTTACACATGAAAAATACCAAATTTTAAGCTAAAATGAAACTATAAAAATAAATGTTTAACCAAATCCAACATATACAATTTTTGCACCACACACAGCATATTATGAGAATGCATAATAAGTAATTCAAGCAAACTAAATCATCTAGAAATGATTACACACGGAATCACCTACCGGAAGTGTCAAATCCCTCAAAACTTGGTTCGAAACGTCAACCGCACAACTGTTGCACCACAAGGAAGATAAATTCAGACCTAGATCACAATATTTGACCACAAATACACCAAATTAAACCCTAGTATTAAACCCTAACTTCTGGAAATTTCATAACATAATGAAAGAGAGAGGAAACCCTAAGGGAAAAGGAAGAAACCAAGAAGGAATCAATTACCCAAAACATTCCTGAAGAAAACGATCCAAAATCGACCAGAATCTGAATTTTAAAACAGATAAAAATTTAATGGATATTCGAAAACGATTGAGAAGGTCATGTAGGAATTGGAATGGGGGAAAAAGAGTAAGAATAGAAGGAGTTATGAAGGAATTAATTTACCTCTTCAAATCATCCCGATTTTAGAAACCCTAATAAGTTTAGCTCTCAATCACGATGTATAAGAGCTCCAAAGAGGGTAGAGAGAGTTTGGGCGCGCTACTGGGTTCAATGGGCGCGTTGGAGGCTTTGAATCACTGAAAAATCCTTAAAAATGAATAATTTATTAATTAATCAAATTTTATTTTTAAAACTGGAATTGGGCTTTCGGGCAGGCCCAATCCATAAAATAAAAACCCATATACACCTTGGTTATGGATTTACAAAGGCTCCAAATTTTAATTGTGGTGTTAATATATCAGGGGAGGACATTTAGGAGTTGTAATGAATGAAAAATATTAAAAAATGAATAAGTTATATAAGAAACAAAATTTATTTTTAAATCTGGAATTAGGTTCACGGTTTGGCTCAATTCATGAAAACTCATCTATTCTCAATGAAACCTTTGGAAACCCCCAAAACAAAGCATTTATGGAAATTAAAATAAAAATAAATTTAAAATAAGCTATGTATGTGACAATTCTCCCCTCCATGAAAACTTTCCGCCCTAGAAAGTCACAGTAAGGCCAAAGCAACAACCAAACCCAACTAAGAAATCAAGAGGTACTCCCTTGCCAGGTTTCTCCCCCAAAGGCCAAAACACATCCAGTGATCAATGAAGGAAGGAATACTCTCACAAACCTAACATACACCACTTTACTGAAACAATCAAGTAAATTCAGGATTTATCCCAAATGAAAACTCCTCAAACACAATCTGAACAATACTCAACCAATTTACCTAAATAAACAACAACATCGAACAAGTTTACACGTACCCTACTATAACTAAACCATTGGGAACTCTCCAATATCAATGTTTACCCAAGAAAGATGTAGGTAGTTAGATATCTCTGAAGGATAATACCTACTTCCCAGACAATACCAAGGAAAAATATGAGTTACTCGTATGAAGAGACACAAATGGGCTCCCCACCATAAAAGACAACTTAATTTTTTTTCCCGAGACAGAATCAAGACACTAATAGGGGGAGGACCAAACAGACTCCCTAGTACAAGGGGTATACATCCATTAGAAATTTACAAAATAATATGCATGATACCCATGATGGGTCTTCCCACCACAAGAACCAACCATCTTAACCGACCGACATGAGTTGACATGAAAATACCCCAAAATTAAAGAGCTGGGATTGACACATTGTTAGTCTACACAGTTTGAGAAACTGTGCGATAACTATGTGGATCCTTATATCTGCATGGTTATTTTTTTTGTTCATGGTTAGAACTAACCATGTGAAAACCGTGTGCTCAACTTTTCTAGACAAATTTCCAACCATTCTCCAAAGACTCAACGGAAACCAAAGGGGGAGGGAATAACATTGTGTGATGACATGGGTACAAGACCCTCCACCTATTTCCACCGAATGGGAACAAAAGAAGAAATATGATGACACCATAGGTTTAAACTCTTCCTATCTTTCATACCGAGGATAGGACTTTGTACAAGGGTTTAAACGACACTGGGGTTTCCCCAGACTACGTGCCAACTTCTCTCCGGGACCTATGGCTGGAGCTCAAAATATTAAAGCATCTTCGGCCTCGCAGTTAGGTTGTGGAAACCCCTATATGGATCTTCTTAATTTGACGTCAGAAACAAAAACACCACATACCCTGATGGGTTCATCAAGACATAACACACTCCATAGCTCACTTTACCAAAACCAGACATTTCATTGAAATAAGGGATCAATATAAGCACACACATAGCACCTTGTTTCTTTGGCTGAGAAACAACAGAAGGGAAAGACACGTATAAACACATTCCTCTAAGATATAGGATTTGATGTTTTTTACAAGGGAGACATACTCCCAACATAACATAGAACCTCATGTGATTGTGTGACGTTCACCTTTATGGTCAAAAGAGCACACAACATCACAATGAATCACCGAACATGACCCTTGTGATTGATAGAAACAATACATGGAACATGACCATATTCCAAGTCCCTAAACAACAGACAAGTCCAAAAAGTGGACACAATATCCTATTATGACCAAAATCTCAAAATTGGTAGTTTAATAATAACTCTTGCTTCAAGGAAACTATGAAGAACCCATAGGCCCTCTTAGACACCATCATGACACTCATCCACACTAACAACCAAAGAACACTTCCACCTTCGATGAATCATGAAACTTAAGAAACTAAGGCCTCTTTTAACCTTCCACAAGCACTATCCCACTACACGAGGATCCACAAATCAACTAAATGAATGGTTTTAGACTCAATCAACAATGATCTATAAAATATTCCTTATATTGATCAACTGGAGGATTTTCCAATGGAGAAATAATACGGGTTTCACTTCAGTTGTGCATTAACCCTTAATGGGGGCGTACCTTATCCAATGAGAGAACCCAAGGACCCAACCAAGCTGGTCCATTGGTCAAAACTTGCCACAAACCAGATCCAAAAACATGAAGGGAACCACCGTAAAGGTATCCCAAAACATTTTTCAAAAAAGACCACTAACCATCCCTACGACACAGCTTACCGACCAAAGACAAACCCAAAACACAGTTCAAACAGAAGGGGTTCTTGGACTCAAAACATCCCACAACATAAAAATTTTCAAAAACCCATAATACAAAGCATACCAAACTATTAATCAAGACATCATGTTTTTCTTTAAAACCAATTCTTTGAAAACAAACGGTTTTGCAGTAAGCGTATCCACCAATGGTACCCCATGGGCCTCACACATGCATGTTTTTGTGCCACACCGGGCACCCTCCTCATAACCATCCCAGCACTCATCCAGTCATGCCATCAACCATCCATAATCCCATATAACCCCATGCATGTGGTCACTCATGGAAATACCAAAGGGTAAAACAAAAATTCCTTCCACTTTTCAAAAACAAAATGGTCAACCAACCCAACCTTTTTCTCAAAACTGCTAACAATGAGATCAAAATCCCAATTCACATCTTACAAAACATTTCATAAGGACACAACCATTTAAAAAAGAACTCACTTTCAAGTTATTCACATCAATTTCAAAACATCTCATCCCATTAAAACACTCTTTAATTGTTTAGAAAACTATATTGGAAACACTTTTGAAAACCAGCTTCAATATGGTTCCGGCTTTCAAAAGAGGTGCAAGCATACTATTTTCCATTTCAAAACAATTCTGAAAATTTAGTTCCACCATTTCATAAATCAAAACATTCCATATTTATTTGAAAATCATTTCACAAAAACTTTACACTTCTTAAAACCAAGTCAGTTTAAAACCAAAGTTCCAAGATTTCAAAACTAAAGAACACAAGACAATGCGAGAGGAAACTAGTTTCAGTGGGTGACTTGGACATATGGTTGGAGGCCATATTCCAATCACTTCACTATCACAGAGATTGTTCTAGGGAATATCCCCAGCTCCACATGGCTTTCCAGGCCCTGTGAGCTTACTGAGACCATTAACCCAACTTCATTTCCCCTAATCATTGTTAAACCAAGAAAACCAAAGGACTCTAAAAGGTCCCGAATTCCCCTGGAAACTTGAATCCTGCCATGAGGTGTGGTGATCAGGAACACTACCCATAACTATAATACCAAGTCCCTACAATATGATCTCCATACTATCCTGACTCTTCCCTAAATAACATGACTCAAAGAGAGCGAACCTACTCTGATACCATTTTGTCACGAACCAGATCTGGTCACCATCAAACCAGCACCAAACCTGACCCGTGCCAAGGCCCGAAGGGCGTTCCCGATCCCCACGGGTTGGCACAAGTTCCCAGGTATCATAAAATGATAATTTGGAATGATTTACCCAATTTTTTTATACTTAAAACAACAAATGAATCCAATAAATAAAATCTGGATTTTTCAAACCAAAACATCTTTTAATAAAAATTCAGAACTGAATTACACAATATTAAACAATATTTGAACACCATTACAAAGGTACAAACCCAATAAAATACAGCCCATGAACCTCCACATGGAAAGAGGCACCGCCCTCAAGCCATCTCCACGACACTGTATCACGATGGACCGCTAAAAACCCGAACCAAAGGCATAAAACCTGTACCCAATCCTGTGACATAAAATAAGCAAGTCTACTTACACCCAAAGGTGTAAGTAGGGTGTGAGCGAAAGGCCAGTAGGATACCACCACTAAGAGATTCCATGTGATAAACATTTAAAAACGAAAATCATGCAAGTTTTCAAAAACATGAAAAGCTAGTTACAATTTCTAAAAGATGCAACTTTGAATAAAAATAGTTTTCAAGTGGGATATTTTAACAGGTTAACACTTTTAAAATAAACACCAAAGCTACTGAATTTCCCCGCCAAATGTACCATATGACGATGGTAAGTATAAAGTAACTAATGAGCACAAGCAATAGGAAATAACCCCTAGGCACTAACTAGCTGTGGGTCCTAGGTACCTCGTATCTCGGTGAGAGTAACCATCAAAAATATCCATTCTCGTGCACGAGGCACTAGTAGGGAACATAACCATAACCTAGTGGTCCCCAATCATCATCATCATAGTTTAGTTAAAGTTTTAAGCATCAATATTGCTAAGTGAAACTGAGGCCAAACCCCACGGATTCACTAGCATACTTGTACACGTCCACCCACCTAGATACCCGGGTTTTCCCTTTGTGCTCAAACATGTTCAACAAGACAAGAAATATAGTTTTCACATGTAGATAACACTTCGATATCACACATTAACCAAACATCCCCATGTACATCACATAAGTCACAAATTCCACTTTTTATTCAAAAGCATTTTGAAATCAAACTTACACCAAAATAGCCCACAACACTTTTTTCATAACTTTCACAATCCAACACATCCTTTAACAATTTTATGAAGTCCCTAAAAATATGATAAACATCACATAACAGAAATATTCACATTTAAAATGGATCATTTGAAAGTATAAACATTCCAAAATAGTTTTCCAATATGGTTTCACCTCTTACATAAATCATTAAACCACTCAAAACTTTCATAAAACAATTCTAAATAGTGTACCAAAGCTTTTCAAATAGAAACCATTTCAAAACCATATTTCAAGGAAAAAATCACACCAATACAAATTAAAAATATAATTGGAAGCCCCAAAAACATTTATTAAACAACCCCATGTCTTATACAAACACCTCAAACAATAGCACAAAAGATCCACATGAAACGCACACGTTTTCATAATCACTTTCAAGAAGTACAATATTGTTTTACACCTTAAACCCTTAAAAAAATCTTTAAGACCTAGTGGAACACCAATACCCCACCAAATAAGAATTTTCATCCCAAAAAATATTTATTAAACCAAATTCATAAGTTATAAAACAATCCCAAACAATACCCAAAGGGTTACACGTGAAAAACACCAAATTTTAAGCTAAAATGAAACTATAAAAATAAATTCTTAACCAAATCCAACATAAATTTTTTTTGCACCACACACATCATATTATGAGAATGCATAATAAGTAATTCAAGCAAACTAAATCATCTAGAAATGATTATATACGGAATCACCTACCGGAAGTGTCAAATTCCTCAAAACTTGGTTCGAAACGTCAACCGCACAACCGCCACACCACAAGGAAGATAAATTCAGACCTAGATCACAATATTTGACCAAAAATACACCAAATGAAACCCTAGGATCAAACCCTAACTTCTGGAAGTTTCATAACATAATGAAATAGAGAGAAAACCCTAAGGGAAAAGGAAGAAACCAAGAAGGAATCACTTACCCAAAACAATCCTGAAGAAAACGACCCAAAATCGACCAGAATCGGAATTTTAAAACAGATATAAATTTAATGTATATTCGAACAAGAATTATAAGGTCATGTATGAATTGGAATGGGGGAAAAAGAGTTAGAATATAAGGATTTATAAAGGAATTAATTTACCTCTTCAAATCTACCCTATTTTAGAAAACCTAATAAGTTTATCTATCAACCGAGATTTAGAAGAGATCCAAATAGGGGAGAGAGAACTTGGGCGCGCTACTGGGTTCAAGGGTCTCGTTTGAGGCTTGGAATCACCGAAAAAGACTTAAAAATGAATAAGTTATTAATTAATCAAATTTTATTTTTAAAACTGGAATTGAGATTTCGGGTAGGCCCAATCTATAAAATAAAAACCCATATACACCTTGGTTATGGATTTCCAAAGGCTCTAAATTTTAATTTTGGTGTTAATATATCATGAGAGAACATTTAGGAGTTGGAATGAGTGAAAAATATTAAAAAATGAATAAGTTATAAAAGAAACAAAATTTATTTTTAAATCTGAAATTGGGCTCACGGTTTGGCCCAATTCATGAAAACTCATCTATTCTCCATAAAACCTTTGGAAACCCCCAAAACAAAGCATTTATGGAAATTAAAATAAAAATACATTTAAAATAAGCTATATATGTGACACCCAATGTGTTGGAGAACTGTAATGGGCCCCAAAAATTCATATAATATATATTGGGATCACCCATTAACTATAATGGAGATTAGCCCTTCAAATAATCTACATTGGGTTGAATTTTGAGCTATAATGGGGCCCAACCCTTCATATCACTTGATATATATTGAGATCACCCGTGAGCTGTAATATGGTTCAACCTTTTGTACGTGCTATATCGAGATCGACTATGAGCAATAATGAGGTTAAATCATTCATAAACAATGCACATGAACAATAACATAAATAAAACTCTTAAAACCACTGTTTTATTTTATTTTATTACATCATTTACCTATGGAAACTAAATGGGTTCCTTGAAAATATATTAAAACTATCATTATCCATCTAGAGAAATAAAAACACAAGAATCATTTCAACATATCCCACTGGAGAATAAGTAACATCAAGTTTCATTTACATATATGAAAGGAAATACTATTAAAATATCATTAAAAACATTCTTGATGAAAATAATATTTTCACATTTAGTAACATCAAAACGATGACATATTATATGGAAAATGATTTTGAAATATCACATGGAATATTTTTTGACGAAATAATTATTTTCATTTTGAAAACACTTAATTAAAACATAAATAATTATCGAAATCATTTAATTTAAAATTAAACATTAAAAATTAATATTTAATAGTTAAATAACTAAGTGCTCATGATAGCGGAAAGTTCCTTTCATACTGAGTATTTTGAAACAAAGTTTTTTTTATCTTTTTTAGTAGATATCAAAAAAGTACCTTGTTCAAAAAATAATAGGAAGATTCAATTTAAATATTTTTCCTAAACAATCTTATTATGGGTGAAATTAAATTTAATAAATCACAGTGAATAATTTTAGAAAATTATGCATTAGGAAGATAAAATGATTTTTGACCGATGAGAGAAATGGGTTCGGATATTCTAAAAATAATTTTATTAAATAATTTTAAGCATAAAAGATTGGTAAACAGTATTATTACTTGAAAAGGTCATGAAGAACAAGATTATAATAATTTTAAATGGGTTAATTAGATAATAATAAAAATATATCATTCTTTTCAAATTCTTGTATAAAACATCCTGACTAAAAATTAGATTGTAATATAAATAATCTTCCACTTTGGTAACATTGCAATAATAACCCCCATGAAAGAATAAAATCTAATAAAAATTTAAATATACAAAAAAATAATGAGATTCATGGTATAACATATCAAATCAGTAGTTAGAATACCTCATAATAGAAGATATGTGTTTAACAAAACATGTGTCCCCAAGAATACAATTTGAGACAGAAAACACTTACATTGATCAATACAAATAAGTGATAATTAATAAATTAATTCATTATATGAATCATATTTAAATCAAAATAAAAAAATACACCATAAGATAATAAAAATTCATTACACACATAATCTCAGAATACTAAAGTCCATAAAGAAGTAATGTAACCTTCTAAAAAGAAATTGAGTTATAAAATTATTTACCACTTAGCAATTTTCAATTAAAAATCCATTGGATGAAATAATTAAAATTAAAAAATAAAATCCTATATATTATGAAGTATTCTTAATATTAAATTATAATGGAATGTTATATACACCTTATAAAAACTTAGGTTCATAACATTAAAATATGCCTCAATTAAGGAAAATTGAGGTGACATCCCTTACCTTGAGTTTGACTCATCATGTACATTCATCATCTTCCAAAAAAATAAACCAATGTAAATTATATTACTTAATAAAATCATTTTTTGTATTTATTATTAATTTTATTTCAATTTTTACAATTATATATATAATTTCTCAATAAATTAAATTTACACCGGATGTTTTGGTGATATTCAGATTACGTGTCCAAAATTACATGGGTAGGTTGACTATGGTCAAAGAAACCATTTTTCAACATCTCTAGAATAATAATATTGATATAATTATCATTTTCATACATAATTTTTACTGTTAAAACCAATAATTATTTTTTTATAAAAATGAACTATATTAAAATCATAGAAACGATTGACCCAACGTACATGAGAGTAATGTTTTAATTTTTCAACAATAATTATGGAAAGTAGGTAAGTAATATTTTATATTTATAGAATGATAATAATTAAAACAATATAATTTACTTAAATATACTTTTAAATATCAAACATGTGATTATTGACGAAAAAAGAGTCACATCTCATAGTGGAAGTGGTAGTCCACACCTACGCACGAACGATGTTAAATTTTTTTAGTGTAAGAAATAAAATGATAAATTATCTTTTAAGAATGAAAAATAAGTTATTAAAATCACATTTTTTTAATTTATATCACATTTATTCATTAAATTTATCAATATTACCATCCATGTAAAGTGTTAGTTAAAAAATGAATCACATCGCTTTGAGAGGCCATAGTCCACCTGACACATGTGTGACATTATCACATCTACCACCGAATATAAAATAAGAGGTTATATTTGATACAATAATTTAAATAGAATAATTATATTTATAATATAATAATTTTAAATTAAATACAACTTTATAACTATCCATGAGATGTGACGATGACAAACAAATGGCATCAGTTAGCAAGGCGGTAGTCCGTCATACACATGAATGATGATTTCGTTTCCCATTTTATATTAGATGGTACATATTTAGGTAATTACATTAAACTAATAATATATAGTTATATTGGAGATATTAGATTCATTATATATTCATAATTTAAGCGGGATTTTAGATGTGTAATAATATATAATATAAACATTGTCGATCAAGCATGATACATCTTATTCGGATAACTTCCTTAGGTTAGCACCAAAATTCTTCACAGGATTGATTAATGATAAACCGAAGGATTTTATTATGTGTTTAGGTTATTTGGGATGGTATTTTGGCGGGTCTTGGATGATACAAATGGTTTTGAAGGTGTATATTTCATAGGATAGGGCCGTAATTTTATATGTTATATGAGTGGCACATTTGTAGTTTTTTAAAAGAAAAAGGTGTACCAACATTTTCTAATTGTCAAAAGGATCCAAAAATGACCATTTTCAGAAAATATAAATTATAATATCTAAATATATCCATAAAATACAGTATAAACATCTTCTTATATCCTTTTAACCTATATCCTTTTAGTTTAACTATCAGGTAGTTCTATTTTTACCTTAATAATAGAAATTATTTTTTATTATTTTTACAATTAATTATGGTTACAAATTAAGTTCAAATTAATATATAATATAATATATTATGATTTAATATATGTAATTCATTTTAAAAAATTCAATTCAGATATCTGCAATAACATAATTTAAAATTAAACAAATAGGTGCAACAAAAAAGTAGGTTTTCAAGAAGTGTATTTAAGAATCTAATGATGATTTTATATTAACTCTATGACTAGTAAAAATTATAATATAATTTAAAATATATATATATATATATATTAAATTTATGATAATAATTAATAATTATTTTTTGATTTCGTAAATTAAAATTGAAAAACATTATGAATTTCATAACATTTTTCAGAAAAATTCGATGTTGAAACCCAAAAATAGTTTTATACTAATATAAAATATAAATATGATTAAAAATAATTTCAGTTGACTAGATATAAATTAATAGTACTTATGTTTCATTATAACCTCTTAGAAACATAATTTTAGTTTTAAATTATTTAATTTAATGAAAATAAATGACTTCTTTACAAAAATTTCTATTTTCACTATTCATTTTAAAATCAATTTTTTTCCAAAAAAACATCCCAAAATATTACCATAAGTTAATTATGATATGATGGATAAAAAATGAAGATAATTTTATCTAGTAAATTTTATAAAATATATAAATATTAATTATAATATTTTAGCATTAAAATAAATATAAAACATTTTTGAAGAAAACAATTTTTTTATGAATCAAGTTACTTTACTGAAAACATATTGATTATTTTCTAAGAATTTATCAATAAATTAGTATGGATTAGGATATATATATATATATATCATAAATTTCATAATACAAATCATAACCAAAAATTTAATAACTTTGTAATAATGGCCACATTTTAAATAATAATATTCTGTGGTTTATTTAAGTTTGGTGTTGTGTGTCTTGTGTGACATCGAGTATAGATTCATTTTTTAAAATCATTGGGTGATAAATTAAAGTATGTATTTTTTTTAAATTGAAATATGGTGATAAAGTACTCATGTCATTTTTCTAAAGTCCCTTTGTTTAAATAGTTGTATCACTACTCAATGAGAGGATATTTGATTGAAATTTTAGTGGAGAACCATTTGAATGTTCAGTTTTGAAGTGCATATTGAAATAATGGTGTTCAACAAGTTGTTATCCTAAGGATTCCTTCATCTAAATATTATTTAAAAAATATAACTAGTCTCATGTGAATTTATAGTATGTAATTTATGAATCATTTATACACTCCTAAAAGTAAATACCACCAAAAAGTGGTGAGAATTTAAAAAACTTCTTCCATTAAAATATGATCTGTATATTATATATAAATACTAGTTGGGTGTTCTTTGTAATTATAAACAAACCAAATAGAGTATATATTTTAAAAAATTCCATTTAGTGTGTTTTAATTTTTTTATTTTAATTAGATTTTACACTTTTATAGAAGAAATCTAATCAAAAGATAGATTCCACACCCCAATGGTATATGATACACCATAGGATGAGTTTACTTTGAGTAGATTAATTTTTTTTACACAAAAAATACACCACACTATATCTCATTATATATCTATAAAAATATATAAGAGATAAAAATTTAATTATACCATGCTATGGGTTACACCATTAATATAGTTCATGTAACAAAAAAGGGAGACTGACCAACCACATGATAGTGTTATTTGAGTAGCCAACTTTTTTTGAGCTATACGATGAAGCTTAAGGATATATTAGACAATGGGGAAAATTCAATGGAGAAAAAACACGGGTTGGAATTGGTTGATGTGAATATGATACCATGGTGTAGGGAAACACCATAGAGGAGTATAAAATGTTTGAGGAAACATGTGACCCATCGAGACCTGTAGGGCCCTATTGGATTTGGATAATTTTCTTTGGAGCATCTTTATTGATATAATAGTGGCCTTTTAGTGGAATTTACATCATTGGAAAACAGTAATTTTGCAATATAACAAAACACTAGAGGTTATTCCATTGAATGTAGAACATCAAATTTACATGGAATGGGTGGTGAACCCATCATAGTAGAAGGGAACAATACATAGTGGTGATTAATCAACATTCAGTGTCTGTAGAATATCAATGATGGTTACACCATAGAGAATAGTTTATGCCATAGGAATGCTGAATATAATAAATCTATGTTGTAGACATGTATTTCATAATGGAAGGTTTAATTTTAGAATATTTATATAATTGAGTCAACATTGGACTATAGGGTATTACACCACAAAAAATAAATTCATGACACAAATAGTTCAGTGGTTAAAAAGATATTGAAGAGCTCATGTCATGATTATAGGTGAGTTATGATGAATTAATTTATTTAGGATTTGTGGATCTGTTTTACTAGAGTAAGAAATGAAATAGTGAATTCAACCATACCATATGGATCAAATAAAGCAGAAAAATCACCTTGCAAAGGATATAATTGGGTAGTAGTAATGCCATAGTGGATGTTTATTAGTCTATTGGATACATTATCACTCTAGGGTCAAACCATTTCATGATTAAAAAAATTAAAGGAATTTATGCCTTATAATTTAATAATACATTTTATAAATTAAATGACACTTTATTATAATATTAAATTATCGACGACAAAATGCATGGTCTTATAAGAATAGAAGAAAAAGACATGATATCCACCTTTGGATCAACTGATGCTGGTTGATTTCTCTCAAAAACTAAACATTAATTTTTGTGAGAATGGTATAAAGATATAAAATATCAGATAAATAATATAGGTAAACAAAATAAGAATAATATTTTAGGAATTCTAAAAATATTAATGTGTTCGAGATAGAGTACGTTATTGGAGGACATTGTCACTAGAAACGTACCCAAATATGTAAATATAACACACAATGTGAAGTGTATATATAAAAACATATCATGAAAAAAATAATTCCATCATTAGAGAATAATTAAGAACCTATATATGAAGAAATTTATTTATATATTCAAATAATTTGAGGATAATTAGTATGGGAAGTGAGTGTGGCTACTTTATTATATAAAATCAAATAGAATAATTATCGTCTAGAATTTCATGTTCATACGAACATTGTGTTTTAATTCTCCTTTTATTTGCTTTGTTCCAATGAATGAAGTTAAATATATTATCTTGTTTACAATTTTCACCACTTATAGAGGGGAATTAATTATTTGAAACAAGTATACCTCTTGTCTAGAGAATAGAAATGAAATTAAGGGAAAAATGTTTAAAATAAATAATAACCTAATTCACCCCCACCCTTCATGGTATTAACCCTAATATGAGAACTATATATATATATATATATATTTAATTCTGTAAAAAGGGTTTCATAGGAGTAGTGATAAATCTAATATGAAATGCTATATGGTATGAAACATGTCATTTTGAGGAATTTGAAAAATATAGTACGATAATTGAGGACTTTAGTGAAGTATAAAAATACCATGTGAATTTTATTGTCTTGTAATGAATTAAACAAATTCCATAACCACAAAATTTTGAAATTTGTGTATTACAAGGTTGTTAGAATGATGATGGGGATTCCAATATTTTATAGGACATGAGTGTGAAGTCATAGATTGGGATTTAAAAGATCATAATATAATTATGTCGGGACATGATGTAATGGTCATGGTTCATCGATACAATTTCATTTAGTGGTGTAAAGAACCATGATGGTCAGAACCCCTATATAGTGGCTTATATGATGGGTTTATTAATTTATAATGAAAATATGTTCATTGTATCATCATTGGGATGATGTTCTAATATGGGAAGTGTTTATTTAACCTATATAAGGGGAATCCTTCATTTGATATCACACCAATGATTATTTAATGGTATAACTCTAATTTATTGAGAATTTTAATTAATTATAAAAGTAACATGTATAAAAATCCTTCCAATGTATGTTACGCTCACACTTTGGTACATAGATGCATGAGACCTTAAAAAGTTTCCATAGTTATAGATACCATTGGTTTTTATATTAGTCTGCAATGTACAAATTGAGTTAACATGTTCACTAACATAATAATATTAAATTCAATAATAACAGAAATTTAGTTATTGTGTTTTGTTTATTTCAATGTTGTCATTATAATATTATAAATTTAAATATGTAAGGATATTTAAGTTGGATTCAGTCTTAAGTGAAGATCGTGAATTACATGTGTAGATTATTCAGAGATGCAAGATTTTTTATCTGGGTAGGATTTGGTCTATTGAAAACCAATAAATTCATATATTTGGTTATAAATTTTTAAATTGGATATAATAATAATTTTATTGAAATTTAGACATCATCCTAAAGTTATTTTACTAGTGGGAACTATAATACTGATGTTGTAGATTTTTCAAATCAGACGGTTCAACATAGTACTAGATGGGAATTTTTATGCATGATTATTATAAATGTCCCTATAATTGATTTGAGAATAATATTTGATGTATTATTATAGTATATGATGGACAATAATTATTTTTTCCTAGAGAATATGTAATTTTACTATTTGTATTGGGGTATTTAAATGACCAATGCCAATAGTATCCTGAAAATGAGAGATAATAATTGATCTCAGTTGCCATAATGATTCTAGGGAGATGAAAAAGGATTATTTTATAAGGTGAGATGTTCTATAATGGGTATATTTTAGCAATCCATTTCATCACGTGTTATTCAAATTGAATGTATGTTAATTTATCTTGGTACTATATAGATTTGTCATTTAATTTTCTATAATTTTAAGAAAGTTATGATGATTGGGTATAATTTTTTGATTTTTTTTTGGATTCCATCAATGTTAAGAAATTATATTTTTATTATGAAAATAGAGTTTAATTTTTATCATATGTTTTAAAATGTCATTGAAAAAGTTGTAGGGGAGAGGTTTTTCAATCCAAGAAAACTTAAACCATTGTGGACCTGTTTAGGGTGTATCAGATACCCAGTTTAGTCTAGTGGGGTGATAAATCCTTTTTAAATTAAACTAAGTAACCAATGTAATTATATTGGGTGAATGTTTGAGTGACCAAAGGTGTCAAATTCCCCAGGTTCCAACTAGGTACTCAATATAAACCCAATGGGTACCCATTATACCTTTCCGAGGTTTTTTAGTTGGGTGAGTAATGATTATTTTCTGATTTCATCCTTCATTTTAATCAGATATAACATGTGAGGGATGCCATTTTGGATAGCATATCCCCCTCTCTTTATATGTTCCCCCATAAATTTGTAGATGTTTTGGTTGATTTAAAGCATTAATTATATGTAGTTTATTTTTCCATATTTCTCCCATATTCCTTCACATTTTCTTCATATTATTTACTGAAATGGCATTCAGATATTTGAGAAAAATTTGATAAGAGTATGGTGAAATCATGCAAAAATAATTGATTTTGTATGAATATTTTAGAGGATGATGAGAAGTGATGATGATATGAGGTTTCTCTATATTTCACTTATATTTAATATCTTCATGAATTTATTTTTTATTTATCACAAATATTGAATGAAAACGATGAGTGGTTTAGGAGTGGGGATTTTGAATTTTTATTGAATTATTTTAATAATTACATAAGGAATTCTCAATAACTTTCTTCATATGGTTTCAATGAGTTTATTCCCCTTATTGATAATATCCCATGAAAAGTTATTTATGAATTAAACAAAGAAATTTAAATATAAATTTTTTATAATTAATTAGAGTAAGTACTTGGATGAGATAATGAGTCACAGAAGATGAGGATGATTGATGAGACCTTGTTCAAGTTTAATAAGCATGGATGGTTGGTGGTTAGTACTTAAATAAAGGAAAATACTATAGTTGAGGTAGGTGGCCCCATTTCACAAAACATTTATAAATGTATAAATAGGAATGGTTGTTTTCTAATGGGGTATGTGTGTGATAATGACCCAAAATAAATCTATGGTGAATTTTCAATGTGTGTTTGATACAGGTGTGGAATGTTAAACTCATGATTACTCTAATAAGTTAATATAGGATTACATATCCCTAGATATATTTGTGTCTTATGAGATAGAATTATTCTGAGAGAAAGTGGAACCATATAGGGTGTTCACACATGATAAATTTATCAACTTATATTGTCAAGTAATATGTATTATTACAGGAAATTCACATAGATTGATGGGATATATAAGAGTATATTTAATGTTTATTTGAGAATCTTCATTGGGTGTTGTTGATCGATGATATAACCCAATGATTTTGAGTTAATATTGTAAATAATATACTTATAATATTTTGATTGGTTATGAGGGATGTTTCATCAAGGGTTTGATAGAGTGATTACTAGTAAATTATAAATTAGTCAAGGATTAGAGTATGGGATAGGTATGGATATGTCTTCTAGTGAGAATAGGATTGTAATATATAATTGGAGTAAATGGTTTAGAAAGGTTTTTTCTTAAATATAGTATGAGTTATTATCTACCATGGGTAGATATTTTTACGATTATTCAATTGGGGCCTAATCTAACACCTTGACCCCATAAGCCCAGATCCCTTGCATTATTCTAATAAATTGGCAGGATTAAATGGAATAAAATCTCTATGGACTGATTAGTTTAGTATTTTTTGAAAACTAGATACATACATAGGTTCAACATTACAATATGAAATGAAATACAACATATTAGTTTTGTTGGGAACATCCACAACTTTATGTTTATCCCAATTAGTCCTTCATAATAAACATCTTCATGTTTTGATAAATGAAACATAATAAAGGATGGTCATAGATTCTTAGTAAGGTTTTGAAATATAGAGGAATATATAATAAACATAAAAATTTGGTATGGTGAATAACTAAAAGCAAATTCCTTTAAAAATAAACAAGAACATAATTAGGAAGGAATGTGAACTGAGTAAATATTTTCATAATAATACATAATCATGGGTATTCTACTAGTTTAATAAACACATGAACGTTCAATTACAGGTTTTATAATGAGGTAATGCATAATATGGGACATCATAACCATATCTTCATGTCCTTGTATTGAGACCATAAATATCCATTTTTTCAAGGCCTCATGCCAAGACCATAGTTTGCCTCATGAGACCTACCGATACACCGAGGGTATATAGTGGGCCCCACTTGACACTTATTAAGTGTTATTAATTATTATTATGAATGGGGATAAACATAAACAACATATACATTCATATTTAAACTAACATATGAAATGTAAATAACTTTCCCCAATCATTAATCATAAACACTGACCATTCAGAGTATTAAGGTGAATGATTTCAAGATAGCACATCCACAATCAAACTAATTATAAACCATTAAATAAAACATTGTGGATGATATAATAAGAGATAAAAATCAATGATTTATAATATTTAACAATGGACTTTTACATAGATGAACATACTTTTAAATGATACCATTGAAAAAACCTTGAGGAAATAATCTATAAACATTCCAAAGTGTCTCACACCACCTAGAAACATTCAAATAATTATACCAAACAATATCATGATAATACTTAGACTATTTATATGATATAAAAAATTGAATTACCTACACCTCAAGTAATAAATAAGTGGTTAAGAAGGAATATATCTCACAAAAGTTAAAGTGATATGAGAAAAATCCTTTTTTACTTTAGAAAGAAGAGTTCTTTTGGAAAAGCATTTGTATTTGTCATGAAATCCGATTGTAAAAATGTATGTCCCTGAAAATAAAATTAAATATCATTGAGATTATATTGGAGGATTATATAAAGACATATTTATTTGAAATAATTTAAAAATATTTTTTAATGAATCTTTTTAAATAAAAAATTTCAGTGTTGTTTAAGGAAGATATTAATGGATTTTAAAGCGCAAAGTCATGTTTGCTTTCATAAAACTAGAAATGAACTGAATTTTATTTTTCATGTTAAAATTTATTATATTAGAAAGACATATATATGTCTTAAATATATTATAGAGTGAACATCAAAACCGGAAAGAGTTCGAGAAGTTCCTTGAATCGGGCTTGCATTTCCAAATTTTTTTTGAATTATTCTTTTAAAACATGTAACTATCAATAAAATAAATAAGGATTATGATTGGTACACATATATATAAAATTCACAACAACTTTATGAGGAGTTAATAGGAATAAATAATAATTTCATTGAGGTGAGAATAGAATAAGAGAACCCCGAATAAAAATGGAGGTTCTGGTAGAAGATACTTAAAAATTGGTAATCAATTGGGTAGTTTTCCCCAAAATTAATTATCATAAAATGAAAAATTAAATATCATATAAAATATATTTATGATATGAAACATAAATGAAAATTATACATACACCATACACAAGTATTAGTAGTGAATATAGAATATCTCACATAAATGGAAGTGAGATGAAGAAACCCTTACAAACAGTTCGACATGGTAATAGGTGTTCTTGTGAGGGATTAATGAGTGTTAAAGGTGTATAACATAATTTATATATCATATGTGAAGTATGGGGGAGGTGTTAAAACATACCCCTTAATTAGGAATTTAAAATAAAATGATACAACATATGGGGGATTCTTGAATAAAAGTGAGTGAGAGGATATGTTACCTTATATCTGAGGGTGTTCTTCACTTGATCTTAATGACAAGAATTACCAAATTAGGGTCATTAATTAAAAATTCTCAAACCTTTTATATATTTATTTGGTTTATTATGACTTTATTAATTTCATTCATGGCCTTTTATATGGGTTAAGGGTTTTAATTTCATTTTTCATGAGTGCTCATTTTCATAATATTCATGATCGATTCACTTATTAATGTTTGTGGTAGTTCATGTAAGATGGGAGTTTAAGTACATAATTATTTTTATATGTTATTAAAAAAAAATCATAATATTACATAAAGAGAAAATTCATTAGGTTATTTGGAGTTTAGTTGAATCATTATATAAAATATTAGTGATAAATGATTGGATTAATTTGGTGATTTTTCTCACAATTACCTTGTTTTGTATTATTATTTTACATCATGAGTGAATAAGGATTATAGAACATTACATAAGATAAAATAAATATATAATAGTATAGTTCAACCATATAAATGGTTTCATGACTAGATTCGAGGAAGGTATATCAAATTTAAAGCATCATCGTCCTTGAATGTGATAAATAAACACATCTTAGACAATGTTTCATTTTTAGCAAAAAATGAGGGGGGAAAAGAGAGATTGAGATGAATTATCCCATTATCATAACAAAAATATAGTAAATTTATGGTATTTAATTCATCAAACCATTTGGATGATAATATGTTTGTAAATAAAAGAGAAATAAGAAATATGAAAATGAATGAAAAGAAAATATGAATTTTAGCTCTTGAATTAACCTTCCTTGAGAGCCTCTTAAGGGAAGATGATTTTTTCTTTTTGTGAGAACAAGGGCTGTTGGTTTTAGAGGATGATCATAGTGAGAGATTTGGGCAGAATTTAGAGAATTCACAGTGCTTTAGTGGAGTGAATAGAAGTGGGACTGGGAGGGGGGTTTTATAGTGGATGAGATGAGTGAATTTTGAATATTTAATTCATCATTTATTTATTTTTCTCAAGAAAATAAATAGTGTTTTATTCATGTTAAAAAAAGATTAATATGTTAATGTGAGTTTGAACCATGTGGGATTACATTAGCCTTACATCACCTATGACTCAATAAATCATGTATTTAGCATTTACCATAATTATCGTATTTTATTATTCACTTAAAATTAATGTTTTTTAGAAAAATACCAAAAAATCAATGCATCCAATTTTCAACATGTATAATTGAAAATTAAAATCCATTTTTTGAAACTAATATTCTATGTATTTTTAATTTTATTTTTAAATAAAATTATAATTTATGTAAAAAAACAACTTTAGAACTATTACTTCTTTTGTAACACCTTGAAAAATTACTCAAGGTCTCATAAAATTCTCTTATAACCATTAGAGAATAAAAGGAAAATTTATAATTACATTTTATAAAAATAAATTTCCAATTTAAATTATTAAATTAATCATAAAATTGTAATTAAAATATTTATGATGTACAAAAATACCAATACTTATATTATGATCATTTTTTCACTTATAATATGTCTAAATTTTATTTAAATATTCATGGGAAAGTTTCTATTTTTGTGGCCAGTTTACTATTCATTACTATTCATAAGGGTATGTTACTAATCCTAAGGGATTGTTACTATTCATTAATGCAACTAAGTTGATTCTATGAGACTCTAAATATCTCCCTGAACGCAACCATGTATATCGGTTTTTTTGAAATTCAAATAATTGAAGTAGAAAAATTATGTTTATTGGCTACGTTATAGAAAAGTGTTTATTTAGAGACTCATTTTTTCATGAATTCAATTTCAAATTTATTTGTAAATACTTGGGATATTACACCTACTTTATATCCTTGGATATAATATTGTGAATTATGGCCAATATCCCAAAACTAATAGGAAGGAACTGACTTGAGTGATGCGATGAGACTGAGATGGTCATACTGAGAGTGTATAACAGTTTCTCTTTATGAAAAAGGTGTGATAATTAATAAATATTATTTTATAGGTGTTGGTTATATATGAATAAATTTTTCTTGCGGCATAATAGATTAAAACCAGGGGATAATATCTTGGTATCTTGACACAAACATTTGGGATTATGATAACCAACACATTTTTCTTTTATGTAATTTTCTAATTTTTGAGGGACTTTTGTAAGGAATCTGATTCGGATACTGAGAATCTACTAGATGTTACCTACAAAAATAAAGTTAGTTATATAAAAATAATTTTTTAGTAGAGACTTCCTTGGAAATGTTATTTGTAGAACTCTATTTAGCATCATGAATGGTTTTTTCCTACTACCATGCTTTCATTTATTTGAATACTGATATTCTATTCCAAAATAATATCGTCGATAACCCATTCACTATTTAATTTTACAATGATTGGGGATAACCCATTAACTATTACTTGTATTAAGATCTGTGATAGGTCATTCACTATTATTTTTATGTTTAATGATAACTCATTCACCTCTACCTTTCATAAAAAATGGAAATAAGTTATTCACTAAAAAATTCTATTATGAGTAGTGAAAAGAAAATCACCATTGCCTTATGTATTAGGGATAATTCATTCACAATATCCATATTTTATTATTTTCGACACTCTGTTCACTATAGGTGATACTTAGTTAACACTATTGATAGGTAAGATTTTTTACCTCCATTAACATGTTTGATATTTCATTCACAATGTAGAGGGTCAATTTTTATACCCTAACTATAACAGGTAATATTATTATCACCTATAGTAATACTCCATTCACATCCAAGGAAGGTTTTTCTACTACACCAACCTTGTATTATCAAGGCACACCAAAGGAAACCCTAATATTGGATGTGGGAAACATCATATTTTATCCTTTGCTCTCACTCGACATGTACACCTCAATGAACATGAAAACCTAATGATTGAAATTTGTGGTAGGTTATATAACCCAATATAGGTGTTATGTCCTGAGTATCTCAACTGGATATGGAGACTGGTCTAAGGAGAGTCATAGGATTCATGGTTCGGTCTCTATTGTTATTTATTTTGGGGTTTTTCTTGCATTTTTTGTTATCTAACAATTGGTAAATCTAAATTGGGGTCTTTGAATTTTGGACCAACATATGTTATTTTTGTTATAGCATGGTTTTTTTATTGATAATTTTTTTGATTTATATTTTAATTTTATGTTATAATGTAATGTTAAACATTTTATGGATGGTTAAGTTATATATATTTATTTTTATGAAATTGTATTGAGGATATAACCTACCCATGTGATTTCATATAACCATTGTCACTAATAATTAGCATTTAGCAAATAAGGAGCAATAACTGAGGTCATGTAGTGGCCTATATGATTTTTTTAGGGATTGAAATTGAGTCATAGACATTGTTTAATGGTTACTATGCATGATCCATATAGAGTTAACATAACCATTAATTCTCAATTGGACTATGAATATATATATATATATATAGTTATCATGAATGGTCACCTGGCCATGCATGCATCCCAAACACCATTACTTTTTTTATATTTTAATTTCAATTGAATTAATTTCATATTTATTAAACATTTACAAAAAAGGTATTTTAAATATTTCTACAAAACATTTTTCCACCAATCAGAAGTCAGAAAACAAATGATACAAAATTGAGTGTTATTTAAAAAAAATCATTTGAAAATCACCTTTAATAATTGAAAATTTCATAAATAGACTACATCAACAACATACAGATAAATATTTAAATAATCCCACTATATCCTTGACATAACTACCATAAAAAATGATATATAAAGAATATAATTGATTGAAATTATAATTCAACCCATGAAACTACTATAAGAGATGTTACCTAGGATAAGAGAACATATCTATAATAAACCATTGAAAATAAAATCCTTAAATGTACCATGAAACAAAAAAATCCACAACTGAAAAAATAATAAAACCGTCCTACAAAAACAAAACTCAAAAAATAAGTAAGACCACACACACTAATCAAAATAAGTTAAAAAATGAATACATACATAAAAATACGTATTCACTTTTAACTCACTAAATTACCCAAAGATGTATCTCCAAGGACATTACTCAATTTATCTATAAAAAATAATTTTCCAAAACCACAAAACACAATATCATGAATCTGATATTTTCCAAAGGTATTTTCATTTAAAAATTAATATAAATATGAATATAAAAACATAACCTGATAAAAAAAATTATATATTTACTTAAAATTGATAAAAAAATACCCCTTTAAACTATACAGACATTTTATTTCATATTTCAAAATCAGGTTACCTCAATTTGAAAGAGATTTTAAAGGTAATAAGGACAGATTTTTACTCTATAAAATGCCATATAAAAGTTTAACCTGGGTATATAACTATAAAAATGTTAATTGATATGGAATTTTATATAGCTAGAAAGTATCAGAACAAAAGTTACAGTTGATTTAATTTAAACATCCATTTAAAACATCTATTAGAAAACATATCTTTCTAAAATAAAATAATTAAGTTTAAAAAGTACTTTCAATTTAAAAGGAGGAAAAATAATTTTTTAGGGAACTTACACACTTCCATGCTATAAAATATCTTTTTGAGACCATGTATTAACTTTTAGAGGCCTAATTTTAAATGCACGGTCATTATCCATTATCACACTTAATATACACCTGAATATGCCTTTTCAATTATAAATAAAATTTTTAAATGTAGAATATCAAATACAAATCATGTAACCGTGATACTAACTATGCATTTTTGTGTGAATCATAGTTTAAAATTTTATGTTCTCCATAAAATAAGAAAACTAGTCATGCATTCATGAGAAAACCTTGTATTTTTAATTTTTCATGGTTAATAACTAATATTTATAACTTGATACCCGAACAAAAATACCATGTTTAAAACATCATTATATAAAATAAATATGACATGTTTTAGGGGTAAAATTCCAAAATAATTAAACCTATAAAGACTCAATCCTCCATATCTCACATTCCATTACATTTTCACCAACCTAAACAACAACAATTCCCCTTTTCCATAATTTTCATTCAATATAAACCAAACTAAAAATAAAGTATACTATTCAATATAAATAAACATTATAAAATACTTTTTTATCATTATTATATCATAATAACCATCATACCAACAATTGAATCACTAAATAAAATATAGTCTCTTAAATTTAAAAAAACATCTAATTTACAAAATCCCAAAATAATATTTGTGAAAAAAATTAATGTTCCATAATTTAAAAAAAACATTTCTATCCACCATGTATCCAATACAAATAAAACATTTTATACTAAATCTCATCCATCATAAAAAAAAATCATGTCTACAAATCATAAAAAAATAAAATTCAAGACTTTATATTTAAAAAAATGTGGAAAAACATTCAAAACACATATCAAATCTAGAAAAAAAATTTAAAATTAAATGTAATGAGATTTGAAAAACCTAATGTATATAAAATTTAAATCATGAATAGTTTAACACCATACATAATATAATACCTACTAAAAAATGTTATTTTTTTAAAACATGAACATAACCAAATAAATAATAATTTAATATTAAAAATTGGGATTAAATCATCTTAAAATAAAATTTCCTCCTATACAAGTTTAAAATGATATTAAAATGAAATTTTAAATTTTAAAATTTCATTTCTATATAAAATAATTTTGTTTTTAATTGAAAATTATAATTCAAAGCCTAATATTTCATAAAAACACCATATGGTTATTGAGTATATGTGAGAAAAAAATGAACAAAAATAAATTATTGTAATCAAAATTGGACTAAACAGACAATGTTTAAATGATTTAATAATAATTTGATTAAAATATCCCTCTATAAATAATCTTTTCAAAAGATACAAATCACATATTAATTAGTCAACTTTTTCCAAGTCAAATAACTCCAAGATAAAAATAATAAATTCACTAAAAAACAATTAAAATTAGATTTAATATTGAATAATCAAATAATATATCAATAAAACCACATTAGCATAGTCAAACATTTCACCACTTACTAATAATGATAAGTTTTAATTTATGACCGTCGAAATACACACACTTATTCTTGTGTGTGTTTTAACATTCAAATAATCTCAAAATTACAGAATTTTAAACTTCTTCAAATAAAACATCTAAGAAAATTAATATTTATTTCTAAATAAAACTAGGTTCTAAAAAATATACTCATAAAAAATATTCATTTTACAATTAAATTTAATCTATAAAGAACATTTCCAAATCATTGTATGGTACATAAATAGTTTTTATAAATAGTTTCAAATAAAATAAGTGAAAACACCAAAATACCAATTTGTAAACTAAAAAGGTGTTTCCAAATTTTTACCCCTTTTAAATCCTCATTTTCTAAAATGAGCAAAAAAAATTCTATTTCAACCCAATAATCAAATAAAAAAAAATATTTTTCACCAATTTAATCCTTGAAATAATATTCTAATGATATTATATCTTACAAACACAACTTATAACAAATTTCTAATCAGTTAATTAAATAAAAATTTAAACACATTAATTAATTTATAACAACAAGAACATCTTAAAAAATGAAAAACTCTAAAATACATTACAAATATTTCTTTATCTACCAATAAATATTTTTTGTAAAGATACATCATGTAAATAGTGAAACCTAAATATTTAAAAACAATTTAGTTATAATAAAATACTTCCATTGAGATATAGTATATCAAAAATAATATAATAATACACAATTTTCAAAATAAATTTCCAATGTTTTTCTTTTAATCAACTCAAAGAATAAAATGTATACACACAATTAAAAATTTATTTAGAAATCAACATTTTAAACATATCAGTACATTATTCAAAATAATATAATAATTTTTATATCATAGTTAATTATTTAAAACATGTCATTCCTAGTATGACTAAACAACAATAAGACATTAATCTCTTATACAAGTCTCAATTAATCAAAAACTAATAAACTCGCATCTTGTCAGTATTCATTATCTTTGAAAATGTTAAAAATACTAAGGTCCCAATTACTATAATGGGGGGTTGATTTAGGGTAAGTAAATTTCATCATAGAATTAATATTTTTATCATACTAGCAAGAACACTCGATAATGAACTGGTAAGATAAAATTTTAAGAGTTTTAGAAGGAAAACCCATTGAATATCCGATGAGAAATCATTAAGGGAAAACTACGGTCCTTCAAGTTCCAACAAAATTAGAAAGATAAAAAAACTGACTAAAATGTTGGATCCATGCATACCCTTATGATCCTTTATGAACCCTTCGTTTCCCATTAATCAAATCTTGTATATCTGATGTAATAAGCTTTGGAATCGAGGAAACCTTCAAAAATCACCTATTAAAGGGATGATGTTTGAGATAAAAAAATAATGGTTTATAAGTATCATAGGGAATAAATCATAAATATATATGATGTACTTGAGCCAATTATTTATCTGAATTAGGGATTCACATTGAAAATCCTAAGGATTCCATATGCATCGAAAAAGGATCACCTCAACTTAAAATCAAGAATATCCAATTACATCAAGAATTGGTCTGACCATATGAATTGTCTTATCCATATACCAAAAAATCCCTTTCATACTGTGATATAAATCATGGAATCTCACCAAAGAAAGTTGAAATCGTGAATTACCATTCAAAATGTGAACTATTATTGTAGCAAGATTACAACTTCGTTTCTATGTAGCTCTCTAGACTCTACCAACAAGTTATCCTAACCACTCCAAACATAAATGAACAAGCATAAAACAAAAATGTATCTTAAATTAGGGGTTATAAATTATCTACACTATTTTTTCCATCCCTATAAATATGGATGACTTTATAAATTTATAAAATATTAGGACACTTTTGGAGAACTAACAAATCTTTTCCCCATTTTTCTTCATGGATATTATAATGATGTATTAGTACTTCTACCAGATAAATAGATATACTTTTTGGGTTTTATCTTATCTATACAAGATTTATATATATTTATGGATAAAATAGAAATCTATTTAAAGAAAAAAATGCTTATAATTGGTCACATTACTTGGATTTGGGTGGTTCTTCTTTAGATAAGAAACATAAAAGTCATCAGGGACATCTTTGTATCTCAATGGTAAGGATAATATATATGCAATAGGTGAATTTTTTAACAACCTATAATGGTCAAAATACCGTTGATCTAATTTTTCCTTGCTTCCCTGAGAATCAATGAATATTTATTGGTGTATAATTAAATAATATATATTGACTCACAATGAAATATAATGGTTAGTGATGATACAATTTATATCATTTTTCGGCTTTGAACTATAATCATCAACTTTGGGAAAATCATGATCTTATCCATGGTTTCATGGATTAAAATCAATCCCATTAGTAATTGTTTTCTTGTTTCCACCTAACTGAGAGGAGAAAAAAGGAAGGCCTTATAATGCCTCACACATGTGTATATATATATATCCTCTTTTCATAGATATTTTTATAGGATAATTCCACCAACGAAATATGACCATTCCATGTATTGGAGAAGTATATGATGCAATGTATCATCATATCATTTAGTTTTTGAATTTTTTATTATAATTACCCATTAGTCTATGGATGGCATGTCATTATCATGGTAAATTTACATCCATGATTATTTTCAAAAATTTCCAAAATTTTGGATTGTATCAAGGATCTATCTCAGGAATAATTAAAACTAGATATCCAAGTAACTTGACCACATCTTGAATATATAACTTTTCTAAATACTTTATCATGTAAAAAAATCTTATTAGGGGAATGTGTTCTATCCTTGTGGGTTAGTCAACAATCACCCAAATAAAATCATACTTTTGAATCATCCTTGGTAATCCTATAAAAAATTTCATGGAATTGTATTCCTTATTCCATAAAAATATAGGTATATATTGATGGATAATATCAATTTATTTTTGATTATCCTTTAGATTATGAAAAATTACACAATTCATAAAATTATCTGAATTCTTTCTTTTCATACTTACAAATATTAAATTATATTTCATTTCCTTGTAAATTTTTTGAATTCCTTGATGAATATACCATTTTGAATGGTGATACACTGAAATAATATCTTTATATAAATACTATGGTACTGCAATTTTGTTTGAAACTATATCAATTAATTTTCATCCTTTGTCTAATAGTAATAATTCTCCCTACCATTTAGTCTTGTGACATAATGTTGATATAATTATAATATTGTATCTAAGCCTCCATTTCCAAATTCATCAAGTTTAGAGAAAGATTAACTATGAGGAAAATTTTATGTTCATCCAGTTCAACATATTCAAGATGCACGTCAGTAATGATACTCGTTAGTTTCCGCTAGTTATAATATTCCATGAAAAGATCACGATACATCTTATAACTAAAATAATATGCCATTAAATTATTTCTTTAGGTTTTTCTACCTATTCAATATTTAAAATCTATTGATAATCTATCAATAATTGTTTCCTCAAGTTCAGGTATTTTTTAGAGAAGATGTATTTCAAACCCTAGTGATCATTGAAAACTACTAACCATTCATCAATTTGATAATGCAACTATATCATTAAGGTAAGGACCTATGCAACTAATTACATGTCATGTTTCAATTAGTTCTTCCCATTCATTCAAAACATCCTCAAACCATAGAACAATATATGATCTCCTTCCATTAGAACACAACCTAGATTACATTTATATGCATCATAAAATACCATATAGTCCTTAATTTTGTCAAAAAAATATTTGGATGGGTGGGGAGGTAGGATGAGCCTTAATCACTAAAAAAATTCTGAATATAATTATTCCATATAAATTCAACGCACTTTCTCATTATAAAATTCATGGGAGAAGAAATCCTTGAAAAATCATGAAAAAAGTAATGATAATAAAATTTTATTCCTAGAAAGTTGTGTACCTCCTAATAATTATTTGTGGGATTCTACAATCATGGAATAATAAACTAATATTCCTTCTCCATAAATGATATGTCCAAGAAAAGAAATATCATTTAACAAGCAGTCTCACATAGAAACTTCATATACATATGATGATCCCATAATATACTCATTACTATTTACACGTGTTCATTATGAGAATTCCTACTTTAATATTGATCCAAACTATCCTTAATAAATACTACAAAAAATAATCAAGGTATAAGTGGAAGATACAATTCATTTTTTTTCATGAATATTTTAGGTGAATTTGTTACACCTGAAGACATTAAAATATTTTTATTTTAGAATAAATATAATTTTTATGTTGGCATGGTTTATACACGATGTTAAACTTATTCTACAAAAGACACTAAATTAACTTGCCTTACATGCAAGATCATGTTTTATCATATTTTAATGGAGAAGATATTTTAAAACTAAATTTTTACACTTTTATTACTTTTACTTTTAAAAATAAATATCATATTTGAATTCAAAATTTCAAATTTATCATAGGGAATTTTTTTTGGATTTTTTGGAGAAACATAATTTTTTGATAAATAATGAATGCAATTTACATAAAAATAAAATTTTTGTTTAAATAATTAATGATGTTAAATAATATTATATTTTTATTTTAGAGTCACATTTGATCAATTATATGTCAATTTATACCATTATGTTCATTATAATTAATTTTACTTTTAAATTGAATATAAAAACTTAACAAACTTCTGAATGTTCGTCTACTATAAAACCCCATTATTTCACCCCATCTCTAGGGTTAACATTAATCATAATTTTCCCACTACTGTGATATGAATTCGGAAAATCTGAAATACATGGATGTAATTATTATGAAATTTTTGGTCTAATAAAATCAACTTAATTTTTCAATCGAAATTATTTGTGAATTGGATTATGATTAATTACTTTGATTAAGGTATGATTAAGATTAATAAAGTACTAAACCCTAATATTAAGGACCAAAATGACATGAAAACCTATCCAAAATTCATTGTATGCCCATAACTTTACAATGTCCCCACTTGTTTTGAAATACATTTTTATTGGGATATTATTAAATAAAAGATCTCTATATGAAAGATTAGGTAAGGAAAAATACAAAAAAGAAAATTTTCATAACATTAACATTTATAAAATTTTGAGATATTTCAAAAACATAATATTTTCATTTATACATACCATTTTTTAATATAAATAGTTTATTATTACCATAATGATTTTTCAATAATTTTTGGATATGATTTAGTAACTTAATATTCTTAAGAACCGCTAATGTAGTTATTATTTAGTTAATAATTAACTAGAATAATGGATATGATAAATATTAAAAGTGAATATAATTGATTGAATTATTATATTTATTAATTTTTTTATTAATATATATTGTTACACACCTTTAAAGAAAATATATTTGAATTAAAATAAAATACTGATATTTTAAAATTGACATTAAATAAATAATTTCAAAATTGACATTATTGTTATTTTAATATAAATGATTCTTATAAATTCATTTATAATTAATAAAAATCCTATATTATGAAAAGTTAAATGTTAGTGTTATTTTATATTAAATATATTCTATTGATAGAATAATTAATATTTTATAATTATCATATTGACCCATATTAGGAATATACTTTGTTAACACGGTCTAGGTTCCTGGAGTGTTTTAGCGCGCCACATGCACTTGTTTTAAAATTAATTTCCAAAATACATGAGAATTTTATTTTATAAATTAGATATAATATTAATAATTTTGTGGATATATATCTTTCAATAAATATCACTTTAATTTATAATTTATGGTTAAATTAATTATATTATAAAACTAGATGCCTTAATACAAACCAAAATGGTAAAATTGGGGAATCTTGTATGTTAAAGAACCAAATTATTAAAATGATCATATTTTTTTATGAGGTTATCTCAACAATTATTATCCTTTAATATATTATTTTTTCCATTTTGGAGTAATTTTAGGTAAGATAGACCACCCATTATTGGATACCATTTAGTATTTACAAATGTGTCACTCCCCCTTTCCTAGAAAAGGCCACCACCTCTCCCTATTCCAAACACCTCTTAAACCACCTAATTTCAGACAATCCATGACCAAATAGTCTCCCAAAATCTCTAACCTTGACCTAGAATCATCCCCTTTGTCATAAATACTTCCAATAAATACTTTTGGTAAAAACCAAAAGAATTTACTTGATTAAGAGTTAACACCTTCTCTCATGCTTTCTAATTTCATTTCCATTCTCCTCTCCATATAATCATCTTATTATATGATTAAATAACTTAAAAAATTATTATAAATATACTAGTATGTTTTTATTATAGTATTTATAACTAAATTTACACACACCTCCATCAAATGGGTAACGAACATATTGTTTCTGTGTACGGTGAAATTCCACCTCACGAAACGATGATTGTTCAATTTTTCTGAACCACCTCTCATGGTGACCATTATTATGGACACACTATTTATATAATATATATGTGTTATTTATTATGTATTATTATTCTGTAATTTTTATTTTTAATATACCTTTACACTATCCATGTTGTGTAAATACGATAATTTCGTTTGAGAAAGTGTGGACTACCGCCTCCTCAAAGTGATATGATTCATTTATGCCATACATGGAACATATAAAGGATGTTTTTTTATAAAACTATATAAAAATATATAACATATATTTGATAATATAATTATAATATACATATGTATAATTTATTTTTAATTATTTCAATACAACAAAGAAAGGAAAGCAGTGTTCATGCGTACATACAGTCTACCGTCTCCATGAATATTTCACTTATTATCTAATCTCCAAATATTATGGACCATTATAAATACATATGTAATCAATATATAAGATAATATAGTAATTTTTTACATTATTTATATTATGAAAACATGATATATTTTATAAGAGCAACAAATAACAAGTTAAAGTATACTCAACAAATTGGGCAATTGATACCCAAATTAGTCCAAATGATGGAAGATTGTTAAAAAAATGGGTAATACATTATTGTAAGTTAATATATGATATTATAAACTTGAGTTTGTTTCTATTATTAGTTATTTACATATTTTAAACTACTATACATGAGTCTATGGACCACACAATAATAAGGAAGGATAATGTTAGGGAATTCATCTCAATTTACGTACCATTGAGACTTATGTTTGTTATGAACCAATTCACTATTATTTGGTGTATATAATTCCCCTTGAAATATTATACCATAAACGTAATTATTCTCATAATGTTATAAGATTAATTTAATTCATTATTAATTATTATTTAAATGTTTTAATGTGGTATAGGACACATTGGAATATTTAAATATTATTTTCCCCAAAGATTGTTTTAATGTGGACAACCCTTGTTTTTAAATATCCTTCTTTGAGATATTATTGATAAATTTATATCTTATATTCAATATGGATAAATTACATTAAGGCACATTGTTCTGGAATATGAGAAATTCTTTGGACTGGTATGACATGGATGGGGGCTGGCTATTTATAGCCCATCAATGCATCGATAGTCTCATGAGACGAATCATTTGTCCAATCAGATGGATTTTTTACCCTATAATTTGTAAACAATCTTGTGAAAGTTATGGGAGGTAAAGGTATCATGTACCTAGGAAACATGTAATCCAATAATAAATAATTAACCTCATTTATATTCTGTTATTATTCATTCATGAGATTTTGTGTCAACATATCTGTGGATGCATTTCATTTTCATGATTCAGATATTATTCATCCATAAGATATTGCTTCGACATATCTATAGAAAAATATAATTTTTAGTTCATTGATTAAATGGAATGTTCTTCTGTTTCCTAACTTCACGTATTGATATTATCTTATCTAGTAATTTTAAGGGCATTTGTTATTAGTTATTCACCCTGCCATTTAAATTTATACCTACTGATTCATTATTGCTTCTGTATTGTTTACCCTTTCTGAGCATTTGAACTCACCCTTATTGGGATTGATTCCCCAGGTTATGAATAATTGATCTTTGAATAAGCATTTATGGATGCATTTTATTTAAGTTATTATATATAATGTTTTTTTCTGTCTCCCTAATTTTTTATGGGTATTATATATGTAATCTGGATTTTTTGGACTGCTAAACTAAATGGTCCTTTGGGATTTGTTTCCTTGTAATGTAATAATGAACCGCATCTGGGCATCTTGGGTTGAAGAGTTATAGTTGGTGTCAAAGTAAGTTTATCATCAATCTTGGAAACTAGATTTATAAAACATATATTAGGGAGTATAACCCTAAGATAGACATTGAGGATATGTATACAAGAATATTATAGAATTTTGGTAAGGTTGAGATTATGAGGGAATTCCTAAAAATATATCCCTCTCTAGATACTATATGTGCAAGTGGTTCTGACATATATGTACCTAGGAGGAACAACTCTAACAAAGTGTTCTGAGCTTGACTTGAGGTATCCTAATACACGACAATGGGCCATACTTCACACAAGGTATGACACTCTCGATGGATATGCTTAGGTTGATTCACATTTTACTTACCTACCATTATAAAGGATTTAGAAGTAACGATTTCCCCAATGTAGCCAAAGTTTATGATTATAGGATTCATGATGCATAAATATATGTCACATACTATATCATATTAAGAGTTATAGAATGTTCATAATTTTATGAGCTAACCAATATATGTAAATGTTTACAAATGGAACCTAGTAAAAGAAATGATAACTCCACTAATGTATGTGACACAAAGAGTAAGAAGAATCATATCCCTCTTATCCTTAAGCCAAAAGTTGAGAGGGAAATAGTAGCCCATGTATTATCATCATATGAGGAAATAATATCATGTGTTAAGAAGATAAGAAAATAATTCTTTGAATCCTATGGATTTTAAGGGGAGAAGATGATGGAAGAGAAAAATATGGATAAACGAATGCTGGAAATAAGGATTTTTCCATATGTGATAACTATGGAATGAATCACGCTGGTAAATGCTTAAAAGTAATGGGAGTTTGTTATAAGTGTGAAGAAAAATCACAAAAAGTTCATGATTGTAAGTGTAATAAAAAGTTTTCTGATGTTCAATGCTTCCACTATAAGGATAT
The DNA here is from genome assembly GCA_963277665.1 of Viscum album. NCBI lineage: Eukaryota > Viridiplantae > Streptophyta > Magnoliopsida > Santalales > Viscaceae > Viscum > Viscum album. The sequence goes on along the minus strand of OY728126.1, from coordinate 725,684,905 downwards.
GAGACACTATGTGAATCAATGTCCCTAAAGTCAAAGGAATATACTATAGATGATGCAATTGGATAGGGATGAAGTTATGATACTGTCAAAAATGAAGAGGAATGATTAATATTCTTTTTCAATAATTTTTACCATTTAATATTTTTTTAGAAAAGTACTGGTAATAAGATTTATGGAATATATAAGTATTGTACTATATTAATTTTTGATAAGGATTTGAGATCATATTCTGAATGGTACTAAGAAATTTTATTCTGTAGAAAGTTGCAATTTTAAAAAAGAAACACATGATTAATGGAAAGAAAACCCTGAATATGTTATTTATGTTATGATAATGACGAGGAAATGATTGATTTGGATTATTAATAAGTACTTTGGAACTTATTAGAAACTTTTCGATAAGTGGTCTATTCTATCATTAATATAGTTTAAAATAAATTTGTATTTTATTCATATAACCAATAACATGTGTCTTACTTAAGGAATTAGTAGGAATTCATTTTTCTAATAAGGTTTTATGCTAATTTGAGTTATTACTATATTTTAAGGGGATACATTATGATGTTATTCACATGTTTAGAATGTGAAAATTTAGGGATGATTTATGTTGATTAAATACTAATGATAAGTTCATTTAGAAGTGATTAGATCATAATCATTTGGAAAAGTAAATTGTTTCTAAAATGGATTATGTTGATCATTGGAAGAGATTTTATATGGTAATGTATTACTTTAATATATGTTGTAAGAGATGAATTATAAACAGATCGGGGAATATTCACTTCAAAATATACTATGATTTTTTTATTATATTTTTTCAAACTACACTTACACTCACCTCTATCTAATGGGAAACAAACATATTGTTTCTGTGTATGGTGAAATACAGCCTCACGAAATGATGATTGTTTAATTTTTTCCAACCACCTCTATTAGTGTCCATTATGAAATAAAATTTATTTATATAAGATATATATTTTATATATTATGTATTATACTTCTAGAATTTATATTTTTAATATACCTTTATTTCATCCAAGTTATGTAAATATGATAATTTCATTTGAGGAAGTGTGGGCTATCTCCCCCTCAAAGTGTTATGATTAATTTGTGTCATACATGGAATGTATAAAGGATGTTTTTAATAAAAATATTTGAACCATATAATATAGATATGATAATAGAATTATTATATAAAAATTTATGATTTGGTTTTAATTATATTAATACATCAAAGAAATGGAAGCCGTGTTTATGCGTACATGCGACCTACCATCTACTGGAATGATGCAATTATTGTCTAATATCAAAATATTGTGGACCACTATAAATACATATGTACTTAATATAGAAGATAATTTATTCATGGTTTACATTTTTGATATCATTAAACCCTGATATATATTACAAGAACACAAATAAAAAGATAAAACATACTCAAAAAACTGGGAAATTAACACCCTAAATAGTCAAAATAATGGAAAATTGTTAAATGAATGAGTACTGAAATATTGTAAGAATTTAATATATGATATTATAAACATGATTGTGGTTATGTTATTAGTAAGTAACGTATTTTAAACCACTATATATGAGGCCAAGGACCACAAAACAAAAAAAGGAAGGATAAGGTAATGGATTTTGTCTCAACTTACTTACCATTGAGACATATGTTCGTTATGAAAAAATTCAGTCTTATTTGGTGTATATACTCCCTATTGACATGATATACCATTAATATAAATATTATCATAATGTTTTATATTTTATTTAATTAATGAATAATTTTGATTTAAATGTTTCAATGTGTTATGGGACACATTGAAATTTTTAAATATTATTTTTCCTCAAGATTGTTTTAATGTTCACAACCCTTGTTGTTGATTATCCTTCTTTGAGGTATTATTGATAAATAAGTTTCTTCTATTTAATAAGAATAAATTTTATAAAGAAATTTTTTCATGAATATCAAAAATAATTTGGACTACTATGACATGGGTGGGGCTCGATTATAGAAAGCCCCCCGATGCATCAGTAGTCTCATTAGATGAATCATTTGGAAAAATAGATGGGTTTACCCTTAATTTTGTAAAACATCTTGTGAAAGGTCTTGATGGTAAAAGTAACATGTACCTAAGAAACATGGAGTCCAATAATTAATAATTACCCTCATTTATATTCAATTATTATTTATCTATGAAATTTTGTGTTGACATATCTATGGATGAATTTTATTTCATGATTCAGATATTATTCATCCATTAGATATTGTGTCAAAATATCTATGTATAAATTTAATTTTTAGTTCATTTATTAAATTTCATGTGTTTATGTTTCCAAATTTCTCATATTTATACTAAGTTATCTAGTTATTTGAATGGAATGTGTTATCAGTTATTCACCTTTCCATGTTAATTTATTCACATTGATTCATTATTGCTTTTACATTTCTTAACCTTATTGAGAGTTTGATCTCACCCTTATTATGTTTCTTTCCCATAGTTATGATGAATACATACTTGAATAATCATTTATGGATGCAGTTTATTTCATTTATCATTTAGCATATTTTATTTTTTTCCCAATGTATTAGGGGTAACATATATGTAATCTGGATTTCTAAGACTGATAAATTGAATGGTCCACCAGGATTTGTTTCCTTAGAATAATGACAATGTAATGTAATAATTCTCTGTCTCCATGCATCCAGGGTTGAGGGATTACAGAATTAATCATACCAAAGGTCATGAAAACATATTCATAATGGCCGTAGAGAAATTGAAATATTATCTTCTCAATATCCTCTTTCCAAAGTATTAGCTGATGATGCCCTGATCATAAATCGGTCATAGAGAACCACTTGGATCACATTAATTTAAAAAATAAATAATTGATTCAAGGAAGATGATGTTAATTTATTATCATAATAATATTTATTTTATGATAAAAAATAAATTACTAGAGGGTACCATCTAACATCGTTATGAATTAAAATAGGTTAAGCTCAAGACGATGTGCTCGGTCTAACTAATCCTTTAATATACAAATTTTCCAGTGAGACCTTCATTTCTAAAAACACTTTTAGACCTATTTTGTAATATGTGATCGAAATATTGATTTTTTTTATAAAGTATATTAATAAAAGAATTTATTTCCCACTAAGGTGGTAACCTATAGAAATAATTTGGAAATACATATGTGTATCAATCTACTATGGTATAAAGATTACAATTTCATGTTTCAACTATAGTTCTCAGAGGAGTTACTAAAAACTAACCTGATATGGTTCCATACACTGATAATAAAGTCCCTACTATATATTAATTTATATCTTAATCCCCCTAATATTCTTGAATACTTCCATATCATGAATTTAATGGAACTTATTGAGTGTAGTGATCAATATGGGATTTTAATTCCACCATAAAGTCCAACATAAGCATTGAATAAAAAACATTCATCACTAGAATAATAAAGTCCTAGATAAAATTCATTTAATCAATAGTAATGGATTATTTTGAGAACTTGAATCATTTACACCTCGTTTTTATGAGGTGTGGATTGATAATCATGATGTGAGGCATTATTTCTACATCTAATCCAAAATATTTAAGAACATAAAAAGTAAGAAAATATTTTATGTACTTTTATCGAATAAGACTTTGATAAGTGTTGACTTCATAATGATTGTACCTCACACTATGGAGGTACCATGTTGGTCAATGGAAATAGAATGTTCTCTTACATATAACTATCACTTGATTCCTAACAAATCTATTGACTAAACAATTTAAGAGTTCCAAGAGGTATCACTGTTTACCTAGGTTTGTGGATAATAACTAGTCTGATGGGACCATTATTTATGAGTATAGAAAGCACGGGGCTTAGTCGATCTAGTTACACCAACATATTTGAGATGTTTATGATAATATTTCTTGAGGCCCCCATTCTTTAAATAGTGGTGTAAATTCCTCAATGGTGTAGTAAATTACTTCTAAATGTTTGTAAGAATACTACATGAGAAACAACCTACTTTATTAATTAGATGTGGTGGATAAAAGGATAATACTATGGATTCTTGTATCTCACCTTTCCACATTGGTATTTACCCTCTCTCCAATGTATTAATTTCACATATTGGAGATGCCACTAGCACCTAGAAGGAAAAACATATCCCTTATACTAGGATTCCCTATAATGTATCTCTCTTAAACAATTTCATTATTCACTATCTCAGTATGGTAAGTTACATAGAACATTACTGACTTTGAGATATCCTCAGGTTAGAGACCAGCTTAAAAAATTTGAGCTTTCAATCTCTCACTCACAGCTGCCTCTGGTGAAAAGAAAACTTGGTGGGTGAAATTTGCAGTATACTCAGTCACTGAAATAAATCCTTTTCATAATTGATAAAATTTTATTATATTCAATATTTATAAGTTTTAAAGAGATAATTTTTTCTTAAAATGTTCCAAAAACACTTTCTCAGTGAGGCCTTGATCCAACCAAGCTTGAACGATAGTGTTCCCCAATAATAGTTCCATGTCCTCAACCAAGTACATCTCTATCTTAATTTTTTTTAATCAAAATTACCAATGATGTCAAAATTTATTTTCATCCTACTCATCCATACCTCTATTTCTTCAGGTCTAGAATTGCTATAAAACATTGGTTGGTTATACTTTAGGAAGTATGTCAAGTGATTCACTTGATGAGGTTTCTCAACCTTAGGTTCCATATTATTAACCCAAAATTCATCCAAAATACTCTCAACCAAATCTTGGTTCCCCTTTGTATTAGTATAAATAATATTTTTGGATACTCCCTCACACTAGTTTCTTGTTCTCCTTACTGATGGTATTTTTTTCTATAAACCAAATAAAAATAGAATAATTTACTAATTTCTATTTTTAATCTTTATATTGTAAAATTTTATATATCAAAACAACAATCAAAATATCTCAATATCAAAATCAAATATTCATGTTTCAGTGGAATCCTAATCAAATGTTTCTTTTCAAATTTATGATACCTAAAAATCATATGATAAATCCACTATGATGAGTTAACAACTTACCTAGAAGTTCTTACAATGATTTTGGTACATAGACCACACTAGTAATTGGAAGTTGAGCATAAAAAGGATATCTTGGTCTTCTTATTCTATTCATTACATGTTCTGAAATTCTTTTCTCCTTTATACCATCCTAACTAAAGGAATAAAAACTAATACCATTTGTATCATTCCTACCCAACCCATTATCATGGACCGAGTCAGAGGTGCTACAAACTATACTTGACATTCCCAAGACACAAATTTTTGGAAACAAATTCCAATGGTTCAAGAACAAAAAACATGTGGGGATGATCTACCATTTAATATGAATGCACTCAATATGAACATAACGAGGAAATAATAAATAAAACCATTTACATCTATATAAATGATGCATCCAACAAAACCCAACAACATTAAAAGTAACATACCCAATAATAAAAAATGAATCAGATACCAATAACAGAGATATAGAGGATTGGTATGGAATAAAAAAAATAATATACAAAGAAGAAATTACTTAGGAACAATGGTGGAACTAGTCTTGAACAATACATAAAAAACTCCATGCTCCATCTCCACCAACTTTGACATTGACATAAATGAGTTTCAACAAAGAAATAAGATTCCTTCCCCTTTCCTGTATCATGAAAAAACGACAATATACACACAAAAGTACATATGAATGGAGTGAGTAATCATAAATAGTAGTAAATCCCCAAGATAGGTTTACCACGTTCCACTAATACATAAAATAGGATAGATCACCTGAGTACAAAATGGGAAAGAATAATATCAAAAGAAGATAAAACAAAATTTGAAATATAATAGATCAGTAGGTTTTCTAAGAGATGTTAAACAAAAAATAAAACCCCTTTCAAGAAGAAAAATCAATTCATAAATTGAAATTTTGTATAATCATTTATTACCTCACACACACACACACATTCTTGTTAAATGATATCACTAGGCTCTCATGTTGGGATACGTCCTCCTCCAACACCTTACTTAAAGGAATAACCATTCATTGTTTAAACTATTCATGTAACCCTATTATAACTTCTCATATCTTGATCTCTCTACTCCTCTATAATGTTATCACAACCACTCAAAACAAAAAAATAAGAATCATAAAATAAAAACATACCTCAAACCAGTGATGATAAATCTAAGACCCCCCTCTCTTGACACGATAATGTAAATTTAATGAACTAACACTTTTGTACTTATTCAAATTTATTTTTAAAACTATTTATCACTCTTTGATAACAAACCTAAAGGTTAAATATTTTATAATCCTTTCATAAACAATATATTTTATGTAATTAGAACATACTGGGAGAGGGAATTTTCTTAACCACCTTAAGTTATAAGTTATTGTTGATCATTGATATTCAACTGATTCTTATCAAGTGATTGTGTGTTCGATGGTTTTATACAATTATTTGATACTTTTTTAGTAATTACAATATGATACACTATGAAAACTATATGCTTCAACTTCACTTACATAATGTTATATGATATTTCAATATTTTAGAGTATGAATATAAGATTGTATTTTGTGTAATTTAAATCAAAAATTTTTTATCACAAAATATCATTATTGGAATATTCACTACATTACAAAGATATTGCCCTTATTTTTCCATCTGATTTATTTGGTTACTTGATTATGTTATTAAAATATACCCTATTTTAGCTATACCGAGTGAAATAATTTTTTTGAATTCAACCAATATAAATTATCTTGATAAAGAATACTATTTAAATTGAATATTTTATTTCTAGAAGCCTCTAGTGAAATCCACAAATTAATATTCCAACAAAAAGTAAAATATTTTATACTTTCTACTACATATGATAATCAAGGGTATTCAGAACATACCTCATTATTTTTATTACAACAATAATATGGTTAATATATGGATTAATTTGAAACATTTCTTCTAATAATGTTTTGAAAATGATCTTATATATTATATGTATTAAACAAATATGTATCCAATAATTAATTAAAATGATCTTTGATGAGTTAGTTTACCATTTTCTATCTTCCTTGTTTTTTTCCTATAAAAATTAATGTCAAACTGGGTGGAAATTTTTAGACAAAAAATATTAATGCACTCTTTATCATACATATATTTTGTTAGAAAATTGTACTCACCATTTTTATTTACTTGTAGCTTAATAAAACAAGTACACTTTTTAAACATGAGAATATCATACTCTAATCTCATTAGTATTTAAAATTCTTCCATTGGTTTCATTTTTATTCAATAAAACATGATATCATCAACATAGATGTATACCATATATTTTCTATCCTTCATCATTTTAACATATATATATATATGTATATTGATCAATACCATCCTTCTTGAATTTTATTTTTTCATGTACAAATCAAATTGATCTTACTTTTTTGTTTCTATCATTTCAAATTTTGAAACCCCTGAATTATTCAATGTAGATTTTCACTTTGAATACACCGTTTATGAATTTCATTTTTCTATCCATTTAAAATTAATTTCATCATATATTCATTTCTATAATAGAAAATAAATTGATTTATTCATGTATCTTAACCAATGAAAAGGTCTTATAAATATTTATTCCATCAATTTGAGTATATCAATTAAAAACAAATCATTATTTAATTTAGATCAAATTCCAATTCTTATAATGATTTTATAATTTAATTTTTTGGATTATGATTTGATGAAAATAATATTTATAATATCTTAAGTCTGATTCTTATCTATTTTATCAATTACCTAATTCATGGAATTAACCCATGATTCATCCTTTTTCCAATTCATAAAAATATATTGGCTCAAAATATGGTAATAAAATAATTTACTCAACACAACTCATTATCTTTGTTTTTATAATAATTTTTTTTGAAATTAAAATAGAATTTTCAATTTGAAATATGTTTTTTCTCATCTGAATTAGTAAATTACAACTTTATATTAGAATATGGGGTGAAATTTTGTGATTAGATTTATTGAAAATTTGTTATTTTATACCTGATTTGAAATTTTCTAGAAACATTTATTTAAATATCTCTTGCTATAATGAGTCGGGAGGTAAATTGTATTTGTTCATGTTTTATGAGTATTTTAAAGCAACATGAGCTTACAAGGAATTATATATAGTTGGATTGAATATGTTTGAAAATTTTATTATTCATGTTTTTTTATAGTTCATTAGTATTTCTCTCTAAATAGTTATTGGATATACATGTATATTATAGAAGGATTGAAAATGATCTTTTCATGTTTACAGACAATTGGTGAAGGTTGGGAACATATGCAGGAAAAATGTTTGTTCTATTGAAATGATCAATATTTTATAAAGGTTATGTAATGATAAATTTTATTTTTTGTAGTTATGTGAGATAAAATAGGTTTTTAAAGATATTTTATAAAATATTCCATTTAAAAGGAAGTTACAAAAGAAAAAAATATGGATTTTAAATAAGGTACACAAGATTAATATTTAATTGTAAATTATAGTGTGACATTAATCTAAATTTCAAGATGTTACATGTGATTAACCTAGAGTATTGAAGTTTTAGATCCATATTTTTTGAGAATATATACAATTAAATCATAATTATACCTAAGATTTTTTTATCAAATGTGACATAACTTAATATGGATCTCATGTAAGTATATGTCAATGATTATAAAATTTTGTAATATTAATCCACAGAAACAATAGAGTAGATTCATAGCATCATAAGAAATTATGAGTTGTATATATCTCATGTGTGAATAAATCCATGTGTCTAATACCTATGAAATCATTCACCAAAAATTTTATTAATCATATAGGAGAGCATTGAAGGAGTTATGTAACAACATAACCCAATTCACTATATAGTTTCTAGATCAGAGAGCCACATGAATTCAGGCTTCCCTCCCATTTTTATAGATGAACCCAACAATAATTAAGGGACTTTGGTGATATAATGGTAAGAATAAACACTCAAATTAGTGTAGAAAAATAGTGAAAATAAACTATGATCAGCCATTGCAATGTAAGATATAATATAAGAAATAGTATGTACAAACTAACCAATAGAATAAGATGAACTACATTCAATAACGTAATAAACTATCCAGATTATATTATCAGTTAGGTAGACATCAACAAGATCACTTTTGGGAAGATTATATATAACTCAAACCAAAATATAAAAAATAAAAATTCACTAAAACCCAATTTCTTGTCCCCACCTGGTTCCAAATACAAACATCACCCAAGTTATCCCAATCATCTAACCAACACTAGGGATATTCTATTCATGTACTAGAAACATTTATATCTAATTGGGTACCAATTTGTTAGGACCACCTAGTAAAAGTAGGTGTATAAATCAATAATCCACCTCCAATGGTTCCCTTAATGCAATTAGTTTATATTATTCATGTAAGATATGATGTGAGTATAAGAAATAAATAAATATATTCATATAAAATACCTTCCATAGAAATAGTTATTGTATAAGCCTCTAGGGTGTGCACATTATAGCTTTAGTCCATGTAGGGGTGTCTTCAAACATATCACATTATAACACCCAAGATAAAATAACTTGAAATTGTTCTAGCTGGAGAAGTTTGTAGATTCAATCACACCTCCTTAATTATATGATAGTGGTTTCTGACTTGTGGTTAAGGCCTAAGTCATAAATATGGTAGATTCTTCCTTAAATATCATAATAACTAATAATAGATAAATAAAAAAGCACCATAAAAAAAAGATAATCATAGTATGTAAAAAAATACCACAAAAATTCTATAAAAACGAGTATTTATTTATATAATAATACAACCGAACTAATCACCCACTAGGCCAATCAAATGTAGAAAATAAAAAAATATTAAAATACACTAGTAGGGTACACTATAGACCCAATCCTCACTAAATCTCATCTTCCCAACCCATTTCAATATACTCTATGCAGATCCCCTTCCCAACCCATCCTAATACATGTCTAATAAACCTATGGTCTAAAGACAACCACTAGGGTTCCCATGAATGGTATGAGAACTATGTATCTGTAGGGTCTCACCATTAACCATAATATATGACATGATATACATATATAAAAAAAAATGAAAATAAATAACTTGAAACATAACTAAATATAATAACTCATGATGGGATGTTAAATGCTTTCCAAGACACTATGAAACCTGACCATATGTTCTTTTCCCTATGACACTGAAAAAACATGTGTCATAACTACAACCCATACCCAAAGATTTAGGGTTGGGTGTCTTATTATTTTATGATAATAACCCTCTTACTTCGGGTCGGGTGTATAAAAAACAAAAAATTGGATCATACCATGTCTATATCGCAACCTTATCACTCAAGGTAGGTTCTCACAACCACATTTTTGACTGTTACCTTCTCACATTAGATTCTACATGACAACACCTTCTCACTCAAGGTGGGTCTATAATTCAACATCCTAACCACTTCCATTTCCATCAAGGTATGGATTTATATAAAATTCTAACAACTACCTTATTTATTAGTATAGGTTCCTTTATTACATCCAAAACCCTCACATATAGGTTGGTGTAAAAGCTATCGGTTCCATAAAATCTAAGACCATCCCCACACAGTCATGTGTGGTCACACATCATGACCTATATAATTCACACTCACTCAAGGGAGGAATTATTTAACCATCTTCTAACCTCTCACTCAATATGGGGCCAGAACATAACCAATATCCTCTCACTCAGGGAAGGATATAATATCACATTTATTCATATCATAAGACATACACATGGTTGGGCACATATATACATAAGAAATCACAAAAATTTGTCCATTTTCACATGATCATGATGATTCATATCTTGAGGTATATGGTTTTGGATAACCTCTAATGAGATCATCACAACACATAAAAATATAGGCTCTCATTATACAATCCTAAAAAAATTCATGATCACAAAAGTAAAACATGTTGAACCAATTAGAATATATAACTTTCCCATAAACAAATCTTATAGGATTCTTAAACCAACCTAGAATTTTATTATCAACATTAACCCCCACAATTCTCCTCATAGTGACCCCATGAATTGTAGTCCCTATATGATCTTGGATTAAATATTTAAGGTCATGTACCATTATAATATTCACATCAAACTGGGTTCCTTTAATCAAATACCATCCCAATATTTGTCACACAAATCCCTAAGGATTCCCCATTACATGTCATCAATGAAATTCTCTCAACCCATGTATGCATCCGAACTCACAAATACATGGGGAGAGTTCTAATGTCATCCATCTAGAGGAGACTTTCCCCTATAAAAAAAATCAAACCCCAAAGAAATTATCTCCCTCATAAAACACACCATGAATTGAATCCATCCTTAAGAAGGTGCTTCCAATTGAGAATAAAGTGTATAAACATATCATAGGTCATCCCTAGGACTAATATTCTCATGTCTAGAAAAAAATCCCTAGGAATCCAAAGTAGCTTATTCACATCTCATCAAATTTCTTATTACCTACATTTATTCTTCAATAAAATCAACTAACATATTCACCTACATGGTGATATAATCATTGTTTGATCTTAGAATAACCAAACTAATAATAATCCCATTCTCAACTTCTAGGAGAATCAATTCCAACCTATCTATAGTTTTCTAATTCATAACATTTTAATTGAAAAAATTCCATCACGTAGGAATGTGTAATAAATCATAAACATGCATACATTTTTTATTATAGGGATCATATTCCCCAAAAATTTAGTTACCATATTTCTATATCCCGTCATCCTCAACAACCTCCATCTACCACTCTGGTCCCTTAAATCACATTAGGTCTAGAACACCAATTATGTGTAACTTATCTCATTTCCATATCTAGGGTCATTTCACATCACTCAATCATAATAAAATACCTCAATATATATATGGTCACATATTGGAAAATTTGTCCATAAAATCAGTAAAATGATGTAATAATACAAAATGGATGGTATATCAACCATCCCACTTTAAAAGTAATGATTGGTCAGTCTTTACATTATCAACCTCTAAAAAAATCTTCTCTATGATAAAACCACCCAGATCCCCACATGCCTATGGGATATGATCACTCTCCCCACAGTCTCAATATCTATCAAAAATGTTATAATGTTTCACATGGTTCCATATGACCTAATCATTGACCAAACATTTAGAATCTATCACACTCCCCTTCTGAGAGGGAACTAAGGGTATATACCACAAGGAATAAAATGTTTCATCATAGAATTTCTACCCGTATAGGGTTTATATTTCACATATAAGATATTTAGGATTAATCATATATCCATTAATAAATGAAGAATGAAACATAGTGTCCATGGTCCCATTTCTTCTCTAGACACTCTCATTCTACTCATAGGAATTATAGAAAAAACTACACAAATATAAATCTAGGTTGATCACACACAATTTTAGTTACCACATATTTAATGAAATATAACATAATGCATAACCTTATAGAGATATTGAGGGACTATTTACTTCACTCAGATTCATCCACTTTAATAATATATTGTCTACCATCTCTTGGGATTTTCCATGCCCAACCAACCATATTTACTCAACAAAAAGCTCTAGATCCATCAAAATAAATAAAAATTTGTCATAGACCACTAATAATTAATTTCACAACTAATTATCTTTAGATAATCAAGAATTACGCACTAGGAAATCTCCCATAACTTAATAAATTGGAAACATATTGTACACCACCCTTGTCATGCACTCTAACCTCTAACACAAAAAATCCCCACAACCCAATGTTGATACATCTGTCAATTATATTCCACATTTAAGAAAAACAAAAATAATTTAGGGTAAAATCATACATCAAATAAAACATTCAAAATATAGTTTTTTCAACTTCTTGGGATCCCATTTAGCCACACTTTGAAAATATCTAATGTCTTGGATAATACCTCCAAGACCTTGTGAAATTTTAAATTAAACACCATCTAAGAGAATAAAAAATAGTGTAGAATAGGAAGAATATGAATATAAAAGAAATAAGAATATCATACCATAAAATAGACGAAAGATACCTTTAATCCCAATAGATTAAGAAGGTTTTAATAGAGTAAATGAAGAGAATAAGATATCAACCTACCCATATTTGAAAATTTTGAAAACGAATAATCAAAAATAGTCATTACACATTTTTGGAAAAAATACCATCCAAAATAAATAGTTATTACAAACTAGAGAAGAACACCATCATAGAATGACTCTAATGTTTCCTATAATAATTCAGCTAATCTAGTCCTCTTCATGGATTTCCAGTTAAGTCAAAATGTGTCACCCTGATTCTAGTAAAACCAAGGATTCTCATAGTAGATGCCGAAAAGGCATGGCCACCATCTCCATAAAACAATCCACCACCTAGAGAATATTAATTTCACTACGACCTGGTCTTCCTCCACATCACATCCTAACCAATGCAATATGAATTTTTTCGACTATAAAATCTCATGGCATAACCCAACGGGTTCCGATTTGAAAAAGTCTACACACCAAATTTGGAAAATTCTAAATCAACCCTTAATGATTAAGTGTATCTTATGAATGGCCCTTATATATTAGAGTATCCATTAAATATTGATTAATTTACCAAAAATGATAATATAATTACATTTTTAAGGAAAAACTTTCATATCTCATTACAGATCAACAGTATTCTAAATTTCCATTTTTTATATCAAAGGGTCCCTTATGTATTAACTCTTACATATTTTATTTTTCAAACACCAAGATTTACATAAATAGTTGATTACCCTTATTCATATTCTTGATAAATTTTACATATTACATTGTGACATAAATAATTTTTAAAATTTACCCTGCAAGGTTTGAATAACCCATTCATATCATCCCATTAACCCTTTATATATGAAACCTTACTTCTGAGAGTACCCATATATATTGGATAGGGAATATTATAAATTAATTTTTGGAACATTAATATTATAGGTTTACCCATAAAAATCATAACATGATCCTTATTTATTCAACAGTTAACCCTTATGTATCCACACAGGACAAGAACTCATAGTTCAAAAAAATTCCACTCCCCTTGATGAAATACCAAGGCTTTGTTGTGATACATTATAATATCCATAAAATCAATCTCATATAGATGGTCTGTTTTTTTCATCTTTATGAAGTGACCCACTTCATTCCTTTATAAATTTTATCATACCTAAAAAATTTGTTCCCATAACAAACACTTGTTGTGATGTGACTAGCCATAGAAAGAAAAAACTTCATAACAAGGCCACCCTGAACCAACATATGCTCTATCCAAAGCACCTAATACACCTCTAGGGTCCCAATAACATAGAAAATCCTTAGAGTATTGTTGGAACTCTAAAAATACAATATGAGTCCCAATTACTACAATTTCTTCTTCTTTGGGGCCAAAAAATGAAATTTACATTAATGTTGGCTGATCCTTAATAGTGTGAGTGATTACAGAAAACCCTATATAAAAATTTTTTCCCCTAAGAAGTCACCTCAGTCATCCTTCATAAACTATCTTGTTCACCAATCCTGGATGCATAAACAATTTTGATGACTCCCACTACTTTTGTGGGTGTGTTGATAGTGCACCAGAACTATTTTCTCATTCAAAACCTTAATTACATCTCTCCATAGTCCCTCATAATGCCATTAATTTTTCAAATGAATTATTCTAACTCTCAATACACATTAATTCCCAATCACACATGATCTCCCTCATCATTACCTATCAACATAAAATATTTTTGAAAACCAACAGACTTATGTGTCACATAATTGATTATTTTGAACAATTCCACAACAATTCCCCAGTATAGATGGAATTATGGGATTCATAAACTATAGGTTTCTATCACTATTTGTTAATATCACCATATAAAAAATAAAATTACTCACTCGACAACAAATCTGAACATGATCCAAACATTCTCATCAAAATCCATCATCTCACTTTTGGAACTATATCCATAATTAGAGACCCGACCTCATTGAAAATGCCACCATTTTGTACATGTGTACTAAAATTGAACAATATGGGTCAATATAATGGACTATTTCTCAAAACACACACTTTTTCATACCACCCGACCTTCATCCAATATCAATCAATTATCAATTACCCAACAAACTAAATTTTCTTGACCCTTATTGATTAATATCTAAATCTACTTATTTTATATTTCCAATAAATAACCTAGAAGATTTCATATAATAACCATCAAAAAAATTTTACCACCTCAATGTTGGGTTCATTAACATGTCACTCCAGATGTTCATAAAAAATCACTCGAAATGAGCATCACATTATTAGATCATTTGTTTTGTTCTCTTCACTATTAAAAATTCCCAGTCATGAATAAATATGCACGGTCTATCTCGATATATTCCATCAGTAGATTGTGATCCCTCAATTTCATTTCTCATATTTCTTTAGTAAATATAATTCATCAATATCCATCACATGACTCACATTACATACTACTATATGCCATGCTTAGTTCTGGTAACAACTCACAACCACAACATTTCCTAAAACATCATGTTCATAGAACCATACCTACTACTTAGACATCGTAACCTTTCACTAATGCCATTGACATCTCACAAGTGTTAAAGTGTCTCATTGATTCAAATTTATTCAGTTATGTTTTCATAATTAAAAAATAACATATTATGATTATTTAGAACATTCATAACTTTATTAAGTTTTTTTAATATCATGAATTGAGAATATAATTAATAATTTTGGTTATATATTATTATTATTTACTTATCTTATTTTGATATTTCATTTTTTATAACACATTCTACAACTTTTTTATTGAGTAACTAGACTAATTATGACATTCGTACCCTTAAATATCATTCATACATGTTTTTATAATGTTATGTAATCAAAAAATATATTTCCAGAGGGTTACATAAGGTTAGAATAATTTTTATAGTGTTTTATAACACTGAGTTTAAAATGGTTACATAAGGGTATGTATTATTTTATAGAGTTTCATAAAGGTAACACGAACTTTTTATGAGCTTCCTAAAGGTATCTATAAATTTCAATGAGTTTCATAATCGTAACCATAACTTTTTATTATCTGACTAATGATATGTATTATATTATAGAGTTATGTAAAGGTAACCATCAAATTATAATTCTTGAATAAAGGTAACATATGAACACTAATAGGTACAAAAAGGTTACCTGTGAAAACTAATTATTATGTCAAGGTAATTATATAGTTACACAAAGGTACTTATATAGTTGCATAAGGTTTATTACACATCACATAAAAGTAAAACTATTAGGTTTATTTTTATATAAGGGTGTCTATCTATTCATAGAAAGGTAACTTGATCCCTGCATAATGGTGCCCCTATGTTGTCATTACATTAGTGAGGGAACCAACATTTTTTCAAAACAAAAATAAGGGTAATTGATGTCTCAATTAAGGGTGTCCTATGTTTCACATAATAGAAGGTAGGATTCTCCCAAATTAACATGTGTCTAGTAAGTCACATAAGGGTAAGAGTTAATTACTCCTATTAAATTTGTATATTGCACATAAGGGATGGGAAAATGTGCCTACAAAATAAATTTGGCTGTCTGGAAATTTTTATTTCGTAAAAATCACATACATGATTATATTTACTTTGTAAATGTATTTCCTTTGTGAATAAAGTGGATTTATGAATATATTATCTACAAAGTGAAAAATTGAAACTAAAAAATAATATAAAAATTTACCTACACAGTTTTATGTGTTGAAATAATGGTTTCCCTAGACCCAACTATGTGATACTATTGATTACCATATCATGTGTTTAGTTTGTTATACATGATGTCATCTTACAATTTTAATGTAGAATTTTTTGCATCCACTTTTGAAAAGGTAATGTCTAGAGATTAATTGTCGTGTTGAGAGGTTATAGTAGATCCCAGGCTATAATGAGAACCCTAAGATACTATGACATTAATATTAAATATATGTTCTGTGGTCTAGATACATCTTACCTACTGGATATAGTATATGTTTTACTATCAGGTGTTGGTGGCTCATAAGCATTGAGACTTATTCTCATGTAGTTCACACTTGATGATCTCTAGTAGTGAGATCATGAAGACATACCCACCAATAGGAACACCACATGTTTCATCTGTCATTAGTTGTTCCTATCTACGGACATGTGTATTGATCTCATGACCTAATACTATTACCAATGTGTATCATTTGATTGAATACATTTTTTATGTCAAAAACCAAGTTATTGAAATATTTGAGAGGTATCATGTGTTGGGTGCATCGTTGGTGGTATGACATCAGATGAATGGTCCAAAAAGGATTTGTCGCTTCCATGATTAGGAATTTGTATATATCAGGCCTGGTTGATTATGATGGTTCTACCTTTATAAGTCTTTGTCCAAAGAATTTGAAAGGAAAATCCATTTGGATAGATCCACAAATAATAAATAAAGAAAGGTAAGATGACACAAGTGTGCATCCTTATTTATGATATATTTAATGAAAAAGAGATTATAGTACACAGTTAGTGTCCATAGGTTGGTTGTCGTTGCTATGAAAATCCTTATCTCTTTAGGGGCCATGATGGGTTGCTAAACTCCCCTATTGGTCTTTGAATTTTATTCACTTCTATTGAGATAAGGGCCTAGAGGGTCACACACAATAACATATTCAATAATCCTATATATTTAGTTGGATAGGTATATGGACATAGTGGGCCCACCATGAGGTCCGAGTGTTTTCTAAGTTTTTTATCACCAAAATAATTAAATAAATTCATTAATATTCAAGTTATGAATATTTGGGATTCAATTTATTTAATGTATTTAATTTTTTTTAAATAAGAGAATAATATTAATAGAACAAATATTGTATTAATATTCAAGTGTCGCCTAATATAATGTGCGACAATGATTCGAGTTTAATGTCTCAGTTTTTAACACAAAATATATTGTATATATATTAAAAGTATTTGATAAAATAATAAATAAAATTGACATAGTTTAGTTTGTTGAAATTATTTATTTAGTGGATGTTGAAATAAACGGGGGCAGGGGTACCCAGCCGGGTATTTAGAAACACTAGTATAAATAATAGACAAGGCCCCTATCTTGTGTGAACATTATTACTATTGATTAATTTTCCATTTAATGAAAATGAGAGCCTATATCTCCCCTTTCTTCCTAGAGAGAGATGTAGTTGATCAAAGAAAAATGATCAGAATCTTTCTCAAGCATCGAAGGCATCTAGATGCGATGAACATCAGGACGTTGAAGACATCGTTGGATCACTGTGCCAACATGCATAATTTGATGATCAACATTCCAATAGATTTTTGAAGCATGTGTGGATGATATAGAGGTATCCTTCTATATATTCTTCAAGTAGTGATCTCCAATGATGAGTTTCAGTTGAGCATGCCTTTAGATCTGGAATGTATGTTTTCAGTTTAATTTTTGTTATCTTTATAATTTACACTAGATCCTCAAACATTTATAGGGCTCGGATCATTGTCATTGACAAGTCCCATCGACCTGTCGATGAAAAATTTTAAAATCCCCGGCCCACCGGCTTCCGCTGCAGATCTCAGAACCATTCACTATAAATTTCTACAGGATGTTCTAAAATCTATTACTGGGCTCTATTTTTTATTTTATTTAATATTTTCATTTTATTTAATTTTATTTTGAATATTATTATTGTTTTATTTTATTTTAAATTATAAAGTAATTATTTAGTTTCCATATAAATAGTTTTTAGGTTATTTTTTGAAAAATTACAATATTTTTACATGGGATTAAACATGTATCGATATTCACATTGAAATTATTGAACATGAGATATTTACATTCAAATAGTATCAATTTTAAATGGTTAGTCTCAAGTATTACCGATGATATTTCCAAATATTTTAATTAATATTATTTACTAAAATATTACATGTTTTAATTAATTTCACTCTATAGTTTGGGTTGAGCGTCTAGGAGAGAAATTGAAGGATTATTCAGGTTGTTCCTTAATGTTAATAAAATATTTTTTTTGGGTTTATTCCTTTAGGTGAAAAAGTCTTTGTATTTTTTTGACTCTATATTTTTAAATTTTATTGTATGATTCCATTATAGTGGGTTTAAACTTTCTCAATCCATGAGAGGGATGAACAGTGTAGTAATATCATGTAGATCTGAACTATTATAAAAGCATCATGTGTATATTTATCTAGATTCTACTGTATTAACATTTAAAACATTGATATAATTTTAAAATTTAATTTAAAAAAAATTCCAATTCACCCCTCCCCTCTTGGATATTAATACATCCTTCCCTTCAGTACTACCAATTAGTACGATATATTGACCTTTAGTTCAATATAAATTTTTATTTTTTCTTACCATCAAGGGTAAAATATCTATTTAATATGGAGTATAAAAGTTTTAATGATGGATGTATACATCAAAGAACCTCTCATTTTTATTATATTGACTATGGACACTAGAAATCTTAGATGTAAGTATTCTTAAAATAACATAACATTAATCACTAAATGATTATGGAAAAACCATGAAAACTTCTTGAAGGTTAACCGATATCATTAGTAAGAGATATTATTGTAAATTATTCTTTTAATAACATGGTGTTGAATATTATATATGTTTTAATAAAATTATATTTGTGCATTCTTGTATCTTAATGTGAAACTACACATAAAAATTGGAAAATTACTCATGTTACAAATCTTCGATTTGATAAACATATTAAAACTATGTTAGTAATAATACAATATTAATATCAAGAATTTAATATGGGTGAATTTGAAATAATTAATCCAAATTCCCATAGAATTACTATTATTTTAAATGGTATAAGTTATTTTGGAGAAACACTAGAAAATAATATTCTTGTTGAAATAGTTCTTAGATCATTTCCTATGATGTGTCATGTGAAAAAGATATTTTATATGAAAGTAAAGCCATCAATGAAGGAACTCTTAATAAGATTATTATATTAATATTATAATATGAGTCAGAATAACAAAATATTGATGGAAAATAAAATTAACATAAAAATGGAATTTGTTTTAAGTATATTTTCTATACATACTATTACATTATGAGTTATAGAGTATGGATATGAATAATGATGCATATGACACAAAGGGTGGATATATAAGAAATTAGGGCTACTTAAAAGGTCTTCAAAAATACTATCCAAGGGGTGATTTAAATTAAAATATGAAAGGTAATTTTATTTATAATGATCCTTAATATGTAATATTTTATAATTGTAGAAAAATGGGGAACATCAAGAATTATTTCACATGATTAAATAAGGAAAAAATTAGTGTAATAAATACAAGAAATATAATAAATTTATGGAATTCCGATGTATTTTCACTGAGTATTCATGTTTTAATGGAAAAATATTTTAGAAAAAGGATGTGTAAAATTTGTTCATAATGGATTCTTCAAATCATGTAAGTGATTATACATATTATTATTCCAATAAAAATGATTCTTAAAAATCTATTATAGAATAATTTCTTTAATAGGTTTAATTTTTTGATTATAGAGTTAAAAAATCATTGGTTTATATAAAAACCATATGATTAAACATAAAGTTGTTCATATGTAAAATTATGAATTGAAGAAATATATCTAGAATTAATTAAATTATACAAATAAAAATCATGAATTTACACAATAATTCTATAAATTCCTCTTCTTGAAAATGAAAAAATAAATATAATAGTTGATTTCAAATTGTAATACTGTGAATCTAAAATAAAAATTTGAATATTGTTCTTAATGAGAATAAATATATAATATATTAAATTTAAATATTAAATTGAAATCCACCTATTATGTGTCATGGTAGAGAAAACATTGATGAAATAATTAGTTTCAATGAAATGAAAAAAAGAGGTATATCCAAGGTTAGTAAAATAATTTACCCAAAATGTGTAAGAATTTATATTTTAATAACACTAATTGAAGTAAATATACTAAAACATGTCTTAAATTTCAAATGAATTGTTATTATCAAATCCAATTTTATATTATATTTCAATAATCATTTGACCATACAATGCTTTTTAATTCTATCCTTTTAACTTCTATATTTCATAGTATCAAGTGTTTGAAATCAATCCAGAATCCTAATATGTCATATGATAATCCCATTAGACTAAAATTACCATGGGTACCATGACATTATATATAACTCCTCGACCCCAAAAGCCCAGAGTCGATGCATTATTACATATCATTGGCATGACCACAAAAGATCATGTTTTGAAATACCGATTAGTTTAGTATCCTTGGAAGTACTAGATACGTTCATAAGGTTTATATTACATCATAAAATGTAAAACTACAACAACATTGTTTCCATAGAAAACAATGAGATCCCATAGAATATCCTAACATGTTAGTCATAATATACTTTTTTGAATCCAGGGAAAAATAAAACATAGAAAGGGGTGAGATCAGATGCTTAGTAAGGATAACAATATAGCGGAAGCTTTCATAAATAATAATAAACATTTAAGGTAATGTATAAAACTAAAACAAAAGAATTTTCAACATAAAATTAATCATAATATGGAAAATATAAATCAAAATAATTCAATTTAATTACTCACATGGATATTCTACCAGTCGAATAATCACATGCAATAACAATAGAAACTTTCATAATGATAGAATTCATAATTCCAGACTTCATAACCACATAGTCAAGGCCTTGGGCCAAGACTAAAAATAAGATTTGTCAAGGCCTTGTTCCAGGACAAAATTTTGTCTCATGAGACCTACCAATGCATCGAGAAGCTATAGCGAGCTCCACCCGTCACATACTAAGTCCAATGCATTCCTCATATGAAAAGGTTTTAAAAGAACATAAACATTCATTTTAAAACTAGCATACGAAATGTCCATACTTTATCCATAAACTGTGAATGGTATAGAAATAACACATCAATAGTCAAACATATCTAAAAACCTTCAATATAATATGGAAGTTTTGTATCATAATAAATCAACTTCAAATAAACTTAAAATCCATCAAAGGATGTTGACATAGATAAAATCAAAACCTTTTTAGAGAAATATCTCTTTTTATTTTGAAATCATTTAAAATTAATATAATTATAAAAGAAAAAAATTATTTCGGAAATATTCCAATAATCTTGTAGGTGAAGCTTCGAAGATATTATAATGATGAAAAATAGCCGCTCCCGCCGTATAAGTAAAAAAACATTCTTACCGTAATTTTATAAAAAAGGTCATAAAATACCTTGTTTGTAAAACAAAAGAAATATTACTTTAAAAACATATAATATGACAACCCTGCTTTTTATTACAACTTAAGCATGCTTTATTACATAAAACTTCACTTGATACAACAAAGAAGATCGAGAGGTTTAGTGTCTTTGGGGCTTAGGATCATTACATAAAAACTTTAAACTTGAAAATAAAACATCATTATTGAAAACTTCCTTTACATGACCACTACATTCCTTTGTACTTAGCATTGCATGGGATAACCTGAGGACATGCATAAGAAAAGGGTGAGCTATAAAGCCCAGTAAGGGAGTACACAATGAATAACATGAGGAGTACAATACATGTTAGGAAATAGGAACATCAATAGAGCAATAGAGTAACATGAACATAAAGTCATGATAAAACATGATAACTATAACATGGAAATGTGGCAACAACACTTAACATTGAATTAGCATGAGCCAAGGCTCATTGCACATGGAGCATGAGTAAACCCTCATTTCACTTGAAGCACAAGTAAACCCTTGTTGCACTTGAATTAGCATGAGTCAACACTCATTGCACATAAAGTATCATGATACTATACTTTACCCAATGCATTGGAGCGCTATAAAGGGCGCACCCTTCTTAAACATTTCATTTCATGCATAAGTGTGCCCCATGGATCATAAAACATGGATTCATAAAACATAATCATTTATTCCACGATAAAGGAATGTGGAATTCATAAATGAAACTTTATAATCAATTAGTAAATGTGCATAAAGGTGAATACCCTTGATGGAGAAATGGACATGGTATTCACTACACAATGATATTGGCTTAGAAAATCGGTGTGATTTTGGCAGCGTAACGGCGTGACATAAGAATTCATAAAAATGGTTGATGAGAGAGAAAGGGGTTCCTCATAATATTTACATGTAATGGAAAGTAATGAGGTCATATAGATACATGTCCGAACAATTGAAAAGGAATTTAGATTCATGATACAAAAGTATTGCTTGAATATAGAAGGGGAGAAAAAGGTTCCTTTCAGAATTTCGGCATAGTAACAGGTGTACATGGGAGGAATTTAATGAGAGAGAAAGGGGTCTCCCATCATTCAAACAATAATAGGTCAGTATGGGAGAGGTGCGAAACCATACCCCAACATTCATAATTGAAATTAAAAGGGAAATATAAGAAAATTGACAAAAATGAGAAAGGAAGAAAAAACCCTTACTTGGAAGTGTGCTTCCAAAGGCTAGAGAGAGGCTTGTGAGAGGATTCTTGGGAGCTTGGGGCACCTTGAGAGGATTCTAGAGAGAGTAGGGCAGAGGTTGGACGAACTCCAAGGGCTTTGAGTGAGGAGGAAGTGGGAGCTTGGGTGGGTTTATATAGGAAAGGTGAGGGAATTCTTTATTATTTAGGTTTGGGACCCCTTATATTAAAATAATCGAAACCACAAACCATACCATGGTATTTGCCCATGGTTTCTGGAAAAGGAAAGAGGAAAACAATATTTTACAAGGCCAAGGTCCGAACTTATTAAAAAAATTAGGGTTTCTTATGTGGAGGTGAGTCACACTCCCATGGAAATTAATTTAAAAAGGCAAAGTGTTGAATAAGTCTTGAGGGCTCCATTAATGCTTTGAAAAGTAAGTCAAAAAAACCCAAAACCTCATTATTTTAATTATAAAACACATATTGGCCGAACATAAGGATTATGGTATTTTATTACATCACCATTGGGTCATTATGATGTCATAAAACACATTATATATTTAAATGGTATTTAATTTTTACCCAAAAATTTGACTGTCTCAGAAAATTATGAAAAATTAACCATTGGATAATTTCGACGTCCTGATTCCAAAAATAATATTTATTTTATCTAAATAATTTTCTAAATATGTGAATTTTCACTTTTAAAATAAAAACCGACATTTATAAAAAATTCACGGGTTTTGACAGAAATGGCTTTCAAACCTTAATAAAAATTTTAATTGCATTCATAAAATTATAAGATCATTTATATTTAATAAAAATTAATTTAATATTAATAATAATATTTTATTAAAATATTATTTAATTCAAAAATCCTTTAATTTAATAAAATATAATTCTTAATTAAATAATAACTAAAAACACCATTTGTACTTTAAAAACTAATTACAATGTATCAAAAATGACTAGAAATTATATTCATTATTATATACAGAAATAATGTACATGAACATGGTGCTACTTATTTGTTACATAACCCCTTAAAATAGCCGCATAAGACCTAAGGGTAAGGTGTGCGATGGTGACAGACTCTTGGGGTGGCTCAGATAACATCGCTCGAGTTGTAATTTCAATCAACTTCCAATTTTCCCGTAGACAATCACGTTCGAGCTTGACTTGATGAAGCTCAGCTTGGGCTTGGTCAAGGTCAAAGCCCAAAGACGCCACCTCTTTTCCGAGATCCGACAAATGGGCTTCGTAAGGGGCAATTCTACTGGATGAGGCCATCGCTTCCTTTGTCTGAGTAGAAATGGGTTCGTTAAAGCCTTATATTTATACTACTCAGATGATCACTATTCAACGACTATAAAAGTAACGGTCACAAATCTTAACGTAAAACTAAAGAAGTTGACAGCTTATAAAAAAATTTTTCATAAAGAAACATTTAACTGGATCAAGAGGGATTTTCCATTAATGAAACTTTGGGTCATTACAATATTCCCCCCTTAAAAAATTTCACCCTCAAAATTTTCCTTTTCCCACACTAAAACAAATGTGGGTAACTCAGCTTCATCATATCCTCCGACTCCCAAGTTCCTTCTTCAAACTTGTGGTTTTTCCACAACACCTTGACGAGGGGCATTGTCTTATTTCGTAGAACTTTTTCTCTACGATCTAAGATCTTCACTGGTTGCTCCTCATAAGAAAGATCATCTTCCAATTGTACCACCTTGGAAGAGAGTACATGTGAAGGGTCCGGTATGTACTTCCTTAAGAGGTATACATGAAAGACATCATGAACCTTGTCCATAGTAGGTGGAAGTGCTAGTCGATAGGCCACAACCCCAACACGATCAAGAATCTCGAAGGGGCCGATGTACCTTGGACTTAACTTCCCTTTCTTTCCAAACCTCATGACCTTCTTCCACAGAGATATGCATAAAAACACCATGTCTCCGACTTTAAACTCAAGGTCTCGTCGATGATTATCTTCATAACTCTTCTGTCTACTTTGGGCTACCTTGATATGCTGCTGAATGGTTTTCACCTTCTCCGCCATTTCTTCGACCATTTCTGGTCCAAGCAGCTTACGTTCACCGACCTCATCCCAACATGCTGGTGTTCTACACCTTTTCCCATACAGGGCTTTATATGGTGCCATTTGGATGCTCGAGTGGAAAATATTATTATAAGAGAACTCAACTAGAGGAAGATGTTGATCCCATACTCCTTTAAAGTCCATTGAGCATGCTCTCAACATATCCTCAAGTGGTTGGATAGTTCACTCGGATTGGCCATCAGTTTGAGGATGATAGGCCGTACTAAAGCTCAGTTCAGTATTCAGAGCATGTTGAAGACTCTTCCAAAACATAGAGGTAAATCTTGGATCTCAGTCAGAAACAATAGATAGTGGTACTCCATGAAACCGTACCATATCCCTGATATATATCTGTGCCAGTTGATCCAAAGAGAAATCCTCTCGAATAGCAATGAAGTGTGCAGTCTTTGTAAGACGATCCACAACAACCCAGATTGCATTGTTGCCTTTGGATGTCCTTGGAAGTCCGGTGACAAAGTCCATGGTGATGTTCTCCCATTTCCATTCTGGTATGGGAAATGGTTGCATCATCCCCTTAGACTTCTGCCTCTCTGCCTTCACTTGCTGACACACCAGGCACTTTGATGTATATTCAACGATCTCCTTCTTCATATTATCCCACCAAAAGTTTTCTCGGAGATCTCGATACATCTTTGTGCTCCCTGGGTGAATAGAGAAATTTGAACTATGTGCATCATCCAAAAGATCCTTCTTCAGCTCCGAACTTGATGGAACACATAGTCTTTTCCAAAACTGCACAATTCTTTCTTTATTAACATTAAATTCTGAGGATTTTCCCTTTTTGATAGCTTCCACTTTTTCTTGGATTCCCGCATCATCCTTTTGAGCATCCTTTAACCTTTCCAAAAGAGATGGTTGAGCAATAATTTGTGAAAGGATTGATGATGTTCCCTTCTTTATGATTCCCACGCCCATCTTCATCAAGTCTAAGAAGATTGGATCCTTCTCAATTCTCATCATTGATAGAATCGATGAATCCTTTCTACTTAGGGCATCCGCCACCTTGTTCGCCTTCCCAGGGTGGTAATGTATTGAACAGTCATAATCCTTGATGAGCTCTATCCATCTTCTCTGGCGCATATTAAGCTCTTTCTGTGTGAATATATATTTAAGACTCTTTTGGTCAGTATATATCTCATATTTCTCTCCATAGAGATAATTCCACCATATTTTCAAGGCAAAGATCGCCGCCGCCAACTCCAGATCATGCGTTGGATAGTTTAGCTCATGGATTTTCAACTGCCTTGAGGCATAGGATATCACTTTATCATTCTGCATCAGCACACATCCTAAGACCTTCTTCGAAGCATCACTGAATACCACAAAAAGCTCCCCACTTGTGGGTAAAGTGAGCACGGGTGCAGTGATAAACCTCTTTTTCAACTCCTTGAAGCTTTCTTTGCATTCATCACTCCAAGAAAACTTTACTCCCTTTCGAGTTAGCTTGGTAAGAGGGTTGAACAATCATGAGAAATTTCTCACAAATCGTCGATAATATCCAGCTAACCCCAAGAATCTACGGATATCAGTTACTGATGTTGGCCTCGGCCATACCTCAATTGCATCTGTTTTGGAGGGGTCCACAGATATCCCATTGCTTGTGATGATATGGCCCAAGAATGAGACCTCCTTCAACCAGAACTCACACTTGTTGTACTTGGCATAGAGATTCTCCTTGCGCAAAGTCTCCAGTATAGTTCTTAAATGCTCCTCATGGTCCTCCTTGGTTTTGGATTATATTAGAATATCATCTATAAAGACTACCACAAATTTGTCTAGGTAATCTATAAAGACTCTATTCATCAAGTCCATGAATATTTCTGGATCATTGGTGAGTCCGAAAGGCATTACTATGAATTCATAGTGCCTGTACCTTGTACGAAAAGCAGTCTTGGGGATACTTCCTTCTTCACCCTTACTTGATAATATCCTGACCGAAAGTCCACCTTGGAGAAGTATTGTGCTCCACGTAGCTGATCAAACAAGTCATCGATTCTTGGGAGAGGATACTTGTTCTTTATCATGATTTTGTTAAGTTCACGATAATCGATGCAAAGCCGCATTGACCCATCCTTCTTCTTGATGAAGAGGACTGGTGCACCCCATGGTGATGCACTTGGGCGTATAAACCCTTTATCCAGATTCTCTTGTAGTTGTTTCTTCATCTCTTCAAGCTCAACAACAACCATTCTATATGGAGTCTTGGATATTGGTAGCGATCCAGGTATAAGTTCAATTTAGAACTCAACATCTATTCTTGGAGGAAGACCAGGAAGTTCCTCGGGAAATACTTCAGTGAATTCCCTCACAATAGGCATTTCTTCAAGGGTGATTTCTTCCTTGGACTCAATCATCTGATCCAGATATGCGTGCTCATAAGGCAGTAATATCCATGCTTGAGATGATGGAGCTAAAGGAGATTCATCTTCCTCCTAACACTTGTAAAGAATCGGGGGTCGATTCTCCATATGGAGTTTGATTTCCCTCTCCCGACAATTTATATTGGCTCTATATAAGGAAAGCCAATCCATGCCAAGAATTGCATCAAATTCCACCAGAGGGAGTATGATGAGGTTCTCCGGGAAATTCAATCCACAGATTATAACAGGGGAGGACTTATACTCATGGTATGAAATGATTGCCCCATTTTCCGTACTCACCGACATCTTTACTTCCATGATTTGTGGTGGTGCAGGGATTGTTCTACTAAACTTTTGAGATATAAAAGAATGCATAGAACCTGAATCAAAAAGTACGTTTGCTATTCTTCAATGAATAACTAGAGTATTTTGTCACCACTTTGTTTCCGGGGTTCACTTCGGCAGAAGTGATGGAAAAAGTTCTTCCTTGCTGTCTTGAAGGTTGCTGGTTGCCTCCGATAACCCTTGGATTAGGGCACTGATTTGCAAAATGGCCCGGTTATTTTCATTTGTAGCATTGAACAACGCGTTGAGGTTCGAACAGAGCGTTCCTCTCCTCTGTTAACGGCGTGACATAAGAATTCATAAAAATGGTTGATGAGAGAGAAAGGGGTTCCTCATCATATTTACATGTAATGGACAGTAAGGAGGTCATATAGATACATGTAACAACAATTGAAAAGGAATTTAGATTCATGATACAAAATTATTGCTTGAATATAGAAGGGGAGAAAAAGGTTCCTTTCGGAATTTCGGCATAGTAACGGGTGTACATGGGTGGCATTTAATGAGAGAGAAAGGGGTCTCCCATCATTCAAACAATAAGAGGGCAGTATGGGAGAGGTGCGAAACCATACCACAACATTCATAATTGAAATTAAAAGGGAAATACAACTTAAAGAAAATTGACAAAAATGAGAAAGGAAGAAAAAACCCTTACTTGGAAGTGTGCTTCCAAAGGCTAGAGAGAGGCTTGTGAGAGGCTTCTTGGGAGCTTGGAGCACCTTGAGAAGATTCTATAGAGAGTAGGTCAGAGTTTGGACGAACTCCAAGGGATTTTAGTGAGGAGGAAGTGGGAGCTTAGGTGGGTTTATATAGGAAAGGTGAGGGAATTCTTTATTATTTAGGTTTGGGACCCCTTATATTAAAATAATCCAAACCACAAACCATCACATGGTATTTGACCATGGTTTCTGGAAAAGGAAAGAGGAAAACAATATTTTACAAGGAAAAGGTCTGAACTTATAAAAAAAATTAGGGTTGCTTATGTGGAGGTGAGTCACACTCCCATTGAAATTAATTTGAAAAGACAAAGTGTTGAATAAGTCTTGAGGGCTCCATTAATGCTTTGAAAAGTAAGTCAAACAAACCCAAAACCTCATTATTTTAATGATAAAACACATATTGGCCGAACATAAGGATTATGGTATTTTATTACATCACCATTGGGTCATTATGATGTCATAAAACACATTATATATTTAAATGGTATTTAATTTTTACCCAAAAATTTGACTGTCTCAGAAAATTATGAAAAATTCACCGTTGGATAATTTCGACGTCCTGATTCCAAAAATAATATTTATTTTATCTAAATAATTTTCTAAATATGTGAATTTTTACTTTTAAAATAAAAACCGACATTTATAAAAAATTCACGGGTTTTGACAGAAATGGATTTCAAACCTTAATAAAAATTTTAATTGCATTCATAAAATTATAAGATCATTTATATTTAATAAAAATTAATTTAATATTAATAATAATATATTATTAAAATATTATTTAATTCAAAAATCCTTTAATTTAATAAAATATAATTCTTAATTAAATAATAACTAAAAACACCATTTGTACTTTAAAAACTAATTACAATGTATCAAAATGACTAGAAATTATATTCATTATTATATACAGAAATAATGTACATGAACATGGTGATACTTATTTGTTACATAACCCTTTAAAATAGCCACATAAGACCTAAGGGTAAGGTGTGCGATGGTGACAGACTCTTGGGGTGGCTCGGATAACATCGCTCGAGTTCTAATTTCAATCAACTTCCACTTTTCCCGTAGATGATCACATTCGATCTTGACTTGATGAATCTCAGCTTGGGCTTGGTCAAGGGGAAAGCCCAAAGACGCCACCTCTTTTCCGAGCTCTGACAAATGGGCTTCGTAAGGTGAAATTCTACTGAATGAGGCCATCGCTTCCTTTGTCTGAGTAGAAATGGGTTCGTTAAAGCCTTATATTTATACTACTCAGATGATCACTGTTCAACGGCTATAAAAGTAACAGTCACAAATCTTAACGTAAAACTAAAGAAGCTGACATCTTATAAAAACATTTTTCATAAAGAAACATTTAACTGGATCAAGAGGGATTTTCCATTAATGAAAATTTGGGTCGTTACATATAAGGTCAAATAAGGGTATAAATTACTTTACCCCATTGTGTATTAAATAGTGAAAATGTTTTGAAATACATTTTTATGAAACAATGATGTGGATGATAAAGTGGACCCGGTAGATAATTACGTATAAACAACCTTAGATAATAAAGAGATTGTGAAATTAACCCATACCATGTACTTTTCCTTGGTCTAGGGTAGGTTAAACTCCGGTATAATTGTGAAATAATTGTATTTAAATTATACAAGAATCATATAAACTAATATTATATCATATATGATCTTTTAACATTGCTTTGTTAATAATGTCTTAGTATTATCGTCATTTCGGGTATTAACTGATTCGTTTTCCTTTATATTATTTGTTATGTGGGTCATATTTGTTATGAATGGGATGTATATTATTAATATATAGAATTATATAAAGTCTTTAAACATTATTTTTAATCATCAAATGAAAATTAGTCTTCAATGGATACGACGGGGAAAGAATCTCATCGCGTTCGTGGAGACGGTAATCCGTACGTACGCACGTGCGACAATATCATTATTTTGATATTAAAATAATATATAATTGGATGTTATATCATTTATATATAATTATTATCATGTTATATTTATTATTTACATCAATTATACATCATTATTATACCCATATAAATAATAATTTATTGAATAAAAAATACACAACGACGTGGAGACGGTAAGTCGTTCGTACGCACGTATGGTGACATGTAATTCAAAGGATAGATATAATAATGAATATTTTTGTACCATATTTATAATAACATCACATTATATAGAATATACTAGAGTTATTATTTTATAATGGAAACAACAAATTTAGAGGATGTGGAATAAGAAAGGAACTTGAAAGAGGTGATGAAATATTTACCTCTTCTTCGGGTTATTTCTTTTGATTTGATCAAAAAGTATCCATAGGTTGTATTTATGGCTAAATTAAGGCCTCTAAGATGAAGGTAGGACAATTTAGAGGGTATTTGGGTAGGGTTTTTCCGAGCCAAATGGATTTAAGGTGTGAAGTAGACAAAAGGGGGAGTGCCCTTTTATAAGAGGGGTGAGGGGATCCTTCGGAAATGATAGAAATATTATTTTATAATAAAATCATTTTCCATTTCAAAATGGCTCAAAAATGGATTATTTAAGGGATAATGTGGTTATGGGTCGAAAACCACTCAACAAATAGGTTTTAGACAGTTTTGGGTCACTATATTAACCTTATCTTTTAGATTTAACTCTTAGTTAAATAGTTTGACATTTACCTTTTCTCTTTATATTTTTATATTATATAGTTAATAAACATACTATATAGTTCCTAGAGAACCCCAAGTGGTTCATTAATGATACAAATATCATTATATAAGTCTTTTGGCCGAACCATAGATTTTTAGGAGTAGAATATCAATTAATAATATAATATTTTTTTCAAAAACTCTTTTATGTCAATTTTGACACTATTTGGTATTTTGTTTTTTCTAAATTCATATGAGCATTATTAATTTGAAAAATATTCATATTACCAACCCTAATATGTCATATTAACCTAAAAAATTAGTTAAATTCATAAAAAGTCTCCTATTACATTTATTTGGATATTTATAATATCAATTAGTTTAATATTTCCTTAATTAGGTGATTACTGCATCATCATTGTGTCATAAATAAATTAAAATATTTAAGGTCTAAAAAATATAAATAAAATACCATTATGTAATAAATCTTTCTATATTTCTAATGAATATTTATAGTTGAATTTGACTTATGTGTAACCCTATATTAAAAATGGTTTAGTTATTAAACTTTGAATTTAACACTTTTAACTCTTCTTTGAATTAAATAATAATTAATGTCCTAATCTAATCCAAGTTGAAAAAAGGTTCATATTTTATTCCTAAGGTTTTTTTGGTCGAATTATACTTATCCAAT
This sequence comes from Viscum album, assembly GCA_963277665.1. Classification (NCBI taxonomy): domain Eukaryota; kingdom Viridiplantae; phylum Streptophyta; class Magnoliopsida; order Santalales; family Viscaceae; genus Viscum; species Viscum album. The sequence goes on along the minus strand of OY728126.1, from coordinate 725,652,350 downwards.
AGAATTAGGACATGTGTTAGGGTAATAATAATATCATCTTTACCCTTAATTACCCTATTTACTTTTAACCGTGGTAAATAAAAGTAAAAAGTTACTATTCACCAAAAATTATTTTCATCTTATTGAACCAAATTTTACTTACTTATATCAGACATGTCTCTTGGATTTTTGAAATTCAACTCACAGAAGCGGTAAAATTAAGTTTTAAGTAAATTTGTAAATGCTCCTAGGAGGTGGGTAAAAGATGGTAAAAAGTTCAATAAAATTTTTATATATCTAAAATTTTTATAAATTGAATCTAATGAATTACATTGAAATTATATAGGTATTATGTATCTATTTTTACCTAAGATAAATTTAAGTAAAATAAATATTTATTTAAATAAAAATTTGGTTTTAAACTATAACTCAGTGTTTTTCACTATTCATCAAAAATTGAATGTTTTCAGAAAAATACAAAAAATTCATCCTAAGCTAATTTTGATATTCCGAATCCAAAAATAAAGTCAATTTTGAACGATAAAATTTATAAAATTTCAAAAAGTGGGTATTACTATTCATAACAGCTAGTTGGATTGGTTGTGGTGTGTTAGAAATTGAAGTTGTGTACAACACACGCTATTGTATTATTCAAAGAGAAGCGTACCATGGAAGATTGGGGTGTTACATTATCCCCTCTTTCAAATAATTTCGTCGACAAAACATCTAGAATATTACTGCATAAAATGATTCAGATGGTTCTTCATCATAATTTCGTCAGGTTCCAACGCTGCCTCTTCCATCTTATGGTTTCTCTATAGAACTTTTACCAGACAAGTCTTCCGGTTTCTTAGCACTTGTTCTCTTGTATCAAGAACCTTGACATGATCTACAAAATAATAAATATTGGGTTCTAGTTCTAATTCCTCATAGGTGAGTTCATGCGTTGGGTTAGGCATGTATTTTCTCAATAGTGATACGTGGAATACATCGTGATCTTTGGGGAGACTTGGAAGTGTTTCCAAATGGCAAGCTACAACCCCAATTCGTTCTAGAATTTTGAAAGGTCCGATGTACCTGGGACTCAATTTTCCCCTCTTACCGAAATGTATAACAACCTTCTATGGAGATACCTTCAGGAAAATATGATCTCTTACCTAAAATTACAAATCCTTCCTTCGGTTATCAACATAGATGTTCTTTCTACATTTAGCTGCTTTGATTTGGTTTTGGATTACCCTCACCTTTTCCATCGTTTCCTCAACCAATTCTGGGCCTATGAGTTTTCTTTCACCAACTCATCCCATCAGGATAGTGTGCGACATCTCTTTCCGTATAACGCTTCATATGGTGCCATCTGAATATTTGAATGGAAGATATTGTTATAGGAAAATTCTACCAGAGGTAAATATTGATCCCACATACCTTGAAAGTCAAGTGACAATGATCTCAATAGGTCTTATAAGTTTTGAATAGATCGTTCTAATTGTCCATCAGTTTGAGTGTGGTAGGCAGTGCTCAAACGATGTTCAGTATCCAAGGTGTTCTTAATACTTTTCCATAATCTTGATGTAAAACATGGATCATGATAAGAAACAATCAATAATGGTACTCCATGAATTCTTACAACTTCATTAATATATAGTTTTTCCAATCGTTCAAGTGGTAAATCTTCTCTTATAGAAAGAAAATGTGCTTACTTGGTACGACAATCAACAATGACCCATATTGCAGCGTTCTTTCTAGGAGTCTTTGGTAGTCTCATAACAAAGTCCATCGTAATATTATCCCATTTCCAATCCGGTATGGGAATAGGTTTCATGACTCCTCCAAGATATTGCCTTCCTATTTTCACTTGTTGACAAACCATACATCTTAACACAAAATCAGCAATCTCCTTCTTCATGTTGTCCCGCCAAAAATGTTCCTTCAAATATTTATACATATTAGTTTTACCAGAGTGTATAGAGAAATTTGAACTATGAGCATCATCCAAAAATTCCCTTTTTAGACCAGGTATACCAGGGACACAAAGTATCTTCCCAAATTTCAAAATTCCGTCTTCATGCACAAAGTCACTCAATCTCCCATCATTCACAGCTTTAATCTTCTTTTGAAACTCTTCATCAATGGTCTGAGAACTCATTTTCCTTTCTAGTAAATATGGTTTAGCAAACATTTAAAAAATTATTGATTTTTCACCTTTCATGGTTATTCCCATATCCATCTTTACTAGATCCATGAAAATAAGATCCCTTTCAACTCTCATCTTGTTCAAAACTCCATGATCCTTTCAAATCAAAGCATCTGCCACCTTATTTTCCTTCCTCGGGTGGTAGTGTATAGTGAAATCATAATCCTTGAGTAGTTCAAGCCATTGCCTTTTCCTCATGTTCAGTTCTTTTTGTGAGAAAATATACTTCAAACTCCTGTGATTGGTATATATCTCACATTTTTCACCATAGGGATAGTGTCTCCAAATCTTCAAAGTAAAGATTATAGCTGCTAACTCAAGATCATGAGTAGGATAGTTTTGATCATGAATTTTTAGCTGTCGTGATGCATAGGCAATAACCCTATCATTATGTATAAGAAAACAACCAAGTCCTTTTTTTGAAGCATCACTATAAATAAAAAACCCATCATTCCCTAATGGTAGATTCAATATAAGAGCATTGACTAATCTTCTATTCAATTATTCAAAACATTCTTCACACTCTTTTTTCCAAACAAATTTAACCCATTTTCGTGTGAGCTTTGTTAATGGATTATCCAACCAGGAAAAATTCTGGATGAAACTTCGATAATAACCTGATAAATCAATAAAACTGCGTACCTCAGTTATACTAGTCCATGCTGGCCATTCATGGATTGACTTGGTATTTGAAGGACCAACGGAGATTCCATCCTTAGAGAAAATATGACCAAGAAAATAAATCTAATGAATCTAGAATTCACACTTGCTAAACTTCCCATATAATTCATGTCTTCTAAGAGTCTTCAGGATAATGCACAAGTGATTTTCATGATCTTCGTAGATTTTGGAGTATACCAAGATATCATCAATAAATACCATGACAAAATCATCAAGATATTCCTTGAAAAATCTATTCATTATATCCATGAAGATAGAGGGTGCATTATTCAATCCAAAAGGCATTACTATAAACTCGTAATGCTCGTACCTGTTTCGAAATGTTGTCTTCAGAATGTCTTCCATCTTCACGCACAACTGATGGTATCCAGATTTAAGGTCAATCTTTGAAATGTATTGAGCTCCATGAAATTGGTCAAATAAATCATCAATGCGGGGTAGGGGATACTTGTTCTTTATTGTTATAGCATTGATCTCCCTGTAGTCAATGCACAACCTCATAGATCCATCTTTCTTCTTAACAAAAAGGGCATGGGCTCTCCATGGAGAAACACTAGGGAGAATAAATCCCTTATTACTTAATTCCTCTAGTTATATCTTTAGTTCCACTAATTCCATAGTGTCCTTTAAGGGGTATTCAATATGGGACTTGATTTAGGAATTAAATCAATGGAAAACTCAATTTCTCATTCTGGTGGATGTCCAGGTAAATATTCCAGAAACACATCAACATATTCTTTCACAATAGGTACATCCTCTATTTGAACATTCATCTCCTCACCCACAATTATTTCATTCTATTCCTCCCCAATAATTGAATTTGGTTGAGCTACTAGGCGTGGATCCAGATACGAATAAGGTGGTGAAATTTATTCTCTAAAGATAAGGTGTTCTTTATCATCATCATCAAAAATAGTAACCTCTTTCTTCTTAAAATAAATTTTTGCATCATGGTATGAAAGCCAATTAATACTGAGGATTATATCAAATTAAATCATGGGTATGACAATGAGATCAGTAGATAAATAACGTTTATATTCTCTAATGGGGACTAATTCACAAAACTTTGTTGCAATGATACTTATCTTAGGAGTTTTGACTGAAATCTCCCTTATTAAATAAAATTGGAAATATCAATTTTTCTTAGAAAACTGGGAAGATATGAAACAATGAGATGATCCAGAATCAAATAAATAATTCTCTAAACTTGAGGAAACCATTAAATTACCAACCACCATGACTTTCAGAGCTCCAACCTTTACAATAGTGATGGAATAAGCGTGGAATTGATCCATTTTCCTTTTATGAGGTAAGTTCCCTTGATGCTTATGAAATTTATTCACATAATTCCCCCTTTCTCTACAATTTTAGCATTCAACATCGACAACCTTTTTCTTCCCCTTGCAATCACGAGCATGGTGGCCCTTTTCACCACACTTGTAATAGAATCCCATTCCATTAAGGAAAGTACCAGGGTGTTTCTTCCCACATTTACTATAGGATGTATTTTCAACTTTTCCATTCTTCCCCTTATTTCCATTTACAGAGTGTTCAGTAGATCTGTTCTTCTCTTTCTTTGATTTAAAGTCATAAGACTTAGATAATTATTTTGTTGTCTTGATAACACATGAGAAAATATCTTCGTATGACGAGAAGTATTAGTGAGACTAATTCTTGATGGAGAAATGATTTTAACACACCAAAGAAACGATCAATATTACTTCTTGGGTCACTTGTATAATCTGCAGCATTCCTCCTTAACCTTGTAAAGTTATCCTCATACTTTGTGGAATTCACATCCTCCTTTTTCCTCAGAAATAGAAATTTCTTTTCCATATCTTTTCGATGGTCATGAGGATAATATTTTTCTAAAAAAATATCTTTAAACTTCGTAAATTCCATATTTGATACTTCATCATCATCTTTTGTGTTTTGAATCAATGACCACCATTGATCATAGTCTCTAGTGAGGCGGTAAACTACCATGATAATTTTTTCCCTTTCACTACTCCCCAAGGCATGGAATATTTTCTATAAAGAATTTATACATTGCTCAGATACTAATGGATTTTTAATCCCATTGAATGTTACTGGTTGTTGCCTCATGAAGTGGTTTAACATTGATCCTCCACGTTGTGGATCAGGGTGCTCCATACGGGTAAGGTTATTTTTCATAATCTGAGTGAGTTGTCCCTGTATAGTGATAAGCTAATCAACACCATTTGTATCACCAGCTCCACTATAATTATCTTGAGAAGGAGGGAAATCCCTACATAGAGTTCATGCATTTATACGATTTCCATTCCTTCCACTAGGTGCCATTTCTAAACAATGGAAAAAACTAGATTAGTTTATCAATCGAAATACATAATTCCAAACTTGTAAAACACTAATCATATATTGAACAGTTTATGGATATAATCTATAATCATAAAAAATGTTTTCTTTAAAGAAGTATATACTCATAAAACCTTCATAATGGTTTGTAAAGAAAATGAGAATTACCCTAAGCATATCTCCCAAGAGTGTCATAACCAAGAGTGCCCCAAGGCCCGTTGTCGTGCACTAGTTCCCATTAGAGTCTAGTTCAAAGTGGTGTTTTCGGGTTTTATCCCATAGGTACATCTGTTCCAGAGCTACCTCTACCTAATCGTATCCAGACTGATATGTATTGCCTGTAAAACTCACAAAATCTCTACAATACCAAAATTCTATGAATATATTCTATACTAATCCTCAAAGTCTATATTAGGGTAATGTTCTCTAATTAGAGTTTATCTAAATTTAGATTCCAATGTTTGTACTAAACATAATATGATACCAACTATAACACCCCGACCCTAGAAGCCCAGAGTCGGTGCATTATTACGTATCATTGGTATGATCACAAAAGATCAAGTCTTGAAAGACCGATTAGTTTAGTAGCCTTGGAAGTACTAGATACATTCATAAGGTTTACATTACATTATAAAATGGAAAACTACAACAACATTTTTTCCATAGAAAACACTGAGATCCCATAGACTATCCCTGCAGGCCAGTCATAATATACTTCTTCACATCATGGGAAAAATAAAACATAGAAAGGGGTGAGCTCAGATGCTCAGTAAGGATAACAATATAGAGGAAGATTTCATAAATCTACATAAACATTTAAAGCAATGTATAAAACTAAAACAAAAGAATTTTCAACAAAAAACTCATCATAATATGGAAAATATAAAACAAATTAATGTCATTTATGTACTCACATGGATATTCTACTAGTAGAATAATAACATGCAATATCAATAGACACTTTCATAATGATGGAATGCATAATGCCAGACTTCATAACCACATAGTCAAGGACATGGGCCAAGACAACAAATAAGATTTTTTCAAGGCCCTGTTCCAAGACACTAGTTTTTCTCATGAGACCTACCAATGTACTATGGAGCTATAGCGGGCTCCACCAGTCAAATATTATGTTCAATGCATTCATCATATGAAAAGGTTTAAACATAACATGGACATTCATATTAAAAATAGCATAAGAAATATCAATACTTTATCCATAAACCATTAATGTTACAAAAATAACACATCCACAGTAAAACATATTAGAAAACCTTCAATACAATATGGAAGTTTTATATCATAATAAATCAACATAAAATAATCTTAAAATCCATCAAAGGATGTTGACATAGATAAAATCAAAACCAATTTTAGAGAAATATATATTTCTATTTTGAAATTATTTAAAATTCATATAATTATAAATGAAGGAATTTATTTTGGAAATATTCTTATAAGCTTGTTAGGTAATCTTTAACGATGTTATAACGGTGAAAAATAGTCGCACCCGACATATAAGTGAAAAAACATTCTTACATTAATTTTATCGAAAAGGGCATAAAGTACCTTGTTTGGAAAACGATGGAAAGATTCCTTTCAAAACATATAAGGTCATATAAGGGTATAAACGGCTTGACATCATTGTCTAGTAAATAGTAAAAATTATTTGAAATACATTTTTAAGAAACATGGATGTGGATGAAAAAGAGGTCCCAGTAGATAATTACATATAAGCAACCTTGGAAAATAAAGAGATTGTGAAATTAACCCTTACCTTGTACTTTTCCTTGTTTGAGGGTAGGTTACCCACCTGTATAACGGTGAAATAATTTTTATTAAATTATAAAATAATCATATACGTTAATATGATATCATATATGATATTTTAACATTCCTTTGTTAATCATATCTTAGTATTACCGTCGTTTCAGGCGTTAAGTGATTCATTTTCCTTTATATTATTGGTTATGTGAGTCATATTTTTTATGGATGGGATGTATCTTATTCATATCCAGAATGATATAAACTATTTAAACACTATTTTTAATCATAAAATGAAAATTAGTCTTGAATGGATACAATGGGGAATGAATCTAATCGCGTTCGTGGAGAAGGTTATCCGTACGTACGCACGAGCGACACTATCATTATTTTGATATTGAAATAATATATAATTGGATGGTATATAATTTATAAAGAATCATTATCATGTTATATTAATTATTTACATCAATTACACATCATTATTATACCCATCCAAATAATAATGCATTGAATAACAATTACACCACGACGTGGAGACGGTAAACCGTACGTACGCACGTATGGTGACATGTCATTCAAAGGATGGATAGAATAATGAATATGGTTATACCATATTTATAATAACATCACAGTATATAGAAGATACTGGAGTTATTATTTTAGAATTTAAACAACAAATAAATAGGAAGTGGAAGAAGAAAATAACTTGAAAGAGGTGATGAAATATTTACCTCTTCTTCGGGTTATTCCTTTTTGTTTGATCAAAAGGACTCCTTAGGTTGGATTTACAACTAAAGGAAGGACTATATGATGAAGGGAGGACATTTTAGAGGGTATTTGGTTAGGGGTTGGCCAAGCCAAATTCCTTTGAAGGTGTGAATTAGAGAGAAGGGGAGTGCCCTTTTATAAGAGGGGCGAGGGGCACCTTAGAAAAAACTAGAAATATTATTTTATAATAAAATCATTTTCGGTTTATAATGGACCCAAAATGGATTATTTAAAGGATATGGTGGGTATGGGTCAAAAACCACTCAAAAAATAGATTTTAGACAGGTTTGGGTAACTATATTAACCTTATCTTTTAGATTTAACTCTTAGTTAAATAGTTTGACATTTACCATGTCTTTTTGTATTTTTCTATTATATGATTACTAAACTTAGTATATGCTTCTAAGAAAACCCAAAGTGGTTCATTAATGATACACCTATCATTATATAAGTGTTTTTTCTGAGCCTTATATTTTTAGGAATAGAATATCAATTAATAATATAAACTTTGTTTTAAAAACTCTTTTATATCAATTTTGACACTATTTGGTATTTTGTATTTTCTAAATTCATAACAACATTATTACTTCAAAAAAAAATTCATCTAACCAACCCGAATATGTCATAATAACCTATAAAATTAGTTAAATTCAAAAAAAGTCTCAAATTTCCTTTATTTGGATATTTATAATATCAATATTTTAATATTTCATTAATTAGGTCATTACTGCATCATCATTATATCATAAATAAATTAAATTATTTAATGTATTAAAAATATAAATAAAATACAATTATTTAGTAAATATTTTATCGTTATAAAAATATTAATATTAGAATTTACCTAATGTGTAACCTTATATTAAAAATGGTTTAGTTATTAAACTTTAAATTTAACACATTTAATGCTTATTTGAATTAAATAATAATAAATGTCCTAATCAAATCCAATTGGACCAAAGAGGTTCATATTTTATTCCTGAGGTTGTTTTTTGTCAAATTATACTTATCCATTAGAATTAGGACATGTGTTAGGGTAATAATAATATCATTTTTACCCTTAATTACCCTATTTACTTTTAACCGTGGTAAACAAAAGTAAAAATATATTATTCACAAAAAATTATTTTCATCTTATTGAACCACATTTTAATTACAGATGTCAACCGTGTCTCTCATATTTTTAAAATTCAACTCACAGAGGTGGTAAAATTATGTTTTATGTAAATTTGAAAATGCTCCAAGGAGGTGGGTAAAAGACAGTAAAAATTTCAAATTTTTTTTATATATCTAAAATTATTATAAACTGAATCCAATGAATTAAATTGAAATTATACATTTATCATGTATCTGTTTTTACCTAAAATAAATTTAAATTAAAGAAATAATTATTTAAATAATAATTCGGTTTTAAACCATAACATAGTGTTTTTCACTATTCATCAAAAATTGAACGTTTTTTGAAAAATATATAAAATTCACCCTAAGATAATTGTGATATTATGAATCCAAAAATGAAGTCCATTTTTAAAGATAAAATTTCTAAAATTTCAAAAAGTGGGTATTACTATTCATAATGGCAAGTTTGATTGGTTGTGGTGTGTGAGAACTCGAAGTTGCATACAACACATGCTATTGTATTATTCAAATAGAAGCATACTATAACGACCCATAATTTACATACATGGTTATTACTTCATAATTGAAGCATACTTATTACAACATATAAAAAAATCATGATTGGACCGTATAGGTATAGTGTCTTTAGAAACTGGGAAACATAAATAACTAGTAAAACATCTACATTGTCTCTTGTTTATTTCATCATATCTAGAGTCCCTTTGGAATATCCTACTTAATACCTTTCTTCCTGACCTAGGGAAAAGAAAACATACAAAAGGGTGAGCTCAAATTCTCAGTAAGGGTAAACAAAGGAAATATCATATTTATAAGAACATAGCATTTCAAAAACCTTAACCTGCAAAAGAGATCATAATATCATAACATGGGATAAATCATAGTAGTGAAATGTAATCCCAATAATCATAAAATAAATAATGAAACTTTGTGGAATACACACATAATAATAGAGAATCATTTCTTAGTAGTAAAGACTCGTTGCCAAAACTATCCTAACGGACAAAGTCCATTTCTGAACCGAGTTCACTCCTCATTTCAGTCCTGTATCACTCAACCGGATTAACCTGCCGTTCCAGCCATGTCTATCTCATGAGATATAAATCATTACCAAATGCATTGGAGGGAGATAAAGGTCCCACCCATCTCATACTGAAACCATTCTTATGTGTGGCACGAAATGATAAATCATAGCATAACCCATGTAATAAAAATGGGATTCTTAAACATCATTCCATCATATCATAATCCATATAAGATAAAAGGACCTCATAAAATTAATTCCATCATAACATAATCAAATAAATGTAAAAATAGGGATAGAAATAGAACCCTATATTATCTAAGATGGAAAATAATGTTGATAAAACACTTGAACACCATTCTTGAGGAAAATATCCTTTCTACTTCAAAAACATTTTTCCTTTCTTAACATGTCATACAATTTTAAACTAAAAGAAGTTGATTAAAAATAAACTTGAAAACATGTAAAGTAATCTTCATGGAAATAATTTTCTATGAAATCATAAAAATCCATTCATTCCGTATAAGTTAAAAAAATATTTTTCTCATACATTGGCCGGAAAAGACAAAAAGTACCTCGTAATAAAAATAAAAAAAAGATTACTTTCATATCCTTTACTAACCAAAGGGTAAAATTGAATTTAAATAATTGTAGGAGGATAGAAATAATATTACATAATGAGTAAAAATGGATGTGGATGATAAATATTCCCCAGAAAATTCTGAAGTATAAACAATCTCGGATAAAAACGAGATTGGAAAGGTTATCCCTTACCTTAGGTCCGATTTGATTCGTACGTATCTGAACCTCCTGTATAATGATTTAAATAATGTCATTGACTTATTAAAGAATCATATTCATTGTTATGATATCATATATGGTCATGTTCTTATCTTCTTATTAGTAATATTTCATTTCTACTTGTTATTCGGGTGTTCATTGCTTTATGTTCTTATACATGTTTTGTGGAATAAATTCTTATTATTCTTTTTAGGTTATAGATACCTCATTTAAAGAATGGTATTAGTGTAATATATATCATATTTATTCATTCAATTCATTTATATAATCATTATTCAATGAAGATCATGTAGAACGAGTCATGTCACATCGTGGAGACGGTAGACCGTACGTACGCACGAGCGATGATATCGTTCCCATGATCATGGAATTGTATTGAAGTGTATGTATACTATTTCAGAATCAATATTAGTTTACAATAATCATATATAGTTATTCTTTTCACCATTATACCCATCCAAGTAAGGTGGTGGTGGAGAACAGATTACACCACGGCGTGGAGACGGTATTCCGTACGTACGCACGCGCGATGATTTAGTTTTCCATAGGATGGATAGAAGGTGAAATAGGGTTGTTTCATATTTATAATAACATATCAGTATATGATTGATACTGATGTTATTAAATAATTATGAAACAACTAAAGAAGAGGATGTAGAAGAAGAAATAAATTTGAAAGAATCGGTAACAGATATTACCTCTTCTTCGACACGCCTCTTTGAAACCTCCTCTTAGGGCACTAATGTTGGTCTTTGAAGAATACCAGAACCTGTAGAATATTACTAGGGGAGTTGAGAAGAGTAATTGGTAGGGGTTGTCCGAGCTTGAAGGCTCAATGTTGTTTAAAGAGGAGACGAAGGAGGTTCCCTTTTATAAGGGAGGAGAGGGGCACCTTTGGAAAGTGTGAAAATATTATTTTATTATAAACTTATATTCGGTTTCAAAAGGTCCAAAAATCATTAAAGATGAATATAAGATGACTCATGGTCTAAATAAAATCATCCAATCATAATTGGACATGTTTTGGATAATATTTTAATCATTATAATCTTATTTATTTAAATCATTTATTAATGAGGTAAATACTACATCATTATTTTGTCATATATAATTTAATTTATTTGATGTATAAAAATTATAAAAAAAACACCACCATATAGGAAATATTTTTATCTTTCCCATGAATATTTATTGTCAAAAATATAATTTATATAACCCCTTATAAAAATTAATTACTAAAAGAGTTTTGTTAATGTGAATTTTGTCTTTACATTGAATTAATTAATTCAAATTGTCATTATCACTACCAGGTGGCTCAATGGGGTCCCAAAATTGACCCAAGGATTCCCATGGTCGGCCACTACTCATAAAATAAGGTTAGGAAAAGTGTTAAGGTAATTTTGAATTATTATAATATTCTTTTAACCTTGAATTTCCCTATCTACCTTTAACCGTATTAAATAAAAGTCAAAAGTTACTATTCACCAAAAATTATTTTCATCTTATTGAACCAAATTTTACTTCTTGATAACAACCATGTATGTCAAAAATTTTAAATTCAATTCAATGAAGTGGTAAAATTTCATTTAAATGAAAGAGTCAGTTTTTTAACTACCACTAAGTGGATTCACAATTCATCAAAAATAGATGTTTTTCAGAAAAATACCAAAAATTCAGCCAAATCTATATTTGATATTCTGAATTAAAAATTGATGTCTATTTTTCCAAATTCAAAACATAGAAGTGGAATTAATTAATTTTAAAATTAATTCCCGTTATCAAAACAAATAGTGTGTTTTTAAGAAACAATAACTATCAAAAGATCGACACTGGTTTATGTCCAAATTCAAAGTAAAATTAATTCCAATGAAAAACATTGGATTAAATGGTAAAAATATATTCTAATTACACTTTAAAACCAATTAAAAAGATAATATAACCATATAAATTATTACAATGAAAAAAATTGTTTTTAATTAAAATATAGCGTGTTTTTACTATTCATTAAAATATGAAAGTTATTAGAATAATATTAAAAATTTATCCAAATTAAATTTGTATATCCTGATTCCAATGGAGAATTTTATTTTGTCAAATTGAACTTATAAACATGTCACAAACTAGATTTAAAGTGGGTACACCATCAAAAGGTGGTAAAACTGCATTTTTTGAAAAATACTTATTTTAGACGATAAATTTATTTTGTTCTCATACCATGTTCTAGAAAATATGTAAGATGAATAATAATTTTATAAAATTTAAAATGTAGTTAATACTATTCATAAATTCTTGTCCATATTATAACAATATATCATTGTTTAGTGAAACCTGGTATTGCGTACTACACGCGCTATCGAGGAAGGTCGCGATTGCGTGTAACGCAAGCGAAGATAGTGTTGTGTGTAGTGAAAGATTCCTTTGATGTTGCGTATAACATAAGACATAAAAAATATACTTCTCATAAAATATTAGGGTATTACATTCTGCCCCCCTTAAAATGAATTTCGCCCTCAAAATTTGTCACTTCGTAACAAACAGATGAGGATACCACTCCCTCATCATATCCTCAAGCTCCCATGTAGTTTCTTTTAATTGGTGGTTCCTCCATAAAACTTTCACCAAGCGAGTGGTCTTGTTCCATAGAACTTTTTATCTATGATCCAGACTCTCTATTACCTGTTCTTCATAAGAAAGATCTTGCTCCAGCGGTACAACTTTTAAACATAGTACATGTGAAGGATCGAGTATGTACTTTCTCAGGAGAGATACATGGAACACATCGTGAACTTGAGAGAGATTCGGTGGAAGCGCCAATCGGTAAGCTACCTTCCCAACAAGATCCAGTATTTCGAAAGGACCGATATACCTAGGGCTCAGCTTTAACTTCTTTCCAAATCTCATTACTCTCTTCCAAGAAGAAATTCATAAGAAAACTTTATCACCCACTTCAAAGTCTAGTTCTTTTTTTCGGTTGTCGGTATAACTTTTTTGTCAACTCTGATCTGCTCTTATGTGTTGTTGAATATATCTAACCTTTTCTTCCATCTCATCAACAAGATCAGGTCCTAATAGCTTTCATTCCCCAGTTTCATCCTAGAAAGTTGGAGTCCTGCATTTCTTTACATAGAGAGCTTCATAAGGAGCCATCTGAATACTGGAGTGAAAGCTAATATTATAAGAAAACTCCACCAAAGGTAGGTTTTGATACCAACCACCTTTGAAATCCATAGAGCAAGATCTTAACATATCTTCTAGAGTTTGAATTGTTCTCTCAGACTGACCGTCTGTCTGAGGATGATGAGCAGTGCTGAAACTCAACTCTGTATCTAAAGTATGTTGAAGACTTTGCCAGAACATTGATGTAAACCTCGGACCCCGATCAGATATAATGGAAAGTGGTACTCCATGCAATATTACCACTTCCTTCACATATATCCTGGAAAGATGATCTAGAGAGAAATCTTCTCTAATAGCAATGAAGTGTGCCGACTTCGTAAGATGATCACCTATAACCCAGATAACATTATTGCCTTTGTATGTTTTAGGAAGTCCAGTGACAAAGTCCATAGTGATGTTTTCCCATTTCCATTCTGGTATGGTTAATGGTTGTAACATCCCCTTAGACTTCTATCTCTCAGCTTTAACTTGCTGACAAACCAAGCATCGAGAGACATATTCAGAAACATCTCTTTTCATGCCATCCGACCGGAATTACTCCTTCAGGTCCCTATACATCTTCATGCTTCTAGGATGAATAGAGAATGAAGAACTATGATCCTCATCCAGTAGCTCCTTCTTTAATTCTGGGATGGGAGGAACACAACCCCGATTTCTGAACCTTATTATACCATCACAAACAAGGTTGAATTCAGAAACATTTCTCACCATCTTTTGTAACTCTACATCTTCTTTTTGTGCCTCTATAATCTTCACATATATAGATGGTTGAACATTCATTTGAGAAAGATATGATTTCCCCCTTCCATTATAATTCCAAGATCCATCCTTTGTAAATCCATAAATATTGGATCTTTTGTGATCCTCATCATGGATAAGCTAGCATGGTCTTGTCGACTTAATGCGTCTGGCACCTTGTTTTCTTTCCCAGGGTGGTAATGAATTGAGCAGTCGTAATCCTTAATCATCCCCAACCATCTTTTTTGGTGCATATTCAGCTCCTTTTGTGTGAAAATATACTTTAAACTTTTATGATCAGTATAAATATCACACCTTTCACCATAAAGATAATGCCTCAAAATCTTTAATGCAAAGATTACCGCAGCTAACTCTAAATCATGAGTTGGGTAATTTTGCTCATGGATTTTCAACTTTCGTGAGGCATAAGCTATCACCATATCATTTTTCATGAGAAAACACCCCAATCCCTTCTTGGATGCATCACTGTAGATCACAAACCTTTCTCCACTACAAGGCAGTGTGAGTACAGGTGCACCAGATAACCTTCTTTTCAACTCCTTCAAATTCTCTTCACACTCCTCCTTCCACATGAACTTAACTCCTTTTCGAGTCAACCGGGTGAGTGTATTAGATAATCATGAAAAATATTTCGCAAACCGTCGATAATATCAAGCCAAACCAAGAAAACTTCTGATCTCAGTTACTGTTGTTGGTCTCGACCATCTTTCGATAACCTCTGTTTTTGCTGGATCCACATATATCCCCTCTTTTGAGATTATGTGACTCAAAAATGAAACTTTTTGAAACCAAAATTTACACTTGGTAAATTTGGCATAAAACTTCTCCTTTCTTAGGATCTTTAATACAATTATCAAGTGAACATCATTTTCTTCCTTTCTCTTTGAATAGAAAAGAATAACATCTATAAAGACTACCACAAACTGATCAAGATGGTCTCTAAAGAATCTATTAATTAGATCCATGAAGATAGCAGGGGCATTAGTAAGACCAAATGGCATCACTATAAATTCATAGTGACCATACCTTGTATGAAAAACCATCTTTGGTATATCCTCTTTTTTTAACCTTAATTGATGATACCCTGAATGAAGATCAATCTTGGAAAATTATTGATCTCCGCGTAGTTGGTCAAATAAGTCATCAATGCATGGGAGAGGATATTTTTTCTTGATAGTGATCTTGTTAAGTTCTCGATAATCTATACAGAGTCTCATTGATCCATATTTCTTCTTAAAAAACAGAATAGGTGCTCCCCAAGGTGATGCACCAGGGCGTATGAATCCTTTATCAAGATTCTCTTAGAGTTGCTTCTTCAATTCCTGCAACTCAATTGGGGTCATTCTATAAGGTATCTCTGAAATGGGCATAGCACCCGGTAAGAGTTATATTGAAAACACAACTTCATGATTTGGTGGAAGACCTGTCAATTCCTCCGAAAAGACATCATCAAACTCTCATACAATGGGCATATTCTTAATCCTGAGTTTATCTCCAACCATTTGAGACAAATAACCTTCATTTATTGGAATCAAGACCCATAAGATGGAAGAAATTTCCACTGGAAGGTTATATTCATCCTTGCATCGATAGATGAAAGTAGATTGATCGGGAATATTAAATGTGATTTCCCTTATTTGGAAATTGATATGAGATACGTATAAAGAAAGCCAATCCATGCCAAGAATCACATCAAATTCTACTATATGAAGGACCACAAGATTTACAGGAAGCACTTTCCAAAAAATTTCAATTGGAGAAGAATTATAAACTTTTGATGCAACTGTTTTTCCATTAAGAGTTGTCACAGCTAACTCAACATCTGATTGTTGAGGTAGTACGACGATACCCTTAGAAAATTCTTCAGAAATAAAAGAGTGGGTGGATCTAGAATCAAATAAAACATTTTCTACTTTAGAGTGGATGGTAAGTGTACCTTTCACCACTTCGTTAGCGTACTCCACATCGCTGATAGAAATTGCATGTGATTTTCCTTTGTCTTTGGCCTTAATAGTTTGTTGACATCGATCATCATCAACAACCCTTGGATTAGGGAATTGATTGGAATAATTCCCCATTTCCTTTCACTTAAAACATTTAATTGAAGGAGGTTTATTCTATGTATCCCTTTCTTTGTTCACATCATTTGACATCTTCTTCCCATTATTTCAACATTCAACTGCCCGATGACCTTCTTTTCCACACTTAAAATATTTACTTGTCCCTTTAAGACAATTCCCTCTATGTTTCTTTCCACACATTGAGCATAAGGGAAAACTCATCTTCTTTTCATTGTGCTCTTTAGATTTCCATTTGAATTCCATTTTCCTCTTCTTATCAAACCCATATGACTGATGGCTTACTCTAATCCCCATCTCAACCTTGAGATCACATCGAACAATTTCCACATAGCCATTGAAGTCCCTTATGGATAACACCCTTCTAAGACTTGGTTTTAAGCCACTAAAGAATCGACCGATCTTACTGTCAGGTTGGATAATAATTCTGGAAGCGTACCTTGCAAGTCTTGTAAAATTTGATTTGTAGGTACCAACCGATTCAACATCCTTTTACTTCAGTTCAAGAAACTCCTTCTCAATATTTGTTCGAAGAATATGAGGGAAGTACTTATTGAAAAATAATTTCTTGAACTCGTCCCATTCCATGGACTCAATTTCATCCCTTTTCCTTGTATTATTAATAAGATTCCACCATTGATCAACTTCACCTTCCAAACAATATACTGCTAAGATGAATTCATCATGTTCAGAACATTGCAGGACTGAAAATATCTTTTCAGTGGTACTAATCCATTATTCAGTCACTAATGGATCAGAAGACCCGCTGAATGAAGGTGGACGCTGCCTCATGAAGGATTCAATAGAATGTTTCTCCATCCTTTGCTCGTTAGGAAGTACTGTATGATTCATAGCTTGAGAAAGTTGTGTGATCATTGCTACAAGATTTTTCATTAAAGCTCCCATAACGTTTGGTTGCTCAGGGGGACAATCATTGCACTGCCCGTCACATTCAACATTAACACGGTTCCTTCGGGTTCCAGACATTGACTAAAACAAAGAAGCATAGTGTGAGAAACACTAATCATAATAGAAAAACCACATAATCAAGAATAAAATTTCACACTTTATGTCTTATCATAGGTTTTTCATGGCCATTTCTAAAACACTAATATTGTGTTCAATGTTTAGACATATCCTTAGAGTTCTTACTAAGGCTTTCACATCCTAGTTTCCAAAGGTTGACTATACCTTTCCTCTGATACCAACTATAATGACCCATACTTTACATACATGGTTATTACTTCATAATTGAAGCATACTTATTAAAACATATAACAAAACCATGATAGGACTGTATAGGTATAGTGTATTTAGAAACTAGGAAACATAAACGACTGGTAAAGAATATACATTGTCTCCCTTTTATTTCATCATATATAGAGTCCCATTGGCATATCCTACTTAATACCATTATTCCTAACCTGGGGAAAAGAAAACATACAAAAGGGTGAGCTCAAATGCTCAGTAAGGGTAAACAAAGGAAATATCATATTCATAAGAACATTGCATTTCAAAAATATTAACCTGCAAAAGATATCATAATATCATAACATGAGATAAATCATAGTAGTGAAATGTAATCCCAATAATCATAACATAAATCATGAAACATTGTGGCATACACACATAATCATAGAGAATAATTTCTTAGTAGTCAAGACTTATTTCCAAGACTATCATAACAGAAAAAGTCCATTTCTAAACCGAGTTCACTCTTCGTTTCAGTCCTGTATCACTGAGCCAGATTAACCTGCCGTTCCAGCCATGTCTATCTCATGAGATATAAATCTTTATCCAATTAATTAGAGGGAGATATAGGTCCGACCCGTCTCATAATGAAACCATTCTTATGTGTGCCACAAAATCATAAATCATAGCATAACCCATGTAATAAAAATGGGATTCTTAAAAATCATGCCATCATATCATAATACATTTAAGATAAAAGGATATAATAAAATTAATTCCATCATAACATAATCAAATTAATGTAAAAATAGGGATATAAACAGAACCCTATATTATCTTAGATGGAAAATAATTTTTATAAAACACTTGAACTCTATTCTTGAGGAAAATATCATTTCTACTTCAAAAACATTTTCCCTTTCTTAACATGTCATAGAATTTTAAACTAAAATAAGTTGATTAAAAATAAACTTGAAAACTTGTAAAGGAAGATTTATGGAACTAATGTTCTATGAAATCATAAAAATCCATTCATTTCTTATAAGTTAAAAAAAATATTCTTCTCATACTTTGGTTGGAAAAGTAAAAAAGTACCTCGTACTAAAAACGAAAAAAGATTCCTTTCATATCCTTTACTCACCAAAGGGTAAAATTGGATTTAAACAATTGTAGGTGGATAGAAATAATATTACATATTGAGGAAATATGGATGTGGATGATAAATATTCCCTAATAAATTCTGAAGTATAAACAATCTCGGATAAAAACAAGATTGGAAAGGTTATCCCTTACCTTAGGTCCGATTTGCTTCGTACGTATCCGAACCTCCTATATAATGATTTAAATAATGTCATTTACTTATTAAATAATCATATTCATTGTTATGATATCATATATGTTCATGTTCTTATCTTCTTATTAGTAATATTTCATTGCTACTTGTTATTCGGGTGTTCATTGCTTTATGTTCTTATACATGTTTTGTCGAATAAATTCTTATTCGTCTTTTTAGGTTATAGATACATCATTTACAGAATTTTATTAGTGTAATATATATCATATTTATTCATTCAATTCATTTATATAATCATTATTCAATGAAGATCATGTAGAACGAGTCGCATCACATTGTGGAGACGGTAGTCCGTACGTACGCATGAGCGATGATATCATTCCCATGATCATGGAATTGTATTGAAGTGTATGTATACTATTTAATAATCAATATCACTTTACAATAATCATATATAGTAATTCTTTGCACCATTATACCCATCCAAGTAAGGTGGTGGTGGAAAATAGATTACACCACGGTGTGAAGACGGTATTCCGTACGTACGCACGCGGGGAGATTTTGTTTTCCGTAGGATGGATAGAAGGTGAAATAGGTTTGTTTCATATTTATAATAACATATAAATATATTAGTGATACTGATGTTATTACTTCATAATGAAACAACTAAAGAAGAGTAAGTAGAAGAAGAAATAAATTTGAAAGAATCGGTAACAGATATTACCTCTTCTTCGACATGCCTCTTTGAAACCTCCTCTTAGGGCACTAATGTTGGTCTTTTAAGAAGACCAGGACATCTATAATATTACTATGGGAGTGTATAAGATTAATGGGCAGGGGTTGGCCAAGATTTAAGGCTCAAAGTTTTGTAAAGAGGAGAGGGAGGAGGTTCCCTTTTATAAGGGATGAGAGGGGTACCTTTAGAAAGTGTAAAAATATTATTTTATTATAAATTTATCTTCGGTTTCAAAAGGTCAAAAAATAATTAAAGATGAAGATACGATGAATAATGGTCGAAATAAAATCATCCAATCAGAATTGTACATGTTTTGGATAATATTTTAGTCATTATAATCTTATTTATTTAAATCATTTATCAATGAGGTAAATACTGCATCATTATTGTGTCATAAATAATTTAATTTATTTGATGTCTAAAAATTATAAAAAAAACACCACCATGTAGGAAATATTTTTAGCTTTACAATTAATATTTATAGTCGAAAAGATAATTTATATAACCCCTTATAAGAATTAATTACTAAAATAGTTTTGTTAATGTCAATCTTGTCTTTACATTAAATTAATTAATCCTAATTGTCATTATCACTACCAAGTGGCTAAATGGAGTCCCAAAATCTACCCAAGGAAGCCCATGGTCGGCCACTACTCATCCAATAAGGTTAGGACAAGTGTTAAGTTAATTTGGAATTATTATAATATTCTTTTAACCTTGAATTACCGTATTTACCTTTAACCACAGTAAATAAAAGTCACAAGTTACTATTAACCAAAAATTATTTTCATCTTATTGAACCACATATTAATTCTTGATAACAACCATGTATGTTGTATTTTTGAAATCCAATTCACAGAAGTGGTAAAATTTCATTTAAATGAAAGTGTCAGTTTTTAACTACCACTAAGTGGTTTCATTATTCATCAAAAATTGAAGTTTTTCAGAAAAATACCAAAAATTCAGCCTAAGATATTTTTGATATTCTGAATTCAAAAATGATGTCTATTTTTTCAAATTCAAAACATATAAGTGTAATTAATTAATTTTAAAATTAATTCCCGTTATCAAAACAAATAGCGTGTTTTTAAGAAACAATAACTATCAAAAGATCGACACTTGTTTATATCCAAATTCAAAGTGAAATTAATTCCAATGACCAAAATTGGATTAAATTGTAAAAATATATTCTAATTACACTTTAAAACCAATTAAAAATATAATCTTACCATATAAATTATTGCAATGAAAAAAGTTGTTTTTAATTAAAAAATAGCGTGTTTTTACTATTCATTAAAATATGAAAGTTATCAGAATGATATGAAAAATTTATCCAAATTAAATTTTTATATCCTGATTCCAAGGAAGAATTTTATTTTGTCAAATTGAAATTATAAACATGTCAAAAACTATATTTAAAGTTGGTGTGCCACCAAAAGGCGGCAAAACTGCATTTTTTGAAAAATACTTATTTTACCCGAAAAATTTATTTTTTTCTCATAAAATGTTCTAGATAATATGTAAGATGAATAATAATGTTAAATAATTAAAAATGTTGTTAATACTATTCATAACGTCTAGTCCATATTATAACAATATATCGTTGTTTAGTGAAACCCGGTATTGCATACTACACACGCTATCGAGGAAGGTCGCGATTGCGTGTAATGCACGCCAAGCTAGTGTTGTGTGTAGTGAAATATTCCTTTGATGTTGAAAATAACATAAGACATAAAAAAATATTTCTCATAAAATATCATGGTGTTACACATACCATGGAATCTTGGGGTGTTACATTATAAAATATATTTTTGTAGAAAATATATCTTATTATAATAAAAAAGGTTGACTGATGTATTTATAGTTGATTCTCAAGACATATGAATAGTGATATATCATTCATTCTATAACTAAGTTAATGTGATGAAGGTAATGTCACTTTTTGTGATAATTATAAAGGAAACTAAAAGGATTCGATGAGGTTGTAATTCCAATTTATATTTTTATTTATAAAATCTTATATATTAAAGGATAAAATATAATTTAATGATAATTTCATAGCTTTGTGATTATGAAATGTTTTTTAAAGTTTAAAAATGATTAATAAATTCATTTAAAAGATAAATTTTTAATTTTTATATATAGAGAGAAGATAATATTTATCCAATTAATTATTATAACATAACTAAAAAACTAAATGTTTAAATTTTATAAAATATAAATACATTTTATGGAATAGGTGGTTCATACAATATAATTTTAGTATGATAAAAGATCATTCCATGAACCGAACGGTTCTAAAGTTATCTGTTCTTAAAGGGGACAATACATTTTTTTTAATCTTTGTCGAAATGTAGACAACACATAATTAGTTTAAATCCCATTAATGATGTAAAATATCTAAGGCATCCAGATTATAATCATATAGATTTATTTGGACCAATAAACCAAGATATTATGGGTGATAAGAGATATTTTTTTCATTATTAATTATTTTACTATATTTACATTACTTTAATTTCTTACACCCAAATATTAAAATTTAACAAAATCTATCACTATTTGTAAATTATTTCAAAATAATAAAGGACAGATAATTAATTAAATTACAATTTATCATGGTGGTAAATTCTACAATCAATAATTTATCCACTTTTTAAATAAAAGGGGTATTTTCATAATTTTTCATCCTCTATAACACAATAATAATAATAAAATTCTATGACCATATTAAATGTGTTTAGACTAAATCTATATTTTTGAGATGTTGTTTTGAATACATCTTGTTATGTTACTTATAGAATTATCTTAAGACAATTGTTACAAAAACAAACACATTTTTCATTAGAAGGGTCGAAAACCAAAAATTGGTTCTTTTAATGTATTTTAGTGTAACATTTTTATTCTCAATACTAAGGATGCTTTAATTACATTTGGTTGATATATAATGAAGGAATATTGTAAGGAAATACAAGTAATAGAAAAAAATTTAAATTTTTTAATAAAATGACAATGTTTATTGATGAAAAAAATCAACTGAAGATTGATGATTTTTTTGAATAAAAGTAATGTTTATATTGATCAACTTGTGGACTAATTTAACGATGTTAATTTTGAAAAGGATGTAACTCAGGAAAAATATCCAAATATTAAGGTGATAATATTTCTTATAAATTTTAACCAATTTATGAAAGATATTAGAAAAATTATAGAGATCATCATAGAGATAATGTGATTTGAAATGTTGAGTAAAATGTTCAAACTAGAAAATATTTTATCAGTATTTTTTGTTCATCATGCATTCATTTATGATTTTGTATGTAACAATATTGATGAATCATTAAATTATTGTTACATGATCTTTTTTATGAATGTTGATTTAAATATTTTAATTGAAATCAATGTGTGGACTTTAGTTTTTCCACAAAATGATTCTCATTTTATGAAAAAAAATCTATTTTTATAAAAAAACATTACAAATATATAAATATATTTAAAAATATATTTAGATTAGTTTATCAAGGGTATTATCAGGAAGAAGTTATTTATTTTGAATAATCTTACGAACCTATTTCTATATTTGAGGAAATTAAAATATTATTAGATTATTCTACTTTTCATAGACATAAATTATATCAAATAGATGATAAAATTCCTTCTCTAAATTAATATATTTATAAAGAATTATATGTAAGATAGTATCCTGGTTTAAAAAAAAAATAATTGTGATCGTGTTATTAAATTATATAAGGATTTATATGGTTTTGGATAGGATCATCAAGCATGGTATGAATTGTTAACTAGTTTTCTACTGTAAAACAATTTCAAGAAAAGAATGGTAGATCCTTGTTTTTTATCAGGAAAAATCATAATGATATTTTGATTGTGAATTTTTATATTTATGAAATTATTTTTTTATCATTATGTGAAAATAAGATTAATAAATTTTCACAATTAATGACTTCTGAATTCGATATGAGTATTATAACAACCCTTCTCTTTATTTCAAACTTAAACATGATTTATTACATGATCATGCATTTAAGATAACTTTGAGGATCGAGAGTTCTTTTTTCTTGGGAAATTAGGAACATTACATGAAAACTTAAGATATAAAATACAACATATTTATTGAAAACTTCTTTTACATGACCACAACCTTCCTTTATACTTAGCACTACATAGGATAACCTGACGACATACATATAAAAGGGTGAGATATATAGCCCAGTATAAGATTAAACATGGAATAACATAAAGAATATAATAAATAATGGTAAATAGGCATATTAATGGACCATAAGAGAAACATGAACAGAAAGGTATGATATATCATGATTATCATAACATGGAAATGTGACAACAACATTTAACATGATATTATCATGATCCATGTCTCCTTGCACATGGTACATGAGTAAACCCTCATTGAATATAAATTAGCATCATTAAACACTCATTTGACAAGACTTATCATGATACTATTATTTACCCAATGTATTGGAGGGAAATTAGGGCACACCCTTCTTTATTATTTCATTTCATGCATAAGTTTTCCACATCGATCATACATTAGGGATTCATTAAACATCATAATTTATTCCAAAAATATGATATGTGGAATAAATAAAAGTAAGTCCTCAATAAAAAATTAAATTTTCATAATGGAGAATACCATAGATTGATAAATCGGTATGTTATTCATTTAAATGATGATTTTGGCATGGGAAATTTTGGTGTAACTTTAATGGCATAACAACGTCAAATAGAAATTGAAACATGGGTTGATGAATGAAAAAAGTGGAATATAACCATTTTTAAATTAAATTGATAATAATAGGGCTATGGAACATAACATCCTTACATATGTAATAGAATTTAGATGCATAATATAAAATAATTGCTTGAATGTAAATGAGGAGAGAGAATTCCCTTACGGAATTGTGTCATGGTAATGGGTGTATATGGGAGGCATTAATGAGAGATAAATGTGTCTCTCATCATTCAAAAATAATGATATTATTATATCATATGTGTTAAATCATACCATAACATTTTTAATTGAAAATAAAAGTCCATATCAATATAAGAAAACTTGGACATAAGTAAAGAAGGAAGGAAAGTGAGGATCCCTTACTTGATTGTGTGTAACTTCAAGAGCCTGGAGATGGGCTTCTTAAGAGCTTGAGGTGCATTAAGAGGAATATAGAGATATAAGGTTAGATTATTTACATGATAAAAGGGTTTTGAGTGAAGCTAAGTGGGAGTATGGGTGGGTTTATATAGGAAAAGAGAGGGCAATTCTTTAATATCTCACAAACGTAGGTTTTGGAATCTATATAATTAAATATTCAAAACCACAAACAAAACCATGATTTTTCCCATGTTTTTTGGAAAAGGGGAGAGTAAATTTTATTTTATAATGCCTATGGCTGAACTTATTAAAATATTAGGCTTACTTATGTGGAGGTGAGTTACACTCTCAAGGAAATCTTTTTAAAATGTTAACATATTTTATAAATATTGGATGGTCCACTAAGGCATCATAAAATTAAAAAAAAATATAAAATCAAATTATTTTAATGTTAAAAAAATATTGGTATAATATCCTTTTAATATTATTTTATTACATCAATATTGTGTCATTGTGACGTCATAAAACACATTATATATTTATTCAGTATTTAATTTTTACCCAAAAATTAGACCATCTCAGAAAATTATAAAAAAATTTACCATTAGATAATTTCAACATCTAGATTCCAAAAATAATTTTAATTTATATAAATAATTTTATAAATATTTTAATTTTATCTTTGAAAATTAAAACTAACATCGGTTGACAATTCATGGGTTTTGATAAAAACAGTTTTCAAACCTTAATAAAATTTACAATTGTATTCATAAAATTTATATGATAATTTATATATAATAAAAATTAAATTTTAAATAATATTTTATTAAAATAATATTTAATTAATAAATCCATTAATTCATCAAAATATATTTCTTAATTGAATTTAAATACTATGTAAAAATACTATTTGGGATTTAAAACCCATTTAAAGAGTGAAAATAATAAAATGAATTTATACTAATTATTATATACAAAAATAATTAAAATAATCATAATTCTAGGGTCTTGTTACATAACCACTTATAACATCTATATTAGACCTAAGGGAATGATTTTCTATGGTGAAAGACTCTTGGGGCGGCTCTGATAATATTGCTTTGGTGATAATATTTATTAACTTCCACATCCCCCATGAAATATTTTGTCCAAGATCAACATGTTGAAGCTCATCTTGGGATTAGTCAAGAGCGAATCCCAGTAATGGTACCTCATTTCCAAGCTTCAACAAATGGGATTTGTGTGGACCAATTCTACTAGATGAGGTCATCGCTTCCTTTTTCTAAGTAATTAGATTTCTTAAAGCCCTATTTTTATAATAATCACGTGATCACTATTAAACGACTATATTAGCAATGGTAACAATTTTTAACAGTATTTTAAATTCCAAAACCATAAAACCAACGAAGTGAATATGTTTTATATAACCATTTTACATAATAATCCATTTAATTAGATCAAGAAGATTTTTCATTAATAAAATTTTGGGTCGTTACAATATTTCCCCCTTAAGAAATTTCTCCCTCAAAATTTTCTTCTCCCATTCTAAAAAAGATGAGGGTAAATCTGCTTCATCACTTCCCCCGATTCCTACATTGCTTCTTTAAACTTGTGGTTTTTCTGCAACACCTTGTCAAGGGGAATTGTCTTATTTCATAGAATGTTTTACCTATGATCTAAGATCTTCACTGGATTTTCATCATAGGATATTTCATTCTCTAATGGTACCACCTCTGAATTGAGTACATGTGATGGATCAGGTATATACTTCCTCAAGTGTGATACATGGAACACATCATGTACTTGAGATAGATTTGGTTGGAGTTCTAGTCAATAGACCACTACTACAATGAAATATAGGATTTCAAAAGAGCTAATATACCTTGGACTAAGCTTTACCTTCTTCCCAAATCTCATAACTATTTTCCATGATAATATGCAGAATAATACGATATATCCAACATCAAAGTCTAGGTCTCATTGATAATTTTAAGCATATCTCTTTTGTCGACTCTGCATAACATTAATGTGATATTGGATCGTCTTAACCTTATCCACCATTTCATAGACCATTTCTAGACCTAGGAGTTTCCACTCCCCAAATTCATCCCAACATGCTTGCATTTTCTATCTCTTCCCATAAAGGGCATCATAAGGTGGAATTTGGATGATTGAGTGGAAACTATTATTGTAAGAGAACTCAACCAAAGGAAGATGTTGTTCCCATACTCATTTGAAGTCTATTGAGAGTGCTCTAAAAATTTCATAAAGTTTTTGGATAGTCCACTCATACTGGCACTTTGTTTGAGGATGACAAGACGTAGTAAAGTTCAGCTCTATATTCAGAGCATGTTGGAGACTCTTCCAATACATAGAGGTGAATCTTAGATCTCGATTAGATACAATAAATTGTGGAACTCCATGCATAAATACCACTTATCTGATGTATATTTGTTAAAGTTCACCCAATGAGAAATCATCTCAAATTGTAATGAAGTGTGCATCCCTTTTAAGATGATCCACAACAACCCAGATATCATTGTTTTCTTTGTATTCATTCAGAAGTCTGGTGACAAATTCCATGGCGATGTTCTCCCATTTTCATTTTGGTATGGGTAATGGTTGCATCATCCCCTTAGACTTCTTCCTTTCATCCTTTACTTGAAAACACACCAGGCACTTTGATATATACTCAATGATCTCTTTATTCATGTTATCCCACCAATAATGCTCTCAGAGATCTCTATACATATTTGTGTTTCCTGGGTGGATGGAGAAATTTGAACTGTGTGCATCATCTAAAAGCTAATTTTTTAACTCCTGATTTAACAGAACACATGGTATTGACCCAAATCTCACAATTCCTTCTTCATTAACATTTAACTCTAAGGAATTCCCTTATCTAATAGTTTCCACTTCATCTGAATTCCCACATCATACTTTTGATCATTCATTAACATTTCCAAAAGAGATAGTTGGGGGATATTTTTTGAAAGGATTGATGATATTTCCTTATTTATGATTCCAATGTCCATCTTCATAAAATATAAAAATATTGAATCCCTTTCAATTCTCAACAATGATTGAATGACTCAGTCTATTTTACTTAGAGAATCTAGAACTTTATTTTTTCCCAGATGGAAATGAATTAAGAATTCATTGTCTTTAATCATCTATAACAATCTTCATGGGTGCATATTCAACTCTTTCTATGCAAATATATACATTATGCTTTTATGATCGGTATATATTTTACACTTCTCTCCAAATAGGTAATTTCCCCAAATTTTTAAAGTGAAGATTAATACGGCCAACTCCAGATCAAGTGTTGGATGGTTTTTCTCATGAACATTCAATTTCCCAGAAGCATAGGAAATGAATTTATAATTTTGCATCAAAACACAGCACAATCCCTTCTTTTAATCCTAATTGAATACCAAAAAAAGTTCTCCACTTGTGATTAGAGTGATAATGGGAACACTTACATGCCTCATTTTCAAATCTTTTAGGTTCTGTTCACATTCATCACTCCAAAAAAACTTGACTCCCTTATGAGTTAATATCCAGCTAACCCAAAGAAGTAGCGGATATCCATCACAGATGTTGGAATTGGCCATACCTCAATTGAATTTCACTTGGAGAGATCGACATATATCCCATTTCTTGTGATGATATGACCCCAGAATGAGACTTCCTTCAAAAATAACTCACCACTATTTTACTTTTAATAGAGCCTATCCTTTCAAAACGTCTCTAGAACAATTCCCAGATGGTCCTCATGCTCCTCCTTGGTTTTGGAGTATATTATAATATAATCTATAAATACTACCACAAGTTCATCTTGGTAATCTCTAAATAATCTATTCATAAAGTCCATGAAAACTACTCAAGAATTAGTGAGTCTAAAAGGCATTACTATGAATTCATACTGCTCATACCTTGTATGAAAAGTAGTTTTGGGGGATATCCTTCTCCTTCACCCTTATTTGGTAATATTCCAACCAAAAATCTACTTTAGAGAAGTATTGTGATCCATATAGCTGATTGAACAAGTAATCATTTCATGGTAGAGAATACTTGTTCCTTATCATGATTTTTTTCAGCTCATGGTAATCAAATAAAATTCGCATTGACCCATCCTTCTTCGTGATGAAGAGCACTTGTTCACCCCATGGTGAATCACTTGGGAATATAAACCCTTTACCATGATTCCCTTATATATGTTTATTTATCTCTTCAAGCTCCACAAAAACCATTCTACATGTATTCTTAGATATTAGAAACTCCCCAGGTATAATATCAATTAAGAATTCAACATCTCTTTTTGGAGGAAGAATAAGAAATTTCTTAGGAAACTCTTCATCGAATTCCCTCACAATAGGAATGTATTTAAGGATGAATGCTTCCTTAGAATTAATCATTTGAGAAAAAAACTTGTTCTTATATAGAAATAATATCAACTCTTGAGATGATGGTGCTAAATAATTTTCATTATCATCTTTTTAATTTTATAGAATTAGGGCTCGATTCACCATATGGAGATTGGTTTCCCTCTCTTTGCAATTTATGTTGCATCTATATAGGGAAATCCAATCCATTCAATGTATTGCATCAAATTCCACCGGAGGTGGTATGACGTGGTTCTTCGAGAACTTGAATCTAAAAATTGTAATAGGGGAGGAGTGATATTCATGGGATGCAATAATTTCTCCATTTTCCATTCTCACTGACATCTCCGCTTCCATGATTTTTGGTGATGTTAGGATTTTTCTACTAATCTTTCAAGATATAAATGAATTAATAGAACCATGATCAAAATGTATGTTCACTATTATTGAATGCATAACTAGTGTACCTGTCACCACTTCATTTTTGGGGTTCGTTTTGATGGTAGTGATGGAAAAAGATCTCCCTTGCAGCTATAGAGGTTGTTGGTTGCCTTCAGAAACACTTGGAATATGGAATAGGTTTTCAAAGTACATTGGTTCTTTTTAGTTGAAGCAATGAACAATGTGTTGATGGTCAAATGGAGTGTTCCTCTCCTCTATCGCAACAGTTGGTTTTTCTGTTCGGCAATTAATGGTCAGGTTCCCTTCTCTTCCACACCTAAATAATTTCATCATCCCCTTCAAGAAATTTTTAGGCTGTTTCTTTTCTATACCATTGGAAAGTGGGGGGGGGGGTTATTATTTCTTATCACTATTGGATTTATCCATTTAACCACCAGAATTAAGGTCCAGTTTCCTCTTCTTATCCACATTATATCCCTGAGATTGGACAATCTCAATTTCTACTTTGAGGGCACATCGAACAATTTCCTCATAGCTATCAAAATCAACGATCCCAGTTACTTTTTGTATTCTAGGTTTCCACCCACAAAATAAGAGGTCAACCTTATATTCAGGAGTAACGACAAAGCCAGAGGCATATTGAGAAATATTTGAGAAGTTTTCCTCATACGCTCTAATGGATTCACCGTCTTTTTTCTTGAGGTCAAGGAAGTCCCTTTCCATCTTATGTCAGAGGGTGTGAATAAAATATTTATTGATTTTTTTTTCTAGAAATCCTTCCATTCCAATGCCTCGATCTCTTCCTCATGATTCATATTTTTTTATCAATGTAAAATATTGATCAACTTCACCCTCCCATATGATACACATCCAGAAGAACCTTCTCTTTTTTGGAACATTTAAGGATATAGAATATCCTCTCAATATAGTTGATCCATTGTTCAGAGATTTAGGGATCAGATGATCCATTTAATGTAAGAAGCATTTTTCTCACTAAACTCTTGATTGTGGCTTGTTCATTCTTAAAGGGGGTTGATCATTCCTCTCAACCCATGTTTCTATTCAAAAATTGAGTTAACTGAGAGAGTATAATTAAAAATTTTGTGATTCCCACTCCTATCATATTGGGCATCTCATTAGAATAGTCATCACATTGATCTTTGAATCAGTTGTTAGCCCAAGTCCTCATATTACAGTCCTTTAGATGAATAAAAGAAAAGATAGCGGTAACACATAAAGGGGATTCCAAGGAAAAAAAGGATAACCTATAAATTACATTTATTTCCTTAACTTATGAATTTATAGGATTTAATCTATGTTATCCATGATCTACTTTCCAACATATATCTTTGGGGAATTTTTTTATTCCCATAATAATGCTTCATAATAATCTTATGAATTTACCAAAGCATATCCCCTGGGAGTGTTGAACCAAGAGTGAAACATTCCATGTTTTCTTGCACTAGTTACTATTTTATTTTAGCTCAAATCAATGTTTTTGGGTTTTACACCTAGATACATCTATGCCAGATCCACCTCAACTTTTTCGTATCCAGACAGGGATATTTTTTTTAATAATCCACTCACTCTATACTCACCAAAAATTAGGAATTTTTTTTATACTTAGTCTCATCTATAAGTCTTTCACTATGGTTTTCTAATCCTAATCCCAAAATAACTAAACCTATCCTCTCATACCAACAATAACAAACATACTCTTTATTACACACATAAACCAGATTTATTACATTAATATTCACTTAAGACAACACTAAGGATTGAAAGGTCTACTGTCTTTGGAAATTATGAACATTACAAGTCTCCTTATGAAATAAAATACAATATATTTAATGATAAATTCTTTTACATGACCACAACATTCTTTCTTACTTAGAATTGCATGGGATAACCTGAGGACAAAGATAAGAAAGGGGTTAGCTATAAATCCCACTAAGAGAGTAAAAAAGGTTTAACATGAAAAATACAATACACGTTAGGAAATAGGAATATCAATGGATAATAATAGAAACATGAACATAAAGGCATGTTATGACATGATTATCATAACATGGAAATGTGGTAACAACATTTAACATGATATT
This sequence comes from Viscum album, assembly GCA_963277665.1. Taxonomy (NCBI): domain Eukaryota; kingdom Viridiplantae; phylum Streptophyta; class Magnoliopsida; order Santalales; family Viscaceae; genus Viscum; species Viscum album. The sequence goes on along the minus strand of OY728126.1, from coordinate 725,620,401 downwards.
TGAATGAGACAAGGCTCATTGCACATAGGGCTTGAGTAAACCCTCATTGTACATGAATTAGCATGAGTAAACCCTCATTGCAGATGGATTATTAGGATTCAACACTCATTTCACACGACATATCATGATTATATTCTTTACCCAACAAATTTGAGAACTATTAGGGTGCATCCTTCATAATCATTTTGTTTCATGCATAAGTGTAACACACTGATCATACAACACAGATTCATTAAACATCATAATTTATTCCATGAATAAGAGATATGAAGTACATAAATGTACATCCTAAATCAGAAATTACATGTTTATATAGTTGAAAACCATTGATAGATAAATGAGAATTATATTCACTTACACAATGATTTTGTCTTGGGAAAATGTGGTGTAACTTCAGCGACATAACAATGTCAAATAGAAATCCTAAAATGGGTTGATGAGAGAGAAAGGGGTATACCAAAATTGATAAATTAAATTTACATTAAGGGGTTCATGGAACATAATATCTCATCATATTTAAGTGAATTTAGATGTATAATATAAAATAATTTTTTGAATGTAAAAGAAGAGTGAGAAATCTCTTACTGATTTTTTGCATGGTAACAAGTGTACATTGGAGGAATTAATGAGAGATAAAGGGGTATCTCACCATTAAAACATAATTAGGGTAGTATAGGAGAGGTGAGAAATCATACCCAAAAAATGGTAATTGAATATAAAAGCTCATAACAATATAAGGAAACATTGACATAAATAAGGAATGAAGGAAAGTGAGGATCCCTTACTTGAGTGTGTGTGACTTCAAGAGATTGAAGAGGGGATTCATGAGAGATTAGGGAACCTTGGGAGAATTCTAGAGAGAGGAGGAAATATTATGGACGTGCTCCAAGGGTTTTCAGTGAAGAGAAGTGGGAGCTTGGGTGGTTTTATATAAGAAAAGAGTGAGGAATTCTTTAATATTTCACAAACATAGGTTTTGGAATCTATATAATTAAATATTAAAAACCAAAATCCAACCCATAGTTTTTTCAATTTTCTTTTCCAAAGGGGAGTGGAAAATATTTTTTTATGGAAAATGGCATAAATTATTAAAATATTAAGCTTGTTTATGTGGAGGTGAGTCACACTCTCAAGGAAATCATTTTAAAATGTTAAAATACATTATAAGTTTTGGAGTGTCCACTAAGGCGTCATAAAATTAATTAAACAAAAATATAATGAATTTAATCTAAAGGTAAAACATATATTTTCTAGAAAAACATTTTATAGTATTTCATTACATCACAATTGGGTCACTATGATGTCATAAAACACATTATATATTTATTCAGTAATTAAATTTTATCCAAAAAATTGACCGTCTAAGAAAATTATGAAAAAATCACCATTGGATAATTTCAATGATATGATTCCAAGAATAGTATTAGTTTTCTAAAAATAATTTTCTAAATATGTGAATTTTTACTTTTAAAATAAAAACTGACATTTATTGACAATTCTTGGGTTTTGACAAAAACAGTTTTCAAACCTTAATAAAAAATTTAATTTTATTCATAAAAATTATATGATCATAGATATTTAATTAAGAGTTATTTAGTAATGATATTTTATTAAAACATTATTTAATTAAAAAAATCCATTAATTCATCAAAATATATTTCTTAATTGAATTTAAATTTTAACTAAAAATACTATTTGTGCTTTAAAACCCCTTTACAAAGTAACAATAATAATATTAATGCATATTATTTATTCTGTACCAAAATAATGCACCTAATCATAATTATAAGGTATTTTTATATAACCCATTATAACACCTATATAATACCTAAGGGTAAGGTGTGTGATGGATATAGAATTTTGGTCCCTCAGATAACATTTCTCAGGTGGGAATCTCTACTAACTTCCACTTCTCTTGTAGGAAATTCCATTCAAGATTAACGTGTTGAAGTTCGAATTGGGATTGGTCAAGAGAGAAGACCAGTGATGATTAATCCTTTTCAAGCTCTTAAAAATGGGATTTGTATAGAAAAATTCTATTGGATGAGTTTATCACTTCCTTTGAGTAAAATGGATTTGATAAAACCCTATATTTATACTAATCATGTGAACACTATTCAATGACTATATAAGCAATAGAAATAATTCTTAACGGTACATTAAAATCCAAAATCATAAAACCAAGTATGTGAATTTGTTTTATAAAATGATTTTAAATAATAAGACCTTTAATTATATCAAGAGGAATTTTCATTAATAAAACTTTGGGTCATTACAAGTATGATGGGGGAAATGAACATAATTTTAGTCTTCAAATATTTTAATGCAATTATGGTGTTTTTTAAATAAATATCTTTATGATAAATATATTATTAATATAATTTATTTAAATTCTTCTAAATATGAAAATTTTCCCATGAGTGCTATTTTAAAATTATATTTAGATAAATATGGATAATCTGATGATGTTAAAAACTTATAGAGATGTGATTGTGTTTTTTATGCTTAACTGCTTCCATTCATGATTTAATTTTTCCAGTTATAAAATGTGCTAGATTTCAAAGTGACCATAAGAAAAGTCATATTAAATATGTTAAGAGGGTTATTTGATATGTTAAAGGATCTTTTTATATTGGATTAATTTATCCCACTAGAAATAATTTTTATTTGAATAGCTATTTTGATTCTGATTTTAGTGGGTAATATTGATAGAAATATAATTTCTTGTACATTTCATTTACTTTTTAAATCTTTAGTTTATAAAATTTTATAGAAAAAAATAATTAAAAAATGAATATGAATATATATATTCTATATATTTTTATGCTCAATCATTATGGATAAAGAAACCATTTTTTAATTTGGGTTCTTATTTTGATATGATTCATAAAATATATTGTAATAATTTTTCTACATCAATTTCCAAAAATCTCTTACAACACTATAGGACTAATAACATTAACATTAAATTTCTTTTTCTTATGGTTCATGATCTAAAAGGAAATATAGGTCATTAATTTTTTTATAGGAAATCAACTTTCTGAAATTTTTATTAAGCCCATAAACATTAAAATGTTTGAGAAATTTATTTTTGAACATGGTATGATAAAAATTAAGTTATTTTATAATGAATTTTTTGGTAGTGTAGAGTTTTATTATGATGAAATTTTCAGATTCACATGTAATCGAGATTAATTTTAAATGTTTTATATTTACATTATCCTTTATTATTGATTAAACATTAATTTTCATTAAGGTTATTTACATTTCAATTTTTTCTCACTCTATACAACTCATTCTATTTATAATGGAATAATTTAGAGTGAATCCTTGATCTATGTTTTGAAATATACATTCATATAAATTTTCTTATTGAATATAGTCTTAAAAAGAGTTATCCATGTTTAATCTACATTTCTGTTAAAGGATATTTTTCGTTAATGGAAGTAAAAATGTGTTAAATTATTAAAGAGATATATTATTTAAAAATTATATATTAAATTAAAACATTGTTTTTTAAAATCTCAAAATGGTTTAGTTTTTTAAAATTATGATTTTTTTAATTGTAAAAAAGTGGGAGAGTTTTTATGTGTGTCCATGGATCACATTTATTTCATTATGTTTTAATAATTTAAGAATACCATAATATGATTAATTATAATATTTATATCATTATTAAGTGTTATATTTAGTTTGATATCTCATGAATTGATTAAATAATGCACAACTTTTGTAATATTTTATTATCCTTTACTCAAAATATTTTGAGATTTCTAGTATTAATTGTTTGTAAGATGTTCTAGAATTTTCATGTTGAGTTCCTAGCATAATTATTTCATTTGGGCCATTGATTATCATTTATAAATATTTATATAATGTTATGTAAAGGTAACCTCATGTTTAATTGTTTTATGTACGGGTGGAATTATTTTTCTAGTCTTCTATAAAAGAAATACTATGTTTTCAAGGGTTATGTAGGGATAAATATCAATTTATAAAGTTTAATAATGGTAACCATAACTTTATTGAAGTTCTATAAAGATATACATAACTTCCTATGAGTTCTGAAAATTTAACCATAACTTTTTTATGTGTTTAAATTTAATAATTGATTTATATATTTGTATAAACATAACCATGGAATTCTAATTCTTGTGTAATGATAAACTTTGAACATTAATAGTAATATAATGGTAACCCATGAGAACTAATAATTTTGTAAAGGTACTTATATATTTTTGTAATGGTACATATATAGTTGTGGAAGGGTACATTCATTTCAAGTAAACGTGAAATCGGTTGAAAATTTTTCATATAATGGTATATCTTTATTCTATTAAAGGTAACATGAAAATTTCATAAGGGTACCGGTGTGCTTTCATTACTTGCATAATGGTACCAATGTTTTAACAATAATCACATAAGGATTATCTAAGTCTCATGTAAGGGCAACCTATGTTTCGTTTAAAGGTAGTTGGGGTCTCTACGGGTAATAAGTCACCTAAGGATAAGAGTTAGTTATTCCTTTGAAGCATGTATGTTTCATATAATGGTTGAGAGAATTCTCCTGCATGATAAATTTAGCTACATGGATAGTTTCCTTATGTAAAAATCTCTTTTATGAATATTTTTCAAATATAAATATGTCTTCTATGTGAATAAATTTTCTATGTGAATATATTTTCTATGTAGTAAAAAATGTATATGTGAATATCATTTAAAAATTCACTTATGTGGTTCTATGAATTTTTATTAGATATTCTAAAATATTTATTTATTCACTTTTTCATTTTCCATCATATTTCAACTAAATACATGTTCATTATTAATAATATAACTATTTTATTTCTTCAAATATTACACATTAATTATTGATAATCCATATAAACAGTTTTTAAATTGTTTAATTATTAATTAAATGGTTTTTACATGGGATTAAACCCGTATGGATATTCACACAGAATCTCAGGAACTTGATATATTTAAATTTCGGTCGATTAAAATATGGAGGGTTGGTATAAAATAATCTCTCTGAGTTTTCCTAGGATATTAATTCCTTTTATTCACTACTATGTTAAATTTTATAACAAGTTCTACTATAGTTTTAATTTATTTTACAGGATATTGAGGACAAATCACATGTATATTATCTTTCTTTTATGACATGTTTACTCGTGGAATATTATCTAAGTAATAACCATGGACAACTAACAAGTAGTTTTTTATGTTTCAAGCATAACTCTTTCTTTAGGAAAAATCTTGTTACAATAGTATTCACATTTCAAAGATTTCATGGATAATGAATATCTATATATAGAGAGTAGAAAGAACTAGAGTAGTAAGAGTAGTGATCCTGGGGACATTCCTTAAACTGTACATGTGCTACATACTTTGGTGATCAAATACATCCCTCAACTAAAATTCACATGTCTATTCCTTTAATTTTGGGTGGTTCATTTATACATCGACACCCATACACTGAAGTGTTAATATAGTTTTTTGTTTTCAATTATTTAAATTATTTTCTATGTTTACATTTTTAATACTCTATACTACCCATTAAAATGTATAATAGGGGTTGTGTCTTAAAAAAATTAGCTATTGGGTTGTGCCTTTAGGTGGAAAAAATGTATAACTATTGGAGTTGTTGCTCTAGATATAAAAATGTTGATTAGTTTTATATTTAATCACGTAGGGTAAAAATTCTTTTTAATTGGATTGTGACAATATTTGTTAAAAATTTTGTATAGGATTCAAATATAGTGGGTTTCATCTCTCTCAGTTTGTGATAGGGGTGAAAAGTAGAGTAGGGTCATTTATATTCAAAACAATATAAAAATATTGTGTCCCTATCTTTTCTTATTTAACATTAGTAACTATAAAAACATTATTATATCTATTACATTTATTTAAAAAATTCAAACTCAACCCCTCTTGGATATTATAATATATGTCCCTTTGGGACTAACAATAGGACCAAGAGCTCATCAAACCACATATAACATTCTATAAGAGGTCATATCCAAAAAATCATATGAGCTAACAATTATGTCTTAAACACTATTTTAATGACCAATTTTAAGCTCACTATAGAACTGCAGTTATCTCACCCCATATATTTTATATATCTTTATGCATCAATTTACTCTAGTCATTCACACCGTACTATACACCAGAGTAGCCCCAAATCAGAGAAATATATGTTATAGGAGAAATGGAAAAAAACATTTATATATTTCATAAATGGAACATGGTGAATTATACTTTTTAAACATCATCTAACATCAGATGACCATATATTCAAGTTCAACCATTTATCCCTTTGATATTCCATGACCTAACTCCATGAAGCCAGGAAACTAAGGATTTGTGGACTTGATACCAATACACTATAATCTATCAAGTTCTTAAACTGATATGGGTTTCAAGGGACTGAACACTTATATCCCAAAATAACCTATCTAAACCTATGAAGGTTTTATATAAAAGAACCATTCAATTCCATTGATTATATTTACCTTATAGTAATTCTCACATAACATTTAAAACTCAATCTCATAATCTCAAAGATTTCAAAAAATTCACCCATCAACATGTCCCACCTATCATTAAAGGGTTATTTTGAAAAAAAGAAAGAGAATATTTATTAAATTAATCAAATTATATGTCTCACCAATCCAAAAAACACATTGGTTAAAAAATATATCAATTTATTATCCTATGGTTTGTGATTATCCATTAAACAAACATCACAATGGTTCTCAACAATCCATGTAACCTAAATAATTCACACCAAAGAAAAAATACACCCTAATGTTACCCCAACATACAATTTTACTCATTCCATGTCTTGTCATATCACATTATTCCTTATCCAATCCTTCTAAATGAATAGCTAACCAGACATTATGAACATGTTAATCTCAACAATTATGTATTCATTTTCATAATCAGCTAGTTGACCATATCTCTTATTCAATTGAGAAATATCAAAACACCATAATTATACAAGTTTTACAATTCAATGTATCTAATCCATACCCACTCATATACAATATACTTGATACAAAATTTATTTCTTCAACATAAAACATAAATAATCTACACATGTTTCTCATATCTGATGTCACTCACAAGTCCAGGATAAACCCTCACATGGGTTGTCGACTTATATCATAATTCATCTCAAGGAGTAACCAAAAAATTAAATACTAATAATACATATAAACGAACACTCTAATAACCTAATTCATATCTCAATGTAACAAGGCTCTCTCACCTAACCTATAACTGTACCCCACAAAGGTTATAACTCACTGACTAACATCTAAACTCCCATCTTAGATACCACTAATAAACTCACAAGTCAGAAAACCCAATATTTGGTTATTATATTCATACATTAGTAATATCATACTCAAGAAAATTACAAACTTTTTTTGTTAATCCTTTATAGGAATCCATATTATAGACTTTCCTTTTAAAATCATGATCACATCAGCATGAAATATTCTGACATTGAACTATAATAATCCATATCAAGGGGAATAATACATGTATGGTTTGGTTACATATAATTATACTAAAATGTAATATGTGTAACAAAAAAAAAGCTATTATTTAAAATTTAAATAACCCAAATCTATTTATTTTTTTAGAATAACTATCACAATAATAAGAAAGAAAGTACAAGTCCTGTGAACTTTCTTACCTAGAATAATGTATGAATTCATGAATCTTTCCATTTTTTGTCCAAGTGAAAAAAATGACATCAATAGATCTAATATATGAATTTTAATAATAATAAACTCAATTATAACATAAAAAACTAAAAATATAAAATAAAAACACCACGAAAACATGGATATCACCTCATACAGAGGTTGTATGAACACCAAACATAGCATCCATACTATATTCTGAATACACTTATCTATGGTTTATCATATATTAAATAATAAGATAATAGATATAAGGATTTGATACCAAATTTTAATTCCCCAACCAACTCACTATATGGTAAATTTATTAGGGTGACATGTAGCATAAGGCATGTCTCTCCATATTTCATAGAATTCTGACAAGCAGTGAGGGTCTTTTGTGGTACTGTGGAGAGAATATACCCACATATAAAAGTAGAAAAAATTGTAGAAAAAAAAGAGTACATCCCCATATCCATTAAAATAGAAGAAACTATATATCTAAACATTATACTAGAATAAAACACACCACATGCTATAATAGAGTGAACTATCCAAAATGAAACACAAATTAGGAATAATACTATAATATATCCTATTGGAATATCATATACAACCCAAAAATAATAATAAATAGAAGATAATCACAACTTGGTATTGAGTCCCCCTTTGGTCTCAACTTCTAACTTTATCTATGTAACATTTTCCAAAAATCTAACATTGGGAATGTACCTTACATGTACCTAAACTCAGGAGGTCTTCTCAGGGAACAATATTTTAGAGCTTCCAGAGTAGATTTTGAATAATAATTAGTAGAGCACCACTAATAGTTTCCTTTACATAACCAATAAATTTAGATCAAGTAAATTGTGATTTTTCTCAGATGTAATACATAAACAACTATATATAAAATACCTATTATGACCATTGTTACCATCTAAGTATCCCGGGTGTGTCCATGACTTATTATGTTAGTGTTAGGGTGTCTCTAACCATGTCATATAAACAAACCAAGGGAGTTATATACACCTTCCAATAACATCACTATGTGTGTGGGTTTCATATATAGGGGGTATAATTATTTCCCCTAGAACCATCTAATATGTCACACATAAAGGGGGGAATAGAACCCCTACATGGTTTTGTCCCATATATCCACATAAAAGGGGGAACTTTTTCCCTCTCTATTTATATCTCATAACATTAAATAATGGTTGAAAGTTACTAAACCCTAGAACTATCTCATAATATCATACTCATGGGGATATAATGCCACTCACTAGTTCTATATCATAATATCAACACACATTTGGGAATTAAGACCATCCTTTATTCTATCACATATATCTAGACAAACAGAGAATAAAACCCCTCCCCAGTTCAATATCATAATATCAACACCCAGGGGGAATAACACCTATTACTAAATTCCACACACTCACACACAAACCTATATATGAAAAGGTTCAGATAAACTTGGTAACCCACTTCAGTATGAAATGTTAAGGATTCTTGGTAGGCTTCTCAAGAACAAATCAAATTTTTACCAATAAATACATGGTAGGGTATATCTTTTATACAACTTATGTGAATCTAATAAAGTGTTAACATATGACTAAAGAACCAACTATATTCTCTAATGTCACATCATATCCCAAAAACCCCTTAATGGATTATTATTTCATCTTCAACTATAGGTTCAAGGATTATTTCTCAAAGGTCATAACATTTATCAATGTAACCACAATCACATCTTAGTATGATAATACACATAGGTATTAAAGTTTAAGAAGAATATATAAGGGATGGATTGTGAGCTATCTCAATTATATAGTTAATCTTGGTTAGTACTCTCATAGATGACCTATACATTAATTATATCCTATATAAACACACTTATATAGAAACATATTAGTGGGGACATACTCACCCACACTCTCATAATCTTGGAAAAAAATTATATGGTATCTTTAGGTACTATTTTTCCAACTTCTAGTCTAACCATTTCCAATCCAACACATGCTATATACCTGAGTAAACTATGGGAACATATAATAAGGTACAATAGGTTTCATTATTTAATTTATTCACTATAAGGTCCATATATTTCAAAAAAAAATTATGATCAAGCCCATGAGCATCGGTGATCTGGGAATTGAGTTTAGTTTTGAGTGTCACAACACGATTGAGGAAACATCTATTCAAATAATAGTAATTAATAAAAAAAATTTATTATTCAAGTTCAATCAAACATAGGTGGTGATATAAAATATAACATGATACCAAAAATAATACATAAACATGGGAAAATGTTTAGGGATAACCAAACTAGTTCATTTTTATCCGCTTTATGTGAATCTCAACTACCGTAGCCTAATATTTTCCATGACCGATCAGCCATAATCCTTTAAAATTTTTCCCAATCTAAATCAAGAATCAAAAAAATTTATTTATAAACCAATTATAAATAACATATAGATAAAATCCATACTAATTTCATAACTAATACTCTTGGACTAATCAATAATTAATCATTGTTCAATATCTCATAACTTATTCATTTAAATAAGCGGAGTGCATGACCCCTGACATCAACCAAAATCTATAACACATGAAATAAGATAATTTTAACCAAATTTTTTCCATAAATTGAATTATAATTTGAAGAAAACCAAAAATAATTTATGAAATCATCTGACCAAAAATAAATCTCATAAAATTTAGTGACTTTATCCTTTTCGAATCCTATTTATCCAACACATGAAAATACCTAAATATTAGGATGATTACACCATGTACTAGTATAATTATCACTCAAACCATATACAAGAGGTAAAAAAATAAATAGATAACAAGTAAAAGAAGATGGATATAAAATAAAGTATAAAATGATCTCTTAAATAATGTGGAAAATAACCTTTAATCACTATATATTAAGGTGGTCGATAGGTGTAGGTGAATATGGGAAGATGAGTTAGGTCTCCCCTCCTTTAGATATCATATAATTGTAGAATATCAATGGGATATTATATGTTAATGGATCCAGATACCATTATAACTTTTATTAATAGAAATTATATAATAGACCCATCTTGGTGTGACCAATATGCTTCATTGTGTTAGGTATCTACATTGGTCTCCCCTCATAGTGTGTCTCATCAGGTATCGGCTTGCTGCCCTGCCACTAGGTAGAACTAAAACTCTCATTGACCAGACCTTTGGGGTGCAAATCCTAGATCCATAGATAAAATAATCACATAGAGAATAAAAATTTAAATATTTAATGAGGAACCTAAAAGGAATACCCAAACCACTATAGTATGAGATTCCTCCTCAAGAAACTCTCATAGAACTACCAAACATGTGGTGGAATGATCGGGTCACCACACTCAATTTCGAAAAGCATGGATCAAAAATTAATTATTGAGTAGCTGTTATATATAACCATAATGTATCATAGTTAACATTATGTGTTGATAACATTACCAATTATGATAACAGTTATATATTTTAAAATAATCATTTATGTATCATGACATAGATCAAAAAAATTCTAAATTAGTAGTCAATAACCAAGAGGGCCCATTACATATTAACCCTCGCATATGGTTTTTTCAACAAAGAAACCCATATATATTGACTTTATTACTCCTAATTATGTGATAGGTAAACATTACATATCATAGATTCAAATTTTTATACTACTAAATAATAGCATGTAAGGTCTGGATAACCCATATGTATCATCAAGATTAACCTTTACATAAAAATCATTACATATCACTAGCTGACCCTTTCAATTAAAAGTTATACCCTTATGTATTATTGGGTAAACCTAAAGTTTTTCAGGGTCACATTAACATATTCTAATGTACCCTTATGTATCCACTCTATAACCAAACACTTAGTTCACACTTGAGAATCCCCCTCCCTATGATGCAATCCCTAGTCAATGGCATGACACACACTAGCTTTTAGAAATTAAATCTCATGAAAATGGTCCACAACATAAGCATATTCATGGTACTAGACTCTTTTATCCTTTAAAAAATTAATCAAGTTAAAAACATTTCATAATGCAACACCAGCTAGTTTTAGAATAACCTACCACATATCGAAAAAATTTCGATCCAGGACATACTGACCCTAATTTTATACTCATTTGAGCACAATATACAACTTTTAGGCCTTCAATAACATTTAAAAACAAATATGACAAACGTTCTAACTCTAAAAAATCTGATCTAAAATTTCCACTACTCTTGGACCAAAAATTAAATTTTATCCATATTTTTACATAACCATAACGGCATGCATCTTTAAAATTTGTGATGTGAATATTTATAAGGACATAAACATGGTATTTCAATATATATGTATATATATAAAAAAGTACAATTTTATAGAGAATAAAATTGAGATTTATGTGGATGATTGAAAAAGAAATTTTCATTGACAATTAAATGGTGTAAATGGTGGGGTTTCAAGGATATATAGATATAAAAATATAATGGAATGAGTGAAAGGATTTGTTTCTAGTTCTTTAGGATTTAATGTCTATATATAGTAAAAATATTAATTATAATATTCTCTTGTTTATTCCAAAACATTAAAATGTGAATTCTATATATGGATTTGAATTTATAAAAAATATAGATCTATATTCAAGTAAATATATTAAATAGAATATAGAATATTTATGGAATAAGTATAAAGGTGAAATTGTTTTTTTAATATTTTTATAAATTAAAATATACTAACGATGGGAAGCTATTACAAAAAATGGGTTTATATTTTTGGTCAACCATTTACAAAACTAAAAGATAATATAAAATATTGTAAATTTTGATGTGATAATATATATACCCACATATCTGGGTTGGAGATCCAATTCAATGGTATTTATATTTCATTGAATTACCAAAAATTAGAAGATAAATTTATTGAATTTCTTAAAAAAATTGGATATTTTTTGTTCTTAAAAACATTGTGAAGGATTTAGAGTCGGTGAGAAGAATGGAAGAACATTGATAATACCAATAACAATTTACAATATTTCTCTTTTGAATAATTCTTGTGAGTAAAAATAATGTTTCATATTCTTTGGTAACACTCCCATGAAATAGTGAGTGAATATGGAGAATTTGGTAGTCTCCCTTTGATCGATAGAGTATCTTTTCTATACATTATAAGTATATATAGTTAGTAGTGATATCTCATGGTATATTGAAACAACATCAATATATGATCCTTAAAGAATATCTTTGTGGTTAATAAAGTAAAATAGTCATAGTTCTACATTTATTTTCGATATATTTATATATTTTTTGAATTAGATTGAAAAGTTAAATGGGTTCTTACCAACACATAAACTAGATCCAATCCAAGATGAAAAAAACATAACACCCTAACTCAAGACCCCCCCCCTAATTGGGTGTTTTTAGACCTATGGTTGAAATAAGTTTTATTATAGAAACAATATTCAAGTTGGTGAACCTATAAATACTATTTTGTTGAATCATAGTGAATATTTTCAACATAGAATTAGTTCCTTTGTTAAATTTGTGTAATTAACTGATTTAGAAAAATAGAATGCATCCACACTTATAATAACTTGGAATCGATGTTTATCAAAATATAATTCATGGAATATTAGTTATTGATATTATAGAATAATCAATGAATGAATCCAATAAAACAATTAAATACCAATACAGAGGATTAAAATGGAAAAATAGCATTAAAAAGACATCTTTTTATATAAGTAATGAGTTTCAAAATAGAAAAAAAATTATGATAAATTTTACAACCTCAATAAAGTCAGTTTAAAAGTGATGGCGGCAAAGCCATGAGTTATACAAAGAAAATTCAATGATTTTATGATAAGTCCAAATGAAACCATTGATAGATTCATTTACCTTATCACTGTCAATTTGGGATATATAAATGGAATCAGTTAAGAAATAAATGTTTTTGAAATTATTAATAATATTAAAAGGTGACTATAATGATTTTATAAATATATTCTATTGGATATGGGCAACGAAAATCCTGAAAACATATCTCATGATGATCTTAATAATAGGCCTCTCACATATTAAATGAGTGTGAATCCAGAATGCACAAAAATTTAATCATTAATGGAGATCCCATTTAATGTTGTAAAAAACATAAATAAACATGATGAAAAAATGTGAACATATTAGTTATAAATTTTATTCGTTGTTTGAAAGAAGTTTTATGTGAAGAAAATAATGTTATAAAGGTAAGATAATATTTTCAAGCATTGAATTTGGTAATGTTGGTAATATATCATCAATATATCCATGGATAGAACATGAGGATTTTGAATATGATGTTCAGACAAAATAGCTGAGAAATGCTTCCAAAAAAATGAACAGAAAATCTATAAATTCATCTAAAAAAATCTGTAAAAAATCATGGAAAGAAAATATGTTTATAAATAAGGGTAATGTTTTGTAAATTGTGAAGCAGAAATTACCTTATAAAATTACGATGTAATGATTTATATATTTAAGAAAATATAATCTAAATTTAAAGATAATTTCACTAGAAATATTTTTCAATATGAAATATAAACATAATGTTTGTTTGATTAAAGGAAAAAAAGGAAATTTGATTGTTTGTTTAAAGAATCATAAGAAAATATCTACTAAATCAAAGATAAAATCAATTGGTTAAGGAAGGTAGTTGATGAAAATAGGATTTCAAAAAAACATTTGGGTGATTAATGGATTTCAAGGTAAATATCTAAAAACAAGAAAATGAGATTGATGACCTTAATTCACAAATCAAATAGAGAATTAAATGTTTTTAATCCCTTTATGAAAAGGTTTTTACCATTAAAATTAAGTTAAAGATGATGAAAAAGATGATAATGAAAATAATATGTTGAAGTTTTAATTTTTTCTAATAATAAATTGATAGATAAATTAATATCTGGTACAAAATTTACTATGAAAGTCATATGTAAACAATGGACCACATACATGTGAAAAGGTATATTCAATTATGGGGGGACAACGTCCAAAAAAGAATAATCTTCCCTAAATGATAAGGTAAAATAAAAAACTGGTTATAAATCTCAAATATTGAGGTATCTCTAAAAACTAATAAGTTATTGAGAAGTTATAAATATATAAATATATAACATGAACATATTTCCCCTGATGTATTGTCAATTGTTGGTAGATCTTGGTTGTAAAATGACATAATACAAATATGATTAAAGAAAATTGGGAGTGGAATATACTAAGAGTCATCAAAAGTGGATGACAACATATCAAACATCACATTAAAAGACTAATTTTTTGGGATATTATTATCATCACACAAATATTTCTAATAAATATTTGAATTTCATGGAGAAAAGGAATAAATAAAATTTCCTTGGAAATCAATTTTTAAATAGATGAATTTTAATTGAACATCATTACTTCATATAATCGTATTTACATATTTGAATAAGAATTCTATAAACCCATTTCTTATATTGACACAACTAAGGACAAACCAGCTTTTGTGTGTCATTCCAAACAAACACCTCTTGAAAAAAAATTATGAGAAATAAATCATAGAGAAACATTCTCTCTATGTAATGAAAAATAAAAACACATGGATTCATGATATTTTTTATTCATCTTACATGATAAGAAATATTACCTTATTGATGAATGTGAAATTAAGTAATTATTAAAAGGGTTTTTTTTGGTAATTACAGAACAATAAAAATAAAATAAAGTAGAAAGGAATGGATAAATGAAAATAAATTCATTAACGTATATAATCTCAATGTGAATGGTATACGATATAATATTTGTAGTGCGAGTCAAATTTCTGACCCCAGAACTTGAATTAAAATTCAATTAATGGATTTTTCTCTAAAGAAAAATCTAAAAGAACATAAATTAATAGTTGGAGAAAAAACCAATTTATATCAAGTGGATAGAAATTTAAAAATATGTCTCCATGTGATAACACATGAAAAAAGTTATTGACTCAAATGATTAGTCATGTATATAAAAAAAGAAAAGAAACCTTATTAATATTGAAAGTTATGGATTATATTCAAAATATATAATGTGATTGGGAGAACACTTAGAGTGAATATGTAAAGGAGTAATGATAATAAATATTTATAGGCTAAATAGGACAAGTTCATTAGATATATAGAACCTAATTCAAAATAATATGTATAGTCCCACAAATATTCTTGAAACACATATTAAGAGATTAATTCTTCTATTTATTTATGACTATAGCTGAATGGTTTTAAATATGTTCAAATATAAAACAAAAAATTTAATTTCTTATAATAATTGGTTTTGAAAAGACCTTATAAATAAAATAAAAGAAGAATCATTTTTATGATTAGTTTTGGAAAGGGATATAGTAGGAATTATGATTTGATTTAAAAATGAGTATATATTTTCACCACCAAATAAATTGAAACTATGATAGAATGATTTGAATTAATGAAAACAAGCTTCAAGCCTATATTCATTCTTTTTTTGGTTCATGGGAATAATGTATTTTTTTAAAGAATTATCCATTAATAATAGTTTTCAGTCATCTAATCAGATTTCTCCATTTAAGGAACTCCAAGGTAGACCTTGTCTATCTAATCTCTATTAAAGAATAATATGTGTAACATTTATAATTAGACCTAAAAATATTCAAAATATGACATAACATGAAAAATTAATTTATACAATTTTTTAGTACATAAAGCTTTTAAAATTCAAATGATAACCATGCATGATTTCTTTTTTAGTTTAATTTTTGTGGTCAATATTTTAATTTTCGTTCACTGGTATTAGGTCAAAAATGTATTGGTGAATAGGGTAATATTACACTAAGGTTTTTTAGCCTATATTAAATTTATATCCAAATCCAAGAAACTATTTATCAGCATAATTTATTCGGGTATTTTGTTCCATGCATAATAACATTCAAGTTTAATGTTTTAGTAAATAAGTACCTCAACCCATATATGTTATTTTATAAAATGATATCAAACTCGAGTCTGATGCATCATATGTGGAGTACCCATCTTCTAAATTAATTAGAGTGAGAATGTTTTACTAGAAAATTTAATTAAGCAGGTTCCAATTTAATTAAAGTATTCTAGTTGAAACATGAAAATTAGAAGTTTTTATAATAATTAAATGGTTGAGATTATTTATTTAATAATATATCTTAATCTTATAAACCAATAGAATCCCAATAGTGGAGAGAATATTACTCTCCCTCATTTTTTGGTTAGTTTTTGACATTAAATTTAATCAATCAAATAATTAATTTATTAAAATGATTCATGGATAAGATATAGGGTTTTGGAAGGAAGTTAAAGTAGGATGAATTGGATCAAATGTTCAATAACAACACCATATACCTTAGGATACTACACTAGGTACTCAATGGAATTTGGTGAGATAAATTATTTCAATCATCACCATTGGGTAATTAGTAGCATTGTAACAATTTTCATTTGGTCTAGAAATTGATATTTATGATAGGGATAACAGAAAATTTCAATTTAAAATATTATAACAGCCCTAAATCCACACACATGAATATGGTGTTAAAAACATCAAATATTTATTTCTAGATTTTATACAAATAAACATGACTTAATTTCAACATTTTTAAAATTTGACATCAAATGGATATTTTTATCACTGACATAAACAAAGGTATTTTAGGTTTGGAATTTTAGATAATTATTAATAACTCATTCTTAACCACTAGGACACATAAATAACTAGTTCATAAAAATATATGTCATCTTCAAATAATTTATTCCCATCTAGAAACCATCTTTTGAATAACATACATGAGACCTTTCATCACAACCTAGGAATGCGGAAAGGTAATAAGGGGGAACTCAAATGATTGGTAAGGTTAAACATAATCATTAAATATTTGATGTTATTAGTGGGAATAATATGTGCATAATCTTATGAGGGAATAATCAAAGTTTATGATAATTTCATAAGATAATTAATACCCCATAAATAATTTTCAATAAAACATTTAAAATGGAATAAATCATAATAAAATGAAATAGGCATGTGAATTAATAATCATGAGCCATTTGATATCTATATTGATCAAATAAAACATTAAAAACTAATATCAAGCCTAATGAAATCATGATTTTATATTGGAACATTATCACTATAAAATCCTTACAATAACTTTTACAAGTGGAATAACTTATATGGTTAAATTGTAAAAATAATTATTTGGAGAACATAATCATTACTCATTGCATTTTATGGGTATAGAAAACCCACACATCTTTTGTTTATAATGAAACCTCATGTCTTGGGTTTATAACAGAACCACACTTACATGGATTGTAATAGAACCACCAATCATCATAAAAAAAATTCTAAGAACCATAACATGAACAAAGTAAATAGATATTTGAACTCATTATAAAACTCATAGAAACAACCATTATTCCCTTTATAGAATGATTAAACCATGAAAAAGAAATGGGTTCCTTGATAAACACTTAGAAATAATCATAATTCATTGAAATGATGTATTTGGATGGTATCATTTAAAAATATACCTAATTGAGCAAATGTAATATCAATGGTTATCATCATTGGGGAATTGAAATACCATTAAAAGTTAATTAAAAATGTTTTTGAGTAAAATACCATTTCTACATTAAATATTACATTTAGAAACTAAAAATATGTGAAAATATATTTTTTTAAAATAAAAATGGAAAATTATAAAAGGAATATTAAATGCATTGAGTGATCATGATAACATAAAAGTTTATTCATTTTAGAATCATTAAAACAAATATTTTGTTCACACCATCAATAAAATTAACTTTGTTCCAAAAAAAATAACACTCTTTTTAAACCATTTTGATAAATATAAATCATTTTAAAATGACTTTAAACAATCATTTAATAATAAAAAGAAACATTATTGAAGAAAATTTACAAAACTAGGAAATGGAAAAAAGTTTTTATAACTAAAAATAGAGAAATAAGAAATGATTTTCATCAAAACATTTTCTTATTTATTTTGAGTACCAAATTGGGGTGAATGGTACAAAAACATGATAATTCCTTAAATATTTATATGAGAAGTAACAAAAAATTTGTTAATAAAATTAAAACAATATAATTTATTTAATCAAAATTAAATCATAAAAACTATCGATTAAAATGGGATTTTAACATAAACCACTTAACACATTGGTATCTTTTTAATTGTAATCCCCATGAAATAATTCCTTCAAATGAAACATTAAACATCATGAACATAATGATATTCATGATATAATATGCCAATAGGGAAGTATATGAATTTGATTCCCTCAAAGTTTTTATATTTTGTATTTTATTTTTTAAGAGATGGTATATTGTGTTCCTGAGGTTTTAGGATGTAATATGGTGTTTTCCAAGAATTATATAGGGTATTTCTCCATTGATTATAGAAACTATGGTGTAGGGGGGTATGGTTGTGGCATGGTCAACTGGATATACCATAAGGTATAGGAGGTGTTATTTTTTGTTCCACTTCTATCATTTTCAAGGATTCACCATGGAGTACGGATGTAGTATATGTGGGTTGAGGGATGCGTTGTTAATGATAGTACTATGTCATAGTGGTATGAGTGGTCTTTTTGGTTGATTCATCCTATTTGTGGGGTAAATTCACTATATGGAGTAGGTTGTAGTGTACACGCTCTTTAAATATGGGTTTCTTTAGAATGGTGATATTTTCTTGTTAATAGACCCCATTTCCCATTAAATAAGATCTATATTAGTTTCCTAAAATGTGGATTTGAATATAAGGGCTACGAAGCGGTCCTTGAGGCTACATTATGGTGTTTAATTTTAACTATTAACTATAAATACAAAGGACTCCCCCGAAACTAGATCCCTAAGAATCTTCTATCTCAGACCTTAGGCTAAAAAAATTGTTTTTATAGGAATTTTAATCCCTTTTTGATTAGTTTCAACCAAAATATGTGAGATATCGATTCTTGGTAGTTTCTATCTTAAATTAAAGTAGGTGTATCCATACAAAGTATCTCATTCATGAATAACATGGCGTTCTTGTTCAATTACTTGGTTTGTCTTATGAAAAGGTTTTATTAAATATTTTGGAATATTTTCATCAAGAAATTTTTTTTAGATGGATTTTATTTAAGAATGGGTTTTTGAGACACTATGTATTTTTAAAATTCCTTAAGGGTTATTTTGATGAAAAAGTGTGTTTTTAAGAATAGAAGTGGGAATGATTCACTAAGATTTTTTTTATAATTTATCATAATGGTTTTCAAGTGGATTAGAAAAACCTGGAACTTTCATATCTTGGCTTTTCCAGTAAATGTTGTTTTCACTCTTAGTGTGTGTTACACCACTAGAGGTAAGATATTGGTAGACCAGAATTGGATTTGATATTGGTTGAAATCACATGATTCCAATCTTAGTGATTTATTTTATATCCTTGTGTGTATTTTCATTATATATATTTCAAATCTTGTTCTTTGTCATTTTTTCTTGGTTTTCTACATGATGGTATATCCATGGTTGGTTTCTTTCTTGTTTATATTATATTATATCCCTGGATTCTTTTTCTTACACTCTCATGATTTTCACTTGGAAATTTTATATACCTTTTTTGTGAATATGAATATATTTTATACAAAACCAAAGGATTTATAAAAAGATAATATTTTTGAACTACTGTGCAACCTAGTTTTGTTTTTAATATGTCTCTTACATTTTTCAGATATTAGGATTTGAATATATTCATTAGTGAAATACCAGTGGTCTTTATACTCACACCCAAATTTTCCATTTTGGAGATTGTAGATGTTTTTTTATAGTACATGGATAAAGTAAATGGTATCATGTAGTTATTAGGCTTCTCTTGGTTGTCATCACCTTCTTAGTATGAAATTTTAGAGGGGAAATGTGGCTACATGGAGGCTTGTTTTGGTTTTTTCCTTTGTGGTTTTTAGGAATTTTTGTTTTACTTGATGTTTTATTTCTTCCAGTTTTATAATTTTCTTACATTTTTTGCTCAGATGGTTTTACTTCTTTGGGTTATACATGGGAATTCATGGATGTTTCATTACACCTCGCCTTACAGTGGACCATATAAGGTGACTTGTCTAGTTTACCCAGGTTGGTACATTACAAAATGGTATTAGAGGGGAATAAATTTCCAGAAGAGTTAAGACATTGTCTTGATATGGTTTTGTTTTTCTCATATATGAGATTTAGGACTATTAGAATTTAGTTAGTATCTATGGGTAATGGTTTCGGGATATCTTACTTCTTTGTTTGAAAATGGGTTTCGATGGGTCATCATGGGATTTTTTAAAATCATGATACTTGGCGTTTGAGGTTATTTTAACAAACTAGATTTAGAGTTTATTTAAATATACATGTTAGTTTTTAATATATTCACTTTCATTAACAATGTTGATGTATTATTTAAAGTCTTATTATTAAAAATAATTAATATGGAATCTTGATGTTTTTCTTATGATTTGGTAATTTTCTCTTAAAGTTATTATTTATTATCTTTTGTTTATTAGGAAATTCTCCCTCAAATAGATATTATAAATTTTAGAGATGGCTCTAGGATAGAATTTCAATTGTATAATTCTCTGATGGAGAAATTTATATTAATGGTTATTATCCTCATTATATATACTATTTGTTTAGAGGTTATTGGACTCTAGGTAAAAGTGGTGGATCATAGATCAAAATTTATTAATGAGAATCCACACATCTTCTATATTGATAAGGGACCCCAAAATTATAAGGAATTTATTGATAGAATTGAAAGGATATTCCATTTTCTAAAAACTTCAAAGGACCCTAATGTGGTTTTTTTCCATGTATATGCCAAAAATTATTGGAAGGAGATGTTAGGATTGCGTCGTGAAAGATAAACTACACGATGAACTTTCTGGGACAACCACAAAAAATGTACTCAAATATAATTTTTATACCAATATATTTTGAGTAGAGAAGACCCAATATTTTTTGACCCTTTACCAAGGAGAGAATTTAGTTTGGGAGTATTCTACTAATTTTATTGAGTTAGTTCACATACCCCCAGAGCTTGTTACTAATGATTACCTTAAATCTTGAAGATTTGATATGGTACTGGGGGATGATATTCTGTTAATGTTGATTCTATTATTCCATTAGACCTTTTATGAGATAGTAGGAAAATTGTACATAGAAGAGTTATAAATAATAGGGAAAAATAATTTTAGTGGATCCTCTGTTGGTGTAGTTATTAGACAGGTGGTGTCTTCTATCCAGAAAATGAATCATAAAGGTAGCCTTTTTTTCTTCAAGATAGGTTCCATGGGCTTCATCTGTATATTAGGCGGTTGTTTTATCTATTTTTTAAATGTATGGTCATACCAAACCTAATTGTATTAATGTTATCCAAAAATTTAATCATTGTTGACAATCTAGTAATCTCATGTGCTTTTGTGGAAGAATATCACCAATTGGTAAGGATATATCCACTCGTACCCAGGGTATTTAGGTTCATTTTGATACTTATAGTAGTAGTGGTTAATATCCTCATTACTTGGGGTGTGTTCATGTGGCTAATAAATCTTAAGGATGAGCTGAGACTTGACATCTTTATCGACTGGAGCATGAACTAGAGGAATTTGAGGTCGGGACAAATATTTTCAGAGGTACGGTGTTTATTTTATCCTCTATATTACTATATTTATTTTTTAAACTTGGATGGTCTGTTGGGATTATTTTGATAAATTATTCCATTTTCTGGATCTTTCCAAGCCTTGGATAAAAAGGTCCAAAAAATATTTTAGATGTCCCATGTGTTGAGTAATGATATTTGACTATGAAGTGGTGTGTTAATTCATAGTTCTTGATCTTTATATCATAAACCTAATTGTTGGCATGGATTGTATTATATAAGTTATGTTTCCGGTCATTGAGTACCTTTTTTATATCTCAATGGGGTTTATCATATCTTTTAGGGTGAGTGGGATTCATGATCTGAGAGGGCGGGGCCAATTGTTTCTTATGTTGGAATAAATACTTTCCAATTATTGAAGATATTCCTTGATGTGTTTAACTCTCACTTGAGAATTCCACTTCCCATAGTGTTGAGCCAATACCCTATGGTGTTTATAGATTATATTTATAAGTTACCACAATAGAGAGAGGTCAAGTTCTCAATTGACTATGTCTATCATATGATTCTCATTTTTATACCATTGTATCACATGGAACATGCTATATTGATGGACCATAAAGTTTTTTTATAGACATTGAATAAAAGGAATTTGTTTCCTAGAGTGTCACCTTAGGATTCCCCTATCGTTATTTCTAATAAGGAAGATGGGAACTTTAGGATTTTCATTGATTATGGAAATCCAAATCATGTGGGTATTAAGAAAAAATACCACTTTATAAGAATTGATAATCAATTTGATCAACTCAAAGTGTTTCATTAGTTTTATAATATTTACCTTTATTCTAGTCCCAAATAGTTCAGAGTTATATAGGAAGATATACTTATGATAGTGTTTAGGAGTTATTATGGACATTTTTAATTTTTTTACCATTTTGTGTAACTAACAATCCTACTATACTTATGGATTTCATCAACTAGATATTTCATCAGTTATAGGACTATTTTTTAACTGTGTTTGTAGATGATTTTTTGGTATACTCCAAGTCATAGGAAGAATACGTGGATCATCTGTTTATATTTCTTGTAACCTTTAAAGAACAATGCTTGTATGGTATCCTCTCCATGTTTGAATTTAGAATTTAGGAAGTGAGGTTTCTGGGGTTTTTCATATCTATGAGGGTAATCTCAATGGATCCTAAAAGGATTCAAGTGGCAATTTCATGCGATTATCCAAGGAATGTTCTTGATGTCAAGAGTTTATTAGGATTTGTTTGTTATTATAAGTAGTTTTCTTAGATCTTCTACCAGATTTTATCTAAAATGACATCATTTACTCATATAAGAGTTAGGTTTGAATGGAATACTAGATTTTATAGATACTTTGAATAACAAAATATGGGGTTCAATAAAGATCATGTTTGGATTCTTTATAAATTAGGTTCTAGTTATAATGTTTTTTGTGATGCATTAGGTATGGGTATGAATTGTGTCTTGATGCATGATAAGAATGTAGTGTCTTATATATATCTCCAGTTACACCCTCATTAAAGGAACTACCCTATCCATGATCTTAAATTGTAATAGGTTATTCATGCACAAAAAATTGGGCATCATTATCTCTTTGTGTAGATTTTTATGGAATATTCAGATCATAATTGCTTGATATATATTTTTACTTGGAGTGATCTAAACTTGGGATTGAGATTCTTGGTTAAGTATCTTCAGAAATACAATTTTTATATTTCTTATAATACTAGGAATGTTAATGTCATCATTGAAACTTTTATTAGGAAATTAAAAACTCAAGCCATTAAGGTATCATTGGAGGATTGGCGTTTATGAATTTTATTCATTAAGAGTATCATTCTAGTGGAAGAGGCTAGTAAGAAGGTTTTTTTTTGATTCTAAGGCCGAATCATCACTTAACGATCATTTTTGAATCAATTAATTATTATACACCAATTTCTAGTTATTGTGTAAAATCCAAAGTTGTGGGGGACCTTAGTAGTGTGGTACTAGTATCCCATTGGAGCCTTCTATTTATGAGGTTAGATGATTGTTCATATATATCTAAGGATAGAGTTGATAGATAATGGTCACAAAATATATTGGTTTATAAACTATGGTAATAATAAAATTTATTATCATATAATATAATGATATTCCTGTTACAGGATTATGCATTCAATCACAGACATTATGTCATTATTTATTACATTTCATAGAATAAAGGTGAAACAACAGAGAGATGCAAGTTTTTTCAACCCTTTCCCAATATGGTGTCAACGATGGTTAAAATTTCATAGGGCATCATCATTGGTTTTCCATGTATTCATAGTGGGAAAAATTAAATTTGGGTGATCACTGATCAGATTATGAAATAATATTTTTCATCCCTACCAATGAGATTACAAAGGTGGAGTATCTCATGCAATTTTATATCTGAGTGGTCATAGGACATCACCGGGTTCCTTCAAAAATTGTTTCCAATAGTGACATGAGGCACACATATTATATTTTTAATGGTTTTCAAGAGTTTATGCGTTCCTATATGTAATAAATTATTTACTATTATCTATATATGGATGAGAAAATAGTGATATCTATCAAGATTCTTAAGGATATGTTTTCAGCATGTGTTCTGGATTTCAATGGATCCTAGGAATAGAATATTTGTTAGTAAAGTTTTCCTTTAATAATAATTAATAGGAATTTATTAATATGGTTCCATTCATATAATTATATGAGGGGCCATATATATCTCCATTTTACAAGGTATAGATGGTAGAACAGTCCTTAGCTTGAAAAATCCTTGTTCAGATGATGACGAAAATTGCAGAGTTGATCTAAAAGAAATTATTCATGGGAAAGATTCATTAGAAATCATATGTCTACTATAATTATAACCAAATTTAGTTTGAGGTTAGTGGTCATGTATTTCTAATAGTTTCACTTCACTAGGTACACCGTTATTTAGGTATATTGAGAAAGTTATCATTGAGGTTTGTTGGACCCTATGAGATCATTGAATGAATTTAAAAGGTGGAATATCAGTTGTAATTTCTACCTCTAGTGATTTTGATAGACGTTGTGTTTCATGATTTCTATATGAGTACGTATCATGCAGACCCTTCCAATGTGATTAAATGGGAAGATATTGATCTTTAGAATAAAACCATTGTGGTTGAGAAACCTATTCACATTATGTTTCACTAGGATAAGAAATTGTGTGGTAAAATAATTCCTTTGGTAGGTATAGTATATTAGTTCAGTATGGATATCCTAGAGATGTTGAAATGGGAATCCTTGTTGAGGCATTAGTGGCCATATTTTTTTTTGATTACACGATCATGAGCATTTTTTGGGGATAGAAATCTTTTATTGTTTGGAGAATTGTGAAACTTTCTTGGTATTCGTATGCTTCATTTTAATTTTTAATGGTTCATAATTTTGATTTTGAGGATTTGGTGAAGTAATTTGGAGTTTTACTTGAATTCCATGGGGATTTTTCTATAGAGGGTAGATAATACTTCATAGTGGGGCATGTATATTGTGTTGTTAATCAGCTATAGTGTAGCTTCAATGAGGTGATATTTCAGGTTCCACTACCTTAAATATCAAGGATATGATAGGTATTATGGATATAGAATAGGTGGTTAACAGATGAATAATAAAGGGTAATACAATAATATAGTGGTATGATGTGTCAGTTTGGTTGGTTCTTCGAAATTTGATTTTCTTGCACCATGGGGACTTAGTTATGGAATATACTCTAGTTGAAAGTGGGGATTATATTTTCTAGTGGTATTATATCTACTGAAGCACCCATTTCCTTGAGAATAAGATCCAGATTGGGGTTCTCAAATGTAAAATTGACCAGAAGGGTTGTAGTATTGTTCTTGAGGACATGTAATCATGTTATATTTTGTAGACCAGATATAAATACTTGTGATACCCTTTAAAAAATTATTTCCCAAAATTTATCTCTTAAAATTTAGGGTACCAAGATATGTTTTTAAAGTCCATTTAATCATTTTTCATCAAATTTAATTCCATGATTTAGTATATCAATTCTTGGTAGATTCTCCCCATTATTAAGGAAGTTAACTCTATAAAAAGGTTCTAATTATTGAATAAAATTATTTAATTTTTGAATTCCTTGGTTTGGGTTATGAAAATGTTGGATTTTATATTATGGTGGATTTTCATTAAGAGAACTATGTTTTTAAAGGGATTTTCATTAAGATTGTTTTTTACACACCATATGTTTATGAAATCATTAAGGTTTGTTTTGATTAAAAAATAGGTTTTCAAGCATGGTAGTGTGTATTATTTTTTTGGAAAAGTGTTTTATAAATTGTGAGCATGGTTTTCCAATGTTCTTGGAAACATTAGAACAATAGGAACCATGGTTGCATTGAGAAAGGGAATTTTTACTCTTTGTTTTCATTATACCACTAGATGATAGTTATTGATAGAATATAAGGGGACTCTACATAGGTTGGAATCAAATTATTCCTCAATTAGTAATTTCTTTTATGTCATAGTACGTATTTCCATAGGCTAGAGCCTAATTTGTTTTTTCAGTTTTTTACACATATTTGTATTTCCATGAATTTTTTCTCACCAAATTATATTATGGTTTTTCTAGGGATGGTTTTTTTTATTCTCTCATTCTTTCACACATAAACATTTTATATTCATTTTTTATGTCAATATGAAAGTATTTTATCCAAAAGAAATTGATTTTATGAAAAATGATTATTTTATAAAATACATAATAAACTAGTTTTGTTTTAAATAAACATATAATTTTTTCATGACATTAAACTTTTTATAGATTCTTTGGTGAAATTATATAAGGCCTTTTACTCACATCCTATTTATTTCCTTTGAGTATTTGTAAATGTTGTTTTGTAGGAAAATAGTAAAGGGAAGTTAATTATATATTTCAATGAACTCTTATTTTTATTATCAACTTCATAGTGGGATGGTTTTTTGGTGATATATGGTCACATGGATATTGGATATATTCTTATCTTGTATGATTTTAGGTTTTAATGGGTTTTTAAAATTGTATGTGTCATTGTTGTATATTTTTTTCTATGTTATACTCTAATGAAATTAAATTATTTTGGTTATACATGACACTAATTTGATGTTTACTTTCCCACCACCCTAGAGTGAACCTTGTTGGATCACTTATCTAATTGTCCCAAGTTGGTTCATTACAATTTACCCCATAAAATAATTTAGGTTTATAAGATTAATATAGTCACAAAGAATGAAAATTTCAGATGAATAACACCTTTAAGATCAATGAATTTAATTAATAATTATTAAATGGATAAAATATGTGTAAAAATGTAAATAGGAACATAATTTTTTTTTAATATAGCATAAAAAGTACATTTTACACATAATCATGTCATATTATAATCCATGAATAAATGATATATCCAAATGAAAGGAAATATAGTTAAGAAATCTCTCACTAATTGGTAACATTCATGTCAAATACACTTGGATATAAAAATTTGAATTTCATATTAAAATACCATTAATTATAAATTATTTGTGATATAACATGTTAATGGGGAATTTTCTACACCATATAAAAGTAATTATGTGAAGAACATTAATACAAGCCTCAATTAAGGGAAATTGAGAAGAAATCAATTTTCTAAAGTCTATAATTTCTATGTATGTCCGTTAACACATGTATAATAAATTCATCTAAATTTAATGATATCTTAAAATCCATTTCATTTTTTAATACTTTATTCTTAAACTATTTATTCATTTATATTAATGGCATATTTAATTACTCAATTACTTAATTCTATGTCAGGTGTTTTATTACGTTCAGTTTATAATCCCAAAATAGATTCGGCATGGCGAAAAAGTCAAGTAGGTCATTATTACATCATCCCAAAAATAATATTCCTTGAATAATTAACATATTTTATATATTAATTATAATTTTCAAACCAACCAAGAAATATGTTCATGAAAAATGAATTCTTTTACAATCATGAACACACTAAGTCATACGTATACTAGAGTAACATTTTCAATTTTAAATGATCATGAAATAAATATGTTAATTAATATTTTAACATTAGATAGTTATTATTATATCATTTTATATCATTAAATACTTAATATATTCACACCATGTGATGTGGGATGAAAACAAATTTCATCTCTTCATAGTAGTGGTAATTCACACGTTCATGTCAATAACGTTATCATTTCAAAATGTGTGGAAATTAATTAAAATAAGTAATTTATTATAATTTCAAAAATATAATTTTTTCATTAATATAATTTATATTTAAATAAAATTCATCATTATGATGATACAAAATATTCGGTAATGGAAAATGAATTACATCTGTTCGGGAGGAGGTAGTTTGTCATACACATGAACGATGGTTTTATTTCCCATCTTATTTAATAAAAAAAGGATATAGGTTATAAAATTGACATTATAAATATAATTATACTAAATATACTAATTTTATTATTTCAACATGGTTGAATAATGTTTTATAGAGGTAGAATAATAAATAAAACTAAAACATTCAATTAAAAGATATACCTCCCCTTTGGCCAAACTCTCCTTCTTTAAACATTAATCCCCATTATGATAAATTATTTTTCACATATTTTTAATAAATTATTATATCATATTTATGTCATGGTGATATAAAAATGCATACTTTATTCCAAAAAATTGTATATATTATTATTCTCCAAACAATTAAATTCATTAAAAAATATCAAAAATAAATATAATGATAAATTTTACTTTCTAAATAACAAAATTAATTTCATTTCTGAAAATTAAATTAATAAAAGTGAAATATATTATTTAAATATAAATATAAAAAATAAATTAAAATTAGTTTTTAAAAATGTGCTTAAATCCAAAAATGGGCTTATAAAAAATAAAGTATAAATCTGATTCATATGTAATTAATTTTATTATTTTTAAATTAATTATTATTATCATAATTTAATATCAAATCCCGATCATAATGGTGTTTTTTAAAGACAATAAATGAATGTTTTATAAAAAAACAATTTGTTCACAATTCACTATAAATCATGGTTTTAGAAAAAATCCAACATTTTACATTATGCTAATTTGATATGATGATTTAAAAATTATAACTTTTATGTAAAATAGAATTTCAAAATGTTATAGAAATTACTTATAGTATTGTCTCACAAAAAATGATTAACAATTATTTTTGAAGGTGATCTATTTTTAATGAATAAAATGACTTTACTAAAAAATCAGTGTCCCTTTTCAAAGAATTTATCAATGCATGTTTATTGAGTAGGAAAATTATATATGTTTCATAATGTGTTTTATTCATATTTATACCCAAAAAAATTGATTGGCATGATATAATGATCATATTTAAAAAATAATATTTCATGCTTCATTTAAGCTTGGTGTAACATGTCTTAAATTCTATCAAACATAGAATTTTTTTAAAATCTCAGTATATTACAATCATAACCCCTTAAAAATAATAAGTTCAGTATTTTACCTCATTTTTTCTATTAACCAAACACATTTTTTCTCTTCTACCCCTTTTACTGTAATTAAATTCAATATCATGCTTTATCTAGATCACTTCTATGAGCTTATGAGAGATCTTTTTCTGCTTCGATTCAGTTGATTCTGGTTTTAGAAACCACATCTATTTTTATTAATTATGTCAGTGAGATTATCTATCTTGTACATTATAATAATCTATATAAATACATTATTCCATCTTGGATTCTATATATCTTGTAGTTGATGAATTTGATCCTAGGTAATGTGAATGTATTTCATTATATTTACATTAAAAATTATATCCCTTGAATTTTAAAATACATATTCATTAATATTTTATATGATATTTTGGTCTAATAATTCATTTGGAATCATGTTTCATACTATAGAACATGATGAAAAGTTTTGTAATTGTTTGGGGAAGGCTACCCCTTTTTTTCAGTCATTCTTCTAAAGTGCAGGAGTATCAGTGGTATGGGGATGAGTGAATCTATTTAAAATAAATTGTATTCACAAAAAATATAAAAAAACATGTTTGAAAATAGTTTTGTTTTTTATTGAACTATGATTTTATATAAAAATTCTTATGACAATATTTATATTTTACCCTAACTACTTTTGATATACTTGTTTTGTTTAACTTATTTCTATTAGTAAATACTATACATGTTTGGGAAATAGTGATGATTAGTTATTATCCACATATTTTCAATGAAATTGTTCATCATGTAAAACATTTTCTATTAGTATAACTTAATAATTCTTTATATATTGTTTATTAATGATACAACTACTTATTATATAATAAATTCAATTATTTGTGAGCATGATAAAATGGGTATATGTTTATTTAATAATTCATGAGTAGGTATATACCTAATTTTTATGATTATGTTGATGAAATGGGATAAGATGATAGTGTCTTGTCTTAATATACCACATTACCCTTTCCCAAAGGGATAGGATAAACTATTACATTAATATATCATACATGAGAATCTTTCCCATGTGACTAGTTTAATTCCTTATGATCATTATATCCTTTTCTATATATTATCACATCATGATCAAAGCATGTAATATAGGATTAGATCCTTCATGTATTGTTCGTAACATATTATACCATTATCTGGGTTATTTATCCATGATTATCTTGTTAATATTATTGTATTATTATTCATTTTAATTATATTTTTGTTATATACCCTTGATCTTATGATAAATAGGTAGGGGTGGGGTGGTAAACACTTACTTGTAATGTTATGCTCACTCCCAAAATATGTCCTTTTCAGATTCATAATGAGGATTTTATAAATGTTCTGGTAAATTTAAAGTCACCATAATATGAGAGTTCATTATTCCTAAAGTGGAGTGTTAACATTTATCACTTTGGACAATTTTTTGTCCATCTAGAAGTAGTTATTGTGATATTTGTATAGTTCTCCTTTGAAGGATATTACACTTACAGAACAAATCTTTTTTCTAGATATTTTTTACATTTTTTACTTGTAACTATTATAAGTTTTCTATTAAATTTTATATTATTTTTTTGTTGTGTCATGTTTTTGGATAACACATTATTATTGGTTCATGTTCATATAGTTTCTTATTTAATTATAAGCATTATATTATTTAGGTTATTCTGTTTATTTATAGTTTATGCATTCATTTCATTCTATGTATGAAAATGTTTTTCTAAATTTTTTATGAAAACGTTTTATTTTTTATTTTTTATTCATTAATAGGTAAAATCATCTCCTATATAAGTAATAAACACTCCTTAACATTTACACAAATGATTAGTGATCAGGTGGTGTGTCTAAGGTGATATGGAAAACTACTCTATTACTAATTAGTTATCTGGGTCATGGTCATTTGATAGGACTAGGTTAATGTAGAACACCACTAATATGGGGGATAAATTAGCTGTTACTAAATACATAAAATAAAATCTATAATTTCCAACACTATTTAGTGTGAAAAAAATCTCAATGACAATGAAATGATATCAAGTGATAGAGTGAGCAAGAACACACACAAAACAAGGGTGAAAAAAATGTTCTCTAACTCTTGTTATCTATTTTAAAATCATTGGTTTAAAATAGTTGTAATAAAGATACATGAAATATTATTTAATTATCAATAAGAACAAGACATAGAGAAAGGATATGGTCATGAACTCCATTTATAAGATAGAATTAAAAACATCAAATAGTTTTTAAATATTCACCTATCACACATAAAGTATATCCATAAATTAGATTAAATGTGTACAAATTTTCTACTATAAAATAAACCACCAAAACCACTTGAGAAAATCCATATAAAGTGTAGTTAAATATCATCAAAATTTCTCTCTCACTAGAGAAAAAATAATCACTTGTTCATAAATAGGGATCATCCATAGAGTGGTCCTCCATGTAACATCATTTGTTGATAGTTATCAAGATCAAATAAACTTATATGATTCTTCCTAATCTGTTATCATAAGTTTTTTTAATACACTATATATAACTTCATCTTGAAATTCCATTCAAAACACATGTAATTATACCCATGGTCATCAACCATCCCATAATGGCATGGTCTTTGTGTACTTTGTCATGGTCAACTCATATCCCAATATAATTGTGTTAGTCCTATAGTCATTTTCCTTTAATATATTACATAAAAATATTCCTCGCTATTAAAATAGGATTCACTAAGATTGTTTTCATCAAATGTTCTCATGGTCATTTCTTATTATTTTCTATAATTTACTCCAGTGGAACCTAGGTTTCACATGCACCTTACCATGGGAATCTTCAGGACTTTCAATGGCTAGTGAAATGCCCCATTTGGCCTATCCCATGGATTAATACCAAATATTCAAGGTTTAACAACCAAAAAAACACTTGAATTTCCTTGAACTCTTCATCATTTATTTTGTAATCTTTAAAACAAAATATTTCTAAGATACATGGTTGGTATTTTTTACTCCTCCTCATAATTACTTTTTTCATTTTCAGCCATCTTAATGTCAAATACCTTCTCAGTCAACCCTGAGAATGTTATCAATAAATAAAACATGGAAAAACATAAAAATAATTAATTTCATTCCTCAAAAAACAAGTTATAGCTTCCCTCTGAAGTGAAGTTATTTAAACACCACACCATTTTATATAATTATGTTTTTTTGAGTTATCCAACCTCTTAGTGTAAATATTGTTATAATATTAACCGTGAATTAATTGAGACCAACGCAAAATTATCCTTTGATAAATAAATTCATGGTACTAATCAAATTCATCATCCTCTAAAGACTCCTTAATATACTATAAATGGAACTATATTATTTCTCATTTTATTTTTTGGAAACATAATAATCAATACATGTCTTATCAAAATTTTAGATATTGTCTGCCTCAATTCATCCCTTTAATAAGAATCTTATCTTTCACTTCTCTTATGTGATTATCACATGTAAAATAAGAAACAATAGTCCCTCCCCCATTTTATGTACATTTCATTTCATATTTTTCTCATTGGAATTCAAATATAATTGAATGACAGAGGGAAACAAAATAAGAAACCCTAAAATGATTTTGGAAGGGAATTCACAATCATAAACACTCTCAATTTTTATAAGGAATCCTTTTATAGAAGTTATGTCATGATATCTTTAACTTTATCATTAGTTTCAAAATACTATAATAAAAACTCACCAAAATCCACCTTCTCATTTATGAATGTTTACTTCAAGTTAGTATCATTTCAACCTAAATGTTTCACCAGATTCTTCAATATGTTGATATCACTTTAGTTGTCACACCCAATCACCTTTAGGTAAAAAACATGTATTCCCATGTATCCAAGATTTGAATTCATCAAAGTAATTTTTATTAAATATTGTGTTTCGAAAACATACATAGCTTGAATTGAGATTGGTGTGATGAAATTTTACTTTCTAAGGTGTTAAGAAAAAACCTTCCTCCAATAAATAAACAATATTTTGTGGTAGATTTTTTATCACACAAATAAATTTCCCAACTTCCATTTCTATATCAATTAAACTAAAAATATATACTTTTATCCTATATAAATCCATGATAAATTGGTCCTTTGATATAGTGAAACATTTGATTCACCACCATAAGAAGTGACTTGTAATACGTGAAATGCTACTATATCAGGAAAATGCTACTGCTGATGCCCACCAAATGATCCTAAAAAATAAGTAAGGGAAGAAATAATTTAATCATTGGTATTGCTTTATCCTAAAAGAAAAAAAAGAAAATGTGGTTAGTACATATAGATCATGTAAACCCAAAAAGTACATGGAATCACAAGACTATTGAATGTTCATGTGAATAGGTCATGTGCAGTACAAAGCCTGATGTAGATAACAGAAATCTCCTTTGAAACTCCTCCAATTTTTCATGTGATAGTGTCCTAGAAATTTTTCTCACCATGGGGTAGTGGCCAATGAGTTCCCCTAGTCATATTACTTATCATCTGATAGGTTCCTAACCAACCATCAAAAAATACTACAAAATAATGGAGAAATATTCAAAGGGTTGAATCATTTTTTTCATTTATATTCTTGAGATGAATCCTTGAAATTGAAAAGATACCACAGAAAACCCATTGGCATGTCCACCTTTTCATGAAAGATCCTTTTGGCATATCACCTTGAAAGTATGAAGGGTTTCAGACATGTCCAGTTGACTATGAGCTCCCCTCTTACATGCATTAAAAAATAAAGGGATAGTTCATGAAAATGCTCACATATCACCATAAGACCCTTTATTGATAATATCAAACTTCATGGGAATAAATAGTGATTCTTATCTTCAAAAAATTCAAAAAATTGTAAGATCCCATAACCATGAAAAATAAAGAAAGAAATAATAGGGTAAAAGATTAAAGCATCTAGAGGAGTGAAGATATGTTGATCATCATGTGAAATGGGTTACACACCTTGGGTGATCACCATTGATCCCATAGATTCCACCCATTACATGTCATCATGATCCCAAGGAATCCCTCTGGACAGACATCTTGATCCCACGATAGCCCCTAGCAGGCCACTATTGTCTACTGGAAGACCCCGAACAATCCACCTTCAATTACTTGAAAGCCTTTCCACATGCATACTAATCATTGAAATACCCCTATAGATGTCATCCAGACCTTGTGGAATCTACTTGACATGTCCTCATGGTTAGGAAAAATTGTGTTGATCAACATAGGTCTAATAAAATGGAAAAGGAAGAGTGTTCTCATGGTCATTTAATATCGCATGACATAATGGATTTCCTATGATGGGATCTCATGAAGCATGTGGCACCAAAACCCTCCACTGAATATAACCCGAATATGTAAGATACATGATGGAGTGCTGAATCATCTAATAGAAAAGGTTTTTGTCCAACAAAATCTAGGGAATTTTATAAGGGGTCATGAGTCATGCATATGAACTTTTCATGATCACTTGAGATCACCTCAAGGAATTCTAGTGTGTCAACTAGATTATGCGAAGGACATCGTGCATGTCAGTTAGGTCTTGTAAAACCTAAAATAAGATAAAAATATACCAATCAGAGGAACATATAATATAAAATGATGTAAGAAAGACTAAAACATTAGAGAATAATGTGAATAACATATACGATGATCCCCATACACTTCATACGACTACCCAAATCTTGTGATAGCACCAATACATGTCTTTATAGTCTTACAATTCTCCATTCATGCACTATTTTTATCATAATAAGTCTTTTGGACATGTACAGAATGTGACACGATACCCACTAATCATGCCACCCAGGTCTTGGGAAGACCTCTGGTCTTGCTATCCAAAACCTTGTGATATCCACCAAACATGTAGCTAAAGTAATTTAGTGATACTAAGAAAAGATAGATAGGTATTGCAGTGACACCCATGATGAGTCAAAATTTGTTTTGAATTTCCTATCAATAATTTTTATATAAATAACAAACAACACATATTATAATCATATATATTATTTATCATGTGTGTTGCTTCACAATATTAATCACTCACATTGTCTTTATTTTATGATAATAATTTATGTTTTTCACTCACAATGTTTTATATGATGTTTTAGAAATCGTAACTAGACTATGAATTGCATCGTAATCGAAAATCATAACCAGACTACGCATTGCATCGTAATCAGAAATCATAACCAGACTATGCATTGTATCGTAATAAAAAATTGTAACCAGACTATGCATTGCATCGTAATAAGTAATCGTAATCAAATTATTTTCTATATAAGATTCACATGCATCATGACCACATGCATCATAATAATCAGTATCATAATCAGGACCTGTATTGTAACCATGTCATGTATCGTAACCAGGCCAGCATAATCATGTTATTTGTAACCTAGTAAGGTATAATAGTCCAAAATTGTAACCAGCATTTGTATCATAACAAGAATAAGTGTCATATTCTTATCTTGTATTGTTTTCAAGAATCCCAATAATAATTAATAACGATAACCATGTTAGGAATCATAACTAGATTTTAAAATTGTAATCACGGTCTGCATTGTTATCAGATAAGCCTACCAATCAAGTTGTGTATTCTAATTTTGAAATGCATTAAACTTTTATCATAAATTCAATACAGTTTACATGTTACGCATACTTATTGTTTTGTATCATTGTACTTATTATTTTATAACCTAACACGATGATGTTTTCTTGATTCTTTACCATTGAAAATGATGTCATGTATTCTATTTTTTTTACCATTGTAATGTCAAGTGTCCAAGTCCCTCCAAATTTTTCTGATAAATATGACCATTGGAGGAAATATGACCATTGGAACCTAATTCCTGTAAATATAAGGCCTTTCAAATCAGAATACACAATTTTTTCTTCTAACAAGTTCTAGAGAGAGATACTGTGACTTCTCTCTTGCTTCGTGTGAAAGCCCTGAATATACTAGAAGTGAACAGCTTGTTCCAAGTTCTTGTATCTCTATATGTTCTTTATTTTTTTTGCTTTGTACAACTGATCTCTGTGATAATGATTAAAGGATTTTGGGGATAGTAATATGTGACGCTGATCATCGTATCGAGGGATTTTAATTTCATGAAAGACAAAGGTGTCGATTACATTCTTAATTGAGGGCTTCCAAGGATAGAAAGACAGTCATGTCGATCATTGTATAGAGGGATTACTATGGAGGTGGTAAAAAATACCTTTTATCCAAGGTGAAAGGATACCCTACTCTTTCGGATAAAAGAATTGTAATACCATTTCTTTCAACTTCATTTGTTATGGAAAGGAAATTGTATTGTTTTCTATTTCAATTATTTTACATTTCAATAGTAATTGATTCAATAACGATTCTCAAATTACTATTTTTATTAAGTGATTCTATACACTGTATGGTAGAATCATTCTTTTTTGTATTACTCTGATTATTGTATTCCTTTCAAATACAATGTCCTTTCATTACTTGTGGGGTTACATTGTTTCATATCCATCAGATCCAGGTCTTATATAGTCATTTGTATTTTCTATGAAATGTATTATTTTAAAACCTCTTAAACTATGTTCATTCTTAAGTGGTTAAATACTTTGTTGTTTTAAACCTACAATTCACCCCCCTCTTGTATTGTGCCATATAATATACATATGAATCTATATTACGATCCAAAAATTGGTATTAGAGGAAGTTTCCAATGATTTTATTACTTGATTAATTTCTTTAGGAAACACAATTTTATTTCTTTTAAAAATCATTTTTTGTTTACTACACAAAATTTGGATTGGAAAAGTATTGTTTTATAAGATGGAAGAAATTAATATTGGATAAATTGGCAACCTAAATCCAACTAGACCACCTATTCTTTTTGGAAATGATTATGAGTACTAGAGAGATCAAATGAAGAATTTTGTTATTAATACCGAAGTAGACAATTTTTTCATGCTTAATGGAGGGTAAAAAATCCATGAAAAGGAAGCCAATACCTTCAATAATCAAGAGAAATAAAAAAATAAATTGAATTACAAGGTATGCAATACATTGTTATGTTCAATGGCCAGGAATATACATAGTCAGATATAATCATGTGAAGAAGCCAATTTTATCTTGAAGAAATTAGAAGTCACACATTTTGGTACATCTATAGTTATAGAAACATGAAGATCCATGTTTCAAGAAGAATATCATGGGTTTATTTTTCCTTACCTAGAACCAGTATGTAAGGTGAAATAAAGATTTATGAAAATCATCAACAGTTTACAATCTATGGGTGAAAAGGGTCCTAGTGATGAATCACTTGTGAATAGGAATATTTATATAATTTCCAATGAACGGGAATCGAAAAGTAAAGCTATAGGTGAAAATATTAAAGTTAACCAAATCACTCTTGATGAGATATTCAGAACTTTTCTTCAACATGAGATAAGAATGAAAAGATATTATAATTTTAATAATAAATAGAATGGTAATAGAAGTGTAACTCTTACTACTAAATCCAAATAAAAGACATAAGAAAGGATAACTAGATCCAATTCTAAGAAAGTCATTGTCAGATCAAAATCTAGTGATAGTGATCACTCGAAGAATGAGTTATCCAATCTTGCTCGAAGGATAAAAATGATTGTTGGAAAGAAATAATTTCAATACAGATTCAAAAATGAATATATGAAAGACAAAAAAGGCTCATAATTGACATGTTATGAGTGAAAAAGAGAAGGTCATATTAGACCATACTGAACTCTAATAAAAATAAAATATAGTAGGGATAAACATTTATAAAGAAACAAGAAAAAGTATTACATGTCAAAGACAAAGAAATAATTTAAGTAAAATGATACTTGGATTAAAAGTGGTGGTGATTATTTAGATGAATCCTCATAATATGATACTTCTGGTCAAAATAATATAGTACTTATAGCCATACTACCATTTGAAAATTATTGTTTCATGGCTAAGTTACACAATGTTGAAACTCTTACAAATGCATCATTACATAATAATTACCCTGATGAGAAATATTCTTACACTTCAAAAGAAGAATCTTCCTCAACAGAGGAAAATTTAACCTCTTTTGAATATGTATCTAGATTTTACAAGTTACTTGAGAATGAAAATTATAAACTTTAAAAAATTCTTGATAAAGAAAAATCTAGAATATATATTCTTAAAAAAGAAGTATCATATATTTCAATAGATTTCGATAAGAAAAATATTTATTTTTAAAATAGTTTAAAATCCCATATGGAAGTAAGTTTTGAGAAGGATAAACTTTCTAATAAATTTGAACAACATGTTTTAAAGAAAAATATTTTTGAAACTAAAACTATTCCAAAAAAATTTCTTGTGAGAATGATAATTTAGTCATTAGACTAAAATATGAGATCTTTTCTCTTATGTAAATTTTATCAAACATTACTATTGGTAGGAAAGAATTTGACAAAAAAATATCAAATTTTTCCTTTAAGGAATAGTTCTATAATTGGTTACACTCAATCAAAACTGATATTTAGTCATAACTATTTTGTTCCTCAAAATGCCCCATTCTATACTAAAGGTCAATGTGGTCGACATTAGGTAAATAATAGTTCTCATAATAAAACTCTATATTTAGGACTTCAAAAAGCACATTTTTCAAAACAAATGTGGACTCCTAAAATTCATTTATCTAAAATTTCCGGATCCCAGCAACTTTGAGTTCTGAAAAAACTAATTGATTCTTTTTCACAAAATTAATAAGTTTACCAACAAAAATAAAATTTGTTACATGTATAGTGGTTGTTTCTGACATATGATGAGAAAGAAAAATTTCTTTTAAATGAATATTGAAACAAAAGTTAGAAGAGTGACCTTAAGAGATAATGCCCAGGGAAAGATCATTGGAATATGTAATATTTTTCTATTAGGAAAAGTTTTAGTTTTAAATGATTTGTTTGTAAATGGTCTTAAGAACAACCTTATTATCATAAGTCAATTATGTGATTAAGGTTACCTTGTGAATTTTAGGAATGATAAATTTTTAGTTCACAATTCCAAGGATGAATTCATTTTTTCCACCCATAGGCATTAGAATGATTACACAATTAACCTAGAAGACCTTAGGATCCAAAAACCACCTTGCATAAGTGTAATGGAAGACCAATATTAGTTATGGAATAGAAGGTTAGGACACTGTGACCTAAGGAACCTTTGTAAACTCTCAAATAAAAGACTTGTTAAAGATCTACCCGATTTAAGGTATGATTCTTCAAAATTTTGTGACACTTTCCAATATGGAAAGAAACATAATACTAACTTTAAATCAATCAATGAGGTTTCAACTTATAATTAATTATACCTAGTTTACATGGATCTCTTCAGTCCTACACAAACTGGAAGTATTGAAGGAAAGTACTATGTATTTGTTTTAGTTAATTACTACACTAGATTTACATCGGTCTACTTTCTAGAAAAAAAATATGAAGCCTTTTCAATTTCAAAACTTTTAGAGCATAAGTTAAAAATGAGAAAAACCTACCACTGATAACTATTCATAGTGATCATGGTCAAGAATATCAAAATTTGTATTTTGAAATATTTTAAAGTAAGAAGGTTATTACTCACATCATTTCAGCTC
Organism: Viscum album; assembly: GCA_963277665.1. Taxonomy (NCBI): domain Eukaryota; kingdom Viridiplantae; phylum Streptophyta; class Magnoliopsida; order Santalales; family Viscaceae; genus Viscum; species Viscum album. The sequence continues at coordinate 725,579,794 of OY728126.1, read as the reverse complement.
TAAAAACCGCTAAGAAAAATGGTTTTCTTGAGAGAAGGAATAGTATTATTCAGGAAATGAAAAGAACCATGTTGAGTGAATACTCAATTGTTTAGCATTTTTGGGGTGAAGCTGTAAGTACTGCATGTTATACTATAAATCATGTTTTTACTATACATTTTCTTTAATAAAACACCTTATGAATTGTGGACTGGCTGAAAAACTAAACTTTCATACTTTAGGGTGTTTGGATGAAAACTTTTCATATTCAATACATAAGATAATCTACCTAAATTCACACCTAAATTGATGAAGGAATCATTATAAGTTATTCCACAATTTCTATGGCCTATACAGTTTTCCATAAAAACTCTTGCACTATTGAGGAAATAGTACATGTCAAATTTGATGAAACTGACCACTTTGTTTTTAAAAAAATCATACCCAATTCAACTGATGTATTTTCACAAACTGATTGTCAAACTTTGGTTGAAAACTGTTCGGATAAGGGATATACTTAAGAAAATGTTTCTCAAACATTTAACCAAGATTAATTTTTGTCTTATGTTTATGAAGAGGTTTTACAAAACCCAAATCAATTGTTACTTAGGAATCATTCCACTGATAATATCATTAGTGATGTAAATCAACCTATAATGACCGGAAATTCCTTGAGAAATAAAATAGAACGTCTTTTTTTTCTATCTCAATTCGAACCAAAAACATCCATTAAGGCCATAGGTGATGAAGATTGGATTAAAGTAATGAAAGATGAACTAAATGAATTTGAAAAGAATCATGTATGGTCCTTAGTTGAGAGACCTAAATAAACAACTATAATTAGTGTAAAATTGGTTTTTAGAAACAAATGTTATGAAAATAGAGTCATCATAATAATTAAAGCATGACATTTTTCTAAAGGCTATAGTAAAAAAGAGGGAATAGACTATGAAGAAATCGATGCTCTGGTAGCTAGACTTGAATCTATTCAAATTCTATTAACTTTTTCAGCATTCTTTAATTTCAAACATTATCAAATAGATGTAAAATGTTATTTTCTTAATGGTTTTGTACAATATGATGTTTTTTTGAACAACCACATGATTTTATATATTCAAAACATCCTGATCTGGTTTTTGAACTTACCATATCTTTTCATAGCCCCAAACAAGCCCCAAGAGAATGGTATGATAGAATCACTAGAATTTTTTACAAAAAAATTATGAAAAATATACTACTGAACCAAATCGTTTTATAAAAATGTAAAAAAATGCTTTGATTGTTCAAATCTATATTGATAACATTATATTCCTCTCAAATCAGTTATCCTTAACTGATTCTTTTGTGAATATAATAAAATATTAGATTGAAATGATTATGATGAGTGAGTTAACATTATTTTTAGGTCTTCAAATATCTCAAAAACATGAAGAAACCTATATATATCAAAATAACACTATAAAATACTTACTAAAAAATTATGGATATGAGAACACTAAAAGTATTAGCACTCCAATTAGTACCTCAAATTTACTTGATCTTAATGAAGTTCGGAAACTAATATATCAAACAACTTCTAGAGGTATATTATGAATCATTTTATACATGAAAATCATTCATCTAGACTTAATGTTTTCAATATTATTATGTATGAGATATCAATCTAATCAGAAATAATCTCATTTAAAAGCAGTGAAAAGATTTTTTTGCTTCTTAACAGGAAATTTGAATTTAGGACTTTTCTATTCTTCGAGAAATTATTTTTTTAAATGTTTTTCAGATGCTAACTTTGGTGGATGTATAATGGATAGAAAAATTACATCAAGAACATGTCATTTCTTAGGATATTATTTAGTTTCATGTTCATGTAAGAAGAAACATTTAGTAGCACTTTCCACTGCTGAAGCTGAATATGTAACAACTTGAAGTTGCTGTGCTCAAGTGTTGTGGATGCATCACACACTCACAAACTATGGCATGAGTTTTTCCAAAACTGAAATACTATGCTCTAATATTAGTTCTACTATCATATTAAAAAACCTGCACACCACTCACATTAAAAATAGATAGATATTAGGGCTCACTTTCATAGGGATCATACACTAAAAGGAGATATTTTTTTAAATTTTATCATAATTCAAGAACAACATATTGGAATTTTCCAAAAACCATTATCTTCAGATAGATTTGAATACATTAATTAGAAACTAGGAATGATCACTGTAAATTAATCATTAACATCTATTTATTGTTTAACTCATCTCCTTAAAATAAGATACTCCTTTTCAAAGGGGGGGGGTATACATTTTATACACTTGTTTTATATTTTAACAGTTTTACTCTCTTTTTTTATATTTTATCTATTTTACTCTTTTTATTTATATTTTATTGGTTTTACTCTTTTTTTTATATTTTATTGGTTTTACTCTTTTGTTTTATATTTTAAAGGTTTTACACTTTAGTTTTATATTTTAACAGTTTTACACTTTTGTTTTTTATTTTATTGGTTTTATCTTTTGTTTTGTATTTTATAGGTTTTACTCCTTTGTTTTATATTTTATTGGTTTTACTCTTTTGTTTTATATTTTATCGGTTTTTACATCTTAGTTTTATGTTTATCGGTTTCTGAATATTTTTGGATTATATTAGTTTCATGTTTCGGTTTCAAAATTATCAGTACTATATTAACCTATTGATATTACGACACCTTAACAGTACTAATTTATCAGTATTGAAATACTATATTGATACTACTTTATTGGTGTGGGATTATATTTTTGGTACTGAACTATCAGTTGTGAATTATTTTATCGGTTCTAAATAATTGGTATTAGCCTATTTGACTGTATCAGTTTTATATTTTTTATACTAAAATGAATACATATATCCTAGTACTCTAACAGGTAAATTTACTAAAATCTTATTTTAGTTGTTTCAATATTGTTTCTTCATTAATTCTTTTAATTATTTCAGTCGGAATATGATTTTTTAAGGAAAACCTCAAGAGTTTGAAATCATTATTGACCATTGGATCTCTCGGATCTAATATTGAGTGTTAATTTCTTTTTAGAACATCATATCCCACATAGAACTCATATTTTTTTTCTCTATAGATCAGTTTCTCTATAAGTAGTCAACATGGATTGAAATCAGTTCCAACCTCATTTTTCATAATTAGATATCCAATAAACATTCATAATTAGTAGGATCTTCAGGGAGTGAGTTACTCTTTGTTGACTAAGTCTACTGCTTCATCTCTGGAAGAAATGGATCCAAAAGGATTCTCTTTCATGACCTTTGGTGTGAAAGGTTAGTCTCATGAGACTTTTATGAGCCTTTTGATTCATCTTTAAAAATGATTATATGTTTCCTAGGCTAGGAATAAATTTTTTAGAAAAGGCCTAGTTCTGATCACAATTATTTCTATCATGATGAGGTTTTAAAATTTTACAAATTAGTAGAGATAGAAAAAGATATTAAGATTTCCTTTATGATGTATGAAAAGACATATACAACCTTCTTAAAAAGAAGCTATGGTTTTAAGTTTTTCATTTGACGGAGATGCATTATGTTCTTCTCATAATTTACGAGAAGCTGATGGTACTTTTGATAAGTTTAAAGGATAAGAAATGCCTTTTGAGATTAATAACGACCAAAGAATATTAAGTAATTTATCAGGAGATAATAGACTTGTAGCCCTCTGGATGAAAGGGTTTTTTGGTGACAAGAATGGTTGAAAAGAAAACTTTAAAAGTTTCTGATGTCTATGTTATAGACTACTTGATGAACATGAGGAGGTTTAAACTTATGGGGTTTATATTCCAAGCAATTAAGAAGCTCAAATATGGTGGTATAAAATCACAGATGATCATATTTCCCACCATTATCAGTACGTTTCTAAAATAATTCATGGGCTTGTGTAATATTGCAATCAAATCATATCCGACATCCTTCAAGGATCCCTTAATTAGCAAGGATACTATAGGGAGGCTCAAGTTACTATTCAATCCTGAATCGAACTTGTTTGAAAAATATCTTGTTTCTGATAAATAAATAAGTTGTTGAAGGTAGTGAGAAACCTTCTATGCAATCCAAGACTATTTTAAATAACATAAATATACTTAAAAATAAAACTCAAAAGCATTCAATGAAACAAAAGTTTGTATCCAATGAGGTTGATACTGAATGGAGAAAGAAAAATCAAGAAAGAAAAGAAGGGGATCCTCAATTTGGATCGGATCTTGCTGAAGCATTGTCCTTGAGAGTTAGGTATAAAGAAACTTTGAAAGAAGAAGAGAGAAAGAAGATATTGTAGAAGAAAAAGGACAAGGATATTCACATTGATAGTCTTCTTAGAATTAATGAAAAATTAAAACCTGGAATTAAAATCATTGAGCCATCTGTTAACTCTCAAGTTGTTCCAGCAGAGAAAGGTAAGAAGAAACTAGTTTCTCAACATTCTATTACAGAACCTTTTACTCAAGAATATTATGAAGAAGAAGAAGAAAAAGAAGAAGAAGGGTAAGATGAAAAAGATTAGGAAGAATAACCAGGATGGGAGGAAATATAAGTAGAATAGAAAGAAGATCAAAACAAAAGAAGTCATACCATAAAGTCATCAGAAGTAACATATTTTTTATCCATATCCAGATCCTCATCACACCAATAGAGTATCTAAAAAGGTTTATTCCAAGATATTCATTCCGATTTCTAATAAAGAAGAAGAGGAAGAAGAATCTGATAAAAATTGGAATCATCCAACACAAGTTATCAGCACTGCGATTTATTTTAGTGATCTTCCATAAATCACTGAAGATATGGATTCTGAATGAACAATTACTACGAAAGGGGTTCAGTACATTGAACAGGCTCTGAATATATTAGAGAAGTTTTTACCCTTCATTACAAAAGTTGAAGCCAGGTTGTAAATTCTTTCTAATTCCTATAATGACATAACAGATTCTGTCAAGGTTTTTAGGGACATATTTCTAAGTCATAAATCCGAGTTCAATATATTCATGTAATGTGCATATCAGTACAGTAAGGCTAGTAATGAGTTTGTAAAATGGTGTTTCAAAATTTATGAAAGCCTCAAGAACCATTTAGAAAAACAAAATTAATTGGTACATGGGGTAAACAAACTCAACTCATTCTATCTTAAGTTGATTGATGATTTGAGTGAAAATCTTGAAAACATTCAAAGAACTTGTACCAAAAAAGGAGTAGCTTCAGAAGAGCATGAGAGTTTAAAGGATAAGTTTTAAAATCAAAGTAATGATATTGTTTCAATCTAAAATAGAGTTGTTATCTTTGAAAAATACTACTATCTCATTTTGGATGATTTCAATAACCAAGAAGTGTGGATTCAATCTCAAGAAGCAAAGCTTAAATCCCAAGAATAAATCAATCGACTTCTATAAGAATGTCTACAAAAGAAATAATTGGTCACTACTGAACAAGACTTAAAGTTGAAGGCTTAGTAAGAACTATTGAAAAACTCATAGAGGACATAAATGACTTCAAAATGATGAAGCTATCATTGTTTAATCTGTTAGAAAAATAAAAGGGAAAATATTAGTGTCTGAACTCTTTTTGTAATAAACCTTTATTTCAAGCAACAATTATTGTTTCATACTCTATTTCCCTAACCTTTTTCAAGAAATATATACTTTTTCTTAGACTTTTTGAAAATCACAAAGGGGTGAATGTTTTTGAAAAAAAGTTTTTTTATGAATGCCCTATTAGGAGGGAAACATTTCAACTAAAATTTAAGAGAATACAATCCCTTATGAGTTTTTTTAAAGCAAGGGTAGAATAAGTTGTATTTACTATTACTTTCAGAAGAGTTACTATACTCAGGGGGAGATAATATTTTATTTCCTTTTTCATTTTATTTCTTATGGTTTTGTGCTTTCTAAAAAGGGGGATATTGTTGAGTGAAAATGTGTTTCGAATTTCCTATCAATAATTTGTTTCGGAAATAACAAACCACACATATCGTAATCATATATATTGTCCATCATGTGCGATGATTCACAATTTTAATCACTCAAATTATCTTTATTATATGATAATCATCTATGTTGTACACTCAAGATGTTTTATATGATGTTTAAAAAATCATAACCGGACTATGCATTGCATCGCAATTAGAAATCGTAACGAGACTATGCATTGCATCATAATCCAGAATCGTATCCAGACTATGCATTGCATCATAATCATAAATAGTATCGACACTATGCATTGAATCATAACTAGTAATTGTAATAAAATTATTTTCCATGTTGGATTCACATACATCATAATCACATACATCATAATCACCTGTATCGTAATAAGGACCTGTATAGTAACAAGGTCATGTATTATAACTAGGAAATCATAATCATGTTCTTTATAACCAGGTTAGGTATTATAGTCCTGAATTGTAACCAAAATTTTTATCATAACTATAATATGGGTCACATTCTTATCTTGTATTGTTTTCAATAATAGTAATCATAATTAAGAATCATAACCATGTTAAGAATCGCAACCAGGTTATAAAATTGTAATCACGATATGCATTGTTATCATGATAAGCCTAGTAATCAAGTTATGTATTGTAATTTTGAAATGCATTACACTTTTATCATAAATTCAATACTGTTTACATATTACTCATACTTATTGTTTCATATCTTTGTAATTACCATTTTCTAACCTAAAATGATTTTGTTGAGTTTGTTGTTTACCATTCAAAATGACGTCATGTATTCTGTTTTGTTTTGTCTATTTTAATGCCAGGTGTCCAAGTCCATTCGATTTTATAGAGAAATATTACCATTGGAGGTAATATGACTGTTGGAACCTGAATCCTATAAATAAAAGTTCATTAAAATTTGAATAAACAATTTTTTCTTATATAAAATTCTATAGAGATATAGTGTGACCTCTCTCTTGATTCGTGTGAAATCTTTGAAGATACAAGAAGTGAACATCTAGTTCCAAGTTCTTGTATCTCTAGAAGTGATTTTTGTTTTTTCTTTGTGAGACTGATCTCTATGAAAACGATAAAGGGTTTTGGGGGATAAAAAGACATGATACCGATCAGCATATCGAGGTCTTTTAATTTCTTGAAAGACAGAGGTGCCGATTACCTTATTAATTGAGGTCTTATAGGGATAGGATGGTAGTCAAGCTGATCATTATATCGAGGGCTTACCAAGGTGGTGGTAAGACATACCTTTTAACTTATGTGAAAGGATACCCTACCTTTTGGGACAAATGAATTGTAATACCCTTACATTCCATTGCATTTGTAATAGAAATGTAATTGTATTGTTTTCTCTTTCTATTTTTTTTCAATCCAATTGTAATTGTTTCAATTACGATTCTCTTATTACTTTTTGTGTTAAGTGATTCTATAATATGTATGGTAGAATCATCTTTATTTTCATTACACTGATTATTTTATTCATTTCAAATATAAAATACTTTTATTACTTGTGGTATTACATTTTTCATATCCATTGGATCCAAGTGTTATATAGTCATTTGTATTTTCTTTGAAATTTATTAGTTTAAGACCTCTTAAAATACGACCATTCTTAAGTATTTAAATACTTTGTCATTTTTAAACATACAATTCACCTCCCTCTTATATTATGATATCAATTATTCATATACATCTATATTTTATTCCAAAAACCAATCTATAACTACCAAGATCATGAAATATACTTCAAAAAATACATCTCAATTATGTGGTACCCTTTAGGCATTTCAACCATGATCATGTGATGTCCTTCAGACAAGTCAGCCATGTCATGAGGAACCCTCCAAACATTTTATCTAGGATCATTTGACGTCTTTCAAACAAGTCATCTAGGTCATGAAAAACTCACCAATCATGTCATTTTAGATCATGTTATGTCCTCCAAACAAGTCAACTAGGTATCATAGTGACACCAATACATTTCATTCGGGATCTCATGATGTCCTTCAAATAATAATGTAGGCCTCATGGTGACACTAAGACATGTCAACCAAGGTATCACAATATAGTTTACAAAACTCAGTCAAATCATATTACACCCTCTAGATGTGTCAAATTGGATCTTTTGATGGTATCCAGACATTCCATTTAGATTATCCGACTTCCTTCATATAGTTAATCTAGATCAGGATATTATCCTTGGACATGTCCTCTATACAATTAGGACATGTATAGACATCCTCATACATGTCATATTGAAGATAGGAACATGTCAATAATATAATCGGGTTTTTCCAAGTAGAAATCATTGGATATGATAACCTTGTACATTGGACATGTTAGGGAAGCCTCTATGTGTAAGGCCTGATTAGCATTATTATATGATATGTCCCCGATATAAGGGATGCCTTAGTGTGTAATCCCTGATCAGTAGCATAATATTCTATATCCCCTATGTCAGGGAATCCCCAATGAGTAATCCTTGATTAGCGGCATAATAGGATATGTACACCTTGAAATGGAATCCTCAGTGTGTGAGACCCGATCAGTGGAATAATATGATATTTCTCCTATTTTTGGGAAACCTCTTTGTGTAAGACTTGATTAGTGGCATGATATGACTACCCCATATTAGGGAAACCTCAGTGTGTGTTCCCAGATAAAATTGAATGATGAGAACTCTTATTCCTTCCCTAACCTTGATATGTATGTTTCCTTCCTAAGGATTGAGCTCAAATGGGAATCTATATTAGTGTGTGTCCCTCCATTACTCTTCCAATCCAACCATAAAGACCCAATTCTCCCATGGGATGATCATTCTTCTTCACCCACCACTAGGTTGAGTAATCAACTAAACTTTGATGACTTTGATTCCTTCCATAACCGGGATACATGTGATGCCTTCCTGACTCCCGATCTCAAATGGGAATCCACCTCAGTGTGATTCCCTCCATGTCTCAGACATTCTATCCATCATTAACCAAATCACTCTCATGGGATCAGCATTCTACCTCATCCACCATCAACTTGAGAAATCAGTTAAACTATGATGAGTTTGATTCCTACCATAATTAGGATATAAAGGATGCCTTATTAAGTCCTAAGATCCATATCAAACATCCAAATAATTTTAACATCAGATAATTACTGCATCCATATATAGTGATAGTGATTACCTGCTACACATTGTTTCCCACACTGGTACCAGCTCATATGGGCATAGTGATTCATAATGATCATATAATTTTTATCTAAAATCTACACCATCTAGGGAAACCTCAGTGTGTAAGTCTCACTTAGTGGAATGATAAAAAAACTCTCATATAAGGGAATCCACATTGAGGAATATCCTAAGAGTGTGACTGAACTACAATGAATCCGATTCTTTCTAGAACCAGGATACGTAGAATGACTTCTTGAGGTTAAAGATCAACACTTGGTGCCTATGTTACCTCATAAATGTTCTCTTCAAATGAAACTAAATTGAATAGGATTAATAAACTACATGGGTTTTGATTCCGATTATAAATAGGTAACGCAGGACAACTAATAATGTCTTAATCCCATCCTAAAAATAATAATTATCACCTTGGAAAAAAACAGACTCCACAATGCATGGTTATATGGATTAAAAAATTATGTTTCTTCCCATTATGTGTAAATAGATGAATAAAAAAATATAAATACATATGTACTCATTGATAGGACCTCTTTTACATATAGAAGGATTTGGTAATTGATCGTTTTGTTAGGGTAACTTATCCTGTATTGATATTTGGAAGATATTCTAAAAAAATATAAAATATATAAGGGAGTCCCATAGTACTCAAAAATTTTCTCCAAAAGGGTATGATGACTCTAACCTCTATTCCTCTAAACCAATGTCAGTTCCCATGTATTGTTGGGTCTGAAACCCCAATTGATCTCTAGCCTTTAGAAAGTAGGTAGTACCCAATTATGGATGTGGGAACCTTTCGGAGTTTTTATGGAAGCTAAATATGAATGGAGAGCCTGACATGAATGATTTGGTAGACATCAACCCCCCCCCCCCCACAATCAAACCATTGGACCATTTTTTATAACCATGTGTGTGATCTTTTCTTGAGGAAAAATATGGTAAACCCAAAATTATCTGATTTAACTATAGCACAATCATCCCAAGGTAAAAATGAAAGAATGAACAGTTCTTATCAGACCATTTAATTCTCCACACATGGGTTATCAAATCTGAATATATTTTTCTTAATGAATCAACAATGGTGAACATGATGTGAATCTCTCAAATAGAAAAATTATCATTTTACAAAGTGTAAATAAATTTTGTTTTCATATCCTAAAAAGAGTGTAGAACTTGAAATGAATATTCAAATTGATAAAAATAGTTGGAAATCAAATTTAGTTAGGTTAATCATGAAATAATTCCATCCTCATTGTGAAAATTCCACACAAGAAGAATGTTTTGGATGAGAATAAAGGCATAAAAATTTACTTGTGAATATCCAATTGAGAAAGTATCATTCATGCAATGATCAACTGATTAGTTACCATGTTACTTATTGTATTTGTGACTCGAGATACTTCTCTCAAAAAAACCTGATCCAAAAAAATTTCATTATCCACTGGCCATTTTGGAAAATCAGTTATGGCTGCAACCCCTGTGGATCTCTGAATGACCTCACCTACCTGGCACCTTATGAATTATGTGAAGAATGAAATGGTCTGAGAGTATCATTGAAATGGCATGATCTTGGACCTGAAGTCTTCCAGCAAGGGTCTCTAAAAGATAAAACTGACAATTCTGTATCTTCTAAAGAAAGCCACAGTAAAGCTAGTGGTGACTGTTTGCACTGAAAATCAATTTAAGAGTCTATCCTCAAAGAATTAATTCCACTAACTTCAGCATATGATGAATTTGAAACAAGGATTCAACTATAGTTACCTTGTCGTTCAGTGTAAATCAAGGAGGGGTCCTACGAACTACTATCTCCGGTGTCATTCTAAAAGTTTCCTTCAGTCACCTACTAAAGGAACCACCTAACACATTTCTACCTCTGACACCCATAAATGGGAAACAAGGAAGAAACATTGGTTGTGAAAAAGATCTGGAAAACAATAATTGGGCTCATATCTCGAATCTAACTGATAAATCCTAGTGACACATTTTTGTGGTAGTTAGAAAGCAGGATCATATTCATGCTCTCTCAAGATAAGTATATGTCAATAATTTTTACAGTAATCATGGGGGGGGGGCATGTATCCCTAGCCCTATTCATGAAGTCCATCAGTATATCTTGCTGGTACATAGAAGACATAATTGTGGTAATATACCCACATCAATTCAAGACATCGATCATAATATATTGGATATAGAAAATGTGCATGTTTACATCCATGTGTACACTTTTCTAAAGTTCATATACATTGTTACAACTAGTGAATAACTCCACTGAGATATTTTTTCATTGCTAAAAAATAAAAATATAAGGGGATATTCTTATCCCTACAACTAATATAACACAACACTATGATCATTATGCTCTAGTGGTTTCTTTGGAGTCATTGCACATTCTTTCTCCATTCCAGGAGGATTATCAAAATATCCTAGAAAAGGAAAAGTCACTAGACTGGGATCATTTTCCAATTTGAATAGTGAATCTCCAAGTGAGATTATAACATGCCTTAGGAAAATGGAATATTCTAATGGAAAATTACAAGAGGTATATTCCAAAGGACCATGACTGGGAACATATCCCCATTCTGGATGGGACTCACCATGTTAAAGAAGAACATGCCTCAATATAGGTTTGTATTATTTTTAAAATATTCCAAAGAAATTCCCTTAAGGCTCATGATATGGTTCATATCTCCATTTTAACAAAGGACCATTTGGTGAGAGCATCACACATCATAGGATGGGTTCATATTTCTATTAGAGAAGTTTCTTGGCATATTTTAGTAGCATGTGTAATCTAGGCTCATATTCCTACTTCCATCAGTAAACAAATTCACCAGGATCATACAAATTCTATAAGACAAGAGGATCATATTCATTCTCCCACTTCAGAGGTCCATAGCCATACTCTGATGGGAAATTCATATTTATATTGGGCTCATATTTTTATTGAAACCGTGTCTCAAAAAATGAGATCAGAACATGCCTTGGAAGTGGTTTATATTACTATTAAAAAAGACTGAAAACATACTCCAAGGGATCAATATTATGCTCATATCCCTAGTCTAACTGAGGCTCAGCATGAAATAATGGAACATTCCTTAGAATAGTATTACATTCATGTCATAAAATATCATTAACATAATCCATTATCTTCTCAGCTATAATATCATACTGATGAATCACTTGATGAATAATAACATATTCCTACATCCATCATACAAGAGGCACATATCCCTGCACAATTCCAAAAGGCAGTTTGGCATATTCAAACCACAATGTAGATCGAGGCTCATATTCTTAATATTCCCAATTTTAGTTTCCTTAAGGTTGTTTAAGACACATTCTTAACAGCCCAAGGTTCTGTTGACTCTTAAACTTAAGAAAAATGAGACCATTAACATCATATCCCACCACATGATAGTGTGGAGATGGATCATAGGGAATATAATCCCGACATCTATCGTGGTCAACCTCCCCATGAGGATATATCCCATGGATAAAAAAATACAAACTATTCCCAGATTCGTCTATATTGAGAGGTTCTAAAAGCTCATACACCTTCATATAGATAGGTTCTTGAAACATTTGGTTCAACCATATATAGTTCCCCCTCAACTTCAAGCAACACTCCACTCTGATCTGCAAGAGGCCCCTAGAAGCACCTATTGTGGTTTGACTAGATAGAGTCATGTAAGTATGAAAAACCCAACATTGATATATAGAGTGATTAAGATGAACCCCCCCCCCCCAAATATTCTAGACACTCTCGACATTTGACTATGAGATCCCATATGAGCTATTGAAGGAGTTTATGCCTTATCTATGCCAAAATATATGGGAAAATGGTCAGTAATTGAAGGATAGAAACCATTATTATCTTGGATATGAGGATCACATTCAATCCATCATGCTACTCAATTGACATCTAGACCTAGCTGTTATCTCTATGGCCTAGTATCTGAAACAAAATAATCATAGTTAAAATATACAACACATTTTCTTCCATGTCATCACAACTCCTAAAAAACTGATCATCTGTGCCTCTTCATGTGTCTATATTTTATGATGGGGAAATTATAGTGCATTACATTTCACTTCACCTCTAGAATATAATTAATCCTTAGATATGGCATCCTTTAATGATATATCCTCAATAAAATTAAGGGTACCGAGTAATGGATGAGTCAGTTGGTCACTAATATCGAATTCCTTTTCTTCAATCATGCGAATTCATTATGAACTGAGGGATATGAAAGTAAAGCGGTCTTTGAACTAGGCCCCTTAAAGAAATGACAACACATTTCACACAAAAAACAAAAGATAAAGTCAACATGGAAACCTCACATAAAGAATGACTCTCATACTGAGATTCCATTACACCCAACTCATATTAGAGAGAATAACTTTTTCAAATCAATTTAATGACAATACCAACTGTTATAGAAATCATCTAGGAGAAAACCCACTCACTATGTTGGGGGAGTATCTACCACCACCTCCACCCCTCATATCATAAATTCCTAAGAGGATTCAGGGTATATCTATAGAATATTAAAATTAAACCTGGGCCACTAGTCTGGGGGTGTTTATATCTTAATCATCATTACTAGGTTCATCATCTACTGAAATGGTCTAGGTAAAATCAGTGGTTGTTCTAGATCAACCACAGGCTGCTGGGATGGGGGTGTTTATATCTCAAATCCAATATTAGGAATCATAAAATACTAGACCAAAATCATTATATCCTCAACAAAAAAGATAAAAAAACTCCAATTTTGGCCCCAAATATTCCCCGTCCTACAGGTATGGGGGAATTTTCATAATCGATGCCATATAGGGAATCATTCTTCTCCAAGATGGGAAGTAAATATTGACGGTTGAAATCTCATCCATTCCCACCATTACAAGATGAAAACTACTATTCAAGGTTCATTTAGAAAATGTAACTAGATACTTTCTCAAATTCCCCATTCACTGGTCAATGCAGGGGAAATGTTTGATGAAGGAAATCAGTCCCCTCCAGGGTCATAAGTCAAAAAGGTCCAATATAGCCTAGGTTTTGAGAAATGACACTAATGAAAGTGGTGTAGAGTTATCAGTATATGTTGAGATTAATGGAACAATTATTATTTCCAAATAAACCTATGTGAATTTATTCACTATCAACACAATAGATAATGTGGATCAAGACACTAATGTAGAGGGACACAATATGAAAAATATAACCTAAGAAGAGGATTTGGATGCACATATAAAGGCTAGACATAACTGGAATGAGAGGATGATCCAAGAACATTCACCTAAGAATATCAAAATTCAACCTATATAGTAGAACATAGACAAGGATAAAGGGAAAGAAGTGTTCATACCCCAATCGTCACCCAGAAGATCTGAATTTCCTTCCACTAAGGATAAGATGGCACAATAGGAGAATAAGATATGAACTATTATACAAATCAATGTAGAGATACTCAAGGGAGGAATTCCCATTAGGTATCTTCTTAATGAAGAAATGATTAATTTTCATCCCATTAATTGGGACTGAGTTATTCTTCTGAAAAGAACGGCGTTTGAGTATTAGAATGGCTCTGGATCCAGGTAACTTGTATGGATAAATAATGAAGATGAAAATGATTATTAATTATATCCATTGTAGTGATATCCTCTCCCTATATAAAGAAACCATTAAGTATTTGAATGGATTTAGAATTTGTGGTAGATAGAAATGAGTGCACTTTATCAATCCTCACCCACTCAATGTGAATGGGAGGTGGATCAGATTGGAGTACCTCTAGAACAAATTAATTGCATTGAGTCCCTCACTACTCGAATGGAATCCATGGAATAGTGATGTGCACTAGTGCAGCCTCAGAGAAATCCATGTCTTGAATGGGCAGATGAAACTTTTCCACCACCCAATTTTAGAAATATTATCTTTTCCACCATTGATGGTACGAGAGACCCAAAAAAGTATCTCACACACATCGTGCCCTAATGTGGTCCAATGATGGTCCCTCGAGATGAATTGTAGGTGACCAAGATGAGGTGTTTTGTAAAAAATATGATAGGGATATCCTTTGTTTGGTATTGTAGTCTACTAGAAAGATCAGTTTCCAGATTGGAAGACCATTATCATTAATTCACCTACCAGTTCATCTTCATGATTAGGAAAATAAAAATTCTCAAGAACAAAATCTACAAGAAACACATAACTAATAATGTGGTTTAAATTATAGTTATATATATAGGTTTAACCTATATACTCAACATCCCCCTCTCATGGAAGAAATTGCTTGATATCTTTGATGAAAATATCCAGGATGATTTGTAGAAACATTTGATCCTAATGAAATATCCATTTGAATTCCATGAGCATTCAAAAATACCACAATAGTTGGAATATTCCATTAAGTGGACCTGAGAAACATCTTGACTCATTCCTTTAGCATATTTTAAAAGTCATATCAATTTATAAAATTCTATTGTTAACATCAAGCCTATTATAATGCATATTAAAGCACCTAGGGGAACACCGAACTACCCAGATCCTCTTATGTAATGGTAAAAACTAAAAAAAATACCCAATTCGAAAATAAATAACAGTTCAAGGTTGCACGGGATTTGAGGAACAAATGAATAAATCAATCAATTTTCAAATTAACAAGTACAAGGTTATTTCCTTAAATCCATTGACAATAAACTACTCAAGCATCCATAGCCTAGGAAGCCCAATGAGTTCATCATCGTTGATCATCCCTTGTTTTGGACCAATCCATAGAAGGTTGGGCCACATCAACCAGGATTTCATCATGTTCAAAGAATAAAGGGAAAATGGTGGATGATAATTTACAAGTAGTAATACCTAATAGTTTTGGGACCACCTCTAAAAATCTATAGAGCATGCTTGATCATGATTATGTGAAACCCATAAATGTATTTCAGGTAGTAGAATCAATCCAAAATATCCAAGATCCTTATATCCCTAGATATAGTGTAAATAAAATGTGGTCTAGAATCTCTTTGGAATGAATTTTGAAGTGGGGGATGGAAACATCTTTTCTCATGGCCCTCTCACCCCAAATGTGAGAGATATTTCCTTAGATTTACCACTTCATATGAAAATTCCTCTATAGAATCAAAGGTGGAAGAATAAAAGGATGATCTCATGAACATTCCTCTTTCATTTGAGTAAGGAGTCTGACCACCATTTATGATCTTAGGGAAGATATTCAGGGAACAAAAAAATACCCACAGCCAGCACTGATTTATGTCTTCATGACTCTAAATTATAAAGAGATTTATATTTAATTTATAAAAAACACTGATATGTATTCAATTGGAACTATATATAAATATTAGAAAAAATATAGATGTGACTATGCACCTTATCGGCTTAATTGATGACCATCAAGGTTTCAAGTATGAAGCTAGGAGGATTAACCCCACTCATACCACAAATATTGAGGTGGAAGTTGAAAAATTGATTAAAACCAACTTTCTCTGAGAAGTAAAGTTACCAATATATACTGCTAATATCATCCCTATCAAGAAAAATATTGGGCATATTAGGGTCTAAATTAACATTAGTTACCCTAGTTGGAACTTCCCAAAGGACAACTACCCATTTCCGATCACAAAACACTTGATTGATGAAAATTATAGATTCTAATCCCTTTTATTCATGGATGGGTACTCAAGATACAATTAGATATACATGGACACTACAGATGAGTAGTACCCTACCTTCAAAAGACCCCATGAGATATTTTGATATCTATTCATTCCATTTTTATTAAATAATATTGTTTATGGACCCACCCTCAGTTCCCTAGAGCTAGTTCCTTATTTTATTACATTGTAATATAAACAAGGATTATGCATCTCATGGTACCGAGTAGTTTATAAGTTTTGTAGAAAGATACAAACATAATTTCAACATTACAACTTGAAAATAATTAACACAAAGAAACTCCTTTGACAACATCCATACCTCCAAAGTTATTTCTTCATGTCATTAATAATATACCTCCTCATGTCCAAGGAAAATGAAAAATAATAAAGGGGTGAGTTCAAATGCTCAGTAATGGTAAGAAATATAGTGGAAGATATCATGAACATAAACATTAGGCATTTTGAATAACTTTAGAACACATACCATTAAAAATGAACTTGAACATAATATAGAAGGAATAAGTGTTGAATAAACAATTCCATAATAAATCATGATCATGGGTATTATACTAGAAAAATATCCTCAAGAACCATTAATACTATTTTCATAATGAGGGAATTCAAAAATTAGGACATCATAACCATATCGTCAAGTCCTCATTCCAAGACTATAAATATCCAATTTGTCAAGGCCTTGTTCTTAGACCATATTTTATCTCTTGAGACCTACCATTGCACCGAGGGGCTATTACAGGCCCCAACCAACAATTAATAAGACCAATTAATTCCTTATATGAATGTGAATACACATAAACAACATATACATTGATATTTAAACTAATATATGAAATTCAAATAACTTTCCCATAATATTATGCATAAACACTAACCATTTAGAGTAAATTGGTGAATGGTTTTAAGATAGAACATCCATAGAAAAAATAATCATAAACCATTAAATAAAATATTTTAGATGATATCATAAAATATAAATCCCAATAATACATAATAATCAATAGTAGTGTTCAAATAGATAAAGGTACTCTTACAAAATCATTAAGTAATTCTTGAGATAAATACTCTTTTACTTTGAAAAGAATTGTTATTTTGGAAAAATAATTGTATAAAACCAGAAGTTAAGTAAGATAGTATTTTCACAGTAAAATTAGATATTTTATAAAGATAATGGTTTCCAAAAAAAAGATTATGGATTGCCCTTGTAAATTGGTAAGAATTAGAGAAATTCCCTTGAATATGGCTCGCATTTCCAAAAGAATTTTTGAAGGATAATTTTAAAATGTATAACTAACAATAAATGAAGGTATAAATCTAGTTAGAAAAAATATATAGAACATTCACATAGAATTTATGAGTAGTAAATATGAATAAATAATAATTTAATTGAGGTAAGTAGAGAATAATAGTAACCCGAATGAAAATGAAGGTTCATGTAGAAAACCCATACAAACATTTCGGCATGGTAACAAGTGTTCTTGGAGGGGATTAATGATAGTAAAAAAGGGGTCTATAATCCTTTAAGTATCAAAAGTTAAGTATGTTTGAGGTTTGAAAACATACCCCAAAATAAGGAATTAAAAATAAAAGGGCATAAGATAGGGAAGATTTGTGAATAAAAGTGAGAAAGAGAGGATCCCTTACCACATTGTTATTAATCGTTTCATATGCCCCAAAATTAATAATCATCAAACAATACATTAACTATAATTAAAATAAATAGATTCATGATATGATACACAAATGGGAAGTATACATACACCTAACACAAGTAATAGTAGTGAATAAGGAATATCTCACAAAAATGGATGTGAGAAGAAGAAACCCCTTATCTTAAGTCTATTGGTGTTCCTCACATGATCATGATGACCTGAATTATCATGTTTTGGTTGATAAATTAATGATTCTAGAACCAAATCTACATTTAATTTATTTATCATAACCTTATTAGGTGCATTTATTTCCTTTTGATGGGTTAAGAGATCAAATTTCATTATTTGGGAGTGTTTTCTTCTTTGGTTTTCATGCTCGGTTTACTTATATTCATGTATATATAATCATGTATAAAGAGAATGGATGTATATAATAGAAGTTCTATGTTATTAGTGAGAATTAAGAAGACTACATGGTAATAAAATGTATTTTTTTTTGTGAGTGAAGATGAATCATTATATAAAAATTTATTGACAATTGTTTGGGTTACTTGGCGATTCTTGATCACAAAGAACTCATTTTGGTTTATAAATTTATATCATTTGTAAAAAAGTATTAAATCCTTAAATAAGTTATAATACATATATTATAGTCTGGTTGAACCATAAAAATTTTTTCATGACCATAATTGAATATGGTAATATAAATTGAAATCTTGTCATCCTAGAATGTTATAAATTAACACACCTTAGATGGTGTTTTCATTTCTATTATAAAATAAGGGGAAAGGAGAGATGATTAAGAATTATTTAAAAATCATAACAATATAATAGTACATGTAAGGTAATGGAGTCATCACAACATTTGGATTAAATGAGGTAAGGAAAGAATAAAAAAATGAAGGAACTTGAAATAAAAGAAATGAAAAGACGAATTTACCACTTCATGTAATCTTCCTTGAGAGCCTCTTTAGGATTGTGGTTTTGGTATTTTTATAAGACCAAGGGATACTGGACATGGAGGATTAAATTGGAAGGATATTTTATCAGAATTTTGAAAAGGTAAAAGGTTTTAGTGGAGTGAATATAAAAGTGAGTGAGGGGGGGATTTATAATGGATGAGAGGAGGGTTTTCCCATTGTTTTAGTCATTATTTTATTATTTTTTCAAAGACAACCAATAGTATAGATTCTTGTGACCAAGAAAAGTAATATGTGCATGTTATTTTAAACCGAATGTTCTTACATCATCCATGACTCTAAAAATAGTTAATTTAATTGATAATGTATATATACGGTAAATTACCATATTTTACTATTCATCAAAAATTCGATGGTTTTAGAAAAATACCAAAAATTCACCCAGACAATTTATTGATGCGTAGAATTAAAAAAATATAATAAATTTTTAAAATATAATTTTATAAATATTGTTAATTTAATTTTTCAATAAAACCCTAATTTATTCAAAAACATAAAATTTTAAAATTATAATTCATTTTATATCACCATGAAAAATTAATCAAGATATCATTATATTTTAACCATAAGATAATAAAATAATAATTGATTTACTATTCCTAAGGTTCATCTTAAAATTCATATTACTATTCATATGGGTGTGTAATTATTCAAAAAAAATGTTTTTATTATCAGAAAGAAAATATCTTACTAAACGCAACTGTGTATGTTATTTTTTTGAAATTCAATTCACATTGGTGAAAAAATTATGTTTACTGGCTCGGTTAAAAATAAGGGCTATTTTATAGAGACATAGTGTTTCATGAATTCAATGTTAAATTTATTTTTAAAATCTTGGGTTGTTACATTATCCCATCCTTACAAAAACCTCATCCTCGAAATTACCAGAATGTTACCTCATAAAATGATTTGGGTAGTTCTTCTTTATAAGCTCCTTAGGCTCCCATATTGCCTCTTTAGTTTTTTTATTATTCCAAAGTTTCTTTACCAGTCATGTCATTTGATTCCTCAATACATTTTATTCAGTGTTAAGAATATGGGTATTCTATTTATAGTAAGATAGTCCATGTTCCAATTCTATACCTTCATAAGTGAGGATATGTGCTGGGTATGGCATGCACTTTCCCATTAATGGGACATAGAACACATTGTGTTATTTAGAAAGGCTAGGTAGAATATCCAAATAATGACCCACAACTCCTATTCTCTCTAAAAATTCAAAAGGTCTAATGTACCTAGTGCTACATTTCTTTTTCTCCCCAAATCTTATAACTTATTTCCAGAGAGATACTTTAAAGAAAGCGTGATCTCCCACTTGAAATTCCAAATCCTTCCTTCTATTATCGATATATCTCTTTTCCTTTCTTTCGTCCATTTTGATATGGGTTTGAATAGTCTTTACCTTTTTTGTTGCTTCCTCCACATGTTCTGGGCCCACCAACTTCCTTTCACCTACTTCATCCCAACATGTTGGTGTACGAAATCTCTTTCGGTACAATGATTCATATTGTTACATTTTAATAATGGAATAGAAACTATTGTTGTAGGAAAACTCCAACAAGGGTAAATACGGATCCCGCATATCTTTGTGGTTGAGAGAGCATGATCTGAACATGTCTCCTAATGTTTGGATTATCATTTCTGATTTCCCATCAATTTGAGGATGATAAGAGGTACTCAAATTAAGCTCAGTATCCAATGATTTAGGAAGACTTATCCATAATTTCAATGTAAATTATTGATCATTATCAGAATCAATTGAGATAGGGGCTCCCTGATGTCTCAAAACTTCATTGATATAGTGTCATGCTAGGTGATCCTATGGAAAATCCTCCCATTGGTGAGGAAATGTGAAGATTTCAAAAGTCGATCAACAATTACCCATATTTCATTATTCTTTCTTGGAGTTTTGGGTATCCTAGTGAAAAAATTCATGATATGCCATTGCATTTCCAGGAAGGAATAGGTAGAGGTTGCATGAATCCTCTAGGATTTCATCGTTCAGCCTTTACTTGTTGACAGACTAAATATCTTGATACATAATCAGAAATTTCTCTCTTTATGTTGTCCCACTAGAAATGTTCCTTCATTTATCTATACATATTAGTGTTACTAGGATGTATAAAGAAATTTGTGATATGAGCATTATCCAATAACTCCATTTTTAGATTGGGCAGAGAGGGAACACATAGCCTCTTCCCAAATTTCAGAATTCCATCTTCACACATAAGGTTAACCAACTTCACATATTTCATGGTATTAATTTTCTTTTAAATATTCTTGCCATCAGACTATGAAGCTTTAATTATTTCCAATAAATATGATTGGGAATCCATTTGAAAAATTAGTGATTTTTAACCTTCTATGATAATTCCCATATCCATCCTCCCTAGATCCATGTACAAAGGATCCTTTTCAATTCTCATTTTTTTAGAACTCCATGATCCTTCTTGATCAATGCATCAGCTAAATTTTTTTCCTTTCCTTGGTGGTAGTGTACGGTAAAATAATAATCCTTGAGTAGTTAGAGCCATCACCTTTTCCTCATGTTGAGTTCTTTCTATGAGAAGATATAATTCAAACTCTTTAGATCCATATATATCTCACATTTCTCTCCATATAGATAATGTCACCATATCTATAGAGCATTGATAACAGATTCTAACACAATATCATGATTAAGATAGTTTTATTCGTGAATTTTTATCTAGATTGATGCATTGGCAAGAAATATATCATTCTGCATAAGGACACAAAGTGTCATTTCTTTGATTCATCATTATATATCACAAATCCATCATTCCTCGATGTTAGAGATAGTATCAGAGCATCCACTAATCTCCTCTTTAGTTACTCAAACTATTACTCACATTATTTGTTTTCTATAAAAACCTCACCCCTTTATCTTTAATATCGGTCATTGGGTTGGCTAAATGAGCGAAGTTCTGAATGAAACTCCAATAATAACTTGTTAAACCAATTAAACTACGTACCATAGTTATTTTCATTGTTGTACCCCATTCTGGAACAACCTTTGTCTTTGTAGTATCAATAAATATTTCATTCTTAGAGACAATGTGGCCAATAAATAAAATTTATTGATTCCAAAATTCACACTTGCTAAACTTCCCATATAATTCACTTCTTCTAAGAGTCTTTAGAATAGTGCATAAGTGATTTTCATGATCTTCATAGATTTTGGAGTATACCAACATATCATCAATAAATACCACCACAATGTCATCAAGACATTCCTTTAAAACTATCTTCATTATATCCATGAAAACCGAGGGTGCATTATTTAGTCCAAAAGGAATTACTATAAACTCATAATTCCCATACCTACATTGAAATATTTTCATTAGAATTTATTCCTTCCTTACGAGAGACTGATGATATCTAGATCAAATTTCAATCTTTAAAAAATATTGGGCACCATGAAATTGACCAAAAAAATCATCAATGTGAGGTAGGGGATACTTGATCTTTATTAATATAGCATTAATCTCCCTACAGTTAATGAACACCGTCATATATCCATCTTTCTTCTTGACAAAAAGAATATAGGATCCCCATGATGAAACACTAGGCTGAATAAATCATTTATCACTCAATTACTGTAGTTGTTTATTCAATTATACTAATTCCACGGGGTCATTCTGTATGGACTCTTTGATATAGGCCTTAAACCGGGAATTAAATCAATAGATAACTCAAATTCCCACTCTAGAGGATTTCTTGGTAAATCCTCTGGAAATACATCAACATATTCTTGCACAATAGGTATGTCCTCTATTTGAACATTTTTATCCTCACCCAAAGATATTACATTACCTTCCTCCCCACACTACTGGAAATTCATACTACAGCAAGGCCTCACTCCCAACAGTTTAGAGAAACCATTGAGATAGGATTCATATACAAACATTTTGTTGAAAATCAATGTTATAGAAAGTTTTAGACTATATTTTCCCAACGGTTTTAAGAACCATTAGGATAGGCATTGTTTTCCCAATAGTTTTTTTAAAACCATTGGGATTGTGGAGAGTGTACCCCCCTAATTCCAATGGTTCATTGAAACCATTGGGATATATTTGATAATATTACCCGACATTTTTTAAAACCTATTGGGATAAAAATCCACAAATGCAGTACTTGATTCCGATCTTGATCCGCCCACATTGCGCCATAAAAGATAGGTCTACAGTGTGCAAACCCTTCTTCCCAGTAACTCATTATTTGTTCTTCCACATAAAATCTATATGGTATAACTACTACCTCCATTTATTTCATTTTTCATTTGGATTTCTTTGAAGATGAGGTTATTTTTGTTTGTTTTTTTGATTATCCCTAAATGACATCTCCCCTATTCTTTCTAAACCCTTCTTCCCAACCTGCGGTCAATCCTTAATACAAGTAAGTGTTTTTTCTTCCACCTCTAATAGATTTTAACACGATGTATCCTATTTCCCCTAACATAACACATGATTCCTCTAGTAGAATATCTATTCAAATGATGATTTCTCGAGTTCATAAATTTGTATCTATGGAATGTTATGTCATTGCATAGAGTTCCTTTGCACATCATTCCACTACATAGAGTTCTTTTTAGGTGTTTTATTGAGACCCTTTTGATTAGAATCATGATTCATGTCTTATAGTGATATTTTAGTGATGTAATGTTATATTTATCCAAAATGGTAGTGAGTTATTAAATGGTAGGGAGACCTACTATGGGTCTCCATTTCATAATTTATTTTTCAAGGGAATTGGAGGGGGGCTGTGCAGTGGGAGGGTGGGGATCTGCATTGGCAGGGGGCTATAGGGGGGTTGTGTAGTGGGAGGGGGTTGTAGGGGGTGTGTGGTGGGAGTAGGGGATGGGGAAGTGCAGTGGGGGAGGGGGTTATAGGGGGGTGGTTTTGTAGGGTGGGGATGCAAGGGGTGGGGAGGTGTGTAATGTGGGGGGTGGGGGTTGTAGGGGGAGATGGGGGAGGGGACTATAGGGGTTATGTAGGGGGAGGTGGGGGCTATTGGGGGTGTGCAGTGGGATTATAGGATGTACACTACCAACCCTAAAATAATTTAAATCCATGAAAAATACATGTGCCTTACCATATCCCAAACATATAATAGATCATCCTTGTGCTATTTTGGCTATACACAGACCAAATATTTCCTCCATCTCAACTGACCGATCTTTATTATCCCAAAATTTGAAATGATAGTGAATCTATATATATCATTCCCACATGCCTAGAATCCTCCAACTACTCAATATAATTAATCAATACCTCTTGTGGGAACTCCCCCAGAGGAATCACCTACCTCATCACTTCCCAGCTAAAGGTATCAATATCCTGGTGGTTCTATAACAACCATCATCCCATAACCCCCATATTAGAAACATCACACACCATCATTTCCCACATCCCATCATATTATCATTTCAAAATCACACCATACATGATTCTATTAAAATACCACATCAAACTCAATGCTCATACAAGTCCTATATCACTATTGATTCCCATATATTAACCACACATTGTTAATTCACTTATCACACATTAACCTCATGCACCAATTTCCATAATAAAAAACTAAAAACTATAGTCACATGATCAAAATAACACTCAAACTATCATGGGATCTCTGAAATGTGAGTGGGATCTCACTCTTGATGCCTATATATACCTTGATGAATTTTCTAGAGGCATAATTCAAGAATATTTCTCTCTCTCTCTCTTGGTTGTCGAGTGAAATAAATCTGCAGAATCAATGTATCATGATTTTAATAGACTGACGACACTTAGTAAATAACCATCCTACTAAAAATTAAAGTATTTTTATTACATATTGTACAATTTATTGAATTCATTTTATATCTATTAAAAATCACCTAAAACAATAGATAGTTAAATTATATGTGGACATCTCGCCCACCCCCCAGACACCCCACCCCCTGGACACCCCCTCCCCCCGGGACACCCCAAATGCCCCTCCCCCATGGATATCTCTACCACCCCAATGGAAAGACCGCCCACCCCATGGAAACACTCTACCCCCATGATAGATTTGTAACCCCTGAGGATAGCCCTCCCAAACCTCAATACACCGCCTACCCCCTAGACCCCCCCACCCCGTAGACAGCCCACCCACCCCCCTGGATAGCCCCTCCCCCTGGTCAGCCCCACCACCCTTGTGGACAGCCCGCCCACCCCTTGGACAAACCTTACCCCTCATGAGAGCATTGTGACCCTCGAGGATAGGCTATACCCCCCTGGACACCCCCAACCCCCTGGATAGCCCTGCCACCCCTATGGACATCCCTCACACCCCATGGACACCCCCTACCCCCTGGACACCCCCACCATGGATATCCCCCCACACACCTCGACACCCTCTACCCTTGGACAGCCCCACCACCCCCCTATGGATAGCTTTCCCGCCCACTTGGACAACCTGTACACCCCTGAACAGCCCTACTACCCCCGTGGATAGCGTGCCCACCCCACTGGACACCCTGTACCCCCCCGGACAGCCCCCTCCACCCCCGTGGACAGCTCGCCCACCCCATGGACACCACATACCCCCCTGGACAGCCTTTCCACCCCCGTGGATAGCCCCCCCTGGACACATGGTACCCCACTGGACAACCATGCCACCACTGTGGATAGACTTCCCACCCCGTGGACACCTCATACCCATGGGTAGCCCAACCACCCCCTTCGATAGTGCGCCATCCCCTTGGACACCTCATACCCTCTGGACAACCCCATCACACCCGTGGACATCCTGCCCACCCCCCTGGACACACCGCACCACCATAGACCCCCTGGACAACCCACCCACCCCCTGGACACCTCGTACCCCCTGGACAGCCCCTCCACCCCCGTGGACAGCCCTCCCACCCCCTGGAAACATTGTACCCCCTGGATAGCCCCCCACCCCTGTGGACTGCCTTCCCACCCCCCATGGACACCCCTATCCTTTTGGATAGCCCCACCAACCCAATGGTTAGGCCTCCCACCCCGTAGACACCCCGTACCCCCTGGACAACCCTACCACCCCTGTGGACAGCCCACCCTCCCCCCAGTCACATTGTACCCCCTACACAGCCCCCCACCCCCAGACACTGCCATCCCCTAGGACGCACCCACCCTTGTAAATCCCCCTACCCCCTTGACACCCCTGACTCCATTGGACAGCCCCGCCACCCTTGTGGAAAACCTGACCACCCCTATGGAAAGCCCACCCACCCCTTGGACACTTCATACCCACTGGACAGCCCCACCACCCCCATGGAACCCCCCCCCCCCCCCCCGGACACCCCGCTCACCCCGTACCCCATGAACATCCCCCACCCATGGAAATACCCCCACCCCTTGGACACCCCCGACCCCCTGGACATCCTCGCCACCCCCATGGTCATCCCACCTACCCCCCTAGACACCCTTTACCCCCTGGACAGCTCCCCCCCCCATGGAAATCCCACCCACCAGGACACCCCAACCCCCCTAGATAGCCCCCCTCCCCCTGGACACCTCTGACCCCCCTGGATAGCCCCACCACCCCCTGGACACCCCGCACCCCCTGTACACCCCCACCCCCTTGGGAAATTTATGTGATCACTCAAATAATCTACTAAAATATAAAATATCATCGATCGAAAATTTATTCAACTCCTGAATAATTCTCCTCCACATGTGTACATGATCTTGTACACTAATGTATAGTTCTTCAAAGTTATTTTGTTATAAATATAATATATTTTTTTCTTTTATATTATTATTCTCATATATAGTAGTGTTTAAATTATGGTTTCATATAAAGTGAACAATTCTCATTTACTTAAATATATTTCCAATAAAACTTCAATCTTATTGAATTTCTTTTGACCAAATGACTTATAACAATTTTTATACAGAATGGATAGAAGTTGGATGTATGAAACCGATCGGATCTCAATCGATTTTCAAAACAATTTGGAGAGTTTTTTAGATTTTTCATTTCACAATGCTTCAAAAAGAGGTCACATACACAGCCCCTGTTGCAAGTGTTTTGGCAGACCTTGTTGAGCTGTGAAGAAATCAGCTACTACATAACCTAATATGGTTTTCAAGAAAAATACACTATGTGGTATCACAATGGGGATAAAATGACATCTCAAATTGTTGATGATCCAAATGAGAGGACTGGATTGGAGAATTTGTTATATGACTAGTTTTCGTTTATTTTTCATCATGAAAAAATGGATTCTAACCCAAGAAAATTTTGATATGAGCACACATGATGAGTCTAATGAAAATGATGATGTTGTCAGGGTGAAAAAATTGAATTATTCTTCCACGAATCCAGTATATCAACAATATGGTAAAATGAAAAAGCTGGAATTTTTATTCCAATTGTATCATGGGAAAAATATGTATGGGATTTCTAATACTACCATCAATTACATTCTTACCTTCTTGAAGGACTTACTTCCAGATGATGTAGATATTCCCTCATACCACTATATGGCATAGATGTTAGTTGAGGAACTTGTATTCTCAATAAAAAAATCAAGCTTTCCCGAAAGATTGCAGTTTATTCTGGGAGGAAAATGCTGAACGGAATGATGGTATAAAATGTGGCACATCCCACTGGAAGCCAAAAGGTAATGAAACAACATCCCATGTTCCCGAAAAAGTAATGTGGCACTTTACATTGATCCCCAAACTCCAGAATGTATTTATATCTAATAAAATATAAATAAAAATGTTATGGCATGATACTGAGAGAAATAAGACTAATGTTGAGCTGGTTTACCCTGAAGATGGATTTGTGTGGCAAAGATTTGATGCTCGATATCCTGATTTTTCAACTGACGTACGTAATGTGATGTTGGTTCTTTCATGTGACAGTTTTAATTCATTTGGGAAGATTCATATGTAGCACAACACATGGACAATTTTTATACACATTTATAATTTTCCCCATGGTTGTGTATGAAAAAACCTTTCACTTTCATGAGTATACTCAAATCTGGCCCTTCTGATCTCGGTAATGATACCGACATATACATGAAACCTTTAATAAAAGAGTTGAAACTTATTTGAGATGTGGGTGTGCACACATACAATGCATGTTCAAAACAAATATTTCAGATGATGATTCCCACTCCCCATATAGCATTGGGCCATCTATCCCTTTCATCTTACTTTACTTATGTTTCCTTCACTCCGGGCTTTTATATTCCATCTTCTTCAACTCCTGCTCCACCAGAGTCTGTCTCTGCCGAGCATACATTGGGACACACTCCATCTAAACAGGTTGTTCCTTCAGTTTCTAAAAATCCAGCGGCACCCATTGATCATACTACCATAGGTATACTTATACAACCCAAACAAATTTATACACAATTATTTATTTTCATTATAACATGTATTGATAAAGTATTTTTTTTATTTCATAACAAATACATCAACTAATACGAGGCGGGTGGGGGTGTACACACATGTGTGTGATGTGGAACCACCACACACAGTTGATGGTGGACTACAATGAAGATAATCAGATGATTGAAAAACCAGGGCAGCAATGTCAGAGTTTTTTGTCGACACTTGCTAAATACTCTGACATCATTCCTGTCAGCCTGCTCTCATGAAGACAACTACCAAATAATGTCAAGGATAAATCTTGGGCAGAGATATGGGTAAAAAATATATTTTATTTAATAAAATATATTAATTTTTGTATTTATATGAATTAATATGTTGGTGTCAGCTACGGTTTAATTTCCCTGATGGTGAGGGTGCACGGCCAGCAGGTCTAAAGGATTTAGGTGAGCTTTGGAGAGCTTATAAGCATAATTTGTGTAACACCCCGAGATTTTATGGAAAATATTCTTTTTAATTTCATTAATGTCTTGTGTTGTACGCTACACCAAAAGGAGCTTCCACAACACGCATCCTTGACCTGTCTTGCATTACACGCAATCGCGACCTTCCTCGATAGCGCGTGTAGTATGCAATAATGAGTTTCACTAAACAACAGTATGCTATTAAAATATTATCAAAACTAGCCATTATGAATAGTAATAACCACTTTTTGAAATTTTGAATTTTTTTTTCAAAATGGACTTCATTTTTGGATTCGGAATATCGAAATTAGCTTAGGGTGAAATTTTGGTACTTTTCAGATAACTTTCATTTTCTAATGAATAGTGAAAATTACTAAATTTTAATTAAAAACAACCTTTTTAATAAAAATAATTAATAGTGATAAATTATTAATTTGAGTGGTTTTAAATTATATTTAGAATATATTTTAACAATTTAATACAATGTTGGTCATTGGATGTAATTTCAAATTTAAACCAGACATAACCAAGTGTCAATCTTTTGATAGTTATTATCTCTTAAGAACACGCTATTTGTTTTGACGACGGGAATTAATTTTTAAATTAATTAATGAAACTGATATTTTTTGGATTTGTTAATATAGACATCATTTTTGAGTTCATAATATCAAATATAGCTTAGGCCTAATTTTTGGTATTTTTCTGGAAACTTTTATTTTTTGATGAATAGTGAAACCACTAAGTGTTGGTTAAAAAACTTAATTATTCATAAAACATAATTTTACCGCTTCTGTGAGTGGAATTTCAAAAATCCGAGAGACAAAATTGATTTCAGTAGGTAAAATGTGGTTCAATGAGAAGAAAATAATTTTTGGTGAATAGTAACTTTTTACTTTTTTTAACCACACTTAAAAGTAAATAGGGTAATTAAGGGTAAAAATGATATTATTATTACCCTAACACATGTCCTAATTCTATTGGACAAGTGTAATTCGACCAAAAACAACCTTAGGAATAAAATATGACCATTTAGGCCCACTTGGATTAGATTAGGACATATATTATTAATTTATTTAAAGAAAGGTTAAAATAGTTAAAATCAAAGTTTAATAAGTATATCATTTTTAATATAGGTTTATACATAAGATAAATTCGACAATAAATATTCATTATAAATCTAAAGATATTTCCTACGTAATTATATTTTATTTTGAATTTTTAGACTTTAAATAAGTTACTTTATTTATGACACAATGATGATGCAGTAATTATCTTATTAATGAAATATTGACATAATTGATGTTATAAATACCCAAATAAATGTAATTTGAGATTTTTTATGAATTAAACTAATTTTATAGGTTAATATGACATTTTAGTATTGAGTTAATTAACTTTTTTTGAACTAATCATTCTGTTATAATTTTTACAAAAATCAATTACTAAATAGTGTCAAAATTGACATAAAATAGTTTTTAAAACAAATATTATATTATTAGTTGTTATTTTATTCCTAAAAATATTAAGTTTGGAAAAATGACTTATATAAGGTTATATATATTAATAATAAACAACTTCGGGTTTGTTTGGCTTGTTATTGTAAGTTTATTAACCTTATAGTGTAAGAACATAAAAAGACACGGTAAAAGTAAAATTATCTAACTTAAGGTTAAATATAAATAATAAGGTTAAAATAGGAACCTAAACTTGTCTAAATTCTATTGGATGAGAGGATTTCGACCCATACCCCCCTTATCTTCTAAATAAATCAATTTGGAGCTATTTAAAACCGAATTTGGCTTTACAATAAAATAATATTTTTAGTTATTCCAAAGGTTCCCCTCTCCTCCCTTATAAAAGGGAACCTCCTCCCTCTCTTTCTCACACCACTTTGAGCCTTCAAGCTCGGCCAAACCCTGACAAATTATCTTCTACACTTCCTTAAAAACATCCCAGAGGTCCTGGTCTTCTTCAAAGACCAATTTTAGTAGCCTAAGAGGAGGACTCAAAGAGGCGCTTCAAAGAAGAGGTAATGTCCGTTACCGATTCTTTCAACTTTATTTCTTCTTCCACTTATTCTTCTTAGGTTGTTTCATTATGAAGTAATAAAATCAGTATCACTGATATAATGATATGTTATTTAAATATGAAACAACCCTATTTCACCATCTATCCATCCTACGGAAAACAAAATCACCGCGTATGCGTACGTATGAAATACCGTCTCCACGCCGTGGTGTAATCTATTTTCCACCACCACCATACTTGGATGGGTATAATGGTGTAAATAATAACTATATATGATTATTGTAAAGTGATATTGATTCTGAAATAGTATACATACACTCCAATACAATTCCACGATCATGAGAATGATATCGTCGCTCGTGCGTACGTACGGACTACCGTCTCCACGACGTGATGAGATTCATTCTCCACGTTAACCATTCATGAATGATTATAAAGTATATATAATAATTAATCATGAAATATATGACATAATAATGATACTGGGTTTATGTGTATATATATTTATGTCATCTACTTAATTCCATTCAACTCAATAAGGAAACGAAAACAGCGTTCATGCGTACATACGACCTACCGTCTCCATGAACGGTGTATTTCTTTCCATTTACTGATCTATTATATATATGTATATTATGAATATATATTATATATAAATCATGTTTTATATTCTGGAATTAAGTAATCATGATCTAAGTAATCTTATGAATAATTACAAGTCAAAACACGGACGACAAATGAAACGATTTTACCCAAAACGCTCTTTAACAGGGAATTTACAAAAGAACGGGTAATATAAAGTCATAAGTGAACCATATATGATATCATAACAATGAGTATGGTTCTGGAATAATTCAATTACATTATTTAAATCATTATACAGGAGGTTCGGACACTTACGAAGCAAATCAGACCTAAGGTAAGGGATAATTTTGCAAATCTCATTTTTATCCGAGATTGCTTATTCATACATATTTACTAGGGTTATTTCTATCATCCATGTCAATGTTTTATAAAAGTGTTTTCATGTATGTTAGAAGTCATTTTTACCCATTTTTGACTTTTATTACATGTTATGTAAAGAATATTTCTTTTGTTTACGTTACGAGTTACTTTTTTGACTTTTCCAACAAAAGTACGAGAAGAATGTTTTTTTAACTTATACGGCATGAATGGATTTTTAAAAAATTATTTCCAAGTAGCTTCCTTTACAATTTTTCAAGTTTATTTTTAATCAACTTCTTTTAGTTTAAGATTGTATGACATGTTAAGAAAGGAAAATGTTTTTGAAGTAGAAAGGATATTTTCCTCAAGAATGGAGTTCAAGTGTTTTATCAAAATTATTTTCCATCTAAGATAATATAGGTTTCTGTTTCTATCCCTATTATTACATGGATTTGATTATGTTGTGATGGAAATATTTTTATGAATTCCTTTATCTTATATGAATTGTTTTATGATGTCACGAAGTTTAAGATTCCCATTTTTATTACATGGGTTATGCTATGATGTATGGTTTATGATTTTGTGGCACACATAAGAATGGTATCATTATGAGATGGGTGGGACCTATATCTCCCTCCAATGCATTGGGTAAAGATTTTATATCTCATGAGATAGACATGGCTGGAACGATAGGTTAAACCGGTTCAGTGAAACAGGACTGAAACGAGGAGTGAACTCGGTTTAGAAATGGACTTTGTCCACTAAGATAGTCTTGGCAATGAGTCTTGATTAATAAGAAATGATTCTTTATGATTATGTGTGTATTCAACAAAGTTATGATTATTGGGATTACATTTCACTACTATTATTTATCCCATGTTATGATATTATGATCTCTTTTGCAGGTTAAGACTTCCAAAATGTTATGTTCTTATGAATATGATGTTATTGATATTTCTTTTGTTTACCCTTACTGAGCATTTGAGCTCACCCTTTTATGTTTTCTTTTCCCCATGATATAAATAAAGGTTTTAGGTATAAAAAAAGAATATCTTTATGGGAGATGTTGAAGATATTTCACCACGATTAGAAGATTATATTCCAAGTTTCCAAAGACACTAAACTATTACGGTCCTTGTGTGTGTGTTTTTGGTTATGTACTAAGTATTCTGAAAAAGTAATGTAATGTCCATGTACGTTAATATTAGGGTCTCTATAGTTGGTATCAGAGGAAAGGTTTAGTCAACCTTTGGAAACTAGGATGCGAGAACTTTAGTGAGATCCCTATAGATATTTCTAAGGTATATATAGGGATGTCCCTAATGTTAAGTATAAGTGTAGGTTATAGTACTAGAATTACGGAAACCTAAGATGTTAGATATTGAAGGTACTCCCCCTTTATTATATTGTTTTCCCTAGAGTGATTTTTACCTCTCACACTATTCTTTTTGGGTTTTAGACGATGGCTGGAACCCGAAGGAACCGTGTTGATCAATGTAATGGACAATGCAATGATTGTCCTTCTGAACAAACAAATGTTATGGGAGATGGAGTGAAAAATTTTATTTCTATACTTACACAAGCTATGAATCATTCTGGACTTCCAAATGAGCAGAGAAGGGAAAAATATTCTATTGAGTCCTTCATGAAGCAACGTCCACCTTATTTCAGTGGGTCTTCTGATCAACTTGTTACTGAACAATGGATCATTACCACTGAAAAGATATTTTCAGTTCTTCATTGTTCTGAACATGATAAATTCATCTTAGCATTATATCGTTTGGAAGGTGAAGCTGATCAATGATGGAATCTTATCAAGAATACAAGAGATGACATTGATTCCATGGAATGGGACGACTTCAAGAACTTATTTTTCAATAAGTACTTCCCTCGTATTCTTCGAACAAAGATGGAGAAGGAGTTTCTTGAACTAAAGCAAAAGGATGATGAATCTGTTGGTATATACGAAGCGAATTTTACAAGGCTTGCAAGGTATGAATCTGGATTTATCATCAAACCTGAAAGTAAAGTTGAGCGATTCTTCAGTGGCTTAAAACAAAATCTTCGAAGGGAATTAACTATAAGAGACTTCATTAGCTATGGAGAAATTGTGCGTTGTGCTATCAAGGTAGAAATGGAAGGTGGTGTTACTTATCCATCTCATAGTTTTGACAAGAAATGAAAGATGGAGTTCAAGGAGAAATCTCAGAATAATGGTGAAAATAAGATGAATGTTTCCTTATTCTCAAAGTGTGGAAAGAAGCATGGTGGAGATTGTCTTAAAGGGACTAGAAAATGTTTTAAGTGTGGAAAATAAGGTCATCGAGCAGCTGAGTGTCGAAGTAATGGAAAAAGGGTTTCTAATGATGTGAAGAAAGAAAAGACTGCATAGAAAGAACCACCAACACTTCAATGCTTCAAGTGCAAGGAAATGGGGCATTATGCTAATAAATGCCCTAATCCAAGGGCTAGTGATGATCAGCATGAGCAACCACTTAAGGCAAAGGACAAAGGGAAGTCACATGCGATCACTATTGGCGATGTTGAATATGCCAACGATGTGGTGGAATGATTAAGTGTTTATGTAATGGGATTCCAAAATAATGTTGTATATAGTATCATAAAATATTGGAATATTTATGTATTGGTCTATTGTGGTTTTCAATGGTACCGGTAACCATGGAAAGTGATTGAGATATTTTTGGTAAGCAGATGATATGCGCATAATGAAGGGATAAGAAGATAATGATATGTTTGATTGTATTTATGAGCTCATGATTGATATAAGGACTATGTGATATCATGGTTTGAGTATAATGAATTTTGAGGATTTTGGTTTGTGGAAAGTGTTATCTTTTAACTGAATTCATGTTTTCACTAAGGTTAAATGGGTATTTATTCTTCAAGAGAATACATGATTAAGGTATTCAAATGTTTGTAATTTGACCAACAAGATATATCTTATGATATACGGGGGAAAAATGATGGCATTCACGTAATTTTTATGTGACATTCCAAGTAATCATTTTCTTTATACTATGAGCTTGGACCGAAGTATTTTAGATAAGCCTAAAGATTGGAATGGATTATGTTGGACATAAGTTAGGATAGAACTTTTTTCGATATTATTGATGGGATGTTATAGTAATATAGCTTTAGAAAAAGGACAACCTGCAGGACGGGCGACAGCCCATCACGTCGAACAAGGCTGTGGGAATCGAACCCACAAACAAAGTGCGACTGGCCTTTATCACCTACCACTGGCCTACAGGAAGTCCCTGTTTAGTAGAAACTAGTTTTATTATATTAAGCAGTATGATATAATAAGTATAAGTCCATTTTAGGAACCATATATGATTAATCTCACTATAGATCGACTTATGTATATTTAATAACTTTTGCTAACCTTTTGTTTGAGACAGATGGAATGACTCGTCATTCTATCACATGATCTGCTAACACTTCACGAATAAAAAAATTCAACTTCATTTCTTTAAGAGATGAAGTGGAAATTGTTCAAGGTATGAACAACAGTGAGATTATACCAAAATAAAGAAGTATTTATTCTAATTAAAATTCTTCAACTTTAGGGAAATGATCTTGAAAACCAAAAATGTTGTCCTAGTGCTCTTATATCTCATGAATCAGACGGTACCTTAGATCGTCACAAATTTATGGCTTTGTGATTACTGTATTTTCCATAGCCATGTTCTCTACCACTCACCATCAGAACATGATGGTTAGATTTCTCTTCCATATCCATATTTTCACCTATGTGGAAACCCGGTGATTAGTTTATTTGGGTAACCGTTACGTTTCATACTTTTGTTTTTAAAGATTGGTTTTGGTATTCCTTTTTATGATGTGGGTTTCTATTAAAGAAAATTTTGAGTATTAAACCATTTATAACCCCGACGAATTTCGAGGGCGAAATTCATTTTACGGGGGATAGAATGTAACACCCCGAGATTTTATGAAAAATATTCTTTTTAATTTCATTAATGTCTTGTGTTGTAAGCTACACAAAAAGGAGCTTGCACAACATGCATCCTTGAATTGCCTTGCATTACACGCAATCATGACCTTCCTTGATAGCACGTGTAGTATGCAAAAACGAGTTTCACTAAACAACAATATGCTATTAAACTATTATCAAAACTAACCGTTATGAATAGTAATAACCACTTTTTGAAATTTTATAAATTTTATTTTTCAAAATGGACTTCATTTTTGGATTCGGAATATCTAAATTAGCTTAGGGTGAAATTTTGGTACTTTCCGGATAACTTTCATTTTCTGATGAATAGTGAAAATTACTAAATTTTAATTAAAAACAACCTTTTTAATCGAAATAATTAATAGTGATAAATTATTAATTTGAGTGGTTTTAAAGTATATTTAGAATATATTTTTACAATTTAATACAATTTTGGTCATTGGATGTAATTTCACATTTAAACCAGACATAAACAAGTGTCAATCTTTTGATAGTTATTATCACTTAAGAACACGCTATTTGTTTTGACGACGAGAATTAATTTTTAAATTAATTAATGCAACTGATATGTTTTGGATTTGCTAAAATAGAAATCATTTTTGAGTTCATAATATCAAATATAGCTTAGGCCTAATTTTTGGTATTTTTCTGGAAACTTTCATTTTTTGATGAATAGTGAAACCACTAAGTGGTAGTTAAAAAAAATTGAATTTTTCATAAAACTTAATTTTACCGCTTCTGTGAGTGGAATTTCAAAAATACTAGAGACACGGTTGATATCAGTATATAAAATGTGGTTCAATGAGAAGAAAATAGTTTTTGGTGAATAGTAAATTTTTACTTTTTTTTACCACGGTTAAAAGTAAATAGGGTAATTAAGGTTAAAAATGATATTATTATTACCCTAACACATGTCCTAATTCTATTGTATAAGTTTAATTCGACCAAAAACAACCTTAGGAATAAAATATGACCATTTAGGCCCACATGGATTAGATTAGGACATATATTATTAATTTATTTAAAGAAGGGTTAAAATAGTTAAAATCAAAGTTTAATAAGTATATCATTTTTAATATAGGGTTATACATAAGATAAATTCGACTATAAATATTAATTAGAAAGATAAAATTATTTCCTACATAATTATATTTTATTTGTAATTTTTAGACTTTAAATAAGTTAGTTTAGTTATGATACAAAGATGATGCAGTAATTATCTTATTAATGAAATATTGACATAATTGATGTTATAAATACCCAAATAAATGTAATTTGAGACTTTTTATGAATTAAACTAATTTTATAGGTTAATATGACATGTTAGTATTTATTTAAGTAACGTTTTTCTAAATAATCACTCTGTTATGAGTTTTAAAAAAATCAATTACTAAATAGTGTCAAAATTGACATAAAATAGTTTTTAAAACAAATATTATATTATTAGTTGTTATTTTATTCCTAAAAATCTAAGGTTCCGAAAAATGACTTAGATAAGGTTATATATATTAATAATAAACAACTTGGGGTTCTTTTGGCTTGTTATTGTAAGTTTATTAACCTTATTGTGTAAGAACACAAAAAGACACGGTAAAAGTAAAATTATCTAACTTGAGGTTAAATATAAATGATAAGGTTAAAATAGGACCCTAAACTTGTCCAAATTCTATTGGATGAGAGTATTTCGACCCATACCCACCTTAGCTTCGAAATAAATCAATTTGGAGCTATTTAAAACAGAATTTGGCTTTATAATAAAATAATATATTTAGTTATTCCAAAGGTGCCCCTCTCCTCCCTTATAAAAGGGCACCTCCTCCCTATCTTCCTCACACCACTTTGAGCCTTCAAGCTTGGCCAAACCCTGACAAATTATCTTCTCCACTTCTCTAACAACATCCTAGAGTTCCTGGTCTTCTTCAAAGACCAAATTTAGTACCCTAATAGGAGGACTCTAAGAGGCGCTTCAAAGAAGAAGTAATGTCCTTTACCGATTATTTCAACTTTATTTCTTCTTCCACTTCTTCTTATTAGGTTGTTTAATTATGAAGTAATAAAATCAGTATCACTCATATACTGATATGTTATTATAAGTATTAAACAAACCTATTTCACCATCTATCCATCCTACAGAAAACGAAATCACCGCGCGTGCGTACGTACGGAATACCATCTCCACGCAGTGGTGTAATCTATTTTCCACCACCACCATACTTGGATGGGTATAATGGTGTAAATAATAACTATATATAATTATTGTAAAGTGATATTTATTCTGAAATAGTATACATACACTCTAATAGAATTCCATGATCATGAGAATGATATCATCCCTCGTGCGTACGTACGGACTACCGTCTCCACG
Organism: Viscum album; assembly: GCA_963277665.1. Taxonomy (NCBI): domain Eukaryota; kingdom Viridiplantae; phylum Streptophyta; class Magnoliopsida; order Santalales; family Viscaceae; genus Viscum; species Viscum album. The sequence goes on along the minus strand of OY728126.1, from coordinate 725,541,166 downwards.
ACACGATGAGATTCATTCTCCACGTTAACCATTAATGAATGATTATAAAGTATATATAATAAGTAATCATGAAATATATGACATAATAATGATACAGTATTTATGTGTTTATATATGTATGTCATCTACTTAATTCCATTCAACTCAATAAGGAAACGAAGACAGCGTTCATGCGTACGTACGACCTACCGTCTCCATGAACAATGTATTTATTTCTATTTAATGATCTATTATATATATGTATATTATGAATATATATTATATATAAATCATGTTTTATATTCTGGAATTATGTAATCATGATATAAGTAATCTTATGAATAATTACAAGTCAAAACACAGACGACAAATGAAACGATTTTACCCAAAAAGCTCTTTAACAGGAAATTTACAAAAGAACGGATAATATAAAGTCATAAGTGAACTATATATGATATCATAACAATGATTATGATTCTGGAATAAGTCAATGAAATTATTTAAATCATTATACAGGAGGTTCAGACACTTACGAAGAAAATCAGACCTAAGGTAAGGGATAATTTTGCAAATCTCATTTTTGTCCGATATTGCTAATTCGTACGTATTTACTGGGGTTATTTCTATCATCCATGCCCATGTTTTATAAAAGTGTTTTCAGGTATTTTTAAAGTCATTTTTACCCATTTTTTACTTTTACTACATGGTATTTAAGGAATCTTTCTTTTGTTTACATTACAAGGTACTTTTTTGACTTTTCCGAAAAAAGTACGAGAAGAATGTTTTTTTAACTTATACGGCATAAATGGATTTTTAAAACATTATTTCTAAGAAGCTTCCTTTACAAGTTTTCAAGTTTATTTTTAATCAACTTCTTTTAATTTAAAATTGTATGACATGTTAAGAAAGGAAAATGTTTTTGAAGTAGAAAGGATATTTTCCTCAAGAATTGAGTTCAAGTGTTTTATCAAAATTATTTTCCATCTAAGATAATATAGGGTTCTGTTTCTATCCCTATTATTACATGGATTTGATTATGTTGTGATGGAAATATTTTTATGAATTCATTTATCTTATATGAATTTTTTTATGATGTCATGATGTTTAAGATTCTCATTTTTATTACATGGGTTATGCTATGATGTATGGTTTATGATTTTGTGGCACATATAAGAATGGTATCATTATGAGATGGTTGGGACCTATATCTCCCTCCAATGCATTGGGTAAAAATTTTATATCTCATGAGATAGACATGGCTGGAACGACAGGTTAAACCAGTTCAGTGAAACAAGACTGAAACGAGGAGTGAACTCGGTTCAGAAATGGACTTTGTCCACTAAGATAGTATTGGAAATGAGTCTTGACTAAAAATAAATGATTCTCTATGATTATTTGTTTATTCCACAAAGTTATGATTATTGGGATTATATTTCACTACTATGATTTATCCCATGTTATGATATTATGATCTCTTTTGCAGGTTAAGACTTCCAAAATGTTATTTTCTTATGAATATGATGTGATTGATATTTCTTTTGTTTACCCTTACTGAGCATTTGAGCTCACCCTTTTATGTTTTCTTTTCCCCAGGATATAAATAAAGGTTTTAGGTATAAAAAAATAAGATCTTTATGTGAGATGTTGAAGATCTTTCACCACGATTAGAAGATTATATTCTGAGTTTCCAAAGACACTAAACTATTACGGTCCTTGTGTGTGTGTTTTTTGTTATGTACTAAGTATTTTGCAAAAGTAATGTAATTCCAATGTACGTTAATCTTAGGGTCTCTACAATTTGTACATTGGCTAGCGTTCTAGAGTGGGAACATAGTTAGAGGCAGTCCCTTCTGTGGATGATTGTCTGTTAGAACAGTAAAGAGGGATGATTACTCATTGTAAGACTAGCCAATTTACGATATTAATAAAATTAGAGGTAATTAAATGAAAATTTTCATGTTTTTCATTAATACTAATTAATGAATTTTATTTAGGATTCATTTGAATGAAATAAAAAAACTTGATGCTAGGAAATACGTCCACACATTGGGACGTACTATGATGCCAGATCATGGGAGGCAGCAAGTTTGAAAATTTATAATCTTTCTTTACGACTTTCAGTTTCTATTATTTTATCCATAATTTATTCAATTGCTAAAGTTGTTATATAATTTTAGTTATGCAATCACTATTTTTTGTATCCTATTTTTAATTATTTTTTCCTACATTCAATGTCATTCTAGAGGCATAAATGGAATATAGAAGGACATGTGCCTCGAGCAAAACTGTTTTGCTCGAGTAGAAAGAAGAAAGATGGAAGTGCTGTTAATGAACCGACTCAGCAGTAGATTGTAAGTTTTACGTTGTAGATTTAAAATGTTAATCTCTAATTTGTAACGTAATAATATATTTATATTTTTAGCAGGCTTCTTTATAGGCCTTGATGCATAGGAACCTGCCGATTTTGGAAAAAACGATCACTTACATCAGGTGTTGGGAGATGAGCACCCTCGTAGAGTAAGCTGCCGACCTGGGAAGAGTATAGTTCTGAAGAGGTATTGGACCTCCTCAGGTATGATTTGAAGTGCCACCAAGTTGTAGCAGGTTAAGGCATAGGTAAAAAAGGCTGAAAAAAGGGCCACAGAGAGGGAAACATATTCTTCTAGGGCCAACACTGCATTTATGAAAATGATGGAAGTTTTATGCCCCCACTACCACCAGAGGCCAGAACTGCATGTTATGAATACATGTCATCGACGAGTTCAATATATGGTGTACCAGGTGTCAGTTCTAGTGGAGTTCAAGGCAATAGTGAGGATGAGGCCGAGGTAGAGAAGGAGGAGGCTGAGTAGGAGGGTGAGGTGTAGGAGGAGGGCGAGGAGGTGTCCGAGGAGGAGGAGAAGGGCGATGAGGAGGCCGAGGCTGAGTACGAGGGCAAGGAGGATGGCAGGGACGATGATGGGGATGACGATGAAGATGAGGGTGAGGGTGATGTTGATGGTGACTATAGTGATGGTGATTAGGAACAAATTGATATGTTACATTTTTGACTGATATTATTGACTTTTGATGTTAATTTATTTGTTGTGCCTAAATATATTTGTGATTAGGTAGGTCACATTATCTTTATTTTTTTATCTATAAATAATAAAAGTTGACTTGATGATTTTTTTGACTGATTCACCCCTCCCCTAGATAGCCCCAACCCCCTGGACATCCCCAACCCCCTAGACACCCCCACCCCCACTGAATATGTGATCAAACTACTACATGGGATATGTATAGGCTTTAATCTTATTAGATGTTGTGTCACTTGGTGATGTGTTGTTATGGGTGTTTTTTTACCCATCTATTTCATGTACCTTCTACATGAAGAGTTTTGACATATAGACTGGTATTATTTATATTTCCCTTTTTTGTATGAAAAAACATCTTTATTCTTGTATTATTTATGGTTCTGGTCACCAATCTATGGGGTTGAGGAATTCCTATCTGGCTATGTTAGAGATAACTCATGTAGCAGTGTACCTTGAAATCTGAACTGGTTCATGATAGATTATTATCATAGATGAGGATATTCAACTCTTCTTGATGTCATTATCCATTCAATGTTGTCCTGGTAGACATAACGTAGGATTTCAGGAACATGAGAGGTTGTTATGAGTGATTTATTTGGCCATCCCTCATTTTCACAAGTTGTAAGTCACCTTGATAATTTAGAAAAAGTGTCATTGGGGAATGTTTTTAACCAATTATATAGAATATAGTTAATTATGTTTTCATGAAATTCATATTCATATATATATCCTGTTTGAGTTATTGATCTGTGTATCCTTACTGATTCACTTGGTGTGACTTATTGATATTGAGTAGAATCATGCCTCTTAGATGACATTTTATTAGACCATAAGACGAATTTATTGGTTAACCACAATAAGACAGTCCCTATGTGGACAGAAGTGTGGTTGAGATAGTTTTGTGTGCTATCTATGATTTGGGACATGAACATGAATCCATTCATGTTCTTTCTCTTGTAGTGGAAACAAAAAATGATGAATCGAGAGACCAAGGTCAAGAATTTCTTCTAAAAAAACCACTAGTGTTCTAATGAAAAATAATATTTATCCCAGTTTGTATTAGTTGAAAAAGATAGATAAATTATTAATTTTCTTGGAAATACCTATTTCTATTAATGAAAAATGTTGTACCATCATGATGGAATGACTTGGAAGTATACAGTGGCACTCTACCCCCTGAACATCCTGTCACCCCTGTGGATAGACCGCCCACCCCCTGAACAACCCCTCCCCTTGTGGATAGTCCCCCACCCCCGGGACACCCCCTAACCCCTGGACAGCGCCACCCACCCCTGTGGATAGCCCACCCACCCCCTGGATACCCCTTACCCCCTGAACAGCCCGACCACCCCCGTGGATAGCTCTCCCACCTCCCTGGACACCCCCTCCCCCTAGACACCATGTACCCCCTAGATAGCCCCTCCCACCCCCGTGGACAGCCCGCCCACCTCCTGGACATCCCATCCCCCTTTGGATAGCCCCCCACACCCTGGGCACCCCATACCCCCTAGACAGCCCCGCCAACCCCTGTGGACAACCCACCCACCCCCTAGACACCCCTACCCCCCCCCCCCCCCCCCCCCGTGGCCTGCCCTCCCACCCACCCTGGACATCCCTCCCCCCAGACACCATATACCCCTTGGAGAGCCCGACCACACCTGTGGACAACCCGACCACCCTCGAGGCCAGCCTTCCCGCCCCCTGAACAGCCCCCCCCCCCCCCCCCCCCCCCCCGTGGATAGCCCACCCACCCCCTAGACACCACCACCCCCTGGACACCCCCCACCCACTGGACACCCCACCCCCTGGAAAGCCTCCCCAACCCCCTGGACACCACCCCACCCCAAAAACCACCCCACCCCCAAGACACCCCCCGAACACCACCCCACCCCCTAGACACCCCTAGGACAACCCCCCTCAGACACCACCCTAACCCCTGGACACCCCCATGGATAGCCCCCACCCACCCACCACCCTTGACAACCCCCCCCCCCCCCCCCCCACCTTGATGGACACCCTCCCCCACAACCCTGGACAGACCCCCCCCACACATTCCCCCTGGAGACCTCGTACCCCCTAGACATCCCCACCACCCCCATGGCTAGCCCACCCACCCCACTGGACAACTCATCCCCCTATGGACTGCCCCCCTGGACAGCCCTACCCACCCCCATGGATAGCCCTGCCACCACCCCCATGGACATCCCCTCCCCCGGGGGACAGCCCCCCCTGTGGACATCCCACCCACACCCCTTGGACACCCTACCCTTGTGGACAACACGCACACCCTCCAAGACACCTCGTACACTCTTGAACAGCCTCACCCACCCCCATGGACACCCCTAACCCCCTGGATATCCCCACCCACCCCACTGGACACCCCCGGCCCCTCGGATAGCCCCGCCACCCCATGGCCATTCCCCCACACTTGGAAATCCCCCACCCCCAGAATATCCCCTACCCCCTAGACAACCCCCACACCCGTGGAAACCACCCCACCCCCCTTGGATAGCCCCCAACCCCTGGACCCCCCCACCCCACCCCACCCCACCCCCTGGACACCACCCCACCCCCTATACACCATGCACCCCTTGGAACCCGCCACCCCACCCCACCCCCGAGAAAGCCCCCCAAACCCCCTGGGCACAACCCCAACCCCTTGGACACCACCCCATCCCCTTGGACACCCCCACTTCCTAGACCCTCCTAGAAATCCCCCAACCCCCTGGACACAGCCCCATCCCCCTGGACACCCCCATGGACAACACCCCCCGGATACACCCTCCCCCTTGGACACCCCCATGGACACCCCCACCCCCTTGGACAGCCCCCAACCCCCTGGATAGCCCTCCCCCCACCACATTGGACAGACCACCCCCCTCGGAAACCCCCATCCCCCTGAACACCCCCACCCCCTTGGACAGCCACCCCAAACCCCTGAACACCCCCCAACCCCCTGAATTCTAAATTGAATTATTTATGTATTTAATTAACTTATAAATTATGTGTTAGTGGTGTATGGGTATACTTTTTGAATGTGTATACTTACAATAATTACCTTATGAATTATGTGTTAATTAGGTATGTGTGTAGAGGGTAATTAAATACAAAATTGGAGGTATTCAGATTTATATTTGAATTATGTGTTGGATGAATTCATACTGTATTTTGTATACATTATGCATGTATTCTTTTTAATGGTGTATTTTGTTAGTTGTTGTATTTTATGCTCATATTTTGTGTTACCTGGTGTATTGTGTTAACTGTTGTATACTTTTGTTACCTAGTGGAATTGATGTAGCTGCACAGGGGGAGGCCACCAAAGAGTCTTGTTGCTGCAAGTATAAAAAAGTTATGACAATTGTTCACAACCATTTGCATATGTGTAAAACCAAAACTTATACCAATGGTTCTATGAAAACCATTTGTATAAGTATATGCCAATGGTTTTTAAACTGTTGGCATATAAACTTTTACATGATATTTACTAATGGTTTGTAGAAAACCGTTGGTAAAAGTATATACCAACGGTTTACACAACCATTGGTATAGAGATCCTTCATGGTATTACACATGGTTTAAAACCTTTGGAAAACATTTATACCAACATTTTCCTGAAACCGTTGGTATATACTAATTTTTTCAGACATATCCCAAAGGTTCTCATAGAAATGTTGGGATATGTCTCAAGACCCAATAGTTTGGACAACCATTGGTATAGTTTATACCAAAGGTTGTCCAGCCTTACCAATGGTTTTAAACCATTGGTACAACTAAAATTTACAGTAGTGCCAATAATTTAATTTAGTAGAGCTACTAGGTGTTTATATGAGAATCAGATGGTGACATTTCTGCACTAAATATGAGGGATTCAACATCGTCCTAAAAAAATTTCACCTCTTTCTTAATGTAATAAATTTTCACATCAAGGTTTGAATTCCAATCCATACCAAGGATTATATAAAAGTCAATTATGGTTATGAAAACAAAATCAGTATATAAATAACATTTATGTGACATAATGCAGACTTCTTGACAAAAATTTGTTAAAATGATACTTACCTTAGGATTATTTATTAACAACTCTCTTATTAAATCAAATTGTAAATGTCTAATTTTCCTGGAAAACTGGGAAGATATGAAATAATGTGATGTTCCAAAATCCAATAATGAATTGGATAAGTTTGAGGAAATTATTAATGTACCTTCCACCATATCGTTAGGGACTTCAACCTCTGTGGTTGTGACCGCATATGCTTGGCCTTTCTCCCTTGGCCTTCTATGGGAAATTTTTTCTAATTCTTAGTTAATTTATGTGTGTAATGTCCCATCTCCCTAAAATTATAGCATTAAAAATTGGTAGCTTCTTTATTCCCCTTAAAATATCGAGATAGGTTTCCTTTTTCTCCGCACTTGTAATTGACTCCCATCCCCTTCAGGAAAGTTCCAGGGTGTTTCTTCCCATAATTTCTACAGGATGAAAGGTCAACTCTTCCATTATTCCCTGTTTTTTATATCCTTTTCCAGTGATTTTAGCATCCCTCTTCTTCTATTTCTTTCATTTAAATTCATAAGATATAGAAAATTTTGTTTCCATCTTGATAGAACTTAAGACAATATCTTCATAGGATGAGAAACATTGGGAGACTAAAGCCCTTCATAAGAATGGTTTTATACCATCAAAGAATCAATCAATATTGATCCTTCGATTATGTCTGTAGTATGTGGCATGTCTTGTTAACCACATGAAGTTATCTTCATACTTTATAACATTCTCATTTTATTTTTTCCTTATATTCAGAAATTACCTTTCCATATATTCTCGTTGTTCAGGAGGGAAGTATTTTTATTAGAATATTTACTTAAAATACCTCCATTCCATTTATTCTACTTCTTCCTCCTCCATTATTTTTTGTATTAAATACCACCACTGATCTACATCTCTTCATAGTTGATATACTACAATGACAACCTTCCCTCTTTAATTATATCCAAATGTGAGAAATAGCTAATATAATGAACTTATATGCTGATCTATGACAAATGGTTTTGTTTTCCCACTAAAAGATGGACGCTATTGTCGCATAAAGTGATCTAACATAGCTCCCCCTTGATGTGGATTTGGATGATTCATAGGGGTAAGGTTATTATTCATAACCTGAGTCAGTTATCCCAGTATAGTTATAAGTTTCTCAACACAAGTCATAGCACCAGAGCCAATATCATTATCTTGCATTAGAGGTAAATCCCTACATTGGACATGCACGTTCATGAGATTTCCATTCCATTGACTATGCACAATTTATAAATAATTGCATATTATATATTAGATTTTGAATCATAATTTATAATCTCATTATAGAAAAATACATAGCATAAAATGTAATTCTATACATAGATAATCTCATAATCATAGACATGGTTTCTTTGAGTAAAAATTGACATTTAAATCCTTCATAATGGCTGGTAAAGTAAATGTGAATTATCTAAAGAATATCCCCTAGGTGTGTAAAAACAGGAGCGCATTAAGGCTCTTTGTTGTGTACCATGATACCAGTGGTTATTCCCAAAAATCCTCACTGATGTTTTCACTCCAAGGTACATCTATTCCATAACCACTTCCACTTATGTATCTAGATAGGGATAAATTTTCTAGAAAGATCCGCATAATCTATTACTTACCCAAAAAAATCTAGGATGTTCTTTTATTTTTATCCTCAAATATTATCTTATGACTTTGTTCCCTAATGTACATATTCAAAATATAGTTTCTATGATTTCTACTAAACTTCCTCTAATAAAAACTACAAGGACCCAACCCCAATTGCTTGGAGTTGGTGCCTTTTTTATTACATTGGAATATAAACAAGGAATATGCATCCTGAAGGACCATGTAGCTTAGCATCTTTTGAAACAAGATACAAAAATTGGTTCAACATTAAAATTTTAAAATAAATACAACATAGAAACTCCTTTCCCAACATCCATAACTCGTAGGTTATTTATGCATGTCATTCCTAATATACCTCCTCATGTCTTGGGAAAATGATACTTAAGAAATGGGTGAGCTAAAATTCTCTCTAAGGGTAGGAAATATAGTAGAACATATCATAAACATAAACATTAGGTATGGTGAATTACTTAAAAACACATGCCTTTAAACAATGAACTTGAACATAATATAGAAGGAAGACGAGCTAAATAAATAATGCCACAATAAAACATGATCTTGGGTATTCTAATATTTGAATAACATCATTATCCATCAATAATATTTTAATAATGAGGTAATGCGGAATCTGGGATATCATAACCAAACCTTCAAGGCCTCGTTCCAAGATTATAAATATCTATTTTGTCAAGGCCTCATGAAAAAACCATAGTTTGTCTCATGAGACCTACCAATGCACTGAGGGGATATTGAAGGCCCCACCCGACACTTTCTAAGTCTAATGAATTCCTCATATTAATGGGAATAAACATAAACCACATATACAACAATATTGAAACTATTATATGAAATGTAAATTAGTTTCCCTGAACATTAAGCATAAACACTAACCTTTGGGAGTTAATTGGTGAATGGATTTAAGATAGCACATCCATAGTCAAAATAATCATAAACAATTAAATTAAATATGGTATATGATATCAATAAATATCAATCCAAATAATACATAATAATCAACCTGAGGTTTTAAATAGTTAAAGATACTCTTATAGAATCTTTGAATAATTCTTGAGAAAAAATGCCCTTTTACTTTGAAAAGAAGAGTTCTTTTGGAAAAAACATTGTATAAAACCAGAAGTGATGTAATATAGTCTTTTAAAAATATAATAAAATATTTTATAAAGATAACGGTTTCTAAAAAAATATTATATAGTTCCCTTGTAAATAGTTAAGAACTTTTGAAATTCCATGGGATCTGGCTCGCAATTCGGAAGAATTTTTAAAAGATCCTTTTACAACATATAAATCCCTATAAATGATGGTAAGAATATGGTTGGAACAAATATATAGAACATTAACATAAAATTTATGTGGAGAACATATGAATAAATAATAATTTAATTGGGTTAAGTAGAGAATAATAGTAACCTGAATGAAAATAGAGGTTCTGGTAGAAAACCCTTACAAACATTTTGTCATGGTAATGAGTGTTCTTTGGAGGGATTAATGAAAGTAAAAAAGGGGTATCTATAATTTATATATCATAAGTAAATTATGGTGGTGGTGAGAAAAGGTACCACATAATTAGGAATTAAAAATAAAAGGGCATAACATAGGGAATATTTCTGAATTAAAGTGAGAAAGAGAAGATCCCTTACCCCTATGTAATTAATCAATTCGTATTCCCCAAAATTAATAACCCTACAATGATAAATTGAATAAAATAAAAATAAAAATATTCATGATATGATAAATTAATGTGAATAATACATACATCATACACAATTAATAGTATTGAATAAAGAATATCTCAAAAAAATAAAAGTGAGACGAGGAAACCCCTTACCTTAAGTCTGTTGGGGTTCCTCACTTGATCTCAATAACTTGCATAATCGAATTTAGGTTCATAAATTAATGATTAAATAACTTAATAAACATTTAATTCATTTATCATAACCTTATTAGGTTCATTTATGGCTTTTTGATGGGTTAAGTTATTCTATATCATTGTTTGGGAGTGTTTTCTTTATTGGGTTTCTTGATTAGTTTACTTATATTCATGTACGGATAAACATGTTGAATGAGAATTGTTTTCCATAATAGAAGTTTTATGTTATTAGTGAAAAAAATAAGGCTTTATGGTTATAAAATTTATTTAGTTATTGGGAGTGAGGATGAATCATTATATAATACTTTATTGACAATTGTTTGGGTTAATTGGCAATTCTTGATAACAAAAAACTCATTTAGATTTATAAATTAATATCATGTGTAGAAAAGTATTCCAGAACATTAAATAAGTTATAATACATATATTATTGTCAGGTTCAACTATAAAAATGGTTCATGGTCGGAATTTAAGATGGTAATATAAATTTAAAACCTATCATCCTTGAATGCTATAAATTAAGACATCTTAGATGGTGTTTTCATTTCTAGTATAAAATTAGGGGAAAGGAGATATGGTGAAGAATTATTCCTTTATCATAACTAAATTTCAGTACATGTATGTTACTGAATTCTTCACAACATTCAAATGAAATTAGGTGAGTAAATGAAAAGAAAAAATAGGAACTTTAAATAAAAGAAATGAAAAGAGGAATTTACCTTTTGAAGCAATCTTTCTTGAGAGCCTCTTTAGCGGAGAGTTTTTGGACTTTTTATGAGACCAAGAGCTTCTAGATGTGAGGAGGTATCTTAGGATGATATTTGATAATAATTTAGACAAGGAACAAGGCTTGAGAGGAGTGAAGAGAAGAGGGATTTCGGGGGTTATATTGGAGGGGAGGAGGGTTCTCCCATTATTTTACACATTAGTTTATTATTCTTCTAAAGACGACCAATATTATTTATTCTTGTGACCAAGAATAGTAATATGTGCATGTGAGTTCCAAAAAAGTGCACTTTCATTATCCATGATGCTAGTAATAGTGTATTTAACTAATAATGTATATATATGGTAAATTACAGTATTTTACTATTCATAAAAAATTTGAGTATTTTAGCAAAATCCCAAATAATCAACCTAATCATTTTTCGATGTGTACAATTCAACAAAGAATTCTATTTTTTAAAAATAATTTCCTAAATATTATTAATTTAATTTTCAACTAAAATTGTATTTTATTCAAAAAATAACAATTTTAAAACTATAATTCATTTTATATCAAGATGAAAAATTAATCTAGATCTCATTATATTATAACCATAAGACAAAATAATGATAATTTATTTACTATTCATAAGGGTAATTTTACTATTAATAAGGTTATATTACAATTCACAAAAAAAATATTTTGCCTTATGAGACTCTAAATATATTACTAAATGCAACTGTGTATGTCAATTTTTCAAAATTAAAATTGTAGAGGTGGAAAAATTATGTTTAATGGATAGGTTATAAAAAAGTGGTGTTTTGTAGAGACAAAATTTTTCATGCATTCAATTTTAAATTTATTTTCAAAATCTTAGGGTATAACATGTTGGTTCTACTTATCAACTTCCCATGAATTATATCATTAAACCCTTCTTATGACGAATAATAGAATTGTATGTAGATTACATAAAGGTCAAATATCAACAATGATGTGATAAATAAATGGATATTTAAATAGTATTTAGTAATATGTGGTAGAATATTCTAAAGATGAATTTTAAGAAAAGATCTTTTTGGGTAACATCTTTGATGTTCTATTACATTGTTGTGCGCCACTATCGCATTGAGGTCAACCTTGAAATAACCGATGAAATTATAACTATGTCACCCCTCAGAAACTCAAATAACTAAGGGATTCCAAGGGAACCATGCCTAAATTTTTAATTTTATAGAATATTTTCCATAAAATATATCCTCTTTGCCAAGATAACAAATAATGTAAACATATATCAATGGGATGGGGCCTGCCAAGAAGCCTTCAAGAGTCTCAAGAAGTACCGGCTGCACCCACCATTGTAAGAAAATACACTCATCATATATGTGGCCAACATATAATTATCACTCATTTCTCACCTCATAAATAAAAATGATTTGGGTAATGATAATAGTCTTTACAACATCATTTGAATGATGTAGGGAATTGAGATTCGATATTTTAATGTTGACAAGAATTATCCCATACTCATTTATGTTGTGAAACATATGACGGATTATTGATGAACCATAATGTCCATATGGTATCTCATGTTGACCTATTCATGTACATCCTTTTTCATCCCATGGTGACAAAAAATTTGACTGGAAGGGCAGTTATTCTTCAACAGTTTGACATTCAGTTCATGTCATAGAAGCCAGTAAAAGGGGCTAGCCTTGAAGAATTCCCTCACGGAACATTATTCCCTGGAATGTACACTTATATACTCAAAATATTCATATGAGGAGGTTTTATATGAATACGAAACTCCCTAAACATATTAGATTCATTTTTATGGAGTCCTCCATAGTCATATTATCAAGATACTATAAAACCAACAACTCAATCATGTTGTATTATGGAATGTATCTATTTCTCCTGCCCTAAAAATGTTTTCATACACTGTCTCACTATCTAGAGGTTACACGAATATTGATCCAATATACTTGGCCCTCATAATTGGCTTTGAACTATCCCTACAACTACACATATCCTACCAAAATATCAAAGGGGATTCAGAGCTACTGATAAAGAAGATCAACTGCAAATATTCAATCAAAAAGAGAGACCCCCCATATTTTGTATGATAAAGTAATGATGGTAGATTTATTTTTTGAGACCACATTACATAATTTTCTCTAGTCACAGAATGATCATGTTGATTCATTGGATAATGCATCCATAGTCCAAGCCAACCCTAATCAAAAGGAGGTGATCATTCGCATCACGCACTGAAGAATGGTATTATTGATCATCATCTATGAGATGGAATAAATAAATCATTTAAACACCACCATATATCATGATGAACTGATATACACTGATGGATGGATGGATCCCACAATTTAGTATCTTCATAATGGGACTCTCCCAACCTACTGAGCTAGAAGGGAATAGATTTAGAGTTGATCGTATAACTTTACACTGTAGGATGGCCCAAATGAGAAGAAATCCATATACAAGTGATCCTTCAAAATAATCCCACTCTGATGAATTGTATAAAGAGATACTTCCATCATAGTTTAAGAAGTCCATACAGGTTCCTATGGTACTCATCAATGTAGGACCAGGCTCTCCAACAAAATCAAGTTGTTGGGATACTAATTGAAAACCATAATGCTGAATTGTTTGTAATTAAACAATAAATTTCAGGCATTCCAGATCCATTCAAACTTCGTCCCTCAACCGCCAAAATTTCTACATGCAAATAAATATTTCTAGTTATTTTCTATAAGATGAATGGATGTTTTGGGGCCATATCCCCCCGCCATAGAAAAGAAATTTATGTGCATCCTTACTACAACTGACTTCTTTTTCAAGAAGGATAAGGTGATATTACTCAAGGAAATCAGTAAAAAGAATATCATAAAATTCACAAAGTCAAATATCTAATCCGCATTTTTAGTCCATCATTAGACCTTGACGGAAAATGGTACCAGTTTATGTTATATAGAGTTGATGATATTATACCTAAATTACAACATCGAGTCTAATCACTCATCCTACTATCATGTGGTGTAAAATGGACTAGTATAAGAATTTAATAATACTATTTCAAAAATACTTCAGAATATAGTTAACAAAGATATAAATTCTTGATAGGAAAATATTATTCATTATTTATGGGCATATTGCACCATCATGTGTGCTACTACATAAGAAACCTAAAATTCATTGGTTTATGGAACTGAGGTTGTGCTTCCCTTAAGATTCCATATAACCTCACATTTAATGGATATCTGCAAAAAAAATTCATGTTATGAGAAATCACAAAAATGGTTGGATGAATTAGAGGGGCTCGATGAGAATATGTTGTGTACATTGCACAACCTTAAATTCCATCAGAACCGAATTTCAAGAGTCTTCAATAAAAAGGTTATCCTCTAGTACTTTTATAAATGAGAACTGGTATTGGATCTTAGGACCCTAATGGTTCTATAAAAGATGCCTCCAATGTTGGAACCAAAATGGGAAGGACCTTATATCATATATAATTTTTATCACATTGAATCTTACTCACAACCATCAATGGATGAGGAACGTGTCACACCCCTTCCAATGCGAGGATTCTTAATAAATATATTTCCTAGATTCCATATATAACTATAGTCATCCTGACATTGTTATGTAAACCTGTAAATAATATTTCCTAACCACACGACAATAAATTGTATTGAACACATTCTGACCAAATGAAGTTAAATTGTGTGGAACATGACATAACTGAATGATGTTAAATTTCTTGATTGATGTTCATACCACATGATGATAAATTTTACAGAAGGTAAACTCACCACATGATGTTAAAATTAATGGGAGATACCATCTCACTAGAAAATCACGGCACAGAATCAAGATCTGTGTGAAAGAAAAATGAAGTGCCCTTGTCCTAGTGTGTGATTTAGATACACATAGGGAATCTATTAATCTAAGAACTATGGGTGGATTGATTCATTCAATAAAAATCTATTTAGTGATACCCAAACCTCCATTATTGGGTCCAAATACAATATTCTTTTTCTTCAATATAGACTAACCTTCATCCTTACTTCATGACATTAAACTACACAGCAAACATCTTTTTTTTGTGAAACTAAAGTGAAAGGGTTTTCTAGAACTATGTACAGTAGGTTTCTAATTTCAATGAGATACATAGGTAATCCTTGATCTTATACCATGTTCAAAACACAACATGGTACAAAATTCCCATAATTTCTCTAAGTTCCACCTTTCTGTGAATGAAACTTTTACCATTCCTTATTACTCACACCAATTGCTTCCCATGTGAGCTTAGGAATTTCAAAAATGGCATACCAACATAGTCTAAACATATAAAATAATGATAGGTTCATCATGGTATGAAATTAATGACCTTAAAAGGCACACCATGATTCCTCACCATATGATGTAAAATGGCATAGTTGATGTCTCCTTCATGACACATAATTTTGCATAATTTTGGACTTCACCAGATAGAACCAATATAATTAGTGTTGGAATCCCAAGAAACAAAAATTCAAAAACAATGTGTGGAGTTATTCCAATCATTATAGGATACATAGGGATGTCCATATATCCAATACCAATCCCAACTAAAGTAATATATATCAATAATATCCCCTATAAATATGGTTCCATATTATATGACGAGTTTCCCATTCTATAAATATGTGTGGATATATTCCTATTATCATAGAATATATAGTGACACCTACATCTCAATCCCTTGGGCCTATCTATGACAAATAATCTCTCTCCCCATTTCTATTTATGGGTCAGGCCAATGTAGGAAACCTTCATACAAGAACTATGTGTGGCATGATTAATTTCATTATAAGATATCTAGTGACATCCATATCTCTAATCCTAGGTTCCTCCATAATATATAAATGATAAAAAAATCCCTACCTTCATATGGGCTAAACCTATGAAAACAAATCCTTACAACATGATTTTAAACAGTAAAAAATCCAATACTTTCTTACTGTATGATGTTAAAATTCAATAAAAATTTATTTCTTGTGTGAAATTAAACATGAATGAAAAATTAATCCCAACTACATGATTTTAACATGTACATTCCATCACCTATCATCATCCCTTTTCAAAGGACTATAAGATTTTAACCCCGATAAAATATGAAATGGGGTGTTTCTGACATTTTTTAATCCCCTCAACCCATAAATCACACCTCAATTCTTGAGCATCTCAGGTTTCTAAAAACCATTCATGGCCACTAGAATAGAAAATAGATCCCTCTATTTGACAATGATACTGATTCATAAGGGTTCATACCTACAAACCATTGACATCTTGGCCCTATATGAATGGTTTTATTATTGTTGTGATATTGGAATCACCATGGAAGAACCCAACACCTGAGGGTGTTATACTCTATCCCCAGTATGATTTTCCCATATCATTAATCATGGTCTCAAAACCTCAATCCATAATTTACCATAATTTCATGTCCTGCTCAGAAATATTTTGGAGTAATCCTAACACTGGGTATCTTAATTATGATATTATGTAACATTCCCCTCATATTAGATCCATGAGCATCCGGACCTTAAAATATATTCAATTTGGTCAAAGATATAGGATTTTAAATTACAACCTTTGATGGTCCAAATAATAAAACTCGAAACTTCTAGTTAAGGAGACAAAAAAACATGTAAGAATGAAAATATGAAAGGAGTAGCTTGGTTAAAAATCAATTCTTCAGTCTGTAAACTCTCTATCCCAATATTTTAGTCAAAAATTAATATGTAAATAAATTAGGAATAAATATCATTCGGACCACATTATAGACCTAATAAAATCTGAACCATACTCACTGGACCCCCTAGATAAGAAAATTTTTGAGTCATTCTTTTTCGCATCTCCTCTCCATGATTACATGTTTACTAGGTGGTGAAAAAACATTTAGGGTTCTCAAACCCTTCTTGAATATTACTCTCCTCATAAACCACATTCTTTCTCTTGTAGTGTGAGCTGACACAACCAGTTCACTGAGTTGATATCCATTTCTTGGAACCCCATGCATATTGGGATTCTTTGATATTGTTCCTTCCTCATGACATAGTAGTAATAGGTACTGGATCTTCTGAAAGGTCCATAAAATCCCATGAAGTCCCCCTTAAACCCCAAAGTTATTGTCCCGACCATGTGTAAAATTAGAGGCTCTCTCCATGGACAATGGTTGACATGTACCCATTAGTCCCCACATCCATTTATCATAGATATTATTGGACTATGATTTATAATCCTCATAAAGATACTATTCAAGTGTATTCAACATCATTGACATTGCCTCACTATTTTTTGTATTCATTATAAAAGAAATAATGAAACACTTTTTTTTTATTTTTTTAGGGTCTACACCCTATGACTCAAGAACACTTAGCATAGGGACAAAGATCTACAATTAAAATATAAATTTCCTATAAGGTGATATAACCCTTCTAAAATTTTCTTTTCTCTATACCAGACATCATTGAAAATATATTTGATTCTTCTCAAATATTTCATGGCCCTTGGAAAAGGGTGGGGATCAACTATACTTGAACATGCATGTAGTCTCTGTATAACCATGCGTAAAGGTTATGACCCTCCAATAAGAGTCATCTTCTCCTTATAAGAAAGGACCTCCAATCCTTGTGAGAATTGGTGACACCATTGAAGAACTTGGAATCTTAGTGTATTTGGGGTTTTCCCTGATATATGTTCCCCATTCCATGACCATCGATTCAATTTTTTGGAAAAAATATTTACATAACCAACATTCCAAATAATTAGGTGGAATCTGGATTATCTTTATTTTCTCCATCCACCCACACCACCTCCAACATATTTTATAGCCCTAGGAAAAGAGTGTAAACACCTCTATTTGAAAATACTATTGACATATAAGGGATTTGACCTACAAACCATAGGAATCTCCTCTTTAATGGTAAGTAAATTTAATCCTCATGATCCCTAGAAACACCACAATAGAACTCATAACCTTAGGGTGTTTTGGGTCATCCCTGGCATGTCAACCCCATATTTCATATTCATCATTCAAGTCTGGGAAGTAAGACATTAAATTACATATCTTGTCAAGGTCTAACCTAAAATACCCTAAACTGCAATAGTTAAAGGTATAATCTAAAATACCCAAAACTATAGTAATAGAAGGTGTATGATAAAATATACCAATACTACAGGTATATTAGGATGGATCGATTATACCTTAAACTACATCACAGTAATGATTTATCTTTCAAGATAAAAAAAATCACAAAACCTTTCAGGATAAAAACCCAAAATAGGTTGGACTGAGAAAAATAAAACTTCATAAGATCTAAGAAATTACCTATATAAAATTTAGGATAACCATTTAGGAAATATGAATAAAAAGATACCAAACTTGTAAGGCCCACCATATGGCCATAGAAAAATCAAGTTATTCTATTATGTCCACTAACTTCATCCAAATACTGATCATTCTCCCTATAGAGCATATATTTTACAAAAAAAATTAATTTTTTGAATTAGGTAATCACAAGATAATTGTATTTGATTCATAAATAAAAAATCTCTTGTTGGTGGGTATTCGTGAGCATTTCTTGATAAAAATATGTAATGTTTTAGTCATATAAATCCATGAATTGAGGCTTAATTGATATTATATGAAGGATGGGTATAATTGATGATATATATAGTATCAGATAAGTGAAATTACATTCACATCATGAATAAAATATAATTGTATAATGAAATATAAGGTTCAAAGAAGAGATTAATATTATATAATAGCTTTAATTGATGGGCTAGTGGTTGAATTCGCTACTATATTGACCCATAGGATAGTTCAAAAAAATAACCACTTGGTACCATGAAATAAATAGTTTTCAATCCTCCTAAATTTTCATAAGAATATAATTGAGGGAGGTTGATACCCATAAATATGGAAGATTATAGTCAAGAGAATTACTGGAAACATCATACAGAAGGATGAATCCATATAGGGGAAGCTGATATAATAAAGGATAGCATTATTGTTTGGAGTAGATAAGCCTTTTCAATGACTCATTGTCGTAATGCACACAATATATCAGGTTAACATTATGATTCCCAATAATCATGGCTCTGATAACCGCAATGAAAGATGTATTAGAGCTAGAATCCATCTGCATAAAAATAAGAATTATTTGTCATACAAGATATAAATATCACCAAAAGAAGTGCATAACTTCAACAACATAATGCAAACACATAATCCATAAAGGGATTTGTGGTCACATGACCTAATACTGCTCTCATGGACAACTTGACCCATAATGATCTCGAAGAATACATAACCCAGGGAAATATTATAACCTCCTGACCAGTCATGATACTCATGATCATGTATCTTTGAAATGGTCCCAAAATCTACATAATAGTCGAGTAATCATGTTGTTGAACTAACATATCAGTCAAAACCTATATGATGGCCATAATTAAATGGTATTCAGTGAAATTTCAAGAAATTATTGTGATTTTATTTTTTATTGCTTAGAGAAATTGGTGGGACAAAGTAGATATTTCAAATTATCCTAACAAAATAGATCATATGATTTGTTCTCATAGAGAGGTCTTGCGATTTGTTCTTAAGGAAGGCCTTACGAAGGTTCCCCATTATGTAAGAAAATCACAAGAGATATAAATAAGTTGTAGTCACAAGTTAATGAGATCCCATATTCTCCCCTATTTCTTGGGAAATCCTAAAAATACCAAGAGTCACACAGGATACCAAACATCTCCCAAGACATAGATTTGGGACATCCCAAACATATCATTAGGGGATTTACTTTAGTTAGAAGATGGTCATTTTCCTTATAGAATTTTCTCCTGGGGGGTGGGGGTTGATGCCCTCCAAATGAGTATCTCATAATATATAAGGGAATTAATACCTAAATAATGGGTATTATTTTCTCTGTTAAGAAAAGGAAGTGATGGTGGTTAGAACATGCAGATTTCCTAAACCCCCAAAAGAGATGTGATCAGAAAACCTTCTAAAGGTAATGTTAATGGTTCATGTATTGTGCATGAACTTTAAGAGATCAAAATAGACCCTTTAAAAATTGTCCTCTCATTCTTCTGAAAGTTTCCTAGATTTTAATATTTATGTAATAGCATCTAGATGACTTCCCCTTAGGTCACGCGAATTGTCATCTGGTAGGCACTTCACAAACCATCCAGAAATCCTTATAAAATAAATGTGTACTATAAAAAAGGTTGAATACTTTTTCAGTCATTTATATTATTTTTTCTCACCCATGTGGTTATCAAGACACCATAGAATCCAAGGAGTAATGCCCACCATGTCATGTAGGAGCTTGATGGTGTGTCACCATAATCATATGAATGGTTTCAGACATGATCAGTTGACTCTAAAATCATTTATTAGATACATATACACAAAAAGTGGCTGTTTATGATAATGATCATACATCAACACAATAAATTTCATTGGTCATGTGATGCATCACATATAGAGAGAGTAATTTTTTTTAATTTTCACAACTTTACAATAACTCTATCCTGTGAAAAATAAATAATGAAATAAAATGGGAAAAGGAAAAATATTATTGCATAGAGAAGTTGCACTGATCATCATGTGAAAGGATTTATGAATCCCGGTAAATTATAGTTGATCCCATAGAGTCCCCACTTGACATATCAAAAAGATACTATAGAATCTCTCCCGACATGAATACTAATATGGTGAATGCCCCTGGCTATCCACCTTTTTCTCATAGAAGAGCCTCAACAGGAAACCTTTAATCATGAAAACACTTTTCTAGAGGCATGATAATAACATAAAGGCCCCTAGACATGTCATCATGGACTTTTGTAAGCCCCTTAATGTATCTTTATGTAATGGAAAAATCCCTTTTATTGGACTAGGTATAATAAAAATGAAAAGGTGGAATGGTCTCATATTCACACGTGACTCCATACATGACATATGATAGGATATCGCAAAGCACAGGACACTTATGCTCTCCACCTAATATATCACAAATCTAAAAGTTACGTTCAATTAAAGGCATCGTATAACAAGGGTGTAAAGGCCTATAAATCCCCCACCATAGAAAAAATAATACACCCACAATACATCCACAATCAATCTCACATATGATCGAAAAAGTAGGATTTTAGGAGCATCCAATCATGCTAGAGAAAAGGTTTTATACATGGTAAAATATGCATAATAACCTAATGGATTTTGTGGAATGCATACACTCTTCACATTGTCACTTGAGATCATGTTACGAACTGCTATTGTGTCAACTGTATTATGTAAAAGAAATCTCAGATGTTAGCTGGGTAACATGAACCCTAAAATAGTATAACAATGGAAAAACTCGAGGAATGTATGCAATGTAAAGCTGGAATAAGGACTAAAATATTAGAGACTTATGGGGAGAACATTTATGTTGATCCTTATGTTCTTCACATGAGTTACACAAATCATGAGACAGTACCAGCACCGCCACTGAAGTGAAGTGGTTCCCCCTCGACAACTATTTGGATCACGGGAAGTCTATTGGATATATCAGTAATGTCACATGACACCCTCTAGGGATTCTAAAAAAATATTGTAAAAACCTATTATCATTCAATTCAAAACCATGTGATGCCCTCTAAAAAGTCACCCATGTTATGTGGAGATTCTAAGAAAATCCAGTTAAGTATTATAGTGACACAAAGACATGTCAGTTTGGATCGTCTGATGCCCTCCAGACAAGTAAGCTATTCATATGTCACCCATCAGAAATGTCATCTTGAATCATGAAATATCTGCCAGAAAATACATCCATGTCACGTGGCACCATCCATACATGTCATCTTGGATCATATGGTGTCCTCTAGAAATGTCAGTGAGGTCATGTTCCACCCTCCAAAAATATTAGTTTGGATAATGTGACATCCTCTAAAAAATTAAAAAATGTCTCTTGGTGACACCAATTTATGTCAACTCGGGTCTCTCAATGTCTTCCAAAAAAGTCATCTTAGTCTCACGGTGACACAAAAACATGTCAAACTGGGTTTCTTAATGTCATCCAGACAAGTTGGACAGATCATGAGAAACCCTCCAGATGTGTCATCCTTTATCATGTGATAGTATCTAGACATTCCATTCATATAATGTGACATATTTTGGACAAGTTAACTAGATCATGTGATTTTCATTTCACATGTTCTCTATGCAACTTGGACAAATCCATACATCTATAGACAAGTCATACAGATGATCAGAACATGTCAAGTCAAAAATATATCCATGTCAAGTTGAAGTCTTAGGACATTATAACCTTTTCTATAGGACGAGTTAGGGGTAGCCTCAGTGTGTAAACCTCGATTACTCTCAAAATATGACGTGTACCCAATATAAGGGAATACTAATTGTTTAATCCACTATCAATGGAATAATATGATATATCTCCAATATTAGGGAAACCATTATGTGTAATCCTTAGTCAGTGGTATAATACGATATGTCCCTTATGTTAGGGAAACCAAATATTTTATGCCCTGATTCAGGGCATAATATTATATTTCCCCTATGTTAGGGAAACCTTAGTGTGTAATCTCTGATAAGTGGCATGATATGATGACCCCCATATTATGGAAACATTAGTGACTAATTATCAATCAAATTAAGCTTTGGGAACGCTGATTCCAGCCATAATTAGGAAATATAGGAAAGTTTCTTAAGGCCTGATCTCAAATAGGAATCCACTTCAGTGTAACACCCACAATGTCTTTGAAATTTCAACCATTAGGGCCCAATTCTCCCCTTTAATGATGATCCTTCTTCACCCACCAGAGTTATGACAAAAAAAATGAACTATTATGACTATGATTATTATAATAACTAGGATACATAGGTGCCTTCGTCAATAATGAGATTAAATGGACATCCACTATAGTGTAATCCCCTCCATGTATCTAAAATTCCAAACAACATGACATAATAACTCCCATGGGATGATCATTATACCTTATAAACCAACTAATTGATAAATATACTAAACTATGATGATTATAATTATTTTTATAACTAGGATTCATAGGAATCCTTTTTTTAAGGATCGAGCTCCATTTTAAAAAACCAAAGTATTTTTAAAGAACATATGTCCCACATCTATATGCAGGGATACTCATTTATTGTTATTCAATGTTTTTTACATGAAGCATATATCATATGGGATTTGGGAATCTAAATGATCATATAAATAATGTCATAAATCTACACTACCTAGGGAAACCTAAGTGTGTAATCACTTAGGAGTGTCATGATATAACTACTCACTTATGAGGTAATCCACCTAGGACCAAGTCCGAAGGGTGTGATTGAACTCTGATCACTTTGATTCATAATATAAACCAGATATGTAAGATTCCTCCTTAAGTCCCAATATTAACACTATATGCCCATGAGCCCTCATATATGTCATTTTTTAATGATATTAAACTTAATGGGTTTAATGAACAATTTGTATTTATTCTTATTATAAATAGGATAATAGAACGCCCCATAAAGGTTAAATATCATCCTCAAAATATAAATTTTTTTCATGGATGATAATAAACTATGAAGTGCCTTAGTAAATATATTAAAGAAATAATGATTTTATTAGTAAGGAAAAATGGATAGAGAACCTCAGATGAATAAAGATGAACTCATTAATAGGATATATTTTACATATGAAAGGATTCAGTACTTAATCATTTTTAAGGTATCCCATACCATATCTAAATTATGAAGAGATTCTCTATCATAACATAAATCTATAAGAGTGTCACATATTAGGAAAAAAATCCCCTAAAACGGTGTGATCCCATTCACTTGACCAATTTGAGTTCTGAGGTGATGTTGGATCTGAAACCCCAATTGATCTCCTACCATTGGAAAGTGGGTATGTACACAGTTATAGATATGAGAAATGTTAGGAGTTTATATAGAATATAAACATGGATGGAAAACCCAATGTGAATGATTTTATAGGTATAAAACCCCGATAATCAAATCATCAGACCATTTTTTCCGAACCATACATGTGATCATTTCCTGAGAAAACAAAAATGGTAAACCAGATGTAAAATCATTTAACTAAGTCACTCCCTTTACAAGATAAAAAAGCACAGATTGTCCAATTCTCACTGAACCATTTTGTTCCTACCACATGGGTGATCAGATCCATATTTATTTTTCCTAAATAAATAGTTACATCCCAAAACTATTGCATAAATTCTCCCATTAATGAGACTGTATTTAATAAATTATTCAAGATTTAAATTTTAAATGTTCAAATTAAAAAAATCCATTTATGAATGTACAATATCCAAATTAACATTGTATTAATTTCTTATATTTAAAAAAAAAACATAGTGTTGTAATCAAAAAATAGACTTTTAATGAAATTTGTATTTCATATAACATAATCGATATATAAGAGTGAATAATGAATTTATAAAAACTTATAAGTAATAAAATATGAATTTAATAGAAAAAAATTATTAATTTTAAATCATTGTTTTAACTTAGATAACATATTAAATAAAATTTAACTAACTAAAATGTTACTTTAATATAAAAACTTTTTTCGGTCATTTTGTTAAATCAAGTATTTTCAATATAGATTTTGTTTTTTCCTTAGTCTCATACCACTGATTTGTTTCATAATAAATAAATTTATTTAATTAACATTATAATCCATGATAATTTTTTAATTCTTATAAATTTAATTCAAAAAAATATTTTTAGGAGATCAAGTGTATCTGATTTAAAATTATGTTTACACACCTATAGATATATAATTTTATAAATTGATTTAAAAAATTCAATTAAAAGTTTAAAAATATGGAAAATTCCTAATAGTAATATTTTTATTATAATTAATTACTAATGTTAGAAATTAATTAACATAGGTAAAAGTAAATTGGGGTAAAATATAAAAATTATAAAATAAAAGGCATAAACACACAAAGAAATATCAAAAAGGATTGGTTGAGGTGTGTTTAAACCCAAAATAATTTTCATCTTCTCCTATTTCATTCCCATTCAAACTTGGATAGTAAACTTACACTATTGAAAATGTAAGGGTAACTCCCAAAAATACCCTTCCATTCACATATAAATGGGTAAAATATACACCACTTTAAGACACACCTCTCATTAGAATTTATCATTAAAAATATTTCACTTTTTCTCTTCCTGGATTCCTCTCATAATTGTGTAATCCATTTTCAATGATAGTTATCCAAATCCATTAAAATTAATATTGGCTTCCAAGGAAAATTAAAGCCCCCAACATGAGTGTTATCAATTACTTAGTATTCTTCTTAATTATCATCTTCAAAATTTACTTTTAGAATGACAACATAATGATATTGTTATTTATATACATTAATGTTACAATATTGTTGGTCTTATCATTATTTATAGATATTCTAAATCCATTAAAAAATAAAACAAATTTTTATGTGTTGTGTGAAATAACACCTCAACAACCTAATATGTTTCATTTTCTTTAACCTCCTTACATTAATAGATATAATTTTGGTATTTATAACGAACTTATACTTATGAAACATCTAATTTCATATTTATACAAGAATTAACTTTCCTTCATTTGGAGTAATTTTTTATATTTGGAGTTTTATAAAATTATATCATAACCCTTACATTACAAACCCATACAATACATGTTGTGCACGTACTCATAGTATCCATTTCCCCACAACATAAACCATTTAAAAATAAATATGTTTTCTTTTTACTAAAAATCATCCCAATTTTCAATGTGAATTATTTATTTCTATAACTCATCCTTAAAACCAGTGATTTTTTTAAAAGTGTGGGATGAGATATTGGTCTTATTATAGGAAATATAAAATGAATAAAGAAACCCATGAGTAATTTTAAAAGCATAATATTATAAGATATTGTTTTCCTTTATCATTATAAAATTTTAGAATAAATAATCATTTACTTAATCATGAAATCATATTTACAACAAAAGATTTTTCATAAATCACTTTATAAGACAACACAAAAAAAATTATAATCGAGAGGGTTTCGTATAAAAAATGAGAACCCATGAAAAAAATTCTTAAAAACATTACATTTACACTCTAAGGGATTATTATTTCCTTAAAAAATATCATTATAATACCTTTTATATTAAAATATTTCCATGAAAAATAATTAAAAAGAATGGAGAATTAATGTAGGTTCCATTGGGACTCATATTCATAGAACGATTACAATATCCATTAAAATAAGAATAACCATGTAGTCAACTTCCTATATAATAATTTAAATAACATAATAATAACATAAATAATTTGATAGATATATCATCCTAACATGTCATCATGATCAATATTGGGATCACCTGTCATTTTAATCTATATTAGGCTCACCCATCCTAATAAAACATTTATAAGGACCATATCATGAATAAAAAATTTAATCATTATCCTTTTATTCATTTATACATTGAAAAACACTTTTTAACTCGTATGAAAAATACTTTTGGATATCAAAATACCCTTTTTTCTTAAAAAATTATTTTCACAATATACATACCCTAAATAGGGTAAGAAGGTAATTTATTTGAATAAAACATGGAATCTTGTAATGTAACAAAATCATTAAAAATGATTATGGATTATAGAAAAAACCATTAATGTTTTATATGTTAAAATTTGTTTTTTATCTTTTACTAAGAAAGTCACATAGTTTCGTATAAAATACGTAAAAATATTCATTTTGGAAAACCATTAAAATAAAGTAATAGCTAACATAAAACTTCATCTACAATTAATTTATTTCCAAATAAATAAATCAATAATATAATTTTAAGTGTATTTACATAAATCATACTGATTTAGAAAATAAATCATTTAAAAATTTAAAATGGGGTTTTAAGGTAATTTCTATGTTAGATAAAGTCTAACTCATCATGTATGTTCTTTATATTCATAAATTATTTTTTATGTAAATTATTAATTTTCTTAAGAACATTTTTTTAGGATTAGTATTCCTTGTATTTTATCCATTTTCATATTATATTTAATTACATAACCACTTATGTTTATGTGGCACATTTTGATGATATCCAGCTCATATATCCAAATTTACTATGGTAAATAGACTATGTCTAATTGGTTCATTAATCCATAATCTCTAGAATAATAATTCTAAAATATTTATAATTTTTATAAATCAATTATACTTTTATAACCAACCATGAATGATGGTTATTAAAAATGATCAGTGTTGCAGTCATGGAGATAGAAATTCATATGTATGCATGAGTACCATCTCCATTTTTCAATGATCATGATGGAAAGAAGATAAGAATAATTTAATATTTGAATAATAATAATTACATCATAAATATTATATTATTTCTTTAAATACAAATATATATTCCATCAATGGTATGCAATGATAAAAAAAAGAGTCACGCCATTTCATGGAGGTAGTAATCCATGCATACACACAAATGGCGTTATTATTTTTTAATGAACAGAACAGTATAAAACATAGATGATATATTGATTTTTTGGAATGATAAAAATTTAATGAATAATATATATATATATATACATATCTATTTCATCACTATAACCATCCATGAGAGGTGTTGATGGTGAATGAATTACATCTGTTCTGGAGATTATAGAAAGTTGTACATGGGAATGATGGTTTCAAATGAATATAGGTTATAAAATATTAAAAATATAATATAATTATATAAAATATATTGGTGTTATAATTTAATCATTTTTTTGAATAATATTTATAAGATGTAGAATAATAAACATTCGGTTAAGAATTATACCTCTTCTTTAGATAACCACTTTAGGATTACACCAAAATCCTTCCAAGGCTGGTTTTATGAATAAAACAAGGCCTCTATGACATGGGAAATTATTTTAGGGAGGTAGTTTGGTAGTTATTGGATGATAAAAAATCCTTTTAAAGTCTCATTATATGATATGATTAGGTGACATTTTATAGGGAAAGGGAGGGGCAGTCTTGAAAATTCTCAAAGTAATAAATTTTTATAGAGTAATAATCATTTTAAAATAGATACAAATTTATATAATTATAATATAATATTGGAATGATTATAAATAATATTATAAAATAAAAATTGTCAACCCTATGTGTTTTTTCACCCTTATCTTTTTGTTTTAACACTCTGCTATGCCCTTTTATGATTACCGTGATAAACAAAGATTGTTACTCATTAAGGGTCAATATTTACTATAAAAGGAATGTTATACCATAATTGGTCCTTAGTTGATATATTAAAATATATCCAAATCATGTTCCAAATATATATTTTTTATGAATTTTAATCATTTAATAAATTATTATTTATTATAAAATATCATTATTCACATTTTTGAAACTACACTATTAATTTCATTTAAAAATTAACATGACTGTAAAATAATTATAATATATTTATTTTAAACATTAATGGAATGTTATATAAATCTAAATAATTTATTTAAAATTTTCATTCAATCAAATTATATTATATTTAATATTTTTTTTGAATCGTTTATTTTATTTTTCTTGTAATTGAATAAATATTATATCGGTGTTGTGTATGAATTCAAGGATAGTATTTCATCACTAAAAATTAGAAATAAATTATCATGATAAAAGAATAATGTATCTTCCAAATTAACATTTATAACTTAACATAACTTGTTTTCATCCATATAAAAAATATTATTTCTATTAATATCAATAAATTTACATTTGTTGCTCTATCTTTTAGTTAAATAATATAAAAGAAAAAATCAAAGAAATATGGAACCAATTTTCTATATATTAATACATTGGATGGAAATATATGAGCTCTACTCATCAAATATGATAATTTAATGTGTTATGGTCATTATTTAGTCCACATCGTATTGTTTTTAACCTTAATCACCACATTTACCCTTACATCAAGAAGTATTTTATAGTATGATTACTATTCATATTGATGAAAAATAAAATAGAACTTTTTACCAAATTTGTTCCGCCTAGTTAAAAATATGGAATAAAATTTTCAAGATTCAATTTCTATAATTAGAAGATATTAACTTAAAATTAACCCTATAAAATTTGATTAAAATAGTTTTTAGAAAAATTCCTTTTAAGTATAAAAATATTTTTATTCTATATTCCTGTTTAAAATTAATTCTAAATACCATAATTAGATTTTTTTCATCATAATGGACAAAATTTTTTTTATAAATAACCCCAAATATAATTTTACCTTATAAATACTTGAAAGGAAGATATGGTTTTCAATAAAAATAAATATTATTTATTCTTCATTGAAAAATAAATCTTTTTAGAAAAATAGAAAAATTAACCCTAATTTAATTTTTATATACATGCTTAAAAATTAAGTTAATATTATGAAATATAAATTCTATAATTCATAAATAAATATTTTAAATAAAACCGTATAATTCCTGAAAACCTAATTTGGTTAGAAATAATGATTTTTTTCTCTCCATTAAAAAAATACTCAATACTGTTATAATGAATAAAACACTATAAAATATAGTTAATGATTATTAATAACACATGAAATTTTTTATTATATTTACATGGGTTGATACATTCTTCCCCCTTTTCGAAATTATTTTCTAGAAATTTTATTTGTTTCTTAACCAAGAAGGGATACATTTCCCTAATAGTATTTTTAGATTACAATGTTGCTTTTTTAGCATTATGGTTTTTCAACCAAACCTTAACATTAAAAATTAATTTATTATAACCAACTATATATCTATGATAAATAATATTTACTAGATTTTCCCCACAAGAAAGGTCTTCTTACAAGTGAACTACTTCAGGACCCAAAACATGAGATGAATCTAGAACAAATTTTCTTAACATCAAAACATGGAATACAT
Organism: Viscum album; assembly: GCA_963277665.1. Classification (NCBI taxonomy): domain Eukaryota; kingdom Viridiplantae; phylum Streptophyta; class Magnoliopsida; order Santalales; family Viscaceae; genus Viscum; species Viscum album. The sequence goes on along the minus strand of OY728126.1, from coordinate 725,510,825 downwards.
TATTTAAATGGTTTAAACTAATTATCAAGGCCTATAGGTAGGAAAATGATCCTAATTTCACCAGGATTTCATACGATCCAATGAACTATAGACTTAGATTTCCATTTTTACAAAATTTTTTATCACTTCTCCAAAGAGATGCAATAAAAAAACATGATCACTAACCTCAAAAAAATATTTCCTCCAGTTATCCATATAAATTTTCTACATAATAAATTCCATTCTCATATATTATTGAATCATCGTCACCTTTTTAATGATTTCCACTACCAACTCTTGTCCAATAATATTTGTTTCACCTACTTTATCTCAAAAATCAATATTTCAACAAATATTTACATATAATTCCTCAAAAGGTTCCATTTGTATACTAGAATTAAAACTTTTATTATAAGAAAAAAAACATTAAAATATAAAAATCCCAACATACATATGAATCCATTGAACATTCATGAAACATTTCTTCCAAGGTAAGAATTGTTCACTTGTATTGTCCATTTAATTGAGGATAATATAAGTTCTAAAATTTAATTCCATACCCAAATACTTAAAAATTACTTTTTAGAAATTAAACATGAATTTTGGATCATAATAAAAAAATGGGGAGAAGAACTCCATGTAACATTACTATCTAATTAAGTTATAGAAAAAAATCTATTCTTAATAAAAAAATATCTCTAATGGGAAGTAGATGAGAATATTTTTTTAATCAAAAAATAATTACCCAAATTAAATTATTACATTGAAATTTCTTTGTTAATCCCATTATGAGATCCATTAATATATGTTCCCATTTCCACTCTTACACTAATATTGTTTCAATGATTCCCTTCGATAATTTCCACAATTCATTAAAATGTTTAAGACATTTCATGGTAAAATCTAAAATGTCTCTTTTCATTATGTCCCGTATGTAATACTCCAGATGGTATATTTATATCAACAAACTATATGGATTAATGAATAATGGGGAACATTGAGCTTCACTCAATAAATAATTCTTTAACTTATAATTAAAAGGGACACTTAATATTTTCTGAAATCTTATAACACCTTGTTCATCAATATTAAACTTTGAAAACATACCCTTCTTAACATATTTTATATTTTCAAATAAACTACAATCCTCCTTCTGAACATGAGAAATTTTTTATGATAGATATTATTATACTTAAACCTATAATAAAATATTGGACGTTACTGTATGAACAATTTCTTGGTCAAAATTTATAAAATCATAAACCATAAGGTCATGTTCCAAAAAATAAATAGTTAATATAGAATTTTCTTTTAAACTCAATGCATAAAATAATTTATTTTATTTCCTTGGATGGTAATGAATCAGGAAGTTATATTCCATAATAATCTTCATTTATCATCTCTACTTAATGCTCAATTTTTTTTATTTAATATAATTTCAAAAATATTGATCAATATATATTTAACACTTTACTGCATATAAAATATTCTTATTAATATTTAAAGAAAAAACAACAAAATCTAATTTTATATCATGTGTATGATAATTTAACTCATGAGGTTTTAGTTTACATAAATACTAAGGAATTAATAGACCATTCAACATCATAATTGTACCAATTCCCTTCAATGAACCATCATTGTTGATGAAAAATTCTCCATTTGAAGAGGGTAGGGAAAAAACTGGAGAATTCACCAATCATAATTTTAGTTCTTGGAAATAATCTTCACACACTTTAATCTAGATGAATTTAACTCATTTTCATGTTAACTTTGTTGTTGGGCTAGAAAAATAAGTAAGGCTTTCAAAAACATCCTTGTAGAAAACCTATATTTTAGAAAAACTATTAGTTTTAGTGTGGTTAGTAGTTATGGAATATTTAGAAACAAAATTTCTAAGGAAATAAATTTTTTCCAACCATTTCACACTTACTAAATTTCCCAAATATATAATTTTATATAATTGTTTTATAAAAAAACGTTAGTTTTCTTTCATAATCCTCATTAATTTTATTATATACCAATATATCATTAATTAAAACTACTAATAAGTTATCCATGAAATCATGAAGAAAATATATCCAAAAGGTCCATTAATACTACTAGTGCATTAGACCACCCAAGGGGAATAACTACAAGATCATAGTGCATGTATCTAGTCCCAAACAACATATTAGAAATATATTCCTCTTCCATCTTCAATAGATGATACAATGACCAAAATTAAATATTTATAAAATCTTTTTCTCTCTAGATATGATCATGAAAATATACAATATGAGGAAAATGATACTTTTCTTAATAGTTATGTTAATCAAGGGTCTATAATAAATTCTATATATCATTGAACCATCATTATTTTTGACAAATAAAATAGATGGACCCCATGGTAAACTACTAGGATGAATTAAAACCTCATATAAAAACTCCTATAGCTGCTTTTTAAATTCCAAAATTTCTACTCTAGGCGTTAGATAAGGGAATTTTGAAATAGTTTTACCATTAGGTTCTAAATAAATAGTAAATTAAACTTCCAAATAATTAATTTCAATAGGAAATTATTTAGTAAATTCATCCACATGTTTTGTTACTATTAGAACATCACTAATATAAACAATTTCTTTCTTTTCAACAAAATGGTCTCAGTAACATTCACTACTATCTCTAATCAATTTCTCAACATCTTGGTATGTTATTAAAGGTATGAATCCATTCAACAAAATATTTTTGGCACCACATTCTATATTAGCATAATAAACTGAAATCTAATATATTCCTCAAACAACATTAAACTATACTTCATGGAATTCAACAAGATTTTTAGGGAAGACCATACCACTAATAATAATAGAAATATTTCTAAAAATTATTTTATCTTTAATATTTATATCTTATGTTTTAAACACAAGATTTATCTTCTTTTCATGAGGTGATATTACCATTTAAATTTTAATTTAATTATAAAATATTGAATATAAATATCCAGAGTCAAACAATGAATGTGAATACTTTGAATAAACAAGTAATAAACATATCACCACTTCATTAGATGATATAACATCAAATGTAGTAGTAAATGATTTTTCTATGGATTTTTTCTTTCAATATTTATTATTTACCCTTTTAATTAATAAATTTAGACGCACATTAGCATAATTCACCAAATACTTATAATTAAGGAATATTTCCCTTGATTTTTCATTATTTATCTAATCATTTTACTTACAGTCACAATATAAATGTTCTGACTTTCCACATCCAAAACACTTCCATGATTTTAGAAGACATTATATAGGATTTTTTACCACACTTATCACAATATGGGGACTTGATTTTCCTACCTCCATTTTTCATTGATGGATGATTCCAAATTTTCTTCCATACTGATATTTTCTCCTCAATTTTTTCATTGTATACTTGATCATTAGTACACTCTATTTCTACATTCTCAACATATTAAAAAAAATTCTCATAAACTCTGAATTCATATAAATCCAATTCCCATCAATATCTTGAGTTCAATTATGAGTAAAACTGATTAATGTTATTATGAAGATCCCAGATAAATTTGGTGCATACATTGACTATTAAGTGAATTATACTTTAAATAAAGACACTAAATAATAATATTTTTTGCCTAAATTCTAGGAATTTTACTTCCATTCTAATTTAATATCCTTTGAAAAACATTTCTCAAAGAAAATATTCATAAATTCATCACATTGCAAGGTATAAATATCTTCTATTTTTTTAGCATTCTTTACCATTGAACACTAATGGTCATATTAACCTTCAAAATGGTAAATAGAAATAGTTACCTTTTTATGCTCTGAAAACCCAATGAATTGGAATATCTTTTATAGTGATTTAATCCATCCTTAGCTACTATAGGATTATATTATCCATAGAATATTAGATGGTGATGTTTCTTAAAATACTCCACTATAGAAATATTATTTTATAGTGAGTGTGGCTTCTCTATCATAATGATAAACTGAAATTTATAACATATGCCAACTAATCCATTACAGTAGAAAACTACTATGTTCCATTTCCAATTGTTCCATTTTATTAATTTGAAAGGATATAATCATCTAAGTTCCATCCTACTTCACCATCCCAATTTCATATGCATAAAACCACTCTAAAAATACCATATTTTAGATGAAACTACATGTAAATTTGATTTTTTATAATAATATTAAAATATAATCTCTTTACGTTATTTACCTTCATTACACTAACTTGTAATGTTATCTAAACTATCTTATAATACCAACTAGAAGGACTAGATCCTTATTCAACCCATAATTTCATTTTTAGCCAAGAATTCATGTTTTTGAATTTTGAGGATCTTTTTATGTTTAGAATGTTAAAGAATTAGGTCATAAATATTTAATAACAAATCCATATAATAAAAATGGGATTCTTCCGCTTATTATCTATTTTATTATAATATAAAACTTTTAAAATAATCATATTTTCTATTCATGGAAATTATATATGATTTTCAACTTGATTTCTTATTTTTTTATACTCACCTTTAAAACCGATGAAAAATATTTAAAAAAGTGAGTTATTCTAAAAATTTCATTATGGAACATATAAAATAAAGGAAGAAACCTATTATAAATTTTAAAAACATGAGATTATAAAAGTGTGTTATCCTTTACCAGGATAAACTTTGAGCTCAAATAATCATTTAATTAATCATGAAATTATCTTAAATACCTAAATTTCATCATCAAATAATTGATAAGAACACATAAATCCAAAATAATAATCGTTATGGTTCCTTAGAAAATATGAAAAACCATGATTTTTTTTAAAAAAACATATGTTTTCCCCGAAAGGGATTAAACATTTATTTAAATGGATAAAAAACTTACCTTCTGAAATCAAGAGATTTCCATGAAAACTCATTAGTAATAATTGAGGTTCCATGTAGGTGAATTTTGAAATCATATTTAAAGAAACCTTATAATTGGAATAACATCATGGTTAACTTTTAGTATAATTCCCTAAAGAACATAATTATTACCCAATGAATTTGAGAGCTATATCGGTCTCACCCAGCATCAAGAGGCATATAATTTACACCTATAATCATGATCTATATTGAGCCCACATATCATAACAAAAAAATAAAAGGACTATATCATGAATAATAATTTTTAATAATGTTATATTTCTTTATAAATCCCTTAATAAGCTCTTTTAAATCAATATTAAAAACACCTTAGAATATTTAAATACTATTTCCTTTTTGAAAAACCCGTTTTCAAATCGTAAATACCCATAAAAAATGAAGGAGGGTCTTTCATTAAAGAAAATATGGAAGATTATAATGTAATAAAAACATAAAATAATGGTAATGGTTTTAGGAAAAACCATTGATGATATATATTTTAAAATAAAATATTCATTTTATCTTTCATAAATAATGTCAAAACATTCTATATAAAATACATAACAATATTCTATTTGGAAAAACATTGAAAGAGGGTAAAAATGTAATTTATAATTCATTTATTTACATATACATACATCCATAAAACAATTTTAGTAAAATGTACATGGAAGATAAAGTGTTTTGAAAAAATAATTTAAACATTTTAAAAAAAATATTCTAAAGTAAAGTAACCCATACCTAAAGTATGACTCATCACATACATTATTTATATTCCTGAATAATAAATATATTATAAATATTTTATTGATTAATAATGTTTTCAAGATTATTATTCCTTCTATTTTATTTATTACCATGTTATATTTAATTAAATAATCATTTATGTTCATGATGGGTTTTTTTATTATATTCTGAACTTGTGTCCAAAATCACATTGGTTTAGGGACTGTGGTCAGTGGGTCATTAATCCATAATATTTAGAATAATAATCATGAAATTATTTTAATTTTTATACCTAAATTATATTTTTAAAACAAACCATGAAATATGGTTTTGAATAATAAATAATGTTACAATCATAGAGACGGTAGATTGTTTATACACATCTGTAGTGTTTCCATTTTTCAACGATTTTAATAGAAAGATGATAAGTATTATTTTATATTTCTATGATGATAATTATAACTTAAATACCATTTTATTTCTTTAAATAAACTTATATATATCATCGATGTTGTGAGATGATGAAAAATGAAACACATTGCTTTATGAAGGTGGTAATCTACACTCACGCACAAACGATGTTATTATTTTTTAATGAATGGAAAGGTAAGAAAAATAGATAATATATTAAATTTTAATAATTATAAATATGTCATAAAAATTATATATATATATATATATATATATATATATGTTAAATCCTTTTTTATAACTAGCCCTGAGAGGTGGTGATTGAAAACCAATTACATCAGTTCATAAGGCAATAGTCTACCGTAAAAATGAATGAGGATTTCATTTCTCATTTGATGAAAGAGGAGATGAATATATTTTATTAAATTAAACTAAAAATATATAAGTATATATAATATAATATTTTTATTATTTAATCATGTTTATGTAATATTTTAAGGAGGAAAAAGAATAAATAAATCAAAGACACTTTGTTAAGAATTATACCACTTCTTCGGAAAACCTATTCAAGAATACACAAAAATACTTCTTAGGTTGGTTTTATGATTAAATCAATGACACAAGGACATAGGAATATATTTTAATAAGGTAATTTGTAATTAAATATTTGAAAAAAATGATTTTTTATTTTTTAATAAAAGATAAGAGGATATGCCCTTTTAAAATGGATGGGAGGGAATTTTTTTAAATTACTTGAAATATTAAATTAATATAAATTATTTATCATTTTAAAATGGTTCTTAATTGATATAATTAAAAATATATTATAAGGATGAGTCTAAATAATATTATTAAATAAAAATTGAACAATTTTAGGTTATGTATTGACATCTATTTGTTTTAACCCTCACTATACCTCTTGGACGATTACCATGATAATAAATTATTTTTCTCTTTTGGGATCAAGAATGTTTGATACGACCATAGGGGATCCAGCACCCTTAATGGTCTGTTCAAGGAGGGGGAATCAGACCCCATAGGTGGTTTAAGGAATCCTTTTAGACGATTGGGTGGTTCAGCTTGAAGTCTTACTTTTTTTTTTCTGTTTTGAGGTAGTGGTTGTCCCCACAGTTTGTTAGTAGTGGGAGAGTCTGTTATCCAGCTGTACTTCTATTAGCCAGTTGTACTTCTTCACCCAAAATAATCTTTAAATATTATTGTGGTGGTAGTTCCCAGGGGGGAAATTGTCTGGGTATTTTTGGCCTTGTGTCTTGGACCAGGAGGGGTCTTGGATCTCTTGGGGAAAATCTACTGTAAGTGTTAGTTAATGTTCCTGTATTCTCCTACTGCTTCTTAATATTTCAAGTTACTCAGATCCTGGCCTCTGTCTCTACCAAATTGGTCCGACCTACCGCCTTTTCTTTTCTATTATTCTATAATGGAAACCCACCAAGCTAGGAATTAAAATCTCGACCAAAGAATGAGCACCCTAGAACCGGCCTTTGGTACGATGGAGGATTCTATTGCTGTAGTCCACACAGATCAGGCCGATTTCTGTAAATCACTGGAATCAGAAATAGCAGACCTCCGTCAACTAATCATTACTGCAGTTTGCCTCCAAGCCAAACCCCCTCTTCTAGTGGACACCACTCACACTTTGTCTTCTTCCACCCCTGTCATTCCCCTGGATACAACTGGCACATCTCCTTGGGACCTGACTGTTTCCATTCATCCCGTCCCCATACTTCCAACCTCCCCTTCTGCCCCCTCCTTCCTTGACCTTCCCCAATTTGATGTCCTTAACCCTCGGGGCTGGATAGCCCAGGATGAGCTTTACATCCAGCTTCACAATACCCCGGATGACGCCAAAGTATCTCTTGCACATATTAGGTTGGATGGAAAGGCAATTCACTGGTTTACTATTGTTCAAGAAATCCATCCTTCAATGACTTGGCTACTCCTGAAAGCCAAATTACTGGATCAATTTAGCGGCCTTGAAATACAAAATCCTCACGAGGAGCTGGCCACCCTCCAGCAGCACTCTTCTGTGAAAGATTATATTGAGGAATTTGAATACCTAGCTTCCTTAATTCCTCGCCTACCCGAGCTTCAATACATTGGCTATTTCCTTTATGGACTTCAGCCAGATATACAGGATTGGGTACGCATTCATCGCCCTGAAACACATCTCCAGGCCATGCGACTTTCTCTCCATGTCGAACTCGCTCTTAAGTGCATAATTGGGCAACAGGTCTGTAGTACCCCTTGGCGGCCTTGGTCCTCCCGGGAGGGCTCTACTGGCCAACCACCTCCCTGGAAAAGTTTCCCTACTTCTTCTTGGCCCCTGCCTCACCAAGATAGACGTTTAGCACCGGACAAAGGATTACCCACCATGGATCCCACCCAACAACCCCCTCCAACAGGTTTAGGCGTTTTCCATTTATCTCCTCAGGAGTGGGAAGACCGGCGCAGGAAGGGTCTCTGTTTCAAATGTGCCAAGCCTTTCACTCCTATGCATAAATGTCCCGATTCCAAAGTCTGGGTGATACTTTTGGGCAAAGATGAGCTCCAAACACCTCCTGACATAGCTAACCCTCCATCCTATTTGGAACTTACTGATGATTCTCCTCCTGAGGTTGTTGAGTGTTTGGTCCTGGATTTTTACACAGCTTCTACCTGCTCCTCCCACTTCCAATGTCCCCTATTTTTGGCCATGAAAATTAAATAAAAACTGGGTGGTATTCCTCTTTTGGTCCTTATTGATAGTGGGGTAACTCGCAACTTTATTTCCCCCACCTTGGTGACCTTACTCAGCCTCCCTGTTCTAACCACCATAACAAGACCTGTTAAGCTAGGCGATGGTCACCTATTTTCTACCTTGGGTCTTTGTCCCCAGCTGCAGCTAGACATGGGCTCTTATCAATGCACACTAGACGCTCATGTCCTCGACATCGGTAGGCTTGATTTCATTCTGAGCATTGTTTGGCTAAGGACCCTAGGGGAGGTCCACACGAATTGGCAGAATATGATGATGAAGTTTCGCTTCGACCAGCAGCTCCACCCTTCAGGGGACACATGAAATTTCTAACCTACTGTCCATCCTACATACTTTGACCCCCAGCCCACCTAAACCCTCTCTGTTACCTCCACAATAGCAGCCCCCCTACAACACCTTCTAGACACCTTCCCTTCCATTTTCCAGGATCTCTCAGGTTAACCACCTCCACGCATTCATGATCATCAAATCCGTTTATTTTTGGGTCAGGGACATGTTTCAGTTCACCCATATCGTTACTCGCATGCCCATAAATCAGTCATTGAACTGCAGGTGAAACTCTTACTGTGGTAGGGGCTCATCCGCCCTAGTACAAGTGCATATTCCAGCCCAGTCCTCTTAGTCAAAAAACGTGAAAATTCCTGGCACCTATGTGTGGATTATCGGGATCTTAACAAGGTCACCATTCTGGAAAAATACCTAATTCACATGGTTGACGAACTACTGGATGAGTGGCATGGGGCTACCTATTTTTACAAGCTGGATCGCCAGTCCGGTTATCACCAAATCCGTATGTCTGCGGCTGACATCGATAAAACTGCTTTTTGTACACATAATGGCCACTACGAATTCCTAGTAATTCCCTTCAGCCTCTCCAATGTCCCCTCCAATTTTTAGGATACAATGAATGATTTATTCCTACCCCATCGTCGACACTTTGTTCTTATTTTTTTTTGATGATATTTTAGTATATAGTCCAGTGTGGGACTCCCACATGCAGCACTTGCAGGAGGTTTTGCAACATCTGTACGATAACAATTTTGTTGTCAATGCAGGGAAATGAACCTTTTCACAAAAACAGGTGTAGTACTTAGGCCATATAATCTCATAGGAGGGTGTTGGGATTGATTCAGATAAAATTAAGGTAGTTATTTTTTTTGCCACTTCCCCATTCGGTTTGTGGCGTTCATAGGTTCCTCGGCCTAACTGGATATTACTGCAAATTTATCTGCGACTACAGAAAAATTTCCCAACCACTTACCTCCCTCACAAAGAAGGATGGATTTTCCTGGACAACAACGTCTCAACAAGCTTTTGAATCTCTCAAAACTGCTCTATCAACAGCACCCGTTCTGGCCATGCCAGACTTTTATCGCCCCTTTGAAGTCGAATTTGATACTTACGGTCATGGAATCGAGGATATTCTTATGCAGAATCACCTCCCTATTGCATACTTTAGCAAGGCACTCACCGCTAACAATATCTCTAAGTCCACATATGAGAAGGAAATGATGGCATTGGTCCTTATCATCCAACATTGGAACCACTACCTCTTGGGTAGCCCCTTTGTGGTTTTTACTGATCAACACAACCTTAAATACCTATTGGATCAGCGGATCACCTCCTATGATCAGTAATGTTGGATTTCCAAGATCCTCGGGTACACCTTTGACATTCGCTACAAGCCAGGTCGGGCCAACACTGCCGCGAATGCCCAGTCTCGTCATAATGAATGCACTGCCTGCCCACTTTCTGTTTCCTCCACATTTTGGTAGCACAACCCTACCTTATCCACTGGCCTGCATGATGACCCATTTACCAGAAATATTATCCAGCTCCTCCGTACTGGTAGCCACCCTCCAAGAGGCTTCATTCTCTCTCGTGATGTCCTTTATTACAATGGTCGCCTAGTCCTTCCAGCCACCTCTCCTTAGATCCCGCAACTCCTTGATGAGTTCCATGCATCTCCTCAAGGTGGACATTCAGGATTCTACCGTACTTATCGTAAACTAGATGAAAATTTATACTGTGTTGGCATGCGCCGTCATATTCTGCAGTATGTCCGCCAGTGTGACACCTTCCAATGTTACAAGTATTCGACACTCTCCCCGGCATGCCTCCTCCAACCACTCCCAATTCCGCAAGCTATTTGGGAGGACATCTCCACTGATTTAATTATTGGGCTACCTAAATCTACAGGCTACGATGTTATCATGGTTGTGGTCGATCGACTCTCCATGTATGCACACTTTCTCCCCTTAAAACATCCCTTTACTGCTAGGACCATTGCTGAAATATTTTCCAAAGAGGTGGTCCGCCTACAAGGCACCCCCAAATCTATTATGAGCGACCATGATCCACTATTTGTCAGTCATTTTTGGAAATAACTCTTCATATTACAGGACACCAAATTATGAATGAGTTTCGCTTACCATCCCCAAACTGACAGACAAACCGAGGTAGTTAATCGCTGCTTGGAGACGTACCTTCGCTGTTTTGCGGGAGAGCAGCCCAAAAATTGGTCCTTTTGGCTTCCCTGGGTGGAACTATGGTATAATACCACCTGGAACTCCTCCATTAAAACAGCACCTTCTCAGGTGGTTTATGTTCATTCCCCCCCAGCCCTTCTGCCTGGGCTGCCATCAGAGATTCAGGTGGAGGCCGTCGCCACTGCTTTATCGGATCGCCAGATAGCCCTTCAGCATCTTCAACATCATCTTTCTCGGGAACAAAATTACATGAAGCATCAAGCTCACAAACATCGTCGATAACTTTCTTTACAGCTAGGGGATTTGGTTTATCTCAAGCTCCGCCCTCTCCACCAACACCCACTGGTCCATCGCATTCACCACAAACTTTCCCCTCGCTTTTACGACCCTTTTCAAATTCTCCGTCCGGTGGGAAACCAAGCTTATCTACTGGATTTACCTACTGCAGCTCAAATTCACCCAGTTTTTCACGTTTCCCAATTGAAACAACCCATTGGGAATCACCCCTTATAGCAGACCTTGTCGGCTGACCTGGATGGCGATGCTTCACCGCTAGTCGAACCTGAATGCATCTTGGCTAGATGCTCTACCTCCTCATCCAATGCAACTACTCCACAAATCCTGGTTAAATGAAAAAACCTCTCTCTTGAGGATGCCACTTGGCTGGATGATTATATCCTTTAAAACCAATTTCCCACCTGCAGCCTTGCGGACAAGGCTGCTCTTTCAGAAGGGGCGACTGATACGACCATATGGGATCCAGCACCCTTAATGGCCTATTTAAGGAGGGGGAAGAAGACCCCATAGGTGGTTTAAGGAATAATTTTAGGCGTTTGGGTGGTTCATCTTGAAGTCCTATTTTTTTTTGTTTTGAGGTAGTGGTGGTCCCCACAGTTTGTTAGTAGTGGGAGAGTCTGTTAGCCAGTTGTACTTCTTCCCCCAAAATATTCTTTAAATAGTGATGTGGTGGTAGTGCCCAGGGGGGAAATATTCTGGGTATTTTCGGCCTTCTGTCTTGGACCCGGATGGGTCTCTGATCTCTTGAGGAAAATCTGTAGTAAGTGTCAGTTAATGTTCTTTTATTCTCCTACTGCTTCTTATTATTTCAAGTTCTTCGGTTCCTGGCCTCTGTCTCTACCAATGTTACTATAAATGAAAAACATGTCCAAAAAATGAAACTTGGATGGTATTTAAAACCATTTTCAAATCAAATTTTTGAATATAGTATTTTTAGTGATTTTAAATCATTTAATATACAATTATTTATTATAAAATATCATTGATTCCTTTTTAGAACTATTCTTTTAATTTGAATTTGAATACAAAATGAAAGTAAATGAATTCGAATATAATCAACTCAAACATCCCAAAAAAGTTATTTGTATCTAATAAATATATGTATAATAATAATTCATTAAAATTATATTACTTTTAATATTTTTAATATAATTTAATTTATTTTTCTATTTATATAATAAATAATGTGTCAACATTGCATAAGCATTGAGGGTAAATATTTCACCACTAAAAATTAAAAGTATTTTTCCAAGATAAAAATATATATTAAAAATAACCACCTATAACATAATGTAATTTATTTTTATCCCTATCAAAAAATATTATAGATATTAAAAGAAAGAAAGTGAAATTTTTAATGGTATCTTTTACTTAGATACTATAAAGATAAAAATCAATGAAATTTTGCACTAAGTTACAAAATTTTTGAAACTTGTATGGACATGGAGAAACTAAATTAACATAATTGTATAAAGGAAACTTTTATGTTCATTTTTTATTTCGTAACATATTTTTTTAACCTTAATTGTCCAATTTATCATTACCATGCAGAAAATTATTTAATCTGGTTAATATAATTAACAGACAAAAATAAAAGTAACATATTAACAAATTTCAGACATCGTACTTCCATATATGGAAACAATTATTTAAGATTCATTTTATATAAGTGGTTGAAATTAATTTAAATTTAAATTCAAAAAATGTTACGAGCCAACCTCGGTCAACCCCAACCCGGTTACTTTAGCCAGGTCATGACATCCCCAAGGCATGTTCTTGATCACCCTGTGGTGGAAAAAGAACCAAGGGAATATATGAGAGATGTTGGGAATAAATTATCCCAACATGAATAGGAAAATGCAGTTGAAAACTGAATGATCAACACAACATAAATTAAATTACCTGTTAGATAAATAAAACCTAATCTAAAAATAAAACCAAACTGAACCTAACATCCAAGAAGATCTATTTGTGACCTCACATGCCAATCACCAAAAAAAAAACCCAACATAACTCCATGAAAATAAAGACTATGAAGGATATGTAACTGAATCTAAACACGTGAATGGAAGTATAGTATTGATTATTAAAACTCAGTAGGAAATTCTCTGGTAGAAAAATTCCTCATACATTTTTTTAAATAAAGGATTCATTTATTACATATTTTTAATACAATAATATAAAAATTGGGTTTTTCATCCATTAAATTTAAAAAAATAATGATATGGTTCCATCTTTTTTATAAAAAGGTTTTTCTAATAAGGGGAGGATTGATTTTTTTTGAAGAAATTGGAATATAGAGATAGAGAGAGTGTGTATGAGAATAATCTTTTAAATCGTTTTAATGAAAACATTTTAGAAATAAAAACATTCAATTTTCGTAAGGGAAAAAAATCACTGAAGGAAATCATCTGAGATAATACAATATAGAGTGAAATGGGAAATCAATACTCAAGTAATCACACTAGATGAGGCACCTATATTATTGGCGGAAGATAAAAAATTTTAAATGAACCTGGGAATAACTAGGAACTCAGGGAAAATATAAAACATTATATAACCTGAATCATTCTTTTAGTGTTCCTAATGAAATCAAATAACCCAAATGCACAGTTATACCCTATGTTTCCTAACTGAGGGGCATGATCCCAAAGAAGAGAAATTTCCATATAAGGTCCAAAATCTAGACAATAATCCTAAACCAGTGTAGAAAAAATTATTTTATAATTTTATATATATTCTATGTTCCCATATCGTGCATAAAATTGGGTTTATCCAAGGAGTATTGATAAATCAATCATATATACAGAATAAGTACAATCCACATATAAGGCACACACTCACAAACACCACCCTCAAATACCACTCCAAATAAGAACCCTTGAATTAGGGTTTTCATTTCATAAGGTAATTCCCATACCAAGGACATTCTCATTCCTTTAATAATGATAAATAAAGAGACACATCCCAATGAGTGTTTTCCAAATAAAACCCACTTTCTGATAGTGCCAATCAAGATACACTAATTATTTTTAAATAAAATACTTTTCAAAAGTATCCAAACACACACTTTAGGAATCCATGGAATATTTGAAACACATTTGGAAAACCACAGTATCATTGGGAAATCATAAACCACTTATAAGTTTCATTCTAGACCTTAATTTATCATTTGGTTTGTAAGGCCATGTAAATTAATTCCATGAGATTTAATTCAAGGGGAATGAAACTTGATTTCAACTAAAATAATATTTTAAAAAATTATATATTTTAAACAAGCATCAAAAAAGGTATAAAAACCAAGAAATCAAGGATTCTAAAATTAAAATGGACAATTCATTGGAAAATGTACCTCAAAGGGAGAGAACATAGACAAAATACCTCAGAAATTGACACCTTCATTAGGAAACACTCGAATCATCCCTTTCCTACTTATTTGAATATAAACCTTCACATATCTATTAGGAAACCTATAACAAATATACATATTATAATTATAATAAATGAGTATATATATGGGCATCCTTACACATATGCATGTACTTTCTTATATAGTACGCCACCTGAATCCACCCTTATAGTTACATGGAATATTCCTATATATATAAACACACACATATATATATATAAGTACATATAGCCCCAAATATATATATTTTCACTACCATGAGTGAATATATACAAATTGGGGCTTATAACATACATATATACATACATGGACACATATGTGCATATGTGTAGGTCACCTTTGAAGAACCAGAAAGAATATTAAATAAACATAAGGAAGATAAAAGTTTCCAAAAGCTTCAAATATAATTGGGTAAAATAAATAGGGTATAATAAAGTTATTCAAATGGTTTTAGGAGAAATTAATCATACTAAGTTGATTTTCTTTCAATGTAGGATGCCAAAACCCACATGAATCCATTCTGAGAGAGCCATTGTATGCCTTAACAATAGATGAAAAATCCAAAAATAAAATCAACCATCACCTTTGGGTTCATCTGAATAAATGGTGGTTATGGAGAGAATAAAAACACTAAAAATTGGATTATTTGGGATCTAAATACCTTACCTTATAGAATCAAACATAAAAACTCCCTAAAATATGGGAGAAATCATCGGAGGAGAGGATCTTAGGAGGGGGTGGAGTGTGTGGCTGGAGAAGGGAGGGGGAGGGGTTTCCCACAAGACACCAAGGATAAAGTGGGACCTAGCTTCATGAGGGTAAGTGTAAAATGGAGGTTAAATGAGGTATTAATTTTAATTTTAATTATTTTTTTTTGAAAGGAAAGACATGGAACATGGTTTGGGTAGCATGGTTTTACAAACCGTGTGCGAACCGTGCACCCTCAAAAGGGATCCTACAGTACCCCACATGGTCTATTAGAATATTTTGTTAAACCATACACCAACTATGATACTGTATCTATCATAAAAAATGCAATATATTTCCCATGGTTTCCACACGGTTTGTAAAACTGTGTTCCTTAACCACATGATACGCACTACATGTCAAACAAAACCACCAATTTCCAGAGAAAACACCCAGAAGATAAAAAATATAGAAATTAGAACTCAAAAATAAATAAATTAAAATAATATATTTATGTGAGGGTGTGAAAATTCTCCCCACCATGGAACCTTCTACCGCTATTAAATCCTAAGAAACTTAGTTTATCAAGACCAATAAAAGGGTGAACTAAAACCTTATGTGAGACCTGAAAGCTCAAGGACCAAATAACCAACACTCACTTCTTTTAAAAACATGTAAATAAGAAATATCAAAAGAAACATTGACACCATCCTAAAAATAAGTTAAACATATGGGGAAGATAGGTCACAAGACCCAGGAACACGGACAAACAATTATGGGATTATGAAGAGGATACATGATTCATTCCAAACACAGTCCAACAAAGAACACCTCATCCCCTAACATGGAATATACTGTATAAAATCATCATGTTATATTCATTATCTAAATGGAAATCATTCACCCGACCCAATATCAAATATAACATACTACTATGATCGGTTCGAGTAGGGAAGGAACGTGAAATTTCCCCATCACAAACACCTAGATTCCTATTTTATCTCCATCTCATCCTAGAGTGTCCTCCCCACCATATTAGGACTCCAGAAAAACATTGACTTCCAAAGCTTAAATAACTCTACAATCCAAATGGAAACCAAAAACCAATGGAAATGATGCTTACAACAAATAATGGCACTGTCCCACAATAAAAGGATTCCAAAAATTTCCCAAAATGAACTTAAATTATGATTAGAACTCCCAAAAAAATGTACATGACCTTTTCCTCATTCCCCAAAAAATGGAGACTTCACTAAACGTCACACCCAAAATAGAAAACATTTATAACAAAATAAACATTAATCTCAACCTAGATCATCACCCTAATATTACAAACAAGACAGGGGGTCTTCTAAAGGGGTATAACAAATTCCATGGCACATCCAAAAAACCCCAAAAAATCATGTCAAGTGACCCAAGTGTTCGGGGTTATGGAAGGTCATTGGTGGTTCTGGAAAAGATAGATTCTTGTTACCCTTATTTTCATATTTATGGAACACCAGTGTTCTATTCTCAAAAGGAGACTTAGAAATATCACATGGCTTCATAATTACAACACAAGTATAATCAACCTTAGGCTAATTTCCACTATTTTTAATGTAATTCTATTAACTTATTCTAGGGACTAAAGGAGAATTAGCTACCTCTTTCACCCCTATCAATAGAGCCTTAACCCAAACTACTTGCCTCATAATAATGAAAAAGGATGTTAGACTAAATTCTAACACCCTGGACTAATGATCAAGATGAATCTTATTATTAAAAAGTGAGTATTTCAAAGAATATTCCTCAGATAACACTGGGATATGGGGAACTAGATCCAAAAAAAGAAAAACATCCAACACCCATCTATTACCAGGCTAAAGGTAGTATATCTCCATCACATGCACCACATTCAATTCCTCAATAAAGTATTATTGGATTAATGAGTCCTTGAATAATTTTCAAGAGAGGTATTTTTAATGATATTTACTAATTAATAACTTACACTACTTCCAACCTGAACCTTCATAACTAAATATTGGGATCATGAGCTTAATAGGCTCAAGAAGTCTGATCCAAACAAAAATATCCTCGATGGATTTAGGAATTACTCAGATTTTTCTAGTTCTATTATCCCAAATAAGTGAGGAGGGATCAAATCTTGAAACATTTCATCAAATTCATAATATTGGGGATCACCAGGATCTATGTTTGGAATTAAATAACTATAAAACTATGATAATCCTTGATCTAATAAAATAAAATAGTTGAAGATCAACCTGTAAGTCTTCATCAAGATTTCGGAGATCTTACTAGGGGTGTAATATAAATAAAAAGAATGAAAAACAAAATCACACCCAACTAACCATAAAGAACTAATCAAAATTAAACACCAAAAACAAAAATAAATAAGGCCTAAAATTTCCAAAAAAAATCAAATAACTCACTAACCACTATATTGAAAACCATTTTCAAACTCCACACACTAAGAAATTTCATTTTACCCAAAATCCCATGAATTACAATAGTAAATCCAACCATTTTCCATTAAAATCATACTTATTTTAAAACAATCCCAAAACACCCTTTTGAAATATCTCACACTAGATTTTAAAATTGAATATTAGGAATGAAACCAATTTTTCAAGTCAATTTTATCAAAATTTATTTAAATCTAAAATTTATTTTCTAATAATTTTCATATGTAGATTCAAAAAACTCATTTATCTTTTTGTAAAATCAACACAAAAATATTTCAAATCTAGATTTTATAATATAAAACAATGTTTTCATAAATAATTTAGAATTTGGAGGACCTAAAATAAATTCACTATAGAAGGGATAGTTTCATTGCGTGACTTGGACATAAGTTTGGAATCCATATTTCAATCACACTAAAACCATTGAGATTTATTTTGAAACACATCCATAGGCTCCACATGGCTTTTTAGGCCCTATGGGGCCACCATAAACCAGTAGACCAACTCTTATTTCATTTCCCAAACAAAAAAATAGCTATAAAAATCCACAAAAATTAGTAAAACAAACAATATCAACCAAAACCATAAAGTATGGACAAATTAATGAAAAAAAAACATCATGGTAAAACTCAAAACCCCACTTCACATGCTAACATAAAGTTCATCCCTACAATATTTGGTTATAAACCTCCACATACTTACACCCTATGTCCTGAAAATAATAATCCTTCTACCTTTAAAACCCAAATAAAAATGGTGTTTTTGATGCTAGTCATCTAATGAACCTATTCTCAGATACCATTTTTCTAAAAACCATCCTAGGTTAACCCCATATCGGTCACTCGATCCAGCTCATGACATCCTTGAGGCATGTTTCTAATCACTATGTAGTGGATAAAACCATTAATGAAATCAAAGAGTGGTTATGGGAATGATTTTTCCAAAGATGAATAGAAGAAAGAAGTTGAAAAAAATTTGAACCCCAACAGAAATAAAACAAAAAATGAGAAAAAAATAAACTTAAAAACAAACTTAACATAAATGCCAAACAGATTGCAATGTGACATAGTCAGCCACTCACCAAACCCGAAACCCAATATCCCTCCAAGGTGACCAAAACTAACTATGATCTACACATGACGATAAAAAATAATAGAAGTGTGGGTGTTATCATTAAAACTCATTAGGTTTCCCAAGTAAATTAATCCCTATGAATTTTATTTAAATAAAATATTCTTCTACTATATGTTTGAAATAAAATAACATAAACATAGTTGTTTCATCAATTAAATTTCTAAAAAATTAAATGCATATTTCCCAAATTATTTAAATTTTTTTTTCTAAAAAGTTGATGTTATAAAATTTTGAAAGAATGTGGAAGAGGGTGATAGAATGAGTGTGTGTATGAATAATCATTCTAAACACTTTTCATGAAAAAATTTAAGAAAAACTTGATATTGAATTTCGTCGAGGGATAAAACTGATTATATTAATGAAACAAAGATAATACTATATAGATGGGAATGGGAAAAGTAGTAGTCAAGTAACCAAACATGATAAGGTACATAATTTATCTGCCATATATTAGAAAGTACCATGAAACACGTGAATACCTAAGAGCTCAGGGGAAAATCAAGAACATATTATAAAATGATACATCCTTTCAACATGACTAATGCAATCAAACAGCCCTAACTCTCTATCATACCCTACCTAGCCTAATTGAGGGACAAATCCCTAAGAAGAAAAAAATCCATACTACCATCCCCTAGCTAGAGTGTAATAAAAAAATAGTATATCAACAATTATCATATAATCTTATTGCTATGATAGGTTCCCATTTCATATCTAAAATAGTGGTGATCAAAGGAGTTTCAGGAAATAAATCTTATATAAAGAATACGTTCAAGCCACAAATAACCCACACACCCATGGGAACCACCCCTTAAAACCACTCCATAGAATTTCCCTTACATTGGGTCCATCCATGAATAATTTAAGTCTCATATTGAGGACATTCTTGTTCCATTAATAATTAAAAGGAAAGAAACACATCTGAATGAGAGTTTTCCAAAGAAAACCCACTTTTCAAAAGTGATAACTGGGACACAAAAATTATTTTAAAATTAATACATTTTCAATAGTAGATAAAAAACCCTTTTGAAATACATGGAATATTTAAAACACATTTAGAAAACAACTGCAACATTTATAAATCATAAACCACTTATATGGGAAAACCAAAATTTTTATCAAACACTTGGTGTGTAAGGATATGTAAATTAATTAGGCATAATTTAATTAAAAAAATGAAAATTTATTACATCTCAAATAATATTTTAAAACATTATATATTTATAACTATCATTAAAAATGTTATAAAGATCATGAAATCAAGGATTCATGATTTTATGTCCAATGCATAGTTAAACCTACCTCAAAAGGGAGAGAACAAATCCAAAACACCCCGTCACTCGAAGACTTCCTCGAAGTCCACTTAAATCTGCCATTTATCACTTATGCGCATATTAACCTTCACATATGTTCGAGGAAACCCAACCCCAATATACATAGTCTATAACATACTAGACTTTTAAGGGGTTTAATGATTTATTAAATGAATGGAATAAGTCTTCTAGAACAAAGAAGAATTAGTTTTTATTAAAAATGATGATAACACATTAAAATATAGTGGATGAACACATCCTTTATCAAGATATTTTAGAATATTAAATATACAACAATGATTAGTAATAAATTAGGACAAAGTAATCCAAAAACTCCAACAACTTGATTGAAGATTGCTTCATTTGGAACCATTATTAGTATAAGCCCTCAAAAAAGGATGATGATAAGATTACAGAGAAGAGAAAAAATTGGAATCATCTTCAGAAGCAAATAATACATAAATGTTAAGAGTTTTGTTCATTAAAAATTCCATCTAAGTAGGATATATATAAAATAGATAATTAAGTCATTAGATTTTTTCCATTAAATCCCTTTAAAGAAAAAAATATAGGGATTATGAAAAGAAAATGTGGCCATTTAAATCTTCAAAATATTTCTAAATAGATATATATAACTTGAATTAAATTTAGAATTTAATTCTAAATTTTATAACTAATGTATAAATTATCATATATTATGAAACTTCCATAACTCATTTGTAAATTTAGTTAACTAATTTTAAGCACACTAAAGAAGATAATTAATGTTTGAATAATGTACACGTAACACAAAATAATATATTAAAATAATCAATAAGAAGAAAATTTATTTTCAAGGTTTATAAATAATATAAGTAACATAAAAATAAATTTAAAATTATAGGATCCTCTAAAAATTTTATTTACAAATAAATAAGTCATATTCATAGAATTGTGTATAAAAAGAAATAATTTTACACAGTATAATTTTATAAGAAAGAAATATCCAACCAACTAGCTAAATAATGGACCCCTCAATAGATGTGGGACCCTAAATGGTCGACCTTATGGAGGGCTCAAGCACGACTAGCCAGATTGGTAAAGAGAAGATGGTTGGTCAGCTCCCTTTAGTGGCATAACTAGGGCTAAATTTTCACAAGGTTGTGTATAGTCCCATGTGTGAATAGGTTGTGGCCCGCATGTATATATGGGAGTATGAAACCATACCACATGTATTGATTTTGGACATCAATGGATAGTTCTTAGCTTCTATAAGAGCACCCAGACAATGAAGAAACTGATGTGGGATTCACTCTCTCACTATTGTTCACTTGTCCATAAAATAGATTGATATACCACATCCATCTAATTGAATACATATAATCCATTAGATCATCCTGAAATTTTAATTTTCTTAATAACCTCCCTCCCTTACTATTTATGGTTCTACTCTTACATGACAAACCAAATCCTTCATCACCATCATCCTTCTTGAAAAGGTTTTCTTCTTCTCCTATTTCAAGTGAAAGGAAACAAAAGTAAGAGTGACGAACATATAATATTCTAATAATATTTACTTGATGAAAAAAACTTCTTAGATTACATTCATAGGTTTGAGCCTACAGTATACCCCACCCCAAATGTAATCCTTACTTCTTGAGAAATCTTGGCTAGACTAATGATGCGCATAAGCCTTCTTTTTAAAGATGGAAACATGTATTATTGATTCAATACAAAATCAACCAATTCTAAACCCTTATCTCATCGGGATGTTTATAAATTAAGAAATAATATTTTAACACATCATTTAGGGATTATAGGATGATAAGAAAATTTTTAAGGGACTTCATATTCAAAAAAAAAATTTAGATTCGCTTACAAGAACGAGCCACCCTATCACGACCTGCCTTCACCAAGATGAGGGAAGGGACAACAGATTTCCAGACCCTTCCATCTTCAAGTTGAAGGTGGGATAATGACCCCTGAGATCCGCCTTCAATAGGTCCTAGAGTGGTGACTAGCACCAAGGGTATGAAATAAAATGAAAAATGGAAGGCCTAACCCTTTTTATTTAGTGGGATCTGGAGATAAGATAGTAAGTCCCAAACAACACAAAAACTGGAAGTAAAAGTAAATCCAAACAATCCATTCCCATATGCATGTTTCAATAATAAGTGCTAGAACACAAGAAAACTCAAAAGGTAAATACCAATGAAAAGAAAAGAATCAACAACAACTATCCCAATGTCTGAACTAGTAGGGTCCCGCACGGTCGCCGAATTCCTCTTAGAAACCTAAAATCCATTTTATATATGTAGGGTGAGTATACATGTATACTCATTAGGGAAAACCAAAAGCTCTTGTGCATAAGTGGGGAGGAATTCTAATGCCCTTTGAAAAAAAAGAGATAACCAAAGAACTTAATAAGGAAATTGTCCACCCGATCCTCACCAAGGAACACTCCCCAAATAATGAAATTCAAGTAAAGTAATAGTAAAAAAACATCGATGTTAGGGTACCCCACACCACTTTCCCACTGGTTATTGAATACATCCTACACGTCAGACCTTCCCTGCCATTTTCACCGAAGTCCCACTGACATACCCCACACGCACACACTTGGGATACCACAACCACACATCCCGCCCGCAAACACCTAGGCCAAAACCACACATAACCACGCCTGCAGACACCTGGGCTAGAACAACTATTGCCACGCTCGAAGACACTTGGGCCTCATCCCAAAGACACATGGAAAACAACCTTCTTGCACACATATGTTCCAACTTCCACAACATACCATGCCTAAAGATTCTTAGGCTATAATGAACCTCAGGCCATCACACCCTGCCCAAATAATCTTGGGATACTCGTGAAAGGGAGTAGAAAATGAGCTAATAACTAGCCACTCATAAGAGTGTTGAGAAAAACACCCTCCCCTATAAAATCGGGGTGTTTGGTATGATGTGCTCAATGTGGGTGGGGAATGAAGAAGAAACATAAGAACTAAATTATACATATAGGTAAACAAGCACTCATACCAACCTAGGTGTTTAGACACTAGCGCATACACAAACACCCTCATTACCATTCATTCAAAAAAAGCACAACAGCTACAACCAAGTCACAACTCATTCTCCGAAAAAAATTCCCCATTGAACCCATTCTTGTTTTCATATTCATGTGATTCCATTTCTGTAATTCATCACTATCAGGAAACTAACAGGAATAGCCACAAACCAAGGAAGAAAAAACAACCAAGAAGTTGAGTAATAATTCACACTCACTTCTATTGTAGTCAAATCAACAGAAGGGATCCATGAGATCCCTCAAAATATTGGAACCATACCATGCCCCACCATATAACCCCACATGGCCTTAGATCCATAAACCAACAACTGAACCAAAACAGTGGATCCCATCCCCATTTATGTCACCCCACAAGAATCAAGCCAAACAACCACACATATTACCTAGATAGAGTAATGGAGTTTTTAGATTCATCATATCTTTCATTAGTTTTCCTTATTCTTTTTGGGTAACTGGGGTGACCACATGAGGATTCTTATTTACTAGGCATCCATTATAATCAACCAGGTTTACGTGATTAACCAATTTCCATGTTACATCCATTAAATCATTGAATTAACTAGAAAAACATATGATCATTAGTGCATAAGGAAGGACCACCAACGACCATGATTTTCAGTGTACACAAGCCCATAAAGTCCATAACATATAATCCAGAATAAAAGAAAATAGAATAATCATAAAACACACCGATTCATTCTATAAAATTTCTTTCATTATCTTTGTTAAGGTTTGGTTTCATCCATTCATGAAGGATACATTGTCATTCCCACCACGACTGATACACAGTAAAGAGAGATGGAGGAAGAACCCTACTTGGATGATCAATGATCAATGTTTCTCTCCACATGCCAAGAACTGGGGATGCACGTCTTGCGAAGGAGGAACTTTGGGGACTCTAAGAGTGAGAAGAAAATATCAAGCACAGGTGCACCACATGCTTTGGGAAGGGGGACTCTAAAAACACCAAGGAGAAGAGGGAAACCATCCAAGAAGAAGAAGGAACGAATTCCAATGTGATAAAAAGGAGAGATCCTGGAGTTATAGGATATGAAAAATCTTGAATGGCTTTAAAGGTGGTTCGTGGTTTCACCCTGTGCTTGGATGGTTACACATGATGGAATTAATTGTTATTTAAAAATTTCCATTAGATAGGTGGCCATAACAGTTGTTCGTTAAATGATTTCTTAAATCATAGGAATTCGCATAACAGGTGTGGAGCTAAAAAGTATAGGAAAAGGTGTGACACTGAGGAAAAGCCACATGTTTTGTTAATTCAAGGTTCGCCCATCTCTTTGGGGATTTAAGATATCACATCTGGGATTTAAATGTCTTTTAAAGGGGTATTAAAACAATTTTATGTCAAAAGATATGTTGTGGGGGTGGGACGGGAAGAAGAAAAAAAGGTGTTACACTATTTGGTGAGACACTGTAAGTGGTTCCATGGTCAATGTGCCACCGTTTTCGTGTACAACAATTATAGTGCAACCGTTACAGTGCCATAGTCATGGTGCCACCCTTAGGGTGCCACTATCATGGTGCCACCATGAGCGGTGCCACCATTTTGATGTGCAATTGTGACTGGTGCCACTGTTTTGGTGGAACCGTTTGGTGTAATTGAGTTTTGGGAAAACTTTCTAATGAGACATTTTCCAGGCCATTACATCAGATACCTCTCAAACTTTTCTCATCCTTGAGAATAAAAACTAGAGATGGAGAAAATCAAGGGGTCCAAATAACCCCCTCAATAGATACTCTTAGGAGCAACCCACATCGACATTTAGGAACACCTCTCCCTCAAGTAACCACACAACATATAAAGGTGTCATTATCCAGACATATGGATTAGGGAGTCCTACCCCACCCCCATGTCAAGATACTATCCTCTTTTGGAGGCAACGACTCATCCACATGGGTTTAATCGCATCCACTCTAATAAATATTCATTAGGGATAGGGTTCTCCATTCCCCATAATTAGGACTCTTCGCAAAAATTCATATAACAATGAAAACAACACATTTCATAGTTAACAAGGTCAATCACTACATCACAAACAAGTACAAAATAGAATAGGAAAAATCTCAAAATAGATCTGGGAACTAGGCATTCATTTGTGCCTCTTGTTCCCAGGTACTCTCCTCCATCCCACCATGCCTCTATAACACATAAACCAGGGGAATGGTTCATCCATGAAGAACCTTCCCCTCACAATCCTCAATCCTCATTGGTTTCTCTACGAACATCACATCGTCCCTGATATCCAAATTTCCCCAGTCGAGGATGTGTGAATCATCGTGTAGATACCGACGGATTTGAGACCCATGGAAGATGTCATGAACTATCAGTAACGGTGGTGGTAGCTCTAGCTGATAAGACACTTCGCCAACCTACTGCAACACCTCGAAGGGTCCGGAGAACCTGGGAGAAAGAATACTCCCTCTACCGAACCTCTTTTTCCCACGCCGAGGGTTGACAATCAAGAACACGAGGTCCATGACCTTGAACTCCAAGGGTCGCCTCAAATTTTTGACGTATAACTTCTGTCGGTCTAGATCTTCTTTCATCCTCTCCTGTATAAACTGATCCTTCTTTGTCGTGCTCTACAACACCTCTGGGCCAAGAAAACCAGCTTCCCCGACATCTGTCCAGCACACAGGTGAGTGACAAGACCTTTCATGCATGGCTTCGAATGGAGCCATGCCAATGGTGGAGTGATATATATTGTTGTAGGAAAACTCTACCAGAGGCATGTGTCACACCCATGATCCCCCAAAGTCCAAAACACATGCCTATAGCATAACCTCTAATGTTAGGATGGTGCACTCTTTCTGAACATATATATAGGGGTGGAAATCAGTGTTGAGGCATAATTGGGTGGAAAAATCATGTTGTAATCATTTCTAGACCCATGATTTAAACGGGGATTCCCGATCGGAGACTATGGACCCTGGAACTCCATGAAACTACACCACTGCGTTCATGTACCATTGTGATAGGGAATCCACCACACTCGACTCCATGATTGCTAGGAAGTGAGATAATTTCGTCAGCTGGTCCACCACTAACAATATAACATCATAACCCCCTTTAATAATGGGTAGTCCCTTGATAAAATCCATCGAGATATCATCCCACTCCCAGTCAGGGACATCTAAAGGGTGTAACAGACCTCTTGGGACGCATTGTTCTGCCTTCACCTACTGACACACGAAGCTCTTTGCCACAAAATCTTCCACTTCCCGCTTCACCCCAGGACACCAAAACTGACCCCTCAAGCCTTGGTACATCTTGAAAACTCCTGGATGTACCACCGAAGGGGAGTTTTGGAACTCACCAACCACTCTCACAAGAATCATATCTAGAACAAACAAACTTCCCTAAGAAAAGAATGTGATTCTGACCATCCTTAGACCATCCTTCCGGAGCATTGCCACGGTTAACCTGATCATGTATCACTTCACTCTCTAAGTCTCCCCACTGAGACTCCTCTAAAATATGTAATATAAAGGATTGCACTATCATCTAAAACAGACAACCTCTACCACCATCCACCCTTGCATCCAGGTGTAGGGAAGCAAACTACTTCATCACCTTCCAAGCATCTCTGGACTCTTGAACCGCATCCTTCTGTAACTTCTGACTTAAGGAATCAGCCACCACATTACCCCTTCTTGAGGTGTAGGAAATTTAGAAGTTGTATTCCTAAGGAAACTCCATCCACCTTCACTACTACATGTTCATGTCCCACTGGGAGAAGATATATCTTAAGCTCCTGTGGTCCGTGAAGACCAAAAAATGCTCCTTGATGAGGTAGTTCTGCCATAACTTTAGTGCAAACACTACCACTGCAAGTTCCATATCATGGGTGGCATAGTTATGCTCATGGGGACATAACTGCCTAGACCCATAAGAGATCACCCCTGCTGCTGCATTAGCACACACCCCAAGCCTTGGCCTGAAGCATCACAGAACACCTCAAATGTCACCCCTTCTTCTAGAAACCTCTGTACTGGGGCACTATCCAGCTTCCCCTTTAGATGACTGAAGGTTTTTAGAACTTCTCACTCCATATAAAATCATGTACTTTCTTGGTCAAGGATGTCAAAGGTGATGAAACTTGGGAGAAGTTGGGAACAAATCTCTTGTTGTATCCTGCTAGTCCTTGGAAACTACAAACTTCTTCCACAGTCTTGGGTGTTTCCCAAGATACAACCACCTCGACCATTGACATATCAACCACTATTACCTAATCGGACACCAGTTTTCCAAGGAAGTGCCCCTATCGTGTCCAAAACTTTCACTTGGATAACTTCCCATTTTGCAGGTTCTGTCGGAGGACCTCAAAATCTATTCTCAAATGCTTAGCGTAATCCTCCTCTGATCTTGAGTAGATCAGGATGTCGTAAAAAAACAAGACTGTGAACCAATCCAGATATTCCCTAAAGATTGAGTTTATGAGCCCCATGAACATGGCAGGCGTGTTCGTAATGTCGGACGGCCTGACCACGAACTCAAAGTGCCCATATCTTCTCCTGAAGGCAGTCTTCATGATGTCACCCTCATTAACCCTCAACTAGTGATATCATAACCGCTGGTCGATCTTGGAGAACCATAATTCCCCCTTCAACTCGTTAAAAAGGTCATCTATCCTCCGGATAGGGTAACGGTTCTTGACCATTACCTGATTCAGTCTCTAGTAGTCTATGCACAACCTGAGACCACCATCTTCCTTCTTCACGAACAAGAAAACAACAACCCATGGTGACTCTCTGGGAAAAATAAACCCTTTCCTCATCATATCATCAATATTAATCCATAACTCACACAGATCAGAAGGTTCCATCTTACAGGGGTCCATCAAAATCAGACGTGCACCGAGTAGTAAGTCTATCCCAAGATCAATATCACATCAAGTGGGTAGAGTTGCCACCTCTTTAGGGAAGACGTCCAGAAATTCACTAACGATTCCCATGACTTCCACCATCTCAATGTCTGCTGACTTCACTTATAGCTCAGCTAACAAGGAAAGAAGTGTTTCCCCTCGCTGGCTGCCTTCCTGGAAACCACACTCAACGAAGAAAAATTGGTTTTAAAAGTTAAAACATTACAAAATATTGAAATGTTTTTACATCAACATTCAACGTAAAATTAAGGAAAATGACTTAAATTATATTTAATAATAAAAAAAATATTTCATTCATAATTTTAAACCATTCAACAATACAATTAAACCATATAAATTATATTGATGAAAAAAGTTGTTTTCAATTAGAATTTAGTTTATTTTTATAATTCATCAAAACATAAAAGTTATTAGACAAAATATCAAAAATTCATCCAAAGTAAATTTTTATATCCTACTTCCAAATAAAATGTATATCTTATTAAGTATAATATATAAATTTTTTAATAACTATATTTAAAATGGGTGCGCCATCAAAAGGCGACAAAACTGTATTTTTTTAAAATTACAAATTTTATATGAATAATTGAATTTGTTCTTATGAAATGTATATAAAACATATAATATGAATTTTAAACATTATAATGAATATATTACATATGTAACTAATTGATAAAATCAATCAAGAGTGATTTTATTATTTAATAAACTCACTTATACTCATATAAATATTTTTTCAAAAAAACATTTCCTTTTATTTAAAAAGGGGTTTCTTTTCCTTTATAATTAACTATTCAGTAAAGATATAGTTTTATATAGATGTGTAAATAATATTTTCATAATTAAGTTAATAATGTTTATACTCACAATTATAATTCCTAGTTTATATGGTAGAATAATAATATATAGTTTTTCACTTAAATATGGTTTTGTGTGAAAGGATCTGTCAAAAGGACTTAAAATTTTGTGTAATGCAAGCTAAACATAATGTTGCATAAACCATAGTCTTAGAAGGTGTTTCTTATAGAACAATATTATTTGGTGTAGCATACAACAGAATACGTCACAGAAATTAAGAAAAATATATCTCATAAAAAAAATCTTGGGGTGTTGCATTTGATGTCTTGGGATATTCTATATGGAAAAGGTAACTCATCTCATTTATCATTTGGATGGTGAAGTTGATCGATGGTGGTCATTAATTATGAATACATGTGAGAAATATGATCTAGTTTTCGTGGAATGGGAAACATTTGATTACATTTTCCTTGAGAAATACATCCAAAATATTTCCCAACTCTATATAGATAAAATTCTAGAATTGATGTAAAAAC
Source organism: Viscum album (assembly GCA_963277665.1). Lineage (NCBI taxonomy): Eukaryota > Viridiplantae > Streptophyta > Magnoliopsida > Santalales > Viscaceae > Viscum > Viscum album. Next base: position 725,480,926 of record OY728126.1, on the reverse strand, counting down.
ATGAAGAATCTTTTCCCATGTATGAAGATAATTTTATAATATTTTCTAGGTTAGTGTCATATTTTTTTCAATATAATGATAAAAAATTTAAAATATTTTACTTAGGACTGAAACCAATTCTATGAATAGATTTTTCATATTTGAATTTAAAATCTATGTGAAAGTTTTTCATTAGGATAAAAGTTTAGAGATAGAGTTTTTTGACCCTTATGTGCCTCAGGATGATGTAAGTAGGAAGTGGTTAGGATAAAAGGTGATAGGGATAAATACAATAAAGAAATATATATGTAAGAAAACTCATTTCCCTTATTATGGTATGTGTGGTAAAAATCACCCTGGTGAATGCCTTATGAAACTAGGGAAATCTTATTGATGCAGATATTTTGGCCATATGTACCATGATTATACGGAAAAGAATCACGAATAATCAATGAATGGGGTATCTAACAGCCATCTAATGGTGAGGTGTTTTAGTTTTAAGGAGTTGGTTCATTGTATTACTGTGTTCCTAAAGTCGGTTACTTGGGATGGAAATCATTGAGATCAGATGCAAAAGGGTGTGTAAAATCTTTTTATACTACAACAATTTATATTGTCTTATCAAATTAAGTGTTTACAGGTATGTTACTTGTGTATTGAAATTATACCAATACCATGTTTGACTCTCGATCCTCATATTTTTTATGTTCTATGAGACTTTCTTGTTAATTGGGAATATCTCCTCATTAAATAAAGATGGTAATTTTGGTTAAAATATGGGTAGAAGTATTAAAGAAACAATTGATTATATGAATCTTAATGTTGTTATCAGGGTGATGGTCTTTCCTACAAATCTTATTGAACTGTCCATAGTATAGTTGTATATAATTTTGGTTATAGATTAGTATTGTGTTTATCATGAGAAGGCAGATTGTAGTGCCAAGAAAGATTTATTAAATTATTTAATTACAGGGATAAATTAATACAAAGATGAGAAATTGACTAGATATGGTAGTGAAAGTAACCGAGATCATATTATTTAAATGAAATAAATTGTTCAATTTAGTGATATACCAGTAGTGAATAAATATATGGATGTCTTCCAAATAACTTTCCTATTGTTATTCCTAATCAGTAGGTTGAGTTTTCTATTCACTTGATTCCTAATTCTAATCCAATTTATAGACCTTATAATCAAATAACTCAAGTTGAACATTTAGAATTGAAAATGAAGTTATAAGAATTGATAGATAAAGTTTTCATTCACCGTAGCACATCAACTTGGGGTGCTTATTTTTTTTGTTAAAAATAAATATGGTTCAATAAGACATTTAATTGATTAAAAATCCTTGAATAACCTCATTATTAAGAACAAGTATCTTTTCCTCACATCAATGATTTTTTTTCATAGCACCAAGGAGCATAGTCATTTTTTAATATTGACCTGAGGCTTGGGTATGATCATATGAAGTTGAAGGAGGATGGAATTCTGAAGACTGCATTTACAACTAGATATGGGCATAATGAATTTTTAGTTATGCCCTTGGGGTAATCCAAGGCCGTAGTTGTATTTATGAACAATATGAATAGATTTTTTCTAGAGTTCTTGGACAAATTTTGGGTTCTGTTTATTAATGAAGTTTTTTTTGAAATTCTAAAAAACACGAGGAATATGAATGAAATGTAAGGATAGTTTTGGAATCCTTAAATAAAAATAAACTAAATTCAAAATTTAGTAAGAGTGAATTTTGCATGAATTTTTTTTTTATTTTTAAATATTTTTTTTTCTAAATATGGCCTAACTCTTGACCTTGGTAAAAAAAAATTGTTTAATAATGGAAAAGATCCACAAATATCATAGTGATTCAACATTTTCATGGATTAATAGGTTACTATTGTCAGTACTCGACTGTCGGGGCCCGTGCTGTGACTACCCCAAGCCCGCCTTCCATATTCCAGGGGCTGGTGACTAGCACCGAAAAAGCATATCCCCAAAAATAGGGAAGGCATTACCTCTAAAACTATAAACTTACACGAACCAAGCACATTGTAGGATACAAGCACAGTATAAAATACAAAGTAAACATGGTGTGTACATTAAGTAAAGGGGCTAGAATACAAGACCAACTGGAAAGTACATGTAAACTGAAAAAGAACAACTCCTGTAAACACCCACCAAGGATCCTACCGGAAGGGTAGGTACAGATCTCGAGTGGTCATATTTACGGATCATCTCGTATATTTTCCACCTTTGACTAGCCTCCAGTCCGGTATCCTTGAACTTGATCATCATTGTCCTTCGTCTGCACATGACACAGCAAGGTCTGGGCGTAACCTGTGCAAGGGTGAGTATAATGATACTCAGTAGGGACCTCGAGACCCTCCAAGGTCTCTCAAATCCACAAAGGATAAACCACAAAACATATAAAAAACAGTCAAACCTACTTAGGTACATGCCCATACATATACCCAACTTATCATAATATACCCACCTCACACAGGAGGTAAGAATACTACACAGTAAATACCATGAAGATAAAGTACCAAACAGGTACACCATGAAGATATAAGACCAATCTCAAACCAGGTATACATCTATGAGAAATAGGATTATGTTGTTGACCCACATAAGATCGCTATGAAATCTGATATCCAGCCACAGGATTCTCTAGGGATAATAACAAGTAACATTCCTAGTCACAATGTTGAACACCTCATCTGGTGGAGAACTCCTCCTCTAACGAGTACAGTGGGCATGTCGCATCACACAGAGGCACTTCCCACTAACCTTGGACTGCTGAGGTACTTCTTCTGTCGTGTACCATGGGTCTGTCATGTCCCATAGAGGCTCTCCCCACCATTGGTCTACCACATCACACAAAGTCTCTCCCCACCATGGGTCTTCCACGTCATGTAAAGGCGCTCCACACTGGGCCTTTCATGTCACTCTGTGTCGAAATGGTTAGCAGTCATCAAGTCTCGGCCAGTCGCAGGGTTCCGTACGTAGCGTGCTTTGAAGAACTACTCCCGAATCCATTGTTCATACCTCAACCACATCGATGTCGAATGAAAAAGTTCCCCAAAGGTCCGTCATGAAATAAGGGACTCAACACAACAGACAGTGTGTCAATCAGACGCCTGGTCTGTAAGTTATTAGTGTTTCTGCTCCGAGGGCCCAGTTGGATTCGGGATCCGATCCAACTCGGCTGTATTCCAACCTTATCCAAAACTCAACTAGATTATACTAAAATGACTGTCTTGATCTAAGGATTATGGTTCCATAGAAGGTTTGTCAAATGGATGCCTGGTTCTCAAGTTACGGCCAAAAAGGAGAAACTAGGTCCAGATAGGCCCGGGTCCGGCCCGGTTGGCCTGGGTCTCAGTGGGCCCAGCATGCTGGGCCATGGTCCAGCCTGGCCCGCGTAGGGGGTGGCCTGTCCCAGTGGCAAAGTCTGCCCAAGCTAGCACTGAAGGGTGAGCGGCCCCCTTCTGTTCGGGATACCAAAGGGCAATGCCTTAGGGTGCTGCCACGTCACTCGCGGGACCCAAGCGGGTCCCACTTATCTTCCACGGCTGGCTGGGTACTCCGGTCGGACCACCTCCTAGTTTCTTGGTCATGAGACACTACTCCACCGAAGCCTTCCGGGTGTTGGACGCTATTTGGCCTCCGCCGCGGCCAAAGGGCTACGGTCTCCTGTTCATCTGGCGGTGCAGACGCGCGCCAACCTACCTTCATGTGGTCGGTCAGTGTGTCAGCCCTCCTCCTCTTCCATGAGTCACTACATATCCATTCTTATCCTAAAAAATAAAATGATAACATATTTGTGATCCTTGGGTTGAGATATTTGCATCTATATGTCGCGCTCAACAACAAATCGTGTTTCCAACATCATAAAATATTTGGTGTTGATGAACGCACAAAGAATGCGTGGAGAATTGAAAGGTAAGTGGCAAGGTATATGTGCCAGATGATGGCCATGATAGTTTGGCCCTCATCATTTTGAAACCAAAATATGAAGAATCGATAAATAAATTCAATCATATATAAATAAAATAAAACCCCTACCTCATTCTTTTGTTGGGGGTGTTGTGAGGAAGAGGAGGAAGTCGGTGAATGGGACGTTGGCATTCATCACTTCCATAACACGTTTCCAATCGGTTCTTGTGCGTCGTCCTCATTCTTCATTGGGAGTGGTTCTTCATTGGAGGATTCTCCTTCCCATGTCTCCTCTACCTTTCGCCAATGGGAATAAAACCCCCAAGAAGAGTTAATAAAATAACTCTTCACTAACAAGTTTTTTTTAATTCAAGACTTAAGTATCCTATTAATTAAAGAGAAAATTGGTTACACATTTTGTGTAACCATGCAATTAATGCCCAACATCAAATTCCTGACTACCCTCGTGTAGTCCCCTACTTTAGGATTCAAATGGGAGGTTTTAAAAATAAAATAAAAGTTAATTATTTTATTTTATTATTTTTCTAACCCTCCCACGAAAATCTGAAAAACTAACTCCAAACCTCGACCTACTGTGGTTAAGGTAAAGGTTTCCTTAAGCGAATATCAGCGCTGCAAGTTCAACGGTGTCCTCAGATTTCAATTCTAATCATCGGTTCAGAAGTTAAAAAATGTCACTTGTGCGTTTACTGAAGATACCCAAAAAAAAGTTTGGAAAATTATTAATATTCACCCTCAATCTGCACCGGTTGAGGCTAGGCTATACTTAAGTGAAACATGTCCCAATGAACCCAAATTTACTCTCGGATTTCCATTCTGAGTTACCATTTAAAAGTTATGGATTTTATAAAAAATAATTGTCATTTAATTATTTTATTTCCAGCCAAAAACTAACTTTCATTGGTGGATAGTGTGGGCCAATGTTAGTATCTTCCTAAGGAGAGAATTCCCTCACGAGTTCAGCAAAGGTATCATATTTTTAATTTGAGTTACCATTCCTGAGTTATAATAATTTGAAAAATAAAATAATTTTATTTACTGTTATCCCATTCTCAGGTTTTCTCACAGGATGCTCGTGCCTACTAAACTTAACTCGTGCCTAGGGTAAACCCGCCATCTTGAGTGCAACGGTGCCCTTGGATTTTTGATTTGAGTAACCATTTAAGAGTTATTTCACTTTTTTAGGAAAAATGCTTATGTGCACTAGTTAAAGCTTAAAAAAACTTCGACGGATCATTCTGGGAAATCCGGGCCTCATAATCCTGAGCTATCATATTTCACAGTCTCGAAATAATTTAATATAATTAAAAAAAATTATACAGAATTTATGGGACATTACATTCTCCCTACCTTAGGGATTTATGTCCCCGAAAGCCACAACATAGACTAAAGAAATAAATGGGGGTTCTGAGCACAAATTTGGGCCTCCCGCTCCCATGTGCTTTCCCGGAGGTTTGCGTGCTGCCAGTGAATGAGCACTAGAGGTATCGAAATCCCATGAAGGAACTACTCTTATCGATCCTCAATATCTTCTGGAACCTCTATAAACGTTTCCCCAACGTCTAAGTCCAGATCCCTATGGTCAATGACTTGATAAGGGCCATGAACATATCTCCTTAATTGGGATACATAGAAGACATCATGCACCCACTCTAACCATGGTGGTAGTGCCAAGTGGTATGCCACCTCACCAATCCTACGAAGTATTAGAAATGGTCTGATAAACCTCTGTGATAACTTTCCATCTCGACCAAATCTCTGTAGTCCCCATCGAGGTGAGACCCTTAAAAAGACATGGTCTCACTCAACATCTCCTCCTGAAGTATCACTGGTACCATCGTGCGACCTCTGAAGAGGATTACAAGCTCCCCACCTTCAGAAAATAATTTAGGAGACTGTCTTGAGAATATCTAAGCACGTTGGGCCTTGCTGTCAATGTACGAAGATGTGCCTCTCGAATTTGCTGAGGAATTGGGTGTGTGATAGTGATAGACTGTAGGTAATATTCTCCATAATTATCCACAAAAGATACTCGAAGTGCGACTAGATGTTCTGATGCCTCACTCAGTAGTTGTAGACCAGAGCTCCTGCTGAGTGCGTCTGCTACCATGTTACCCTTCCCAGTAGTATAGACTATCTCAAAGTCATAGTTCTGTAGGAGATCTAGCTATTGTCGTTGTCTCAAATTCTAAAAGCTCTGCTGACACTTCACCGTCCATATGAAAGGCACCCCCTTATTCATCAAAACTGACAAGGGTGCCACTACCATGGAGAAGTCTGGTTTAAAACTCTTGTAGTACCCAGCCAAAGAAGAAGTATCTCTCCCTTCAGGGAGGTAATCCTATAAAAATCTTTTGAAAATATTTCCCCACACTCTTCCACTACTATTGGTAATTGAAAACTAAAAACTCCCACTACCACGATGGTAGGGCTGGCCGACTCAAGCGATATCGGTTGCACCCTTATTGGCATGAGTTTGTCATGTGCTGCCTGGGTTTTCTTTTTATCCAACCAAGGAAAATTTCCATTCCAACATTGTTGATAAACCACAACCTTCATGAGTAATATAGTCAATCTGAGTATGAACTATGAATTTCTATTTCATACCCAAACTAATGTCGCAAGGCCTCACCGCTGCCACCAAGATGCTCCAACTGAAACTCTCGCCTTAAGGGTAAGCTCACACTGTCAGTGTAAGTGTGATTATCGAGTCTCCTCCCAATGGTACCTCCATATGTGAGTGTCATGTCAATGGCTTAACCGAAAACTCTTGGTTTTGGGCAAGATTCGTGGAAGTAAGAAATGGTTGTTACCTATGTATATTAATACGACAACTAGTAATAAACACAGACTATTAATCGAATCATTCATAGAGCCCTTGGGTCGCACTCCTTGACCATATATAGCTACTCCCTTCCACTTTACTCTAGATCCCTGAGCCTAGTGGGGACCACAAAGGGAGGTGGTTGTAACATGATGAAATTTACAGCACATCATGCTACTCTCCTAGCTCTGCTTTCACATCTGTATCCTTGCAGATTCATTATTCCCTAACACCTCTTATTCTCGTAACATTTTTACACACCCAAGACTTTAATAATGGTGCCTGTTTTCTACTTTCCCACTACTAACATTCACTGGATATATTCACTCATCCAAAGTACATTCAACCAAAAAGGTTCGCTCTATCACCCTAACATAGGTATGAATGCATATAAGAATAGTTCTAGCTCGAACATCCTTAAACACACTGTGCTCAGAAGATTGAGCCCTGAAGAACTGATCATATCATATTCATCGAGTACCAGGTGTATCTGATGAATAATAAGCTACTGCCATGTCATCTTTCCAAAGCTGTAGAAGCTCTAGAGAACTCCCAACCACCTCCTCAAGCCAGTTCATAGCTGCTTGTGAGTCGGGCTCACCTCAAAACCTAATGTGTATCTGAGTTGAAACTCAAGTAAGGCACTAAGCATAAATGTATCCTCTACTGGTACTGCATGTTGTAACTGCAACCCAATGGGTGGTGGTGCTACTGGTACACCACTTGAAGGCGCCAACATAGTAAGAGGACCCAACACTGGAGCCTCATCACTTAGTGGGCCGTCATCATGTACTCTCTCGGGAAACCTGGGTAGCTGTCTTTGAGGCAGAATCCTAATAAGAAAGAAGTGAACCATGGTCATTAAGTTATACCTGGTGATCTAACTCCAAATAAATCAAAAGATTTTTTTTTCTTCAAAATTACATGCAATCAGGGTTTTTGTGCACTGAGTCGGAAATCCGAATTCAGGGTCCTGGTGTATAGATACATCAGCCACCACACCAACACTAGACTCTCCAAAATGAAAACCACACTCATAAAACTTAACATTATTTCCACATAGAAAATATCAGAGTCCAAGTTCTTCGGTAGAACCAAACTCCTCTGATAAAAGTTTGTCACAAAACGACCCCCGAGGACCGTTATGTGACTACCCCAAGCCCACCTTCCATAGACCAGGGGCTGGTGACTAGCACCAGAAAGGCATATCCCCAAAAAACGGGAATTCATTGACTCTAAAATTGTAATCTCAAACAAACCTAGAACATAGAAAGATACAAGAACTATGTAAACTATAAACTAAACAGGGTGTGTACATTAAGTAAAGGGGCCAAAATACAATCCCAACTGGAAAAGACATGTAAACTGAAAAAGAACAGATCCAGTGAACACCTGTTAGGGATCCTACCTGAAGGGTAGGTACAACTCTTGAGTGTTCATCTCTGTGGATTGTCTTCTCTATTTTCCACCTCTGATTAACCACCAGCCTGGTTCCCTCAACCTTGATCAATGTTGTCCATCGTCTACACAAGGCACAGAAAGGTACGGGGATAAACCGTGCAGGGTTGAGTATAAAGATACTCAGAAGGGACCCTGAGACCACCCAATGTCTCTCTAATCCACAAAGGATAAACTAAAAAACATAGAAACAATAATCAACCCAAATTTGGTATATAACCATAAATATACATAAGTTATCAGAATATACCCACCTCACACATGAGAGAATAATACCACACACGTAATACCACAAAAATAAAGTACCACATAGGTACACCATGAAGACATAAGACTCAACTCAAACTAGGTTTAAAACTCTGAGAAACATGATTATAATGTTGAACCAAATAGGATCGCTATGAAAGCTGACAGCCAGCCATAGGATTCTCTAGGGATAATAACAATTAGCATTCACAATCACAACGTCGAAAACCTCGGCAGCTGGAGAACTCCTCATATAATGAGTACAGTGGGCCTGACGCGTCACACAGATGTGCTTCCCACTAACCTTGGACTGATGAGGTACTCCTCCTGTTGAGTACCATTGGTCTATTGCATCACACAAAGGCTCTCCCCACTGTGGGCCAACCACGTCACACAGAGGCACTCTCCCATGTGGCATGTTGAGGTACTCCTCTGGTCGAGTACTGTGGGTCTTCCATGTCACACAGAGGTGATCCCCACCATGGGTCTTCTACATCACACATAGGTGCTACCCACTAGGCCTTTCGAGTCACTTCGAGTCGAAATGGTCAGCAGTCGTCATGTCTCAGCTAGTCGCAGAGTTCCGTACGTAGAGAGCTTAGAATAACCACTACTCAAGACATCGGTCATACCTCAACCACCCCTAAGTCCAATGAATAAGTATCCAAAAGGTCCATCATTTCATAATAGACCCAACACAATAGACAACATGACAATTGGATTCCCGGTCTGTAAGTTATTAGTGTTTCCGCTCCGAGGGACCTGCTCGATCCGGGGTCCGATCCAACCCAAACATACTCAAACCTTATCCAAAACTCATGTGAATTATACCAAAAGGATATTATCTATCCTAGGACTTTGGTTTCACAGACGGTTCATCAAACGGATGCCCGGTTCTCATGTCACAGTCAAATAGGCGAAACTGGTCCCGGGTGGGCCTGGTCCGGTCCGACCCGGCCTGGACCGACCCGACCCGATTTGGGTCCACCCACCCAGATTCGGGTTCGTCCCATTTGGACTAGGCCTCGGCGGTCCTGGCCCACTGGGCTGTGGTCCGGCCCGACCCGCGTAGGGGGTGACCCGATGGCACTGCCTGCTAGGCGCATTCTGCCCCATCTTGCACCAAATGGGGAGCGCCCCCCTTCCATTTGGGATGCCAAAGGGAATCAACACAGGGCACTGCCACATCACCTATAGGACCCAAGTGGTTTCAGCCGATCTTCCACGGCCGGACGAGTGCTTCGTCCAGTCCTCCTCCCAGCGGCGCGGTCGAACGCCACTGCTCCACCATGGTCGGCTGGGTGTCAGATGCTCTTTGGCCTCAGCCACGGCCAAACGGTCGTGATCTCTTTCTCATCTAGTGGTGAGGACACACGTCTCCCTACCTTCATGCGGTCGGCCAGTGTTCTAGCCCTCCTCCTCTTCCACGTATCACTGCATCTCTGTTCTTAGCCCGAAAAATAAAACGATCGCATATTCGTGATCCTTTGGTCGAGGGATCTACATCCATATGTCACGATCAACAAAATATCATGTTTCCATAGTCATTAAATATTTTTTTTGAATAAAGCATGTAGAACGCATGAATATTTGAAAGGGAAGATGAAACATATATGTGTGGCTCGATGGTCATGTTAGTTTTTCCATCGTCATTGTGAAAACATAATATGAAGAATCGATAAATAAATTCAATCATATATAAATAAAATAAAACCCCTAACTCGTTCATTCATTGGAGGTGTCATGAGGAAGAGTATGAAGTCCGTGAAGGGGACACCAATGTTCATCGCTTCCACAACACATTTCTGATCCGGGATCATGTGTCATCCTCGTTCTTCGTTGGGGGGTGGTTCTTTATTGGAGGATTCTCTAGTGCATACCTCCTCTCCCTTTGCCCAACGGGAATACAACACACAAGAACAATTAATAAAATAAATCTTCATTAACAAGTTGGGTTATTAATTCAAGATTAATGTATCCTTTTAATTAAATATAAAAGTGGTTATACATTTTGTGTAACTAGGCATTTAATGAGCAGCATTAAGTGCCTGGCCACCCTCTTTTGGTCCCCATCTTTATGATTCAAATGGGAGGTTTTAAAAATAAAATAAAAGTTTTTTATTTTATTTTATCATTTTTCCAACCCTCTCACAAAAATAAGAAAAACTAAATCCTGCCCTAGACTGACTATGGTTGAGGTGAAGATCTCCTTAAGAAAATATTGGCGATGTGAGTTCAACAGTGTCCTCAGATTTTAATTCCGAGCACCGGTTCAAAAGTTTCAAAATGACACTCATGCATTTACAAATTACTCTCAAAAAAACTTTGGAAAATTATTAACAGTCACCATTGACCCGTGTTGGTTGAGGTTAGGCTCTATGTAAGTGAAACACACCCCAAAGAACCCAACGGTACTCTCAGATTTCTAATATGAGTTACCTATTAAAATTTATGGATTTCACAATAAAATAATTTTCACTAAATTGTTTTATTTATAACCAAAAACTAACATTCTATGGTGGCCTACATTGGCCAATATTAGTATCTTCTTAAACCGAGAATACCCTCACGAGTTCATCGGTGGTCTCAAATTTTTAATTCTATTAACCGTTCATGATTTATAATCATTTGAAAAATAAAATAATTTTATTTAGTTATTTATTTATGGTTATGTCATTTTTGGGTTTTCCCACAGGAGGCCCGCACCAACTAAACTTAATTCATGCTTACGGTAAAACCGTCATCCTAAGCGCAAGGGTTCCCTTGGATTTCTAATCTGAGTAACCATTTAATATTTATTCAACTTTTTTAGGAAAACTGCCTACACGTGCTAATTAAACCTTAACAAAACTTCGACGGATCATTCTGGGCACTATGTGTCTCAGAATCATGTGCCGTCAGATTTCACATTCCATAAATAATTCCATATAATTACAAAATTATACGTAATTTCTGGGACATTACAACTTCCTCCATTTTGTTAAAAATATTTCTCAATTATTTATCACCCTAACAAAGATAAATAAAAAAATAGTTAAATTAATTTGGGAAAATAATATAATTATTGTTTTCTGGAAATAAAAAAGAAGATTGGTGAATTCCATAGTTTTGGAACAACCTTAAAAAATATTGAATTTTTCAACAACTATTATCCTTTTTTGAAAGGACTTGGGTGTGTCTTAATATAGAATAATCATGTAATTTCATATTATTTACATCATTTGAATTACCATTTATTAAATTTCCCTATTAATTATCTAAAATTAACTAATATTTTTTTTCATTAAAAGTTTGGTGGAATTATTTGTACAGAGTAATGTGTTAAATATATATTAATAAAAAAATATTGAAGTATATATTCACTTAGAAATAATTGAACATCAGACAATAAAGTTTGATAGAACTGATCAAGGATTATGATTTCACATTTCATTATTATCAAGTAAATGAAAAAAAATTGGCTCCTTATTTGAGTTGAAAATTTAACTCTTCATTAACCATGTTATGCTTCAAACATGACCATTAGGTCAATGATTTGAGGAATTTTTTCCTAGAAGTTATGGATAAATGGGCATCCACTATTTTTTTTCAGGTTTTGGGGCAGTAAACTTTGTATAAAATAATTAAGAAATACCAAAAAGTAGATCAATATTTTTATGAAAAGGAGGAATACATAAGAATTGTATGTTTCCATATTTTATTATTTGTGAAGAAGGTTTTTTATGATTTGTAAAGAGAATATGCGTGCCTTATGATTCCCAGTTTAAGAAAGAGTTTCTGAGTGAAGCTCATAGTTATCTATTTTTCATTCATTCAGGAAGTAATATGATATAGACTAAACATCAATAGTATTACAAGTGGGATGGAATGAAAAGGGATATTTTTTACTTTAATATGATGTGTGATACTTTTTAGTAGGTTAAAGAAGGATAATAATTACCTAAGTGAAGGATTCAATATTTTCAAATTCTGGAAATTGAATTTATAAAAATTGTTTCCAAATTTGTAATAACAATAATTTATTTTATCTAATACATTTAAAATAATTTTTTACCCAAAATAATAGTGAAAATAGTAAAAATTAATTACCACAGTTAAGGGGAAAATTGATTAATCAAATTTTAAACCAAAAACATAATTGTTAAAATGATTTCAAAAATGTATAAAATATAATATCTAGAAATATTTCAATATTATCAGGTCTAAGGATCTAGGATACTCTATTTTTGACCCTATTATCATGTGAAAATATGGTTATACCTTCTTATTTTCAAAAAATACAAGTGTGCCTGTCAACTCACTTAAAAAATGCCACACCTTATTCTCTCTTCTTCACACATTAAAAAACCTTTGGATTCAGAAAATACCTACCCAAATAAATTTAAAAATTCTATACACTAATCCTATAATACTTTGTTTTTTCATAAATCCATTCTATGAATTCTTTATGTATAATCATAACGAGGTGGTCTAAGAAGAGTTAAAATTACTAATTATGCATTTATGTATTGTTTCTTCTCCTAACTACTTCAAATATTCTTCATTTATGAGTGTAAAAAACATTCATCTTGATAATTCATTTGAGATTATTTTTTAACGAAGCCTCGGAGTGGTCGCTCCCTCTTTTTTCTTCGGAATCTAGGGTTTCTTCTGGCTTTTCCTTCCTTCCCCCTTCGGGTTGGGTTCTTCTTGGGGCAGCGGTGGCTTCGTCTTGTGGTGGGGGTTCATCTCAGCGTGTGGCTTCGCGGTTTCTCTCGTGGCGGCGGCAAGTTTGTCTCAGTGTATTTGATCTGGCCGGAATCTCTTGCGAAGGCGGGGGGCTTGTCTCAAGGTGGGGATTCACTATTTCTCTCGCAGTGGTGGCGGGTTTGACTCGTCGTCTTTTTTCGGGCAGAGATCTTTCGCGAAAGTGGTGGGTCTTCACTTGGGTAGGGATCTCATGTGGCGGTAGTGGGCTTTTCGGCGTGGTAGTCACTCGGTTTGGGATCTCTTACAGTAGCGGTGCAATTCTTCTCGGTGGTTTCCACTCGCAGAGGCATTCTGTCATCATTGAGCCTCGGTGAGGTTGGCGCCACTGCACCTTGATGGTTCATTGGAGGTTTTTGGTGTGAATCTCACCAGTTCTGCAGTGCTTTGAATGGGGAGGCTCCTCTGTTTCTGTTTTTTCAAGGTTTGATATGCTTTTAATTTGGTGATGTTGTGTTTACACTCTCTGTATGGATCTGGTTTTTGGACTGTCCTGTTTAAACTGCAATGGTTCTTTTCGTCACACTCATTGTCACCGTGAGGCTTGTGCCAGATCCTTTTGAGGAGCATCGCGGTTCTGATTGGAGTAGATCCATGCCCAGAGCGGTGTTTCTTTCTTAGGAAGACCTTGATACCCTCACCGGGGGCGTTTCTCTTTGCATAGGGTTGGTTCAGCTAGTCCTAGGTGATGCTGACTTGATCTTCTGTTTTTCCAACTACCTTCTGGACTTTTTTGGATGCGGTGGTGAGAGTGTCTTGAGCAGGATGGTGGATTTTGTCTAGGATGTTCTTTGTTGGAGGTTCTTTGGTTTTTTTGATGGTGGAATGTGGAGTTGGTCTAGGTTGGTCTTTGTTAGAGGTTCTTTGGTTTTGTTGATGGTGGAATGTTTGTGAGCTATGTTGGTATGGTGACGCACACGGACTCGACCACATGAACTTGACTCAAGAGGAGGTTTCATAGCTTATGTTCATCAATGTAGCTCTTTACGGATTTGGACGTTTGAGAGCTTATGGCGTAAGCCATTGGATTAGGCCTGGGCTTTGACATAGGACACTTTCTTGTCATTCAGCCTTGCATCGGTGAAGAGCCTTCCACGACCATTTGTTGGGGAGGGGTTCCTTCGTGTTGTTAGTTTGGTTTGTTTTTCTTGACCTTTTAGTTGGTATATGTTTTATTGTCAATGATGTCTTTGGGTCCCTCCCCTTATTCCTTTAAAAGGGGGTGATGTTTTCAATAAAATAAAAAATTTAAGGCCTTCGGGCCGTTGGATGGAGTGTATAATAACACTAATATCAAAAATATAATTATATTTTTTATGGTAATGACATATACCAATCTCCTCTTCTCTCATATGGGAAACAATAACATTGCTCCTGTGTAAGTATTATAACTTCCTCGTGAACTAATGATACACGTTTTCCATTAAGACCTCTCACAGATTCATGTGATGAATGATATAAAGAATATGTATGATATTTATTACAAAATTATAACTCTAGATTAATTATATCTTATATAACTTTTTTACATGTCATTCTATAGGGGATACAATAATTTCACTCATGTGTACGGTGGACTACCACATCGCAAAGTGATGTGATTTATTTTTCAATAATTATTTACATGGATAATAATATGGAAAAATTTAATTAATATTTGTGATATTCATGGAATAATTAGGATATTAAAGACATATTTTTCCTTCTAAAAATATAATATATCATTTCATTTCTTACCTTTTTCACACTAAAAATTTATAATGTCGTTCATGTATGTGTGGACTACCGCCTTAACAAAGTGATGTGACTCTCTTTCCATCACCACAACACTTTAATGATATATAGAAGTATATTTAATTAATTAATATGGTAGAAATTATATGTTGATCATTATTTATAGATAATAAATTACTTACCTCCTCATAATAATGATCATTGAAAAATAAACAAGTTACTAATGTGTATGTACGGCCTACCGTCTCCATAATCATAGTGTAGTTAATTTTTCTTAATAGTAGTTAATTATTGGTCAAGAATGTAATTTATGTATAAATATCATAATTATTTCATTATTATTATTTTATATATGTTTAAATAGTTACCACCTTCACCATAGTCAACCAACCAAAATTATTTTTGAAGCGTAATCCTAATATGGTCAAGACATTTAACCTAAACCTAATTGATTAAGTAATCATATATAACATGGTAATAAGTGATACAAATGGAATAATAAACTATAAAATGTTTCTTATGTAATTAAATAATAATCATAAGTTTCTTGTTCATGAATATAAAGAACGTGCATGATGAATCGAACCCGAGGTAAGGAACTTTGTCTCAATTTCCATTCATTGAGGAAAATTTTGATGTTATGAACCAATATTATTTTATGAGATGTATATATATCCCCATTGAACTTTTATATATGGAAATTCCCTTTTATCATGGATTTTAATGTTTTCTTATTTCTTCATGGGGCATAAGTTTAAAATATTTCCAAATGGATAAGTAACTTTTATTTTAAAAAATATCTTTTAATATTTTCCTTCTAACAATCCTATTATTCCATGGATAGGTTTCTAAAATTATTTAATAATGGAAATTATATTTTTATAAAGACCATTTTTTCTTTCATTCAATTTTTTTTGAAAGGAATTAATAATTTTATAGTATTTTTTTACTTTCTTTACAAAGTAAAAAATGAATGCTATATTTTAACATATACGGTGACAATGACTTTTCCTACCATTATAACCTATATTTTAATATTTGATTCACTTACATGATTCCATTTTTTTTATGAAAAACTTTATATCCTATTTTTAGTATAATTTATGTTTTGAAAATTATTTTTTAAAATAAAATGGCACCTTGATATATGATATTTTTCTACAAATAGTTTTAAAATATTTTTTCAAGTGTTTGTGATAAAAAATTGCTAGTTTAAAATGTGTTATTTAAGACATGGTATTTAGATATTTTTTATTATTGGTACCCATAAATAGCACCAGGTGACCCCATTATATATTATATGATGGGTGACGAAGATATAAAACTAATTAATTTGGTAATTATTATGTTCATTAGAGAATTATAATGGAAGTTGGAAGTATGGTTATTCTAATTTGTAGTGGTTCTATTAGATATTGTCCCAAGAAACCAATGTGACTTCTCTATTCTTCCTAATGAGTTTTCATGAAAATAATATATTTTCATAATATATTATAAATTATATTTTTAAAATAATGATAATTTCATTTCATGGTAAAAACATATTTTCTAAAGAAATATTTTTTTCATGGGATTTCATGTTTTTCACTAGACTAATGTTTTTCTTTTTTTTTTATGTATCTTGATGATATTTTTTTTATCATACCCCATTTTTAAAATATTTTTCATAGGATTTCATGATTTTTAATTTAATATAATTATTATAGTTGAATGTCGTTAAGATAATATATTTAAATAAAAAATTTTCTTTGTTTTAAAAGTTATATATGGTTGTAAAAATGGATATTGATTATAAGTTTCCACTTTGTGTGGTACTTTTCTATTGTATATGATTTATGAATTTTTTTTATAAAAGTAAAAAACTGAAAATATAATCAAATTAAAGAGAATGAATTATTGAATAATACTCAATATTTTGGAATTTTTAATTTTGGGTCCTTACTAACACACTCTGGCCGTCAAGAATCATTGAACATGCTTACTATCGATTTCATCATCAAGGATAAAGATTAAAACACTCATTAAATGGATAAAAGTATAAAAAATTATTATAATTCATCCAGAATATTATCATTAATCCATTATAAATTACGAAATTGTCAATAATAAAAAAAAATTGATATTATGAAACTAGTACAAACAATCAAAATTATAAACACCTGATGTGGAAAATCTAGAGAATTCATGTGGAGAATGATGATTTATGAAGAGTATGAATAAAATTGATATTAGTAAGATTATAAATTATCTTATTAATAAATCTATGTTTATGATACATGATGTTAAAGTATGTTCATTGAAATAACGATGATAGGTAAGGGTTTTACATCTCAAATTTCTTTTTATGAGGCATATTTTTGTATTATGCTCCCAATTTCATTTGTGGGATTTAAATAATAACTATTTGAGAATTTATATCATGAAATTAATTTAGTCCTATTATTTTAATAACATTTTTAATCTCTCTCTTTTAATATGTAATGATTTAATTTCTACATATTCTATAAGTGGGGTTTTTTCTTAATTTTAATTCTTTGGGACTCTAGTTGCAATCTCTGCCTATTTTCATTTGTGTGGTTCATAATTTCCTTGAAATAAATTTTACATGTTAATCATGAAATTAAAGTTATTTACATGTCTACATTATAATTCATGTATCGTATTCTTTTGATTTAATAGTTTTCTTTTCCATGCTAGAAAAATCATTCAACATTTTGGTAATGTAAAACCGTGTAAAATTTCCTAGAAAATACATCCCTATGTGGATAATGGCATGTGGATGTGGATATGGAATAGATGAACCTAGGTGTATTTAGTTGAAAAAAGTATTTTTTATGCATTGACACAGCCATGATTCTAATGAACAATGAGTGGGTCTAAGATTACACTCCAGGTAAGACACTCTCAGGGGATATATTTAGAAAATCTACATGTTTTAATGAACCATGATGAAGAATTTTTCCTACCATTTTCTTTTGACTCCTACTAATTCAACATATTGAATCCAGTTACTCTCTTAAATGGATATCTTATCACATTTTCGATACCCCATACACTGTACTTATTTGATAAGGGTACTTAATTTTACATTTATGATATCCCATGGCTTCTATATTGATTATGAGATGTGATCTTATACATCCACATAGTTCTAATGAATGGAGTATAATTTTATGTCTATATTTATCAATATATGGATATATAAGTTTTATTTAGTAAAAGGTTCCTTAGGGAATGTTATGAGAGGTATTGATGACACTTATGAGGAATGCATAGGAATTTACTAGGTGATAGTCGAGGCCCAACAGGTTATAGCCCAGTGATTCATCAACTGGTCCCAAGAGAAAAAATAGGTTTTGTTTTTTCAATACCTCTTCCAATGATAGGAATGCTACCTATAAAAGGTCTTGAAAGTAGGTTTTGATATCCAGAGTTATTCATTCCATTAATATGATCCAATTATTATTTTTAACCCAATTTTAATTTATTATCACAAATATCATATTATAATGGTTTTCAGTTGATTATTGATTTATGTTGTTCTTTTACTTTTACCATATCATGTTTGTCTAGTTTTTTCTATTTAATATTCTAATGTATGTTTTCCCATAATGAGAATCTGATATTATCTTTATTTATTTTTTCTTTCCCAAGAAAACCTAGAAGATGACTATGTGTAATTTTTTGGGATATGGTGGAAGTGATAATCATGTTCTCCACATATGTTTATATTGTATCTTATTTTTTAAGTGTAATGTATATATGTATATTTTTTTTTAAACTAATAAATTTTCTGATATTTTTTAAACTCTTATTCTTTGTTACAATAATGTAATATAACTACCGACATTAAGTTTCTATAGTATGGTATACTTCATGACTCCTTAAAAGTACTTTAGTATTTTTCACATAGAGAAAGGGAAAAAAATGTATATACTTAATTATTTCTAGTAAAGTATTCTACCAATAATTATTTTGAACTATTTTTTAACCAAAAAACTACATTAATCATCCAATGAAAACATAGCCTCATCTACTAGAGGTTTAGAGTCATTTCTCAATTCCTCAATGCCAAAATTATTAAGTAAATCAAGAAAATACTTTTATTTTGTGAGAAAAGTTAATTATAATTTATTTGAAACATATAACCATTAGGAAAATTCCAACTCCCCAATCATTGGAAACATGAAGAGTTTCCTAATTTTGTTAGAAAATTTCTCAAATTCACCATTAATGAATTATTATTTCAACTCCCTCTCAAATTTTTTTTTAGTTTTTTAATCATAAATCACAAGGAAAATTTGGATAGCTTCAGTAGATGTGGTTGGAGAAAATGTCTAATTCATAACAATACCCTCAAATTGAGATTTCTCATTCAAAAAATAAAATATTTTTTTCTAGTGACATAACCTTTGTCATTAATTTTATTCAAAAAAACCTAATTTATCTTGAATAAATCCTTCTCTTTAGTATGAATATTTAATTCCCTAGTTTAATTCATTAAAATTTTATTTTTCCCTTATTCACTCACTTTTTTATAATTCTTATATTATAATTTTTCTTCAAAACTCTTTAATTAAATATATAAAATAAGTTTATCATGATTCCAAATTATCAAACTCATCTTCATTTATGCACCTTTAATACTATCCCCAATGATGTTTTCATGTTCGAAAAAATATCTATGTATTTGAAACCCAAAAACTCTTTTATCCTGACCTTCCTCATCATTTACATTTTTGGAATCATCGTGAACATTTTGTGAAAAAAATTTCTGATCTAGAATACTCTCATGTTTTCTAATGTTTTCAATAAGAGTTTATTAAATTTCATCTTCATTTGGAAATGATATTTGGGAAGAAGTTTTTTTTTCATAAAAATTTCACAAAATATATCATTAATATTTCTAATATTCTTATTGTAGCACTAGAAAATCCTTCTACTAAGTGTATATCTAAGAAATTTGACCTCATAAACTCTCTCATTGAACTTGCAAAAATATTTACCTAGGATTTCATTATAACATGGGACATCGAATACATTAAAACTCTTCATTTTCAAATCAATGAAGTAATATTATTTATATGGTGTTTTGACAAAATTTGATGAAAGTATACAGTGGTTTAGAACATAAATCATCATGATTGTGGCTTGTCTCTAAATGAATTTTGAGGATTCATGCAATAAAAAATTGTGCTTTCAACATTAACCAAGTTACCACCCATTCACTTTGATAATATATTGTATTAATATATTTATTTATCACTATACTCATTTTATATTCCATGTTTCATAAGATATACCTCAAATTATATATTCTTATTCTCAAAATCATCATTAAACATGAATCTTTTTATAGTAAATCCTACTCTATTTTCATCAATTTTCCATGTATTCAAAAATTTCTCAAGATCCTGTGACTTACATAAAATGAAATAAAAATAATTGATGATAGTAAATTCATCAACATTATGTATTTTCTACATACCACTATTGGTCTAATCAAAGCTCATTATACTTCACACATTCGAATTCACCATCTAATGAGGTTAATTTTCCTTTCTTTCCACCATCAATTGTCTATTTTACCTTATTGCCTTTGGGAAATGCGTAAACTATTGATCATTTCATGGTGTAGGTTATGTATATGTCTCAATGATTCATACTTGATAATAATTACTCTCTTTTCCATAAATATTAAATAATATTATGATAAAATTTTATTTTCTCTTAATGCCATAGAAACCCATATATTTTTCACTAAAAATTTGGAATATATTTTCATCGTGTCACTTCCCCTTCTTCAATGTTTTTTAATCATTCATTCATCAATTAACATGTGCATTATACCATAATAACAACTAATTCATATTATCCAATATTTGATATACTCTCAAGAAATTGTACATAAACCCATCTATAAAAATGACATCATTGGATTAACTTTTATAAAAATGTCTATATCTAAATCCTTTCACCTTGAGTGATCTATAATTTCTATATGTGATAGCGCCTCTATTGTAAAATTTTAGTCATTTTAAGAAATTTTATTTCCATCATATGTAATATGAATCCCCTATATAGTATCCAAATATTATCTCTTCTATATATTTTAATATGACCTCAACCATTATTACATCCTCTTTCTTATTCCTACTCTATATATATTCTGAATTCTACATTTTCTATAACATCTCTGGTAGTATGGTAAGAAACTTATTGGTGGGTTTTCCTAATTGATTACTCCTCTCTTAGTATTCCTCAATATAATTAAAAGAATTTATTAATTTTTCCTTATAATTTATATATATTCCTGGATTTCCTCTCAAACATCAGGTTTACACCTTTTTTATTAATATATTAGGGAATCCTGAATTTTATTACATAACGTTTTATTATATTTTACAAACAGAATATCTTTACAGTCTAGTGTCTTGGAAATAAAGAAAAAAATACATGGAAAAAACATAAAACATTATTTAAATACACTTTTAAGGCTTAATCATTGATTCATTATAAGAAAAATTACTGCATCTTATAACTTGTAGACATACATCAAAGGAAAGGGTGAGAAAAAGGCACGGCAAGTAAAGCAAAGAAATCAATTTATTTGTGATATCAATAAGAACTTGATAAAAAAATAAAGACATTAGAAATGGATGTATAGGAATATCATAATGAAACTAACTTGAAACATAACTTTCATATGTTTCTACAATATTTAATTTATACATTCATGAATATATCATTATGGTACAACCCCCAGGTGTCATAAAAATTACAAAGGTTATTCACCAAGGTATCATGAAAATTTTCATCTCTAGAGATTAAATTCTTTACCCAAGGCATTAGAGCGATATCAGGGATTACCCTTAATATGTATTTATTTTCTTGTGAGCCACATATATCATAATCAAACAATTCATAAATAACCCATGGAGAATAAAGGAAATGGGTTTCATTTCAAGATCGTGACGTTTTAAAAGTTCAAAAAAAATAAGATCATTATGTCATTTATAACCCATGGAAAGTGATTGAGGGTTATATGAATGTCAATTATAGAATAAAATAAATAATTTTTTTATTTATGATCACCCATAAAAACTAAATAGGTCTGGGTATGCACATAAATAAAACAAGAGAATTTGATGAGAGAAAGAGATAGAAATTTGAGACGAAATTTCGGCAGCATAACGACAATATAACTTGGTTTTAGAAAACAATATAAAGTAAGGGGAAAAGGTTAAACTACTAATAAATAAATCATTATACATTAGGGGAACATAATAAAATAAATAAGATCATTGTATGGTTATTTGAATGAAATACCATATGAAAATGAAACTCAAAGGAAGAGAGAACATGAGATTTCTTTTACAAAAAATTGGCAGCCTAACAGCGTCACTTAAAAATTCAGAAAATAAATTGATGAGAGAAGAAAGGGTCTCTATTAATTTGGAAATGAAATATAAATTAAGAATGGTATAGGATAATTTACCCCCATATAATAAGATGGAAGCTAGAAGACATAACATAAAGGAAGTCATGACTTAAAAGAGGTGGGTGAAAGGATCCCTTACCTTGAAGAGTAACTTTGAAAGCTTGAAGGTCAGGACCTTGGGAGGCTTGAGGGCACCTTGTAAGGATTATAGGGAAAGGAGATAAGTGTTTGGAAGAAATTTAAAGTTTTTATTGTAGACGAAGTGGGATCATGGGTGGGTTTATATAGGAAAGGATATGAAATTGTTTATTATTTAGGTTTGGGACACCTCACATTAAGCTAAACAAAACCACAAATCAGCCCATGGTTTTTTCCAATGGTTTCTACCAAAGGGGATTGGAAAAGAATATTTTATATTTTCAATGGCCTATGTTCTTAAAATAATAGGGTTGCTTATGTGGAGGTGAGTCACACTCTAAAAAAACAATTTAAAAAGACAAAATGTTATATAAGTCTTGGAGGGTCCACTAAAGCTTTCTAAAATAAATAAAACAAACCTAAAATCAAATTATTTTAATTTTAAGACATATATTTTAATAATATATAGTTTATAATATTTTATTACATCACTATTGGTTCATTATGATGTCATTAAACACATTATATATTTATACGGTATTTAATTTTTACCCAAATATTTGGTTGTCTCAGAAAATTATGAAAAATTCACCATTGGATAATTTTGACAACCTGATTCCAGAAATAATATTCATTTTATCTAAATAATTTTCTAAATATTTTAATTTTCACTTTTAAAATAGAAACCGACATTTATCGAAAATTCATGGGTTTTGACCAAAATGGCTTTCAGACCTTAATAAAAATTACAATTTTATTCATAAAACTATACAATCATTTATATTTAAGAAACATTAATTTAATAACAATAATAAAATTTTATTAAAATATTATTTAATTCAAAAATCCATTAATTCATCAAAATATTTTTCTTAGTTGAATATTTAACTAAAAATACTATTTGTGCTTTAAAAACTATTTACAAAGTAATAATAATAAAATGAAAGTACATTCATTATTATATAAAAAATAACTTACATAATCATAGTACTAAGGTCTTGTTACATAACCCCTCAAAACACATGCATAAGACCTTAGGGTAAGGTGCGTGACGGTGACAGACTCTGGGGGTGGTTTGGATAACATCGCTCGAGTGATAATCTCTATCAACTTCGAATTCTATCATAGGCAGTTCCGCTTGAGCTTAACGTATTCAATCTCAGCTTGGGATTGGTTAAGATCAAAATCCGAAGAGGCAAAATACTTTCTGAGCTCTATTAAATGGGCTTCATATGGGGAAAGTCTATTGGATGAGGTCATCGCTTACTTTGTCTGAGTAAAAAGAATTTGTTAAATCCCTATATTTATAATAATCATGTTATAACTGTTCAACAACTATATTAACAATGGTCATAATTTTTAATGTTATTTTAAAATCCAAAAACATAAAACAAAATAAGTTCATATATTGTATAAACATTTCACATATTAAGCCATTTAATTATATCAAGAAGGGTTTTCATTAACAAAATTTTGGGTCGTTAGAATTTCCCCCCCTTAAGAAATTTCATCCCCAAAATTTTAACTCATACCCTAAAAAGAGAAAAGGCGTGGGTACTTCTTCCTCATAGACTCCTTTGGTTCCCACATGGATTTTTCACATTTGTGGTTCCTCCACAACACCTTCCCAAGGTTGTTAGTCTTGTTTCATAGAACTTTGTGTCTACGATCCAAGATCTCCACCGGATGCTCCTCCTAAGATAGGACATGTTCCAGTTGTACCACCTATGGGTTTGGTACATGTGAAGGGTCAGGTATGTACTTCCTCAGGAGGGATATGTGGAAAACATCATGAACTTGTTCAATATTTTGAGAAAGTTCAAGCCGATAGGCCACTGCTCCCACACGATAAAGGATTTTATAGGGGCCAATGTACCTAGGGATGAGGTTCCCTTTCTTCCCAAAACTCATGACTCCTTTACAAGGTGAAATATGAAGAAATACTTTGTCACCAACATCAAACTCCAAGTCTCTTCGAAGGTTTCCAGCATATCTCTTTTACCGACTTTGAGAAGCCTTAATGTGTTTCTGGATGACAAGGACTTTTTATGTCATATCTTGTAAAAGATCAGTCCCAAGAAACTTTCCCTTACCAGATTCATCCCAACAAGTAGGAGTTCTACATCGCTTCTCATATAGAGCTTCATAGGGTTCCATTTGAATTCTCTAGTGGAAGTTGTTTTTGTAAGAGAAATCAACTAAAGGGAGATGTTGATCCCATACACCTCTAAATTCCATTGGGCATGTTCTAAGCATGTCCTCGAGTGTTTGAATAGGCCTTTCAGATTGGCTATCAGTTTGGGGGTGATAGGACATACTGAAATTCAATTCAGTTCTTAGAGAATGTTGAAGACTTCTCCATAATTTTGATGTGAACCATGGATCATGATCAGATATGATAGAAAGTGGAACTCCATAAAGCCTTACCACTTCCTTCATGTAAATCTTGGCAAGTTGATCAAGAGAGAATTCTTCCGGAATGAAGATAAAATGGGAATTCTTGGTGAGACCGTCCACAATAACGCATATCGCATTGATTCTTTTGAAAGTTCTAGGGAGACCAGTGACAAAGTCTATAGTGGTATTGTCCCACTTCCATGCTAGTATGGGTAGTGTTTGCAATACCCCTTTAAGAATTTGTTTCTCTACCATCACTTGCTAATATACCAGGCACCTTGAAGTGTAGTCAACAATCTCAATTTTCATATTATCCCACCAATAATGATCATGAAGGTACCTATACATTTTCTTGCTCCTAGGATGTATAGAGAAAGTAGAGATATGAGCTTAATCCATCATCTCCTTCTTTATTTCCATAATTGATGGAACACATAGTCTTGTACGAAACTTTAGTACACCCTCTTGATCAATATTAAACTCAAGAAACATCCAATCCTTCACAGCCTCATACTTATTTTTTAACAAATAATCTTCTTTCTGGTCTTTCTTGATCTTATCTAGTAATAACGGTTGAGAAATCATTTGGGTTAGGGTTGATGATGTCTCTTCCCTTATAATTCCCATGTCCAACTTTACTAGGTCATTGAACAAAGGATCTTTTTAAATCCTCATCATGGAAACAACAACTGGGTCTTTCCTGCTTAATTCATTAGCAACATTGTTTTCTCTTCCAGGATGATAATGAATTGAACAATCATAGTGTTTAAGAAGTTCCAACCATATCCTTTGTCTCATGTTCAATTTCTTTTGTGTGAAAATATACTTCAATCTTTGATGGTATGTGTACATATCACATTTCTCTTCATAAAGATAGTGCATCCATATCTTCAAAGAAAAAATTACTGTAGCTAGCTCCAGATCATGCGCAGGATAGTTCTGCTCATGAGTCTTCAACTATCAAGATACATAAGCATTGACTTTTTCATTTTTCATGAGGATGATCCCAAGCCCATTTAGATATCCATCGCTACAAATAACAAATCTTTCTCCACTTGAGGGCAGAGTTAACATGGGTGTAGTAACCAATCTCTTCTTCAGCTCTTGGAAACTTTTCTCACACTCATTTTTTCAGATGAACTTGACCCCTTTTCGAGTTAACATGGTTTATGGATTAGAATGTCATGAATTTTTTTAACAAACCTCCTATAATATCCCATTAAACCAAGGAAACTACAAATCTCGGTTATTTTTGTAGGCTGAGGTCACTCCTCTACAACTTTTATCTTTGTAGGGGTCAACTGTGATTCCTTCATTGGTAATAATGTTCCCCAAGAAAGAAACTTGTTGTAACTAGAAATCGCATTTGCTGAACTTTCCAAAAAGCCTCTCCTTCCGTAGAATTTTCACAATAACCCTTATATGATCTACATGATCCTCAAATTTTTTTGAATATATCAGGATATCATCAATAAACACAACCAAAAAGTTTTCAAGGTAGTCCTTAAATATTACTTTCATCAAATACATAAAAATTGTAGGTGCATTAGTCAGTCTGAAGGTCATAAAAACAAACTCATAATGCCCATATCTTGATCGGAAGGTAGTTTTTGGAATATCTTTTTTCTTTGCCCTCAATTGATGATAACTAGAATAAATATCAATCTTAGAGAAGAATTGAGCCCCACGAAGTTGGTCAAATAAGTCATCAATTCTTGAAATAGGGTATTGTTCTTTAATATAATCTCATTCAGTTCTATATAATCAATGCATAGCCGCATAGATCCATCCTTCTTCTTCACAAAGAGAACAGGTGCTCTCCAAGGATACACACTTGGTCAGATAAACCCCTTCTCCAAAAGATCTTGGAGTTGTTTCATTAATCTTCTAGCTCCACATTTTTCATCCTATACAGGGTCTTTGATATTAGATGAGATCTAGATACGAGTTCAATAGAGAACCCTACCTCTCTTTCTGGGGGAGGTCCAAGAAACTCCTCAGGAAATACATCAACGTATTCCCGGATGAGGGGGACATTTTATATCCTCAAACTATCATTTCTTTTTTCTTATTCACCGATAACCTCCATAAAAAATGATATAAAAATTTCTTCTAGATAAAGATCAGGTTGAGTTATCTCTCCTTGGAAGATAATTTTAGGTTCTGCACTCCATACTACTGAGATTTCCTTGCTTCTACATTTGATCTAAGCATTATACTTTGAGAACCAGTCCATCCCTCGAATAATGTCGAATTATAGCATGGGAATGACTACTAGATTTTTGATAAGATTTTGATCACTAAAGTAAATACTAGAGTTTCTAAATACTGATGATGCTTGGATTATCCCACCGGGAGTCTTGACTGATAACTCTTCTTTTAGAAAATTAGGAGTTGATTATAAATTCATTGCAAACATGGAGGAAATAAAGGAACGCATAGAACTATAATTAAAAAAAGTACTTTCTAGATTTGAGAGAAGAACAAGAGTATCATCTACCACATCATTAAGAGCTTCAACTTCAGCTGTCGTGACAGCAAAAGCATGACCTTGCTCTCTTGGCCTTTGGTGAGGCTGATGGTGGTTCCCCTCCACTGCCCTCAGATTTGGAAAATGATTGGAAAAGTGCCCAAGTCGTCCAAACATAAAGCACTAGACATTAGTTAGGTCCTGCACCATCTTTCCCTTGTCGTTAGTGTTTGGAAGTTGAGGTTTCACCTCACTATGACAATTACTTGAAGTATGTCCATTTCTTCCACACTTGTAGCATTTCCCGCCCCCAAGAAGGTAGTTCCCCAAATGATTCTTCCCACATTTATTACACATGGTAAGTTTCACTTTCTTGCCTCCTCTACCTTGATAAAAGGTCCTACCTAAGATGGGATCCATGGATATCTTCTTTTCATTTGATTTATGTGACCACTACGTCTCACCATACTTCATCTTGACTTTCATCGCACTCTCCACGGTCTCCTCATAGATATCATAGTCTCGGTTGGATATATTCTTCTATAGACGAGGTCTCAATCTATTGAAGAATATATCAATGTTTCCATTTGGATCCAGGACAAAGCTAGAGGTGTAACGTGAAATCTTAGTGATGTTCATCTCGTAGCTTCCCACAAATTTATTCTCCTTCTGCTTCACCTCGAGAAACTCCTTCTCCATTCTTGTTCTCATCGATCGAGGGAAATAATTGTTGAAGAATATCCTTTTGAACTATTCCCACTTAATAGTTTCAGCTTCCACTCTTGGACTTGTGTTTGAAATTCGTTCCCACCACTGATCAGCTTCTCCTTGTAAGCAATAGACAGCCAGGGTAACCTTTTCTTGTTCAAAATAGTAGAGCACAGAAAATATCTTCTCGATAGAGCTGATCCACAGTTCCAAAATCAATGGGTCAGTTGATCCAATGAATGTTGGTGGACGTTGATGCATAAATGATTCAACAAAAATTTGATCCCTTCTTGGTGAAATTGTTTTCTCAGCATGATTCAAGTTATTTCCCATAACTTGAGTCAGTTGGTTCATCATTCGCATGAATGTTTCTATTCCAGATTCCATTAGAGGGTCGTCAACGCATGGTCCATTGCGGTCACCATTTGCATGGTTCCTCCTATTTCCAGCCATTTTTTAAAAGAATAAAACCCTAGTGAGAAACTTATTTCATTTAAAAATATTTTAACTATCAAGGATTTTATGTCTTAAAACATCATGCTTAAACAATTACATTTCTCTATAATTCCATCATAATGATTCATATAAAGCATGATATTAACCAATAAAATCCCCCAGGAGTGTTATAACCAAGAGTGCAGAAAGGCCCATTGTCGTGCACCAGTTCCCGTTTGATTCTAGATCAAATTGTTGTTTTCGGGTTTTACCCCTATGTACATCTATGCCAAAGCCGCCTCTACCTACTCCTATCCAGACAGTGATGTATTTGTTTGATAAACCACTTAATCATTACTAACCAAAATACCATGAAGATTTATTATATTTAAAAATTTTCTATAAGGTTATTCCTAAAGTTTTCATATCCTAATTTTCATAAATAACTAAACTATTCACTGATACCAACTATAGAATCCCGCCTTTTTATTACATAACTTTTCATTACATTTTACAAACAGAGGATCTTTAAAGTCCAGTGCCTTGGAAATAAAGATAATAATACATGAAAATAACATAAAATATTCTTCTAATACACTTGTAAGGATTCATCGTAGGTTCATCCTAAGTAAAATTGCAGCATCTTATAACCTGGAGACATATATCAAAGGAAAGGGTGAGCAGAAGGCCCAACAAAGAAAGAAAGGGAATTAGTTTACTTGTGATATCAATAAGAACCTGATAAAAACATAAAGACATAAGAAACGGAAGTATAAGAATATCATAATGAAAAGAACATGAAACATAACTTTCATATGTGGCTACAACATTTAATTTAGACAATCATGAACATATCACTAAGGTACAACCCCGAGGTGTCATAAGAATTACCAAGGTTATTCACCAAGGTATCGTGAAACATGTCATCTCTAGGGATTAAATTATTTAACCAATGAATTGAAACACTATTAGGGCGCACCCTTAATATGTATTTATTTTCATGTGATCCACATAGATTATAATCAATCATTTCATAAATAACCCATGGAGAATAAACTAAATGGGTTTCATCTCAAGATCGTGACGTTTGAAAAATTCTAAACAAATAATATCATTATGTCATTTATAACCCATGGAAAGGGAGTAAGGGTTATATGTATGTAAATTACAGAATAAAATATAAAATTTGTTGTACTTATGATGACCCAAAAAAAACCAAATAGTTCTGGGTATTCACATAAATAAAACAAGAGAATTTCATTAGGGAAAGATGGAGAAATTTGAGACGAAATTTCTACACCATAATGGCTATATAACTTGGTTTTAGAAAACAATAAAAAAGAGAGGGGAAAAGGGTAACCCACTCCTAAATAACTCATTTTACATTAGGGGTACATAATAAAAGAAATAAGATCATTTTATGGTTATTTTTTGGAAATACCATATGTAAATGAAACTCAAAGGAAGAGAGAATATGCGATTTCTTTTACGAAAATTCGGCAGCCTCACGACATCACTTAAAAATTCAGAAAATAAATTGATGAGAGAAGAAAGGTTATCTCATCATTTGGAAATGAAATTTATAGTAATAATGATATAGGAGAACATACCCCCATATAATAAAATGTAATCTAGAAGACATAACATAAAGGAAGTCATGACTTAAAAGAGGTGGGTGAAAGGATCCCTCACCTTGAAGAGTAACTTTGAAAGTTTTATGTCCTAGACCTTGGGAGGCTTGAGGGAACCTTGGGAGGATTCTATATAGAGGAGGTTAGAGTTTTTAAGAACTCAAAATGCTTTTAGTGAAGAGGAAGTGGGAGCTTGGGTGGGTTTATATAGGAAAGGAGAGGGAATTGTTTATTATTTAGGTTTGGGACACCTCACATTAAACTAAAAAAAACCAAAAACCATACCATGGTTTTTCCCATGTTTTCTACAAAAGGGGATTGAAAACAATATTTTAGAGGGTCAATGGTAAAAGTTATTTAAATAATAGGGTTTCTTATGTGGAGGTGAGTCACACTCTCAAGGAAAATAATTTAAAAATACAAAATGTTATATAAGTCTTGGAGGGTCCACTAATGCTTTGTAAAATAAATCAAAGAAACCCAAAATCAAATTATTTTAATTTTAAGACATATATTGGCCGAAAATAGAGTTTATAGTATTTTATTACATCTCTATTGTGTCATTATGATGTCATAAAACACATAAAATATTTATATGGTATTTAATTTTTCCCAAAAAATTTGACTGTCTAGGAAAATTATGAAAAATTCACCATTGGATAATTTCGACATCCCGATTCCAGAAATAATATTCATTTTATTTAAATAATTCTCTAAATATGTTAATTTTAACTTTTAAATTAAAAAACTGACATTTATCAAAAATTTATGGGTTTTACAAAAATGGATTTGAAACCTTAATAAAATTACAATTGCATTCATAAAATTGTAAATCCATTTATATTTAATAAAAATTAATTTAATAATAATAATAATATTTTATTAAAATACTATTTAATTCAAAAATCCATTAATTCATCAAAATATATTTCGTAGTTGAATATTTAACTAAAAATACTATTTGTGCTTTAAAAACTGTTTACAATGTAACAATAATAAAATGAAAGTACATTATTTATTATATACAAAAATAATGTACATAATAATAGTACTAAGGTCTTATTACATAACCCCTTAAAACTCACACGTAAGGCCTTAAGGTAAGGTGCGTGATGGTGAAAGACTCTTGGGGTGGATCAGATAACATCCCTTGAGTGGTAATCTCTATCAACATCCACTTCTCTCGTAGGCGGTTCCGCTCGAGATTAATTTATTCAAGATCAGCCTGGTCTTGTTCAAGAGTGAAGTCAAATGATGAAACGTCCTTTCCAAGATCTTTTAAATGGGATTCATACTGGGCAAGTCTACTGGATGAGGCCATCACTTTCTTTGTTTGAGTAAAAAGAATTTGTTAAATCCCTATATTTATACTAATCATGTGATCACTGTTCAATGGCTATATTTGAAACGGTCATAATTCTTAATGGTATTTTAAAATCCAAAAACATAAAATCCAATAAGTGCATATGTTGTATAACCATTTCACATATTAAGACATTTAAATGGATCAAGAGGTATTTTAATTAACAAAAGTTTGGGTCGTTACATATACACACTTTGATTAATAGTGTGAGAGATTATACCTACCCATATATGATTAGTTTCAACATTATCCAAATCATAAACCCCTTCCTTCAAAGAGTACCATCTTGGATAATAGATAAGTTATTCAAAACATTCTTATAATCTGAATTGTAATTTGGAATACTATTCTTGTCATCAATATTCTCAAGCATGAGATATTTCTCATTAATCTTAATCCTTCCATTGGGATTGATATTTATGTTCTTATATTAATTCAACACATCCATTCCTCTATAATATTTTGAAACTAAGAGGAAATTTTAATTTAGTGATTTATTAGGTAATTCATTCACCATAGTCTTCCCATTAACAGTACTGTATCAAGTTGTTTTATATGTATCGGTATCTAATATAAGGTTTTTTACTTCCATGTATCTACCTAAAAGTTTCTTAATAGAATTAAAATTTATTTTTATTAATTTTTACTTTAAACTATTTTATTAACAAAATTTTGAAATTCGTGGGTAATTCTTCTCAAGTAATTTTCAAACTTCTCATCAATAACTTTTACTTGTTAATTATTTTCAATGATATTTATTAAGGTAACCTCAAGCATATTTTCCATATCATCAGGTATTTCACTAGTATCTCACATATTTTATGTGAAATCATATTTTATTTCTATGGCATCTTTATATTTTAACACATAAATATATTTTCTTAAGGATTAATTTGAAAATTTTAATACCTTCTTTTATCATTCAATATTTTAGTTTTCAGTTAATCATACCATGTGCTCCATTCTTAGATAAAATTCTTTAGTTGTATTCTCATTAGTACATAATTCTTATTTTTGATATATTTATTATTATTCACTTGATAGATCATTGGGATAGTTTTATTTTTATATAAAATTAATTTTTCCTTGGTCCAATGAGTCCTATTTTTTACATTCCTAATTATAAGATGTGGTTTCATGCATTGAGAATAAATTATTCTTCATTGATATATTGAAATTTCCTTTACATTTGATGAACATTCACTCGTTATTATTGTTTTCAAACTTCTTTCCCTGAATACCATTGAGATAGGTCATTATAATTAACATATTATTATTTCTTAGTGTAGTTTACTAAAAATATTCTACACTTCCCACAATAGAATAACATAAATTGAATATTACCCTTATATTAACATTTTCTTCATTTTATTCCTTTTGAATAAAATTATATGTGTTAATTAAAATCCATGGAATCATCTTTTTAATTACTCTATTCCTTAAAATACTTATTTGGTTCAAGTTTTTTCAAGAATTATAAAATTCAAAAATCTACATCCTTCTCTATTTTGTATTTTCAAATTATGTTTCTTCACCCACTCATATGATAAGAAATCATGACGTTGTTATGTTTTTCAATATAACATCATTCCCAATCTTGATTAGCTATGGAATAAATTCGTGAATCAAATATATCCAGGAAGATTGTCATCAACATCATTACTATGGTAGTATCTTTAAGAACTTGTCTATAGTTTTGAATCAATATCATAATTAATTTAACTTAAATAAACAATTCTTCCATTATTTTATCTTCTCTGATTTTGATATCTATAAATTTACACCATCATGTTAGAAACCAACACCCCCTTAATTTTTTTGTATCCCTCATAGAATTCAGGGATTTTTCCAAAAATTCCATTGGTTACTTTCATACCCCTGAATCATGCCAGCGCCTCCTTTATGATAGAAGATAGTAAATTATTACACTTTCTCTTATTAGATTTAATATTATTATTATCTAATAGTGTATAGGATTTACCAACCTTGGGAATATTGACACTACTCTTAATGATATCAAGAATATCCAAACCATCTGATATAAGAAATGAAAACCTCACCCTCTCTCTATAGATTGAATCAATTTTCCACTAAACAATTTGACTCCATTTTGATGATCATATTCATAGAATCCATATATAACATAAAGAAATGATGTAAGAAATGAAATAAAATCTCAATTCCAAGGGAAATTAAATGGGCCTTCTATGGTAATAACTATAAGAATAATTTCCTAAGATCCGACCTTGATAGAACGAAACCCTAATTTGATACCAACCGATTAGTATCAAACAATAAATAACAATAATATATGCAAAAAAATTTCTCGATACTAACTGATATGAATAGGATATATTAGAACACCACTAATATGGGAATGTAAATGACTGATTACCAATGTACTAACTCTCAACACACTTTCACAACAATGGTTAATGTCAAAATTATCTTGAAATTGTTGAAATCATAAGTGAATGTTGAGAAAGAGAAAACACAAAAAAATTGTGAATAAAAGGTCCACAAACTCTTATTATCAATTCAATAATCCCCAGTGTGAAATGGTTATGATCTATATACAAATAAACCAATTGTTTACTAATAAATAATTAGCAGAGTAGGTAAATCCCCCTAATATCTAATTAAACGGTCAATAATTTATTTTTATCGTGTATCAATTTACACCATATTTGGATCAAGCTTAAACCCATACCTTTATACTCAATATACCTCCAAAACATCCTAAAACACCCTCTAGAATGTGTGCCCAAATCACAAAAAAAATCATTCATTATATCTAAAAGAAAACCCATTATTTATTTATATAAATACACCACTACTATGTGTAACACCTCATAAAACCTATTTTGGTAGTTACCTGTATCCAATATATGTGGGTACATTTTGTAATTATGTTATATCAGAACATTTTATTTCTTTGGATATAATTGTAACATGAAACACCATCTAAAATAAAAGTTGTGATCATCATATTCAACCATTATTTCTATATAGTGTGGTATCACCTATACTTCGATGTGATCATCTCAGATCCCAACTAAAATGATATACTACTATGATTATTTTTCAATAATAAATTTCTCAAATGGATTATTACAATTTGAATTATGATATAAAATTATATTTTTGAGAAAGGTTTTCCATTTCTGTTCTTAAAATTAATTCTTCATGTAGAACCTAGGTTCCAATAAACTTTTCTATAGGAATTTTCATGTTCATCCATGGCATGTGAAATTCATATTTTTGGACTCCCCCTAGAAAACAGACATTCCTTCCAAATATAATACCCCAAAAATATCAAAATTCCCTTATAATATTCATGATCCATTTTAAACTCTTCAAATTTTGATATTAATGTGACAAAGAGGGGTTATTTTGACACATTCTCAGAATTTATTTATTCCTTTTTGTCTAAATTAACGTCAACTAGTATCAAAATAATCCATGATCATTTTTTAAATAAACACAATAATAAAACACCTCAAACTCATGAATAATTTATCATAAGAAACAATTCATAGCATTCCCATATTGTAAATGTTATCAAAACAACCCCACCATAGGATATAATGGTGATTTTTAGAGTTCTATAACCTCTAAATTTAAAGAATATTACAATTTTGACCATGTCTCAATTAATATCATCTCACAGATCTCCCTTGGTTAATAAAATTCAACAGAGTTCATCAATTCTCAATAATCATCAACTTCTCTAAACTCTATGTAATCCTCAATTTTAACCCACGTTTTATTCATAATTACTTTATTTCTCACAACATTTTAAAAATGTACAAAATATGATAATATTACTATCATAAATTCATCCATATTACATTCCCCTTACACACAACATCTCAAGAATCATTAATTTACTTTATTTTTAAATCCTCTCAAGAAATTTGGTTTCATCACCCTTCTTTTATCATTCCTTTTCAATGGTTTCATTAGCCAAAATAATATGCATATTTTTTCTTTAATTGATACCCTCCATTTTAGTATTTCTTTCTTTATCAACAACATTAATGGATTATTTTCAATAAACCACTATGTTTTATATTATTTTACAATAAAATCATGTTATTTTTAACATTGGTAAAACATTAGATTTATTTTTATGTGGTTTTATTTTTTTTAAAAAAAAATCAACACATGTCTAATGGAAAAATCATCTTAATTTTGTGTTTTCATCTTCCATTACCTATACTTAATTCTTACCAAAACAATTTTTTATACATTATTTTTTTTATCTAAACGTTAATTATTTCCCATAATAACAACTTATATTATATTATCAACAAAATTCTTCTAAGAATTATAATTTATTTGACATCCATATATTATTTCTAGTCTTTCCTATGTGTTGTATATTTTTACAAGGTAGAATTTTTCATCAATATATAAGTTATCAAATTTAACAAAAGCCATATAAATCATCCAATAATAAAATTTTTATAATAAAAGTAAAATTATTTATTCTCAAGACCTTCACATCGCTATCGCATTACATCAAAATTTTATTTTATATTTTATTATGTATTTTTACCAATCGGCTCACCCTACTATTTTGGAGAAAAAAAGTCCCACAAATGTGATTGTTTTTGGGAACCAAATTTATTGGGTGTATTTATACATCCATATGATTCTTTAATGGATTTTATAAGATTTTTTCATCTTAAATTAGTATAAATTTTTATATTAAACTTATATTTTAATAAATATATAATTTTTGGTTTTTTAATGTTTTAGGCATATAAATTACCTCATATCCATTAAATTATAATAAATATCACCAGAGAAATTATGTCCCTTCATTACTTAAGAATAGTGACTTAAAAAATTAGAATAATCTACTTAAAACATTATGGATGATTCTATTTTATTATCATCCTTGTAAATTTATATATAAAATTACTACAATGATTTAAGTTTTACATCTTACTGAAGACACTTTAATTTAAAAATATTCTCCTTAGCTTCAACAGATTCAACATTATCTTAAAACTCTTTTATAATAATATCAAGACAATGTTAATTATATTCAGGAATTTTATTTATTTCTTACTATTGGAAATGAAGTCTTGTAATCCTTTTTCATTTATTTTCAGTTAATCAATCATGACTAAAATATAATATTTTTTATTTATTATATTTTAGGGGTTTTTTCTCAAGATAATTGTTTACTCTGATATTTTCATCATCCTCTTCACGCAAAAATTATTACTTTATAAGTTATATTCATTATTATCTTTAATATATTTTTCATTAGTGTCAATCATCCGTGTAATATAATTATAATATATTTTCCTCTCATCCAATATATTTTAAAATACATTTTCATCCATATTCAACTATTTAATCTCATTTCTAAGATCCATTAATAACTTATACATACAAGTAACTGCATTTTTAGAATACTTTTTCCTACTTTTATTATTTTTTGTATAAAAATAATCAAGTGATTCCACAGTTATACACTCATTATAGGTTTTTATGGATTATTAAAGATAGATTCATTAGTTTCTACATTACATCATTTATAATTAACGTTTGATGAATCCTATTATTATTTTTCGAGGGATGATAGGTTTTTTATCCACTTTTAAACATTTTTCTTTTTATTCCATAATTTTAAAGTAGAAATCATGTCTATATTCTCTATATAAGAAATTTATAATTTCTATATGGATATTTCTTCAAAAATATAATTATTATTTCACTTGAAGATATGAAACTAACTATAAACTAAATATATTAACTCATAGGTTGAACCACTACCTATAATATAAATTTTCAATAGCCATGGAAAGTACACAACCACATTGAGAGTGCGCTGACTCTTTGTGATAAAATTTTTACATGTTTTATCCTCTTTAAACAACCTTTTCACTTGTTAGAGTGTAGATAAGATTAGATCTCTCACTCTCTATCAAATTATACTACATGAAAATATATGTCAAGATACAGTGGAACAAAAATATTTATGAAGTATAGCAACATAATATAAATTATTAGTCCCTAGGGTAACAATTTTATTACCCCACTACCACATGGGTGATATTTTGTAATCAAGATACAACTAATAACTTAAATAAGATAATATTGGCTCATTTTAACAATTTATATTAGAATCCATGAGTTTTATAGATATCCAACATATAAACTTATTCATTTGGTGTAAACAACTGAATACTATGAAAATCATACCTATAATCTTTTAGAAACAAACTTGTTGAAAATATAAGGGTATATTCAAGAAGATTTTATCCATGAAGATCTAATTTCTTTGATATCCAAAATCTTATATTTTATTGAATCCCTTTCATGAAAATGTAATAAAATGATATGCTATAATAGTTCAAAAAAACCTCAATTTGTGAAAAATCATGTCCCCACTATAGTAATTTGTTGTTTCAAGAGAGATTTTTGTATTTCATTTCACAGTATCATTTGAATTTATTTTTACATGATTATGAGGATATTTTTGAATGTTTTAGTAAATTTAAAGTGGTATTTTGAGGGCTAATTGGGTATAAGGAAATTTTAAAAGAAAATTTATAGATATTGGATGATAAAATAGAGTGCGGGTACTGGTCTAGAAAGAATTATAACTTTTGTGGGAGTTCACCAAATTTCTGATGGATAACAAATGTTTATATATCCACTAGATTGCCATATGAAGTCTAGTGGGAGGAAACCAAAACTACTATATAGATATTGATAGTTTTTCATTATATAATTAAATAAGGGTGGAATTATAATTTATTACCTCTCCTTTATCACCCTTTATCTCCTCTCACTTTTACCACTCTCCTTTTGGTTGAACAAATGGGATGGCCTCCTCCTCTCTTAGAGTTCTTCAATATTCGATCTTTGTTCATGGATATAAGGTGAATGAAATGGGATTTATTCATGTTGTGGGAATGGTAAGTCACTCTACCACTCTAATTTTCATCCATCTTACACTTTCCACTTTTTATTTAATGTAAATGGATATATTAATTTGTTATTTCCACCTATTCATGGAGGTGTCCATTGAAACAACTTGTTTGATTCATTCTTGGTTGTAAGAAGACCTAAGTGGGTAATTTCTAATATCTTACAAACTAATTTGATAGTTTTATATTATAGAGTGGTTTTAATATGGTTTTTTGACTTTGGCATTTTATCAAGGTATTATCAGGCCTATTAAATTGGTTCTTATCAAATAACAGTTAGAGTGATTATGATTATATTTTTGATGGGCTTAGTTGGATTTTAGTTTCGTATTCAATAGATAAGTTTTGATTTCATAGAAAAGTGATTATATATAGTTGTAAAATGTTTATTTGTTGAATTGAGGGACTCTTACAATGTCTTCTAAGAAAAAGATAATATTATTAAAAGTTAGATAAAGTTATGTGGTGTCAAATCACTAAGTGGGTCTTAGGATATTCTTGAAACATGCCTATTTTCAATTGTTATAAATTAATAAGTAATTATACTTATATTTTAAATATATAACTAAATTTTTTTCATTGTATTTTGAATATAATGTGTTAAATTTTTAAATTGAATCTTGTTTAGTATTATGTAATTAAATCTATCTCCCTCTTAATAATAATATAAATTCTATTAGAATGGTTTTAACTTATGGTTTATTTCAAAGTATAAATGTTTTTTAGTTTACCTTAATATGTGATCTGGGAACTCTATTCCAGATCCTTATACCCCAACCCAATAATATAAATAGAATTTCCCATTCCCATATAAACCTAAATGTGATATAATTCAATGAACCACACAAAAACTTTATTTATGTTAGATCTTTGGTGATGATGTGGTGGCTAGGTTTATAAGTTGAAAATATGTGATTCAATATGAAAATAATAATATATTAAATTTCCCTTAATACAATACTTGAATATTTCTATAATTTTCATAATAGATTAATGTATATGATATTTTATGAAAAACCGTCTTTAAATTTGTTTTATTTTTAAAATAAATTATAATATAATCTACTCACTTATTCCTTTCTATCATAATCTAAAATTAATTTATAAATATTTTTTCCTGGATATTATCCTTCCCCCTTTATAAAATTAGTTTCCTAAATAAATGTTTTGTAATATCATTTGTCAGTTTTGAATATTTTTTGTTTGGTAATTTACAACATCATAATTATGATATAGTATCATTTACCAACATTGGATTATAGTATAGGTTAAGACCTTAACAAGTGTTTCTAATCACAACCGTCAATATTCCATTCTTGGTGATTCATTTGAATTGGATATACCCTATCAGAGTCTATGTAATAAATTAACTTCTGCATTCAGTAAAAGTTTCCAAGTGTGTCTTGGGGGGTCGATTTTTTTATACACATGTAGTTCCATAGGTCTGACACAAACATGTTTTCTATGAATTATCATTATACAAAATTCATGGAATAATCTACTAATTTTCCCATGATTGTAAATAATGTTGGTTACATAAATTCTTATATGATCTGATGATTGGGTCTCTTGAGAACAACTATGATTGTAGAAATATTTTCACTTATCTATATAAATAATGTTACTGATTTATTTTAATGGGAGTATTGGTTGATATAGTTCATAACATTTTTCTAGGAATGTATATTTTTTCTTTTAAAAATTGCAATTTCTTTAATTATGAGCATGTACTGATGGTCATGAAATTATATATTGTTCTTAAAGACAACATAAGGAGGTACACTAAATATGGAAAAACGTTCAGATGGTTTGGGATAGGTTCTTAATTCTCCGACTCACTCTTTTTATGGTATATATTATTTTCCTAACTTTTTATACCCTTTAACCTATTTTGTGGTATTTTCTATGCGATTCTCTTAAAAGGATAGGCCTAATACATATACATAGGATGGGTCTCTAGGACCCTAACTTCTTTAAACAAATCTAATCATATTATGGGTGTATATTCACACATGTACGATATATTTATAGGTTCTTGTTTTTATTAAAATAGTCTATGGACCTATGTTATATTCTCAAATTCTAATTAGAGGCTGGAAGCAAGTAGCATAGGTAAGGACACTCTAGGTGTAGGGATTTACTAGTTTTAGGATAGTATAGATCTATGAGTTTTCCTATTTTTATCCACTATTTTATATTATATTTTTATTTCCAAAATAATTTTATTGTATACATATGAAACCATATATACATGTTTAAGAAGACTGTAATTATATCACTATTGTGTTGATACACCATTATTTGATCCCAACTAAGTATTATTTTCTTATATCATACATGGAATCCTAGGTGGAAATGAAACATCTATTCAGCTGATTTGTAGGTACTTACCTGTACTATCATCTATTGGACTACCCTAGTAGAATTTTTATGTTATTATCAAAATGGTATTGGTTCTCAATTTATATTTGGAAATATTAGAGGTGGTTGGAGGTATTTTTCAGCTCATCACTTATTCCTCTCAGTGTGACATTTTTTAGGCCTTGTTAAGATTGATATTTATTATTTCCCATATTTATACTATATGTTATATATTGTTTATTTATGTTTTAATTCATAGATAGAACATTTTATGGGTAGATTAAATTGTTATTCAGTATTCTTATCACCAATTTGGAATATATTTTATTTACGGGATATTTTATTTATAGATGAGTCATGTAATATTTCTGGTAATGACCGATCTGGAATTATCTTTATATCAATGAAATAAAATAATCCCAAAAATTTACATAGAGACTTATAATGCTATTCACCAACCCCTGAGGCATTTAGGGGAACTCTCTGGGATGTATTTCATGGGATCTAGGTTATATATGGGTATTTGTGTTATGGATGTTATGAAGTGGTAGAATATAAATTTCAAGATTAAGGTTGTAATTTTTTTATAGGATTCATG
This sequence comes from Viscum album, assembly GCA_963277665.1. NCBI lineage: Eukaryota > Viridiplantae > Streptophyta > Magnoliopsida > Santalales > Viscaceae > Viscum > Viscum album. The sequence continues at coordinate 725,439,486 of OY728126.1, read as the reverse complement.
ATTATTAGGACTTAATATTTAAGCTATAATAAGGCATAATGAACCTATTTATATAAAATATCAACTTACCATGGGATGTATGAGGATTCAGTAAGAACTATAGGAAGAATGGGGCTTAAATTTGATTTTATATAGAAATATGGAATCTAAATTGATACAAAAATATATGTATCCACCAATAGTAACCTTATATTTAGGTTAATGCATCATATTGGGAAAATAGATATAGGAACATGTATGATGTCATGCCATATTAAATGCTTCCCTATAGTTTTAATACTATTGTTGAACCAATTAAGCTTTGTATTAATTGATACATTACTAATATATATATAGTTTATATATATATATGGGAATAATAGGTTAAAATGTGTCAAGGATTGATCTCTATCATGAATTTTTTTCTTTCCATGTTTCTAACCCACATTACTTTTGTAATGTCTCCTACTTTTAATCGTGCTATTTTTTCCAATTTCAAAATAGTTTCAAGCATAATATATCTTATGATTGAGTATGTTTCTTTCCTTCAATGTATGGATATACTACTACCAAATTTTCTATAAATTATTTTAAGATAAATAATTACACATTCTATTCTTTTATTGTTGGTTAGCCTAATGGGATCCTATGTCACTGTGTATTAGTAAATATAAAGAGTTGTTTAGTTTCTTAATGTATGGGGACTATTTTATAATTTAATCAAAATATGATTTATATAGAAATATCTAAATTATGTTTCAAAACTCATTTTTTTGGAAATGAAATTTATATTTTACTTTTAAACTAAAAACAGTTTGTTAAAATTATTTTTATCATCTTCTATTTTCAAATATGGAAATTTGTTTTGGAATTTATTGCAAATTTGGAAAAGTAAATAGGAAAGTGTATTTTAAAATGTTATTTACATTTTATTTTTAATTGAAATAGAATCTAATATTAATCTTAATTATAATCTAACCCATTTAGAAGGCGTGAAACTATTTTAAAAAAACTTGGGTAGTGGGTTTATGTAAAATGGCGTTCTATAATGAATTTTTTCATAAAAGATTGTATATTTTCAGAAATAAACTTGTGTGTGGTTTTTGAAATAAATAATAGGTCTATAAAACAATTAAATAAATATGTATTTTTATATTAAATGAAATCCATAATGGATCATGTATAGATATCACTAGTAAAATTTAATGGTGGACGTACCTTAGGTTATATTCTCACTAGTTGATGATATTTGGAAAGTTGTAAAGATGATGGAATATATTCTAATATTGATGTCCCATTGATCATTTTGTATCATTATTAGGTTTCAAGGGATACATATCGGATGAATGATACTTCATTTGAGGATGTGTAAGAATTTTTTTATGTTTGTGTCTATTTACAATTGATATTCTATTGTTTCGGGATCAAGAATATGGAATTAAGCGATTTTTGAGGATTTGTATATGATTTTTTAATTTTGAAATATAAATGAGAGGAATTATTTAAAATATGATTCAATATGCATTTTTGGATGTCTATAGGTGATATAATTTTGATTGGTGATTTGTAATTTGAAATTGAATGGTTTTTTAATTTGGTTTCCATTCAAGTATTAGGTATTACAAATTTAAAGGATTCTATTGAGTAGTAATTAGAGACTTAGGGGATCTAAAGATTTGGGAAAGTGTCATATGATGATTCACCTTAATGATAAGTCATATGGTGGAAATATTATAATGACCCATTTTATCAATATAGTTATTTAAAATTAAAAGTTCGTGTTTAAGATTTTCATATCATATTAATGATTAAATTTTTTGTTTAGGTTGAGTATAATTCTATGTTCAATAGTTTTAAAATGTTTAAAATGGTCTTTTAAGGTTAATTGGGTATAATGAAAGTTTTTCTTGGAAATTAAAGTTGGTTATTAGAGGAAAATTGATTATGGATAATCGTTTTGGAACCACTAGAACTCCAATGGGAGTCTATCATAATATCAGTAGCTAACTATTGGTTATCACACCACTAAACAGTCATTTGATGTCTAATAGGGGGACATTGGAACTTTGGTTTCCAACTATATATTTCTTAAAATTTGAAAATAAATGTGGAAGTAAAATTTATCCATTATCCGCTAACCACCTTATGCCCTTATTACTCACCCTACGCACCTATTAGTAAAATGAATGGTTATCTATTCTCCAATCTCAGATTTCATTAATAATTCATCGTCATTGTTTGATCAAGGGTAAACCCAATGGTATTTCCTCATGTTTTGGGATTAGTACATCACAATAACCCAATTCCCCCCCCCCCTCTTGACTTATTTTATTTATATTTATAATAAATAGATTCAAAAAAATGTTATTTCACTATGTTGATATTTAAATCCATTAAAATATATTGTTTCCTTACCATTTCATTAAAATAAGACAAAAATGTGTGATTTCTAATATCTTGATCACTTTTTTGATGAATTTATATATTTGTAGTAATTTAATATGGTTTTATTTAATTGAAAAATTATTTTATGGATTATAAAATAAATATAATTGTGTATTATTTCTAAAAAACAGATATAGTGATTATTGGCATATTATGATTAAGTTTTCCTTAGTTTTAGATTAGATTTCAATATAAATGTTTTAATTTCATAGGAAATTAACAATTGATAATTATGGAAGTTTAATTTTTTCATTCTAGGGACTGTTATGGTGTCATTTGAGTATGGGATAAGATTATTCAAGAAAAATAAATTTTAATTTTTTCTTCACTCACTAATTGGTTCTCAGGTTATTCCTCTTTTCAACACCAAAAAATGTCTGTCATGCACTTTACTTCAAAATCCATGACACAATCCTGACTCGAATAACACAATTGAAGAGTGGGAATATAATATATTTATTTATATAGAATACAAAATTGGATCTCCAATAGTTTCATGACTTCTCACACACCAAATGGTAGAGTATCTTCAAAAATTTCACACAATCTGTTGATTTAATTTTTATCACCTCCCAATAACAGTAGGGAATGGATTTTATCCACTGTTAGAAAACCAATTTCTCCAAAATTATGATCATTATTTATAAATTCATGAGGAATATTTTTGATTTAATGAAATACTAAAGATTATATAAAAATTGGGAGGTATAACTACTTCAATAAGATTTTATTTGACTACATGTGAGCTTGAAATTGACACCCAAGTCAAATTTATAATCATTTGAAGTTAGAAGAAGTTTTTCTAAATATCAATCTCCTATACAAGTAAACTCCACACACACACAATTCATTATTAACAGGACCATATATACCTATACACATGCCTAGAGACATACCAGAGTGCATTGAGGTTGTAACCATCCCTTGATGGGTTCTTGGGATGGGGTTTCCTATAAAGAACCTCATAACCTCTCATATTGACATATAAGTCAAGCCTAGATCCCCTGATCACATATAAATCCAGCATATTTTCTTGCATCTTTCAAAAAATATCAAATTTTAGGTTATTTTAGAGTAAAAGACATATGGATATGAGATATAAATTCCACAACCAATGCCTCCAACTTAGAGCTCCAACCTGGGAACCAAAACACTTTAGTGTTAATACGTGAGTGTTGAGACAACTTATCATTGATACATGAACACTGATTATTGGGTTCTAGACCACATGAGAACTAACAATTTTGGATCTAACTACTAGGGAGCCTACCATAAAGAGTATGAATTACATGTGAAACAATCCCCATTTCACAAATGTACCTAGGGATCAATATTAGGGAACTATATTTTATTTGTTCCCATTATCCAAAATCACTTACCAAGGAGCCTTATTCACCCAGTTCACCTACTTGGGTATTTCATTCCCCCCAGTCACCTAACTGGGTACCTTATTCACCTAGGTCCCCTAACTAGGAACCAATTCACCTTTGTCACCTACCTGGGTTCACATCCACTACTATAACTCACCTAGGACACCAATGGTCCATACAATGAGTTATCTATCCTTATGTCCCCAATTGGGATCCATTATGGGATACAATAAAAAAAACTGATCAATCCCTCCCCTTATATCACTAACACCAATAAAAGATCATGAGTTTCACTATGCAATTATCCATCCAGGTCAAAGACAATTTGGGTTGTGGTAATTACAACCCTCACATTTCTCCCAATCACACATTATGTCATGATACTCATCTTGATCCTTTAAATTCATCGATAATATATTCTCCTCTTGTTTTACTCATATTCCTAAAGTCGATAAAATCTTCTCAGTTTCCTTATATTCCATTGAGTTGAGAAACACCTATTATTTTCCTTAAATGAATTGAGTTGATATCCTCCTCATTTTTTCCTAAAAATGGCTTCACCTCACTCCTCTTCCAGGTAAACCAGAAAGGGATACTTATGCATAAGTCATAAAATAATAAAATTTCTACAAACCATTCTCCTGGTAGTCTTAGATGTATGACATTAAATTATATAACACATATTCCTTATTATATTATGTTAAAATTACTGGGTATGGCCTTAAAATATGAAACCTAAAATATGTGGGTTTTGATTATTATTCTATAATGATATATAAAATGCATCCATGAGGTTAATTATTTGTACTATTTACGCCCCACCACCCCCATAGGAGTAAAAACTCGAAAAATAGATCATGCATTCTTATATGATGAGAATAATACTCCCTATGTGATGAGTATAGTATGACACAACTTCTTACATATGTGATGTGTATAAAATAATCTATCTAAATTGTGTAATATTACTCTCCCTTCCATGTATAATGAGAATAGGATTCCCTCATGGACTAACATGAGGAATATATAGGCCTGTATCTCTTTTCCTTATGTGGGGATGTATTATTCCCCCATTACCTAACATGAGGAGGATACAACAATATACAAATATAATATTCCACTATCTATTACTTCAAATATCTTGTAAGTGATCATGGATGCGTGAAAATTAATGGAACCATTATAGTTCCTATTATAGGACCTTAAAACATATTATGTTTCCCATTAAGTGGTATCAAATTACATTTATTCTAATTTCCTTCAAATGGATAGGTATTAATTCCATTTCTTGGAAAAAATCCCAACAAAAAACACTTTATGAATCCATTAATAAGATCCCAAAGACTCCAAGAATAGATATAAGATCTAAAATTAATTCCTATATGGCCCAAACTAGAGTGAAAAAATATTTTGATATAATTATAGGTAGAAAAATACCCACGTATAGTGTGCTCTTAAAGGAATGTTATTAGTCAACTAATTTCATAATGGAAACCTGTATTCCTATAGGGATTGATTTAGGAACATGTATTGAATATATAATTTAAACATAAATAAATAAATAATACCCTTTAAGAGATTTTATGACCACCCATCCTCTCAATAAAAAAAAAGGTTCCATCACCTCCACCACAAATGATTGAGATATTTCCCAACTTTGGAAGGTAGGTGCATCAGGTGAGTCTAAAAATAACTGAAATAGGCCAATAAAAAGAATAAGACTTTGGAATCACCTATAACATTTATACCATTATAATTTATAAATTAATAAAGAATCAAATTTATATTTATATGATATCAATTGATGATTTTATTTAATATTTTAAATATGATGGGTTATATGATTTCAGTGAAATTTTTTTGGTATTATTTAATTAAATCCCTTTTCCTTTTAATAATTCTATATTTTCCATTATTCTATTTTATAATAGTATTTTCATAGAAATTATTATCCTTATTGTATTATTCCTCCAGAATCTGAGGGTTATGTGGATAACCCTATATATTTTCATAAAATGGTTGTAAAAATATTATGTATTCTAAGTTAAAAATTAATTAGACCATAAATTATTTAATTCATTTATTTGTTTAATTTTATATAGAAACTTCGCTCTTCTAGAAATCCAAATTCTCACATAGCTTATATCCCACCAAGGGTAAAACCCATATTATAGAGTCAATAGTGGTATTGATTTTTCCATTCCAAACACCATTCAGGTGATATTTCTTTTTTTATAAAAACATTATGCATGAGAAATATTATATTTTAAAATTTTAATATATCAACATTAAGGCACCATGAGCCCTTAAATCCCACACTGGCTTTACAACTTACTCCAAAAATATTCTATAGAATATTAAAATGTTTAACATTGAATGAATATAACTGTTACATTTTCCCAACTTTTGGGATTTTCATCCCAAAAAGAAAAACATACTCAAATAGTTTAGGTTAGTGAGTGGAAACTGTGTTCTCCTACTCCCAGGTCATATCCTAAAGATTTATGTGTTTACAATTAACTCACATCAATTTAATCACTTATCGATTAGGTATATTCTTCTTCCAATCCTTGAGGGTAACTAAGTACTATGACAAGGTAACACCATCCTAAACATCCAACTCGCCCCATTCAATGACATGTAATGGGTCATGTATATATTCCATCAATTTTAATGCATGTAAAACCTTGTTCACTCTATCTAACTATAGTGGTAATGCAAAAAAGTTACCCCCCCAACCCAATGAAATTATTAAAAAAGGGAAATGAATTTTGAATATATTTTTTCACCTCAACTGAATCCTTGTAATCATTAAGGTGGTGTGACCTTCAAGGACACATGGTATCTCATTTTGAACTCCATTGCCCTCATTTTTCAGTATATATAGGATTTATAATTAATATAGGTAGTACTCATCCACTCCATAATGATTCTGGACTTCTTTAATATCACTCACAGTAAATCTAGACTTATAAGTGCTAACTCCCCTAACTCTATCCATCACAGTGCTAACATATAGGGTCTCTGGTACAGGGCATCGTATGATTCCATAATTATGGTGGAATGGTAATTATTATTTTTTGAAAACTCCACTAGGGGTAGATGATCCTCCGATATATTACCAATATCAAGCACACAAGCCCGATGTATTTCATTCAAAACCTAAATGGTCTATTTTTCCTGGCCATCTCTCAACGGATGGATCACCATGGTTAGCTAAAAATAATCCTCAAATCCTTATATAACCTCTCCATAATCATGATGCAAATATATCACTATGAACTATAATTAACATTGAGGTAAATCTATAAATTTTTAAAATATTCTTCATATACAGGTCTCACAAACTCCCCACTTAACCTGATTCTCGAATGGCTAAGAAGTGGTCCAACTTGGTGATACAATATATAATAACCTATTGAGCTTGTTGAACTCTAGTAGATCATAGAAGACTTATCATAAAACCTATGGTGATACCATCCCACTTCCATATCATAACCTCAATGGGTTGGTCCAAACCCACTAAACCTAGTGCTCAACCTTTACCTAATAGAAAGTGATGTATCTAGAGATAAAATCAGAAAAATGACTCTTCATCGCAAGCTATAAAAACTGACCCCCAAGGTATCAATACATCTTTTACACTCTTGGATGTATCACTAATAAGTAATTATGAAACTTCCCTAGCACATCCTATCACATTGTTACTGGTGCTATTATTTATCCTCAGAAAAGGATATCATGCTCCCCACCTTTAGAAAATCTATTAGGAGCATGTCCAATGAATATCCTTTCACCTAGGACCTTGAAATAAATATCACCAAGATTATCCTCCTTAAAATACAGAAGAAGAATAGGGGTAACAACCATCCATTTGAGGTACGTTACACCATTCTCATCTACTGGAGAAAACTATAGTGAGGAAAACTACTTGGGCTCCTCACTCAATAACTATGAATGGTATTTCCTTCTAAGAGAATATTCCACCACATTTCCCTTCCGAAGAGTTTAGGTAATTTCACAATCCTTAAGGAAATATAGTATTCAATTCTATATCAGGTTAAGATAATTCTATAAAAAATACTTGATACTCTTGTGGTCAGAATAAATGATGAATCGCTCTCCCATAAGATAGTGTCAGTAAGACGTCAGGGAGAACACCATTGTAGCTTGCTCTATGTCATGGGTCACATAGTTCTACTCATATGGTATCATATTTTGGGACCCATAAAAAAACTATATGTTTTGGAACCAAAGACACACTGATAAAGGAGTGAATCAGGTTGATAGATAAATTTAAACAATTATTCATATTCTAGTTAACATTTTTTAGTATCTTGTTCTCATTTTTTTTACGAATTATATTTTACCTACCACTTTATTATTACTTCATTTCAACCTCATAGAGTGGTAAAAAATATAAATTAATTATAAAACATCCGAGGGAAATAGGTATTTTTTTCATTGATAACCAAAATGGTCATGTAAAAGGAGTATACTCTGACATTGTATTAGTTATACAAGAATCCACAATTATTAACTATACAAGTGTATTAAAAATTACTCAGAAATGGTCTCTCTATGCGAGGAACATTTCTCTTAAAAGATTTAGGGTTTTGAAACTCCTCATCCAAGGCACATTGTTCCTTCCTCACATTTGTGCACTATGTTGATGAAGGTACATCAATAGTATATAGACTTAAGGGTATTATTCAATCGATTAGAATCATAAGGCTTCATCCATCATTAACATTATTGTTTTCATATATCATAGTCTTGATTTGAAGCTCTCTGAATGAACTCCTAAAAGGGATGATCAATACATTTTATTTGTGGAACTTCATCTTTTCATAAAACTCTTTCTTTCAAAAAATATTCTTCAATTCAAAAACCTATTTTCTTGTAATTTCCAACACAGAAACCTTTCTCAAGGTTTATCTTTTACACAGGATTAAACTTCATGATTAACATGGGTTCTAAAATATAATAGGTCTTTAGACTTTAGTGATTCCTAGAATTTCACTCTGAAAACATGGTGGTTCAAATAACTACTTCATATAACTTTGTAGTTTAGAAAATTATGAGTATTTTTCTCTCAAAAATAACCGTTGATATTGTCTCTATATACCACATCTATAAATCTCTTGTTAATCTTTAAGGTTCTGGTATTTATAAAAAAATACCAACCATTTTAATATCCTGAAAACATAACCTTCATGTATCTTTAGTTCGTGAAAAAAATATCCAACATTCTTCCTTCATGAAAATGTGTCTTCCCAAACATCACTATATCATGGTGCCTTAAATTCACCAATGTATACCTATTCATGGAACACTGCCATTCAAAAAATCTACTACTCATTAAAATTCCATCACCTTCAATTACCCAACTTATACCTATTCATGGATCATAATATTTCATGAGACATTAGACATTTTTGATATGTCATCATCCTTCTTAATGCAACCTTATTTTGTAAAAGTTTATGGATTTCATGAAACTATATATAGTCATTAAAAATGCTCAAAACATATGTGTTTTCTCCAAAACACTTCTCTATAATTTAAATCATGACATTCCAGAGAATTTTATATCCTACATAATTTTTTAGTCAGATTCATTAAAAACACTATAAAAATTAGGAACTTGAAGTTTTATTATTCTCTTATAAGATTCACTCTACTTTCTTCCTAATCATTGAATGGGACCAATTACATGAAAAGGTATTTAAGAACATGTATTCCACAAAACACAAATGAATTAGAAACATTATTCGAGAGAGATTAATTCCACACTAGAATCATTATATTTCATTCATACTTCAACATCCATATATAACATTGGTGTTATGTCTATCTTCATCTTATCTATAAATGATCACTCACTATGTATTAAGAGATAATCATCATAAAATACATACCTTAACTTGTTCTATTCAAAAGAATTTTTCATATTCAATAAACTCATTTTATACCAAACATGGGGAATATAGAACTCCCCTTTAACCTTCTCACAATTTTCAGGTATGTTATAACCATCTATTAAGGCTCCATCTATATTTTTATGACACAATGATTGAAAAAAATCTGACACCAATCATTGTTTTGGGTATAAAATCATTTCTCTTCATCATGAAACATCCAAGACCATCTCTAGAGGCATCAAAAATAACCATGTCCCCAACACCCTCACCTTGAATTCTCATGATGGGGGTTCTCATCAACCTCATCCACATATCCTAAAAATCCTACTGAAACTTCTCAATCTATACTAAGGGATTCCTATTTTAGGTAAAAATAGTTTGAGGTGTCATGATCCTATAGAAATTATGCATGAATCTCAAGTAATATCCTACCAACTCAAGGATTTTCTACACCTCATTCACACTCTTAGATAGCCCACATGAAAACATAGATTCAATATTATTGGGGTCCATTGACACCCCCTCTTCTAAGATGACATGTTTGAAGAGGTGGACCTCTAAAATCTAGAACTAACTCTTTGAGAACAACACATAATGGTAGTTCTCTCATAGTATGTCTAGAACCATCCACAAATGTACTTTTTGAACCTCCTATAATTCCATGTACTTGTGGATTTCATCCTAAACCACTAAGAGATATTATATACCAAGAATGATATTATAAATCATCATCATGGCTATAAATAGATCCCATAAAAATCTATTTCCTCTAAGAGTCAAATTACTCTATAAGAAGAAGTGTTTTATCACAAAACCTTCATAGGTTGGATTCTCTAGGAGCAATTGTCAAGCCAAAGGTGTCACGAGAGTATTCATGTCTCGAACAAGGGATGGGGCAAAGAAAAAATTTCTCACATATGTTTCTATCAAAACTGTAGAAAAATTTGAGAAGACATGGATTGTAATTCATATCATCACCAGAGCCTCTATGTCATAAACCTCTACCTCCTGCAGCTATCGACAATAATTAACACCAAATCCCTAAGTCTTCTAGAGACTGTTGGGATTATTTAGTGTTTGTAATGAATCACAACATCGGGTACCACCTACTTCTATTATAGATTGTGTGTCATGTTTCCCACCCTACAGACCTCCCATCTCAAGTTGTTGTCTCTACCAAGGTGGATTATGACTGTATCCCTCTATGAAGCATGTTGGGTCAAGAAATCACACATGATGTAACCAAACCCATGAAAAGATAATCATTGTATATCCCTCAGGTAACTTGAATGTCCCACAGATCCCATAGTAGGGGAACTATTTTCCTGGGACTTCCTCTAAATATACCTTTTGCACCAAGATACGCAAGTCATATATTGACTACTAGATGTTGAGGACTCAGGTCTAAGGCGATCAATTCTAGAACCAGCTCTTATAAACTGCTCAACTAGGATTATCTCGACAACCACATCACACTCAAATACCCCAATATTGGAAGGGATATAGTGATATACCACTCCATCTGGAATATGTCAATAAAGGCTATGGTCAATGTTAATTTCTCAAAAGTACCTATCATAAACCTTGTTTATGGTGAATCATTAAAGGTTATTGAACCAAAATGCATACTCTATAACTGTTATGATGCCCTTCAATATCTATATAATCTATTAGATACATACTTCCTATAATTTTACTGGAAAAATTCCAATCTAAATAGGTTATCAAACTCTGTTCAAGTGACTCTCGCCTCTTCATGTGTCTCCATCACAAAGGTCCACCACTGAACTACTCGGACATGAAGAAGGGTATGTTATAGGACCACCATCTGACCAGTATGGGTCATAATAATATCAAAAAATCTTTCTTAATATCATTGAGGAAATAATTTATTTTCTAGGGGCCTCGATCATCCCATAACCTAATATTTATCTCCCTCTAAAACTCATGAATCACAATAAACCTGAACAAGCCATCTGCTGATACTATCAGAACGATTGGGTACTTGATAGGTGGTTATGCTATCAACAAACAACTCAGAGGAATAACCTCTTGTACATGTTCATAGACTAAAGTCTCATTGCAAATAGGATATTCATCATGATCCTACTTTGGAATCCAAGCTGTATCTTATAATGGATAGATCCATTAATAGTCAAGAAACACCATGGTAAAAGATAATATTGGGTGAGATAGCATAAAAAGAACATTGAAACCATAATCCATTCCTATAGGATGCATTTACTCATGTTTTTACCAGCAACTAGTGCCTATATATATACATATTTTTTCAAAAAATAGTATATCATTATCCTGGTGAATGGATACAACATCCACCACTCTATCATTGGGTTAAGTGGTCTATTATATGAAATTAAGACACTTTAACATTATTTTCTTAATTCCTAATCAAATCCTCATAGCTATATTATATTCAAACGTCAGTCCTAAAATATCATGTGCACTAATACAACTCTGTCAGGACCCATCCTACGAGCACTCTTCAGGCTGGCATAAATCTGAGTGTGAAAGCCCAATATTATTTATAGTAGGACTTGGGTTAGAGACTAGTTTTAAGTAGACATATCCAACACTTTGGAGGAATTAACTTAAAGTACCTATATAAACACATTTTTCACCATAAACTAGTATAATGTTGTAAGGATAAACAACTCATACTATAAATGCATGTATAAAAAATCCCACTTTAGAGTATTAATGATCATGGAAAAACAAAGGGGAAAATATAAGCCCACCATAACAATGAAATTGTTTAACCTTATAAAAAAGGGAATGTTATCAAGATGAAACTCATGGAAACATTTTCTATCTATCTAGATAAAATAATATCCACCTTCTCCTATTCCCCATATTAATCCTTAAAAGGGATGAACATATATATAAGACATGATAGGTATGGTTAGATCCCTTTAATGGGAGAGTTTCAACATAACCAATAAGACACCCTTAAATCATAATATATAAATAATCAAATAGAATCATCTCAAAACCAAAATAGGTAATTGAATCAAAAGGAAAGACAATAAAAACCTATATATTCTCATAGATAGACACCGAGTCTCAAAATAATGACACATACCCACTGTCAACCTAGGATTCTACCCAAGGCACATTGGTCATGTTCATCAGAGGGAACTCACTTCTCAAATCACACTAACATAGATGGCACTCATATGATAAGTCACAGTCAACATTCCTTTCCCAATTTAAGCACGTACTTGAAACCCTAATATATCAATACACAATTAGGGGATCAATCCTAGTCCATATACGGGATATTAAACCATATCTATGATAACATATCGGAAAATAGATCACACACCTTGGATGTTAAAAATGTATACCTAGACCGACCTAGGGAACAATGATATAAGATCATACCTCAAGCCAAAAGGTTAGATAATTTACTATATCCACAGGTAACCCATAGAATGGATTTATTACCCTATTCTCAGTATGGGATACCACATTTAACCCATTATGGTACAGACCAAGGGAATGTACCCATACTAATATTGAAACTATTTTGAGGGAAATGGGGGCTCCAAAAAACCCTGTAAGAGATAAAAAAACATTATAAGGGATGCATGGTGTATCCTGCTAATCTTTTTCATTCACATATTAGTGCATGTGTACTCTATCTCATGCACATGTACAATATTCATATATATTACCATTTACCTAGTTGCACATGCCTGATCATCAGCTTAAGGTTCATATGGCATGTTAACAAGTTACATTTCCATTCCATATTTAATTTTATGTTTAAAACTTATTCAATATTTAATGGGATCAATATGTAAAACGACCCAGGCTTAACATACATGGATAATACATTATTTCATAATAATACTAATCACATTACAAAAAATACATTCCTGAGGGCAGTAATTGTTTAGTGCTTATGGAAACATGGAAACAAAATATTTTTCCCTGTTGAATGATCTTCAACATCTCCAAAAAAGATCTCCACCTTTATTACTTCCACCTAAAACCATTCTTTATAACCCGTGTAAAGGAAACATAAGAATGGGGTGATCTCAGATACACAGTAAGGTAAATAAAAGAAATGTGTATGCATAACATGAAAAAAAGGATTTGGAACTTGAGCATAACATTTTTAGATCATACCCTTCATATTATAGATTTTAATATAGATTGATAGTTTATAAGACATGAATAATAAGTTAATAAAGAACATAATCCATAAATTCATAACATAAGAACAAAACATGGAATTGTGGAAAACACATAATTATCTAATATGATATCCATAATAGCCAAGGCATCGCTACAAATGCCATCTTGGTAATATGGTTTTACTCCCCATTTCATCTTGGTTGTTATGGTTTACTCCCACGAACATCTTAGTATCTTGAGTTCACTCCTCATACCATCTTGGTAGTCATGGTTCACTATCATGGTAATCTTCGTAGTCAATGTTCATTCCCAAGATCATCTTAGTCCACCTCATGAGATATAAATCTTTACCTAATGCATTATAAGGACATATAGGTCCCACCCATCCCATATTGAAATCATATATACATGTGCCACAAGATAATAAATAATCATATCATAACCCAAGAAATTAATGGGTATCATAACCATGTAAACATATCATAACCTGTGGAAAAAGATACATGCTTTATAATCATTTCATCAAAAGCATAACCCAGAAAAGAGAAATAGATTTCATAAACATACAATCCATGAAGGAGAAATTGATTTCCTAAACATATAATCCATGAAAGAGAAACAGGTTTCATACATATATAACCCATGAATTAGAAACCTATTTCATAAAGACCATAATATTCATCATATCCCTTTCATAAAAAAAATATGAATTAAAAATTTAGATAATCTCCTAAAAGGGCATGAGTAAAATCAATGAATTTCATCTTATATGGAAAAAAATTTTGAAATATATTTCCAGAAAATCTTCATTAAAATATCTTATCTTCTTTGAAAATGGATATTTAATACATAAAACCATTTAAAAATAACTGTCTTAGAAAACACCTTGAAAACATATAAAGAATATTTGAAATCATTTTGAAATCCCATTCCCTTTAAAACTTATAATGTAAGATTAAAATAGTTTTAAAATCCTTTTTCATTGAAAACAATATGAAAAATTATAAAAAAAATGTTGAAAATATTTTTGAAAACCGTTTATTTGAAAATACTTTGAAAACTTATAAATAAGGCTTGAAAATTTTATGAAAACCATTTTACTTTTAAACATATAAAAGTGTCCTGAAAACATATTGAAATCCTTTTATTTGAAAATATATTATCTCTTGAATATCAATGTATAGAATGAAATACATAGTTCATGGAGACTACAAGTCGTATGTATGCATGAACATTGTTTCTATTTTTATTATCATATTGAAAGAATGAAAGAAAATAGAATATATGTATATATTTATATCATTATTTTGTTATATTTATGAGATAATATATATCATATATAATCACTAAACTAATCCTTGATATATTACACATGGTTTACAAATGAACTATATCTCTTTGAGGGGGTGGTAGTCCACACTTCCTCAAACGAAATTATCATATTAACACAAAATGGAAAGTAAAAAAAAGATATGTGTTGTAAAAAGTAAAAAATAAACATAAAGAAATAATAAATATAATATATTACATACATAAATATATTTTTCATAATAATATCCACCTTGAGAGGCAGTAAAGAAATATAAACAATCATCATTCAGTGAGGTGGTAGTTCGTCATACACATAAATAGTATGTTCATTTCCCATTAGATGGAGGTGTGTGTAATTATAGGTCAAAAAATTACCATAAAAACATATTATTATATTTATGATAGTTTTTTTATATAATAATGGATTAAATATAGTGTAGGGGTGGAGAATAAAAATAAAAATAAAGGACTAGATGGAAGACGTAACCTCTTAATCGGGTAACTCTTTTTGGTTTCTGAAAAAAGGATTCCTTGAACGAATTTCTACCCAAAGTGATAATTCAAGGAGGAAGGTAGGGATTTTCGGAAGTTTTTGGGTAGGTATTTCCCAAACCTAAGTGGTTTGAGAGGTGTGAAAAAGAGGGATAAGTTGTGGCCTTTTATAGGGAAGGAGGAGTGAAAATTTAATAAATATTTGAAGAGAGAATTCAACCCATATTTTTCATATTAAAAGTGGATACAATAACGTTAAAAGGACTATTAAATAGAGGATATGGTAGAAATATGTAAATCCAATGGATTTTGGACAATTTTCTAGTTCATTTATACCCTTAAATTTAAGTATTAGTTCTTAGTTAAGTATAATCTTACATTAATCGATGTAATTAATTTTAACTACATCCACTAATATTTTTGGCCAATATTTAAGTTGAACTTATTATAAATTATAATTTTTTCTAATTCCAGATATGGAATCCATTTTTTGAAATTCCAATCATATAAGTGCCAAAAATTAATTTAAAATTATCCTCGCCTTCATGTCGATAATTCGAGTTTTTAAAGTCAAAACATTCAAACATTTGATAAGTATTTATATTCAGTTTTAGTGATAAATTGATTAAAATAACCTACATTGGATTAATTTATAAAAACATTATCTAATTAAACTTTTAAACTAATTGAAAATATAATTCAACCTTATAAATAATTTATATGAAAACGAAATTTTGAAATAAAATCCAGTATATTTAACTATAAATTAAAAAAAGCCTTACATAAAGAAACCAAAAAAATATCCTAAACAAATTTTTATGTTTATATTCCAAATATAAAGTTAATTTTCACATATTAAATCTATAAAAGTTCCAAAAAAATGTATTTGAAAATGTTTCTTCATTAAAAGGTGTTAAAACAACCTTTACAAAAAAATATAGGTTTTTATACATAAAATTAGGATTGTTCTTATCTTGTATCTATCCACTCTATAGGAGGAATACCAAAAATAATTTATTGAATATTTATAATCAATATATTACATTAATATCACTCACTGATTTTAAATAATTTAATTTATTAAGGTAAAATAGATTTGTGACCATAAAAATATTAATATTTTCCGTAATATTCAATCATCTTTAATATTCATTTATAATTAATTGGTAACCTATGAATTAATATTATATTTGTGTAATAATATATTTTCATAAATTTTTTAATATTGTTCATGATTTCTAATTTTACATCTAGGTTATATCTTATTATGTCATGACCCCCTCCCACCAAAGATGTCCCTCCTGAGTTGGAAATGGTGAAAGGGAGATAATGACCCCCGAGTCCCGCCTCCAGTAGGCCCCGGGGTGGCGACTAACACCAAGGGTATGGGTTTTTCACAATATGGGAGGCATTACCCTTTTTATTTATTTAAGATCGGGAAATAGGATGAGTCAAACACCAAAAGGAAAAAATAAAGGAAAGACAAGTAAAAAAACCCAAACCAATCACATATGCATGTTTAAACAATTTTGAAACAAAGTACAAGTACAAGAAAGCTCAAAAGTACAATACCAAAAGAAACAAGAGTGAAATAACTGCAACAACTCCAATTGTCCCGACTAGTAGGGTCCCGTATGGCCCTGGTAGTCCTCCTGGAAACCTGAAAGTAAATGTATGGTGAGAATACAAGTATACTCAGCAGGGAACCCTAAAGCTCTCATCCACAAGTGGGGAGACATCCTAATGTCCTGTGAGAACAACAGATGAAATGAAAAAACTAAAAAGAAATTATATCCACCCAACCTCACTAGCCACGCTCACCAAAAACATGAACAACAAGTAGTAGTATATAAGAACAAGAGTATTGGGAACCCCGCACCATTTCCCACTAGTTAGCTGCTCTTCCTAACGGCGAATGTCCTAAAGCTACCACACTATTCCCGCCCCCACACACTTGGGACTCAAGAACCACATATCCCGCCTGCACACACCTAGGTCTCACAACCACGTATCCCGCCCACACACACTTGGGCCTTAAGAACCACATATCCCGACCGCACACACCTAGGCCTCACAACCACGTATCCCGCCCGCACACACCTGGGCCTCATCCCGAAGATTCTTGGGAAAAATTAAACCTACCCGAAGAGTCTTGGGCTAACACCACCCCAATCGAAACCTACCTAATGAGTCTTAGGTGTAAGGTCACCTCCAGCCATCACAACCTATGGAAGAAGGAGCAGGAAAGAGATAGTAACTAAGGGGAAAACACCCTCTCCCATGAAATGGGAGTGTTCAACACTAAGTGATCAACATGGGTGGGGTGTGACAAAACACAAAGATACAGATATATATATATGTATACCAAACACACAGGCCAACATATGGATTCTAAATAGAGAAACTTCGCACATGCCTTGGCACTGCTATGTCGAAGCATGCATACAACAAACAACCCCAAACCCATTTATGTTTTCATGTTTCAACAGAATTAGTTTATTAGTTCTTTAACTACTAGGCAATTATCCACAACCAACCATATAAATCGTTTTTAATACATATCCCTACCATCCACAAATAAAGTTAGAAAAAACACAAGTAACACAACAAGTTTCTTATTATTAACCAACCAACCCCGTTGATTATTATTCCTATTTTATTACCATGCCCCACCATTCATTAACTCTTCCACATTTATTTATTATTCACAACCCATAGTTCGTTCACATTCAAACCCATCCCTGCTGCCCTGCTGCCAACCACCATAACCACAACACACTAAAACCCATACATCATCATCCCTTGATACCATTTACCGCAGCCCCGCTTCCCATCACAAACATAGCATTCACACCATCCCGTAACCAAGACAACCGCAACCCCGCTTCTCACCCGATCCACAACAATCCACAAAACACTTCCTTCACATAAATAAACCCTAACCAGCACCCACATGTTTATTATTTCAGTTTTTGTTCAACCGGGTTGATCACACAAGGGTTACGGTTATTCATTAATCAGCAAACATTACGTGATTAACCAATTTCCACATTCTACAAAGTTTCCATCCATAAATAGTATAAAAAGATATGGAATCATTTAATTTCACAAGAAAAGGCCCCCAACGACCGTGATTTTCAGTAGGCAGAATCACATTAACTTCACAACATAATATCACAGGATATAAATAATGTAACTGCATTCACAAACTTCCCTTCCCCATTATTCAAGCCAGTTATTATATTTATTTAACCGGTTCAACTTTTTTTCATGGAATAAGAGCAAAACCACCCCGCATGATGCACAAATTATAGAGACGAAGGTAAGATCCCTACCTCCACAGGTTCTGATCACAACGCTCCCCCGGATTAACTTTAGAAGACGTTCGTCGGCATCCGTCGCTTTTATCAAATCCCAGAAAAACCTTCTCGGGTGGAAGTAGGGGAGGAAAGGCCGAAGATAAGACAACATATCCAAGCTCAGAAGTTCCTCCGCATCATTATGATCCCGTGGCTGCTGACGGATCGTAAATCCGAGCTCGGACAAAGAAGTTATGGAAGAAAAGATCCTTCGAGTCTCTTGGGAGAGCTCTGCTTAAAGGAATGGGGAGGAGAGGAGTGAGTTGAAAAGGGGGAGGGGACCCCTCCTTTTATAGGTGAGAAAAAGAAAAGTACACGGTGTGTACTTCCTAGTACACGGCGTTTACTCGGCCATTTCACACGGTCACCACGCGGCTTCCAACACGGCCTTCAACGCGGAATGCGGTCGTTGACTAGTCAACACACGGTTTGAGGGTAACGCGTACGCGGGGAGGGACTACACGGCGTGTAGTATGGGATACATGGCGTGTACCCATTTATCTTACATGACAAGGACATTGATCCAACAGGGCACACAACCATTGACTGGTCAACACACGGTTTGAGGGTAACGCATACACAGGAAGGGACTACACGACGTGTAGTATGGGATACACAGCGTGTATTCACAGTACACGGCATGTAGTTATAAAATTCTGGAATGTGTGGGAAAAGTCCATTTTACCCTCCAGATACTTCATGACCATCTTTTTGACAAAGGAATGGTCCGGAGAGGTCCGAGCCATTACATCAGATACCTCTTAAAACATTCTCGTCCCTGAGAATTCAGAAGCCAGCCCAGAGGAACCCAACAAGATACCTCTTAGGGCTCTCGTTATAACAGGAATAACCCTAATCATATGTGTTAGGAATTCCTTATCATATTTTGAGATATTATCCACTTTAGGTGGCACTGACTCGCCTTCATGAGTTTAATCGCATCCTCATTAATGTGTCTTGATTAAGAATTGGGTCTTCCCACTTTTATACATTAGGATTTTTTTTAACTTGCACGACACCCAACACCACACAACCAACACACTGCCCGAACACGTGGCTTGGGGAAATTCCTCCTCCTATATTGAGAAATTATCTTCTTTAGACGGCACTGAATCGCCCGCATAGGTACAATCGCATCCGCATTAATGCGTCTCGATTAAGGATCAGGTTTTTTTCCCCTTCCCCACATATCCAGACATGCTAGACACTTCCAGAGAACAAGGAAACAAAATGTCTCACAACCAAAAAGACAAGTATTCCATATATCAAAGGAACATAGTATAACATCAAAAAAAGCTTAGAAGAACAAATAAAAACACAAGTCAAAACAACTTCGGGTACTGAGCATGCATTTGAGCCTCCCGCTCCCAAGTGCTCTCCCCGAGGCCGCCATGCCTCCACAATACACGAACCAAGGGAATGATTCATCCACGGAGCACCTTCTATTTACGATCCTCGATTCTGACTAGTCGCTCCTCGAAGGTCCTGTCGTCTCCCATATCTAACTCTCCCCAGTCGATAATGTGGGAGTCATCGTGCAAGTACCGACGAAGCTGGGAGACGTGGAAGACGTCATGAACCTTCTCCAACTATGGTGGCAGGGCTAGCTGATATGCCACCTCACCGACTCTCCTCAACACCTAAAAAGGTCCAATGAACCTAGGGGAGAGCTTACTCCCTTTACCAAACCTATGTTTCCCCCGTAGAGGGGAAACCTTCAAGAACACATGATCTCCCACCTCAAACTCCAAGGGCCTCCTCTGACGATCAGCATAAGACTTCTGTCGGTCCAGAGCCACTTTCATCCTCTCACGCACAAGCTGGACTTTCTTTGTGGTGCTATTTACTACCTCTGGTCCAAGAGCACCTGTCTCACCAACCTCTTCCTAGCAAATGGGTGAACGACATGGTCTTCCATACAAATCATCAAACGATGCCATGCCAATAGTAGAGTGGAAGCTGGTGTCGTAGGAAAACTCTACTAAAGGAAAGTCCTGCACCCATGAACCTCAGAAATCCAGAATGCATGCTCACAGCATGTCCTCCAACATCTGGATAGTCTGCTATGTCTGCCCATCGGTCTGGGGGTGGAAAGGTGTGATAAGGCGTAGTTGGGTGCCAAAATCAGGTTGTAACCCCCTCCAGACTCGTGAGGTAAACCGAGTATCCCTATCTGAGACGATAGTATTTGGAACTCCATGAAAATGCACCACCTCATCTAAGTACCTATGTGCTAAGGTTCTCACCGGGCCTGACTCCTTAATTGCTAAGAAGTGAGCTGATTTCTTCAGTCGATCCACCACTTCCCAGATAGCATCATAACCACCCTGAGCTCTGGGTAGTCCTGTGACAAAGTCCATTGAGATGTCATCCTATTTCCACTTCTAGAAATCTAAAGGATGCAACAAACCACTGGGAACATGGTGTTCAGCCTTCACTTTCTGACACATTAGGCACTTTGCCACAAACTCCGCCACTGCCCGTTTAACCCCGGGCCACCAAAACTGTTCCCTCAGGTCTTGGTGTATTTTTGAAACTCCTGGATGTACCTACATGGCTGAGCTATGGAACTCACAAAGAACTCCCTCACACATCGCCTCTAAAACAAACATCCTTCCATGAAAAAACATCTGATGTCGATTGTCCTCTGACCATCCTTCTGGAGCGTTTCCCTAACTGATACGATCCCGCATTACTTCTACCTCGGAGTCTCCCCACTGAGACTCTTCTACCTGCTGCAACAAGGAGGAATGCACCGTCATCTAATACAAACATCCTCTAACACCCTCTACCCTTGCATCCAAGTGCAAGGCAGCCAACTCTCCCGTCGCTCTCCAAGCATCAGCGGATTCCCGAACCACTTCCTTATGTGACTTCCTGCTCAGGGCATCAGCCACAACGTTGCCCTTACATTCAGTGTAAGAGATCTCAAAGTCATAGTCCTGGAGAAACTCGACCCATCTCTGCTGCCGTAAGTCCAGGTCATGCTGGTAGAAGATATAACGTAAGCTCTTGTGATCTGAGAAGACCACAAAGTTCTCTCCAAAGAGGTAATGTCGCCAAAATTTCAGTTCGAACACTACTGCTGCAAGCTCTAGGTCATGGGTGGCATAGTTATGCTCGTGAGGGCGCAACTGCCTAGACCCATAACATATCACACCCTTCTTTTGCATCAGTACGCACCCCAAGACAAGGCCAGAAGCATTACAAAACACCTCGTACAACAACCCTTCCTCTAGAAACCTGAGTACAGGAGAACTGACAAACTTCTCCTTCAGGTAGTTGAAATCTTTCTGGCACTGCTCTCTCCATAGGAAGACCTAGTTCTTCCTAGTAAAATCTGTCAATGGAACAGCAACTCGAGAGAAGTCCTAAACGAACCTCTGATAATAACCTGCCAACCCCCAGAAACTATGAACTTCTGCCATTCCCTTGGGTTCCACCCAAGAAACAACTGCATATACCATCGACGGGTCCACTAACACTCCATTATGAGACACTATGTGCCCAAGGAATTGTATGTCTTGTGTCAAGAACCTACACTTTGACAATTCCCCATAAATATGGTGGTGTCAAAGGACTTCCAAGACTGCCCTGATATACTCAACGTGCTCCTCCTATGATCTTGATTAGATCAGGATGTAATCGATAAATACAACGACGAACTAGTCCAGAAACTCTCGGAAGACAAGGTTCATAAGTCTCATGAACACAGCTGGTGCATTTGTAACTCCAAACAGCATTACTAAAAACTCTAAGTGTCCATACCTACACTTGAAATCCATCTTTGAGATGTCATTGTCCATTACCCTTAGTTGATTATATCCAGATCGTAGATCAATCTTAGAAAACCAACCTTCTCCCCTCAGATGGTCGAAGAGATCATCTATCCATGGAAGGGGGTAACGGTTCTTGACCGTCACCAGATTCAACCTTCAGTAGTATATGCATATCCTGAGACCACCATCTTCCTTATTCATGAAACAAACTGGAGCACCCCACGGCGGACACGCTGGGTCAAACAAAAGCCTTCTCCATCAGATCATCAATCTAAATCTGCAACTCCCGCAACTCCAAAGGTTCCATCCAATAAGGGCCCATCCAAATTGGATAGGCACAAGGCTGTAATTCTATCCCGAACTCAACATCACATCGGGGGGGGGGGGGGGTAGAGTCACAAACTCCTTGGGAAAAACATTGAGGAACTCCCTAACAACCTCTGGGACATCCATCATCTCTGTATTAGCTGAATCCACTGATAACCTGCCTAAAAAGAAAAGGAGAAGATTCACATGCCAGCTTCCCACCTGATAGCTCCTCTCGCCAACAAAAGATACACGCTGCCCATCCACGTCGGAGAACACGAACCTTCTTCGGAAGTAGTTGATAACGGAACTAATATAAAACAACCAGTCGATGCCTAGGATGACATCTTATGTCTGCATCTGTAGCAAAAGAATGTCCCCATTAGATCGAGGTGGTCCCAACGTCATCCCACATCCCCGGAAAACACAAGATACACTGGTATGGCCTCCAACTAGTGTACTCATCACTAGGGGTATGAAAAGTCTCTCTACTTCTAGACCCAAAGCGTGGGCTAGACCGAGTGCAACAAAGGAGTGAGAAGCTCCAGAATAGAACAAAGAAGAAACGAGAGTGCTGAATAAACAAATCATACCACACACCACCTCTAGTCCTACCGGAGCTGTCAACTCTGTATCGTGCAACTGTCTACGCCCAGCTCCTCTTCCTCTCTGATGTCGACTGCCTCCCCGACCATGTCTGGGTAGAGGTACCTAATGAGCACCCTGAGGTCGGCCTCCTCCTGCAAAGTCTGACCTTTAGAGGTGTAAGGTCTTTCTGCTGTTGGAAGGGCCTCGCCAGCAACTGGTGCTACTAAGGCAAGCGCTGAACCTACCCACCCCCCACCATGCTAAGCTCGGGTCAGGCACTGACTCTGAATGTGCCCGAAACCTCCACAAGAGAAACACTTCGGTCCTGGGATCGTGAAAAATGGATGAGGACCCCGAAGATCTGAACTGGAACTACTGGGGCCGGCTCCCTACTAGCCTGAACCTAGAAGGTCCTATCGTAGGAGACCTACTACTGACTGCCTTCCCCTTCGACGAACCCGGTGGGATCCCATCTCGTGGTGCACCTCCCTACGAGTGCATCCTCTCTACAACATATTCCTTCTTCTGTACTCCCAAGTACGTCGGAAGAGTGAAGGGGGGTGACAGCATACTGGAGGGAAGGAAAAAGCGCCTCCTCCATACATCTCTCCTGAGACTCCTAATCTAGAAAGAGATCTAGAGCAAAGAATAAGAGAACCTTGAACTTGATCCCCAACTCTCATACTGACATACTCCCCTGCTGAAAGGAGAGTAACTTCCGCCGCTTCTCCGCCTTGATTGTGGAAGAAATGAATTCCTCTCGGAATTCCTTCTCAAAGTCATCCCATGGAACCTTTGTCTCTGTCCTCTCTCCGAGGTAGAGCATCCACCACTGACGCACTACACCTCTCAGCTGACTGACTGCTAGGGGAACCCAGTACTCCCTCGGAGCACGGATCAGAGTAAAAGCGATCCCTAGATCCTCAAGACACCCCTCTGTCTCCATATCCAAAGTACTACCCTCATACTTCTTGAGGGTTTGTCGTTGGAAAGAACGGAGAGTCTTCTGCCACTGGTTATCTTCCTCCTCTCCGGTCAATCCTCAACTGATCGACCGCCTGAATCTGATGGGTCTCGGCTATCTGAGCCACCTGGGGATGACGTCCAGGTGCCATAACTGTATGGTAACCAAAGATAACCTAATCCTAGGTAGTAATGAAATTTCTCAAGGTTTCATTTTATCATTTTATTCAATTTCTTTCCTCGAACACCGAAATCAAGTAAAAAACAGACATGATGATGCATGTACCTTCCCTAGGGTCTCTACCCTACAATCAATGTAGTCTCACTTGGTCATTCTATAGGCTCAGAGTCCTTGCATCGGATCATAGGGGGCCGTAAAATCTCATGTCCTAGTCGGGCTTCCCTAGCCTATGTCACGCACCAAGATCAATCAACATTGTTTCCCTACCATCCTAGGCAATCCTCACTGTTCCTAAATCCAGACTACATCCTATCTCTCAACCATCAGCTCTGATACTATTCCTTCACGACCCCCACCCACCAAAGATGCCCCTCTTGAGCTGGAAATGGTGAAAGGGAGATAATGACCCCCGAGTCCCGCCTCCAGTAGGTCTCGGTGTGGCGACTAGCACCAAGGGTATGATTTTTTCACAATATGGGAGGCATTAACCTTTTTATTTATTTAAGATCGGGATATAGGATGATTCAAACACCAAAAGGAAAAAATGAAGGAAAGACATGTAAATAAACCCAAACCAATCCCATATTGAGGTTTAAAGAATTTTGAAACAAAGTACAAGTACAAGAAAGCTCAAAAGTACAATACCAAAAGAAACAAGAGTATAGCAACTACAGAAACTCCAACTGTCCTGACTAGTAGGGTCCCGCACGGCCCTGGTAGTCCTCCTGGAAACCTGAAAGTAAACTTAGGGTGAGAATACAAGTATACTCAGTAAGGAAACCTAAAGATCTCGTGAAAAAGTGGGGAGACATCCTAATATCCCTGAGAACAACAGAGGAAACCAAAAACCTAACAAGGAATTCTATCCACCCAGCCTCACCAGCCACGCTCACCAAAAACACGAACAACAGGTAGTATTATATAAGAACAAGAGTATTGGGTACCCTGTACCATTTCCCACAAGTTAGCTTCTCTTCTTAACGGTGAACGTCCTGATGCTTCCACACTCTTCCCGCTCGCACACACCTGGGCCTCGAGAACCACATATCCCTCCCGCACACACCTGGGCCTCACAGCCATGCATCCCGCACGCACACACCTGGGCCTCAAGAACCACAAATCCCACCCTCACACACCTGGGCCTCACAACCATGTATCCCACCCACACACACCTAGGCTTCATCCCGAAGATTCTTTGGAAAAAGTAAACCTGCCCAA
The DNA here is from genome assembly GCA_963277665.1 of Viscum album. Lineage (NCBI taxonomy): Eukaryota > Viridiplantae > Streptophyta > Magnoliopsida > Santalales > Viscaceae > Viscum > Viscum album. The sequence goes on along the minus strand of OY728126.1, from coordinate 725,413,410 downwards.
AGAGTCTTGGGATAACACCACCTCAATTGAAACCTACTTGATGAGTCTTAGGTGTAAGGTCCCCTCAAGCCATCACATCCTATGGAAGAAGGAGTAGGAAGGAGCTAGTAACTAAGGGGAAAACACCCTCTCCCATGAAATGGGAGTGTTTGGCACTAAGTGCTCAACAAGGGTGGGGTTCGACAAAACAAAAAGCTATAGATATGTATATGTATACCAAACACACAACCCAACCTATGGATTCTAAACAGAGAAACTGGGAACGTGCCTCGGCACTGCTATGTCGAAGCATGCATACAACAAACAACCCCAACCCCATTTAAGTTTTCATGTTTCAACAGAATTAGTTTATTAGTTCCTTACCTAATGGTAAATTATCCACAACCATCCATATCAATCATTCATAAAACATATCCCTGCCATCCACAAATCAAGTTAGGAAAAACACAAGCAACATAACAAGTCCCTTCTTATTAACCAACCAACCCCATTGATTATTATTCCCGTTTTATTACCATGCCCCACCATTCATTAACTCTTCCACTTTTATTTATTATTCACAACCCATAGTTCATTCACATTCAAACCCATCCATGCATCCCTGCTGCCAACCACCATAACCACAACACACTGAAACTGGTACATCATCATCCCTTGATACCATTTATCGCAGCCCCACTACCCATCACCAACATAGAATTCTCACCATCCTATAACCAATCCAACCGCAACCCCGCTTCTCACCCAATCCACAAAAACCCACAAAACACTTCCTTCACATAAATAAACCCTAACCATCACCCACATGTTTATTATTTCAGTTTTTTTTCAACCGGGGTGATCACAAAAGGGTTCCAGTTATTCATTAATCAGCTAACTTTACGTGATTAACCAATTTCCAAATTCCACAAAGTTTCCATCCATAAACAGTCTATAAAGATAGGGAAGCATTTAATTGGGCAAGCAAAGTCCCCCAACGACTATGATTTTTAGTAAGCAGAAGCTCATTCAATTCACAACATAATATCAAAGGATATAAATAATGTAACTGTATTCACAAACATCCCATCCCCGTTATACAAGCCAGTTATTATCTTTATTTAACCGGTTCAACTGTGTTTTACGAAACAAGAGGAAATCCACCACGCGTGATGCACAAATTAGAGAGACGAAGGTAAGATCCCTACCTCCACAGGTTCTGATCACAACGCTCCCCCGGATCAACTTTAGAAGACGTTATTCGGCATCCGTCGCTTTTGTCAAATCCTATAAAAACCTCCTTTGGTGGAATCTGGGTAGGAAAGGCCGAAGGGAAGACAAAAAATCTGATCTCAGAAGTTCTGCCTCATCGTTATGATCTGGTGGCCACTGACGGATCGTAAATCGGAGCTCGGGCGAAGAAGTTATGGAAGAAAAGAGCCTTCAATTCTCTTGGGAGAGCTCTGCTCAAAGGAATGGGGAGGATAGGAGTGAGTTGAAATGGAGGAGGGGACCCCTCCTTTTATAGACGAGAAAAACAAAAAGTACACAGTGTGTACTTCCTAGTACACGATGTGTACTTGGCCATTTCACACGGTCACCACGTGGCTTCCAACACGACCTTCAACGCGGAACACGGCTGTTGACTGGTCAACACACGGTTCACTACAGGAAAACCGCCTATTAGAGGCAGTTTTTTTTTTCATATAGCGGCGGTTTAAACCACCGCTACATAGTTTGGCGGCAGTTTACAGAAACCGCCGCTAAACATGGCGTCAGCAATCTATTAGAGGCGGTTTTATGGATTTCGCGGTGGTCAAAGAAAAGCGTCATAGTACCTCATTTCGTGGAGGTTTTTGGTAAATTTAGCGGTGGTTTAAAGGGCTATTTAATTAGCGGCGGCTATAATCGCTACGAAATTCAGGCGTTCCAGGCGCCTGCTTAGCGGCGGTTAAAACCGCAGCTAATTCCGAAGTGATTTCGCGACGGTTTTAACCGCCGCTAAGCAGTCTGCCGAATATATTTCGTGGCGGTTTAAACCGCCGCTAAATGTATAAGTGGTAAAACATTAGCGGCGGTTAAAACTACCACGAAATGCTGACCCAGAAAAAAAAATAGAATTTCTGTTTATACTCCACCACTTCCCTGGAAAACAAACCAAACAACACATACAACATATATATAATAAGGAGAAAATTTATGCACCACCTACGCAATATTCATAAACACCCTTTCATTTAATGTTGATGAAAAAGTTGATCCAATTCAATAAGAATACCTAAAGCATACAAAATACCTAAAATTATGGATTTAGAATGAAACACAAGATAACATCAAATGAAACAAGATATTGGGGGTCACATGGATTTATACTTATAGTTTACATATGATCAAAATTGAAAATATTTGATTCCATAAAGGATTAAAGTGTATGGATAAAAATGTGCCAAAGAAGAGAGGGGAGGGATCACTACTAGTCATTTGTCCTATAAGGATGAGGAACAAGGATTAAATGGGTTGATGTTCAGTCAGAATAAGAAACTTTAAAACATTATTGTTATAAAATACTTTATATCGATGATTGACATTATGGTTCCAGGAAATAAGGTGTCTCCAGTCTACCACATAAGAAGACATTTGAGAAATATAGGGCATATTTAAAGAGAATAGAGAATATATTAGAAGATATGTAACAATTAAGAGAGAATCAGTTGTGCTAATCAAACAAAATAAGTGCATAACATGGAAAACATTACGTGGACCACATGATCCATTCAAGGTCACGAAAATCACATAACCCATAAAACATCTTTTGATCACATGATTTTTCTTAATACATATAATCATGTTACCATGTGAAGGTCACATGAATCACATAAAGATTAGTAGATCATGAAAAAATCCTCAAGAGACAACTGAATCACAAAATATAGACTAATGGACAAGGGTGTGCATCAAAGTTCTAATAAATTACCATTTATTAGTTCATGGATTGATTAAGTGAGATATTTAGACAAGGTGATCACACAAAGAGGTCAAGTGACATGATCACATGATTAAGTCTCTTGTATGGTTCTTGTGATGAGGTCATGCAAAGTTGTCTTGCAAAACAAACGCATGAGATATAGGGTTTTGAGAGCTATGTAGATTCATGTCACCAGTCAAATGACCAGCCTCTCACCCCCTATTTATAGGGAACCTCAAGGAATATGAATGGACTTATAGAAGACAAAATGATGTTTTGAATTCCAAGCATAGAAAGTATAAGAGACTCATGAAGTCATTTTCTACCTCGTAACTGAGTCCTTGTTCCTTCGAACATCGCTTTTGTGTGGGGGGGGGGGGGGGGATTTTTTGACGCTAGCCAAATGAGCATTGTATATTTTAGGAACAAAGAAATACCCAAATCCTAGGTATTAATATATACCCAAAGGAAAGAAAATTCTAGCATGTATACATATAGATTAATCACCTAGGTCACAAGGACCATGTGAACTTCAATGAGGCTCATGATCACATGACCCTAGGAACATCATGCAAAGGGGTTATGCAATTCATGTGATCTGTTCCTGATCATGTGAAGCCCCATAAAATAGCCCAATTAATCATTTAAAACCCCTATGATTATTCTTTTTTATCATATGACATGTCATCTAACAATCTCCCAATATGTTCATAAAATAAAAGTTAGAAAAGAGGGAAGCTTCATCGGAAGGGAGTTGCATTGGTTTTCATGTGATGTGGTTACGTGCCTCATAAAAACTATTAATGATCATGAAAATAACCTCAGAAAACCATCTTGATCTAGTGATATCCATTCAACATGGCTGTTTGGACATGCAACACCCTAATGAGTCAAATTCCCAATGCTGAGTTTACAACAGAAACATCAAAGAGCCTATTACCATAGATCATCTAACCAATGAAACAAACACATCATTCTCTTTACCACCTGAGGTTATTGTGATCATTCAAGGTTAGCCACTAAAGCTCCTCCAAGACCAATGGTTTTTTAAAGGTTCCATACACCACACATGTTATATATACAAACCAACCTTTCCCATATTTGTTCAACACATCAACAATACTACTCATGGTCCGATGATGCATCGTCACCCTCTCCACCTCCATCTCTTGATGCCACCTGTAAGAACATTATATTGAAAATTAAATATTGTTGCATATTTATAATTAAACTTAAAACCAATAAAAGTTTGAAAACTAAATGATTGTGATTTTTTGTGATTTACCTTCTCACCACCACTCGGTGCACTACCACTGGGGGCATATCTGCTCATCTGCTGATATAAATCTGTCAACGCTTTCTGCATAGTGGATATCTGAGCCCCTTGGTATTGAACTGTGGCTCGTAGAGAAGAAATATCCCTCTGAGCATCTTCTGGTATGGGATAACCATAACCAGGAGTAGATGCATTTGGAATCCCTGATGGCCTGCTAAAGACCTCAGATGGTACGGGTCCCAAACCCATCCCGCGCACTCTACCAGGATGCTCCTTCCCAAGGACTTGAGCAACCGGGTCATCCTTGGAGACTGAATAGGACTGCCCAGGACTGCATCCCATAGTTCTTTAATTTTTACCTATAAATCAAATATCAATACATATTAACACAGTAAAAACTGATAATAAGTTATTATAATAAAAATTTGACTTCATACCCCAACTTCTTTGGTAGGCTCATGAACAAAAGAGCCATCTGATTTTCTGTGAACATCCAACCACAGTTCAGTCCGGGAGGCTTCGTTCCCTAAATTCTATGACTGCATTAATAAAAGATAAATCAAAAATTCAATATATTAAATAGATAATATTGTATTATAAATATTTAAACTATTTAAAATATTACCATTGACATTCGGCTTCTAGAAAAGCTTTTTGAGCCTGTAGTGTGAGGGATGACTTGCTTCGCCCTGTTTGATGCATTCTGTCGTGAGAGATCCTGAAATAAATAAAATGAAATTTAACAGTAATGTATCCAATGTCATCTCCTCTTCATATACATGTATTAATGTAAAATGAGGATAATATAATAATATATATTTCAATACCATATGCTTCTTATCACGATGTATGTCAACAAAAACATTCCACTGCTCTTTCGGTACCCCACGGGGTAGCTTGTCATACATTTGTTCCAAGGTCAACAAAGTATCGTTGACATCACACCACAATATCCATTTGAAATCTTTCCATTTTTTATCGAGATTTTTCAAATTCCACTTCCGTGCTATCACATCAACAACTGTGAAGTGGAAGAACATCTGTATATAGAAATTCATTTTGAACATATTAGTAACATGACATTCAATTAAACCATAATGTAATAAAATTACCTTTATTTGAGAATTGAAATCTTTATTTTTCCAGTTTGGAGGCATATGTCTCCAATCATCATATGAAATGGGAAGGGAAATGGGCTCCGCTGCCAACTGACCTATAATCTGGCCAAGTAACCCCGCGGCATCATCCGTAGGGACCTCATAAGAATAAAATGGCACGACTATCTTTTCGCCATTCAAGTTCCAAAAATCTGAGATTTTTAAGTGTTTCTCCACGGTTTTATTTTTTTCATCTTCAATGAGCAAACGATTAGTATAAACAAAATGAAATAAATTTATTTAATTAAAATTTATACATATGACTGTGACCCTCCAGTGTGTTCGGGATGAACTGGAAGGGGTCTATCGCCCCCAACTGATGAGGCACCTGTAGGGGGATTAAACGACTCAGCCTCTAATGGGAGGCTCTCTGATGGTGTGAGAGATAGTGTAGGGGGAGATGGTGCGGGGGTGTAGGCAGCTGGTGCCTCAGATGTCGTGGGGAGTGACCCATATGGATCGGCATCCGTCACAGAACTAGAAGAAATAATATACCGCTTCCTCCTTGGCATTCCTGTCATTTAATCAAATAAAATTAAGTTTAGAATATATATTTCAAAAAAATTATGCAGAAAAAAAAATTAAAAAATGATAATAGATGCCCAGTACTAACAAACAAAATATATATAACAATGATAATGAATGACTGCAGAAATGAAACAAGTGGTTGCTACATGAATGAATAATTGTACATAAAATCATTTTCCCCTTCAATAATGTCGGTTTCCTGCTCCATTGCTTCATCCACTTCATTCATCCTTGCAAGACTAATATTTTCAATATCATGATGGAAAAATAATTCTGCTTCCTGTTGTTGATGACATTCAACTTTAGAGGTTAAATATTCCACTTCATCACCCATATCATACAAATCTCTTTGTATTATGTGAGTAACTACACTCCACCCTTCATCCACAACATCATTCACATAATATACCATTTTTTCTTGCGATGATCAGATATATGGATCATGCATTTCATGATCACCAACATCCATCAAGCGAGATAATTTCACAGAAGTAAATTGCAATGAATCTCTTTTAACACCTTTGATCATATCGACCCATTTTCATTTGAATAAAACAACAGAAAAATGTCCATGGTAGTTTAATTCAATAATATCATGAAGCTTTCCATAGTATCCCACTTCAGCAAATGTAAATTTACCACTATTTTTTGTTTTCAAACCCACTTCTCGATCAACTGTACGAAATATAAATCCATTCACATTATAAGTGTCGAACTTTCTAACTTGCTGTATAGGACCTCTAGCAAGAAAATTCAAATATTCTGACAAGTCTACTCGAGTATCAGTATTCATGATCTAAAAAAAGAAATATAATTTAATATATTTACAAATTGTATGTGTCAAACAAATATTCTTATTTATTGCAATATTTATGAACTTATACGTCATGCAAACCATTCTATAAGCTCTTTATTCACATCTTTCGTTGTATCTTTCTCATTTCGTGTTCATCCTCTCATTTGTCTCTTTGTTTGTATCCTCAACTCTTCAATAAATGGATCTGCAATTTCACTATTCAGCAGCACATATCTATGTGCCTGTAATAATTCCAATTCTGTCAGTGTCACATTTGAGGTCCTCCCAACTGATCGACCAATAGAAGGAAATATTTTTGATTTCTGATGCATTTGAGATTGATTTGATGTGTCGTCAACACGTCGAAATTGATTAAATCTTGTCTCAATATAATCTGAATACCTGGAACAAAAGGTAAGACATTCCTCAGCCAAATAGCCTTCAGCAAAAGAGCCTTCTGATTGAGCTTTATTTCTCACGTATGATTTCAAATGCCCAATATATCTGTGAAATAAAATAATAATATTATGAATTTATTTAAATGTCAATTTTTTTTACTTAACTAGAAAACATATAAATAAAATACCTCTCAATTGGATACATCCATCGATAATGAACGGGGCCTCCTAATTTAGCTTCTTCAACCAAATGCACAGTTAAATGCATCATGATAGTAAAAAATGATGGAGGAAAGATCATCTCCATTGCACAAAGAGTCAATACAAACCTCTCCTGGAGGTTGTCAAGCTAAAATGGATGTACAACTTTCTCACATAATTGCCTGAAAAATGTGCAGAATTGGAGTACAATAGCAGTAACTTTTTCAGGTAATAATGTATGCAATGCCAATGGTAGTAACTACTGTAACAAAATATGTGAATCATGACTTTTCAATCCATGTAACTTACGATTCTTCAAGTCAACACACCTCGAGATGTTACTCGAATACCCATCAGATACCTTCACATTCTTTAAAATTCGAAGGAACGTATCTTTATCCCTATTTTTCATTGCGAAAATGGTCGGAGCATACTTTTCATTCTCATTTGGACAAAGATCACATTTTATGTTCATTACTTGTAAGTCTTTGCAAGAATTAAGATGATCCTTCGACTTTCCATGCTCATTAAGTAATGTGAAAATCAAATTATCATAGAAAATATTCTCAATATGCATCACATCAAGATTGTGGCGCAACAAATTAAATTCCCAATACGAAAGTTTAAAGAATATACTTTTTTTCTTCCATTATTGCGTTCTGATTTCACTTGACGATGCACTTCGGACCCGTTTTCCACTATCATTCAAATGATGAACCTTTCAAAATTCTGTTTCAACATTTTCAAGCTGTGTCAATATTTCAGAACCAGTTAACAACTTTGGAGGTGGTCTACGATCAATGAAACCATTAAATTTTGATTTTTTCAGCCGAAATCTATGAGATGCATCGAGAAATCTTCGATGGAATAAGAAGCACCATTTTCTACTATGAAGTAGCCGTTTGGGCTCAAAATCAAAGTTACAAATGGGACAAGCCAAACCCGTATAAGTATTCCAACCAGATAAATTCCCAAGCCCAGGGAAGTCACTAATGGTCCACAGTAAAGCAACATGCATTTTGAACATTGTTTTAGAAGTAACATCAAATGTCTCAACACCGTTACTCCATAACTCCTGCAATTATTCAATCAAAGGCTGCAAGTATACATCAATATCATTTCCAGGCATTTTTTTTCCAGGAATAATCATTGATATGATAAAAGATGATTGTTTCATACACATCCACGAAGGCAGATTATAAGGGATCAAAACAACTGGACAAATGCTATAACTTGTACTCAAAGTCCCAAATGGGTTGAATCCATCGGCAGCCAATCCCAATCGAACATTCCTAGGATCAGCTGAGAAATCTAGATGTAATGAATCAAATGCCTTCCATGATTGAGAATCTCTTGGATGTCTCATTAACCCATCACTGTTATTATCTACAGTATGCCACTTCATGTGTTCGGCGGTTTTTGATGACATGAATAATCTTTGCAATCGCAGCTTCAAAGGAAAGTAATGAAAAACCTTTGCAGTTGTGTTCATTTTCTTCTTCTTCATGAAATTATGTTCAGTCAGACTTCCAACATCACCCTTTGACTTCCATCTAGAAGAAGATCATTTCTTTCAATTCTGTCTACTTGAATCCTCTCCCCAATAAAGCATACAATCATTGGGACATGTATGTATTTTTATATAATTTAGATCAAGCTTGTTAACAAATTTTTTCATATCATTAAAGATTATGGGATTTTTGCGTCAGGAAATGCATCACAAATCAATTCCAATATCATGGACATTGCCTTATTTGTAATTCCACATAGAAATTTTATATGGTACAACTTCAGAAGAAATGAAAGCTTTGAATATTTTAAACACCCACTATACAACTCTTGATTTCTATCGTCAACTAAATCATGAAATTAATTTTTCTCAGTGAATTTTTCCATTACATTTGGCTCTACAGAATCAAGAGGAGGATCCAATGATATGTTCCAATCTTGATCTACTTGTGTTACAGTCTCAAAAACATCACTTGTCACGTTGAAATTTGTAGAACCCTCTTCTAGTTGTTCTCATATGTTTTGATGCTGATAGTGGTGTCTTGCAGTGCCGAATGCATCATTTATGAGGTTTTGCATTTCATTTTCCATTTTCGAAGAACTTGGGACCTCATTCTGTGGATTAACATCAGTGCTCAATCTTTCTGTATTGTTCGATTCTCCATGCCAATTCCAACACAAATATTGACCAGGGAATTGCTTCAGTATTAAATGTTTATAAACTTCATCTCTCTTCAACCATGTTCTAAATTTACATTTAGGACATGGACATCTTATTCTCCCTTCAATAGATCGATTAGAAATCTCAAAATCTAAAAACTCATTCAAACCCTTAACATACTGAGGTGTGTTCCTCGGTAATGTCATCCAGCTTTTATCCATGTATATCACAATGTGCCTACACAAAATATACGATAGTGTAAGATTGCAGAATCATAATATAATAAAGATGACCCATTGATCATAAAGTATTCATAATATAATAAAGATGATTCATTGATCATAATATAATAAATATGACCCATTGATCATAAAGTATGCATAATATAATAAATATGACCCATTGATCATAAAGTATGCATAATATAATAAAGATGATTCATTGATCACATTTAAAATAGGCGAGTGGCTATTTTGGTTTCAGTTCTTTTCTCTAGGCCCTTGGATCCCTACCTAGAGATCTTCTCGGGTTTTTTTGGGAGACTATACTCCATCTAGATTGATCCATTCAACATTGGATCTTTTATTATAGTTGTGGCACATCTCTCTGGGTAAGAAATATTTCTGATTCTTCGTTTCTCTTGATAATGGTGGAACCCTAGGGTAACATTATCAGATCTGGTGGACTAAGTTTTTGAATCTTTGTGTATTCTTCTAGATCCTTTGGGAGATCTCATTATGGAGGCCATTCCTTGGTTAGTTGTGGTGCGACAGATGTCTTTTCTTGAGGTATTTGGTGTTTTCCATTTCCACCAACCCCTTCTTTTCTAATTTATATCAATATTAATGTTTTTATTATATTATAGGACCTTCGTTTTCATCATTGGGTTTTCATTGTTGGTGGATCCCATTACGGGAATGTGTTACTTGAGCTTTGAGGTAGGTGGTTCCATCTCTAGCCTATGATAATTAGCTTCATTTATCTTAATTTTCAAGTTGATATATCAAATTGGAATGACTATTTTCATTTTTTTAAGAAGGTTTTTTTGAGAGAAATGTTTTTCCATGATTTTTGATAAATGAAAATGAAATGGGTACGTTAACATAAATATGGGTTAGTGTTCAACCACTGATTGTGATCATAAATGTAAGAATAAAATTATGTATTCTTTTTTTAACCTTACCCATTTTTGGTAAATCTATTTTATTAGTTATGTAAATAGAGATAAATTTATAAAAAAAATCCCTATAATATCTATTGTATTTTAATAAGATCATGATATCAAATTCATGACTCAAATATTACCATAAATTCACTACCCTAATTTCCATTGGATCAACTGACACCCAATAATTCTATGCCAGATACAATATGAATTTGACTAATAATCATAAAATGTGTAGGTACAATTTCTATTATATTTAAATGGATCTATAGGAGTCTAACCCTGATGAGGGTATGGAGGCTGATATGGGAATAATGCCTGATTAACTAGACTAGGTAGTAGTTCTTGAGGGGGTGGTGCTGACTCGTTCTACAGTGGTTGATGTATAGCCTGAGGCTGAGTAAGATGTTGATTCCTTAGTGAGGCTATAAAGGCTGATCTACTGGTAAAAATTCTAGTAGACTAGGGGACTCAACCTATGAAATGATATCAATCTAGAACATAGAGTCTCCTTTCATAGGATACCTAAGTGAAAAAATTAACACCTTCTTAGCATGTTGGACGGATTTCTCCTGGTGATGAGTCCTATTAGAGAATTTTTTGAATCCACCTATAATGTTTGGAGTGATGGGGGAGGGAACCAGTTTAGCCTTACCATTCACCATGCACATCATCAGTAGATATTTGTGAGTTAATGACGTGTCAAGTGAATTAATGAGGCCCTTCCACCTAGCAACAATGTCTATGACTCACTCATCTGGTCATTGTTTTCAAATAAAGTAGTCAGATGTTCTAGAATTTCCCATGGTGGTGCTAAACTGAAAAATAAATTGATTATGATGGTCTTCCCAACAAGCTATAGACCTAATGGATAACTAGATGTACCAGAAAAACTCTGTCCCTTCTAATGTCAGCACAAAACATAGTGCTTTGTGTCTTCCTACTATTATAGAGTTCACAACATAGGGCCACACATTGAAATAAAATGGGCTAGGTGTTGTAGCAGATTACACATCCCATTGAAGGGGGGAATTGTTGGATTCTCAAAATCTATTGGTGCTGACATATCATAAACCGATGCATGTTATGACATTCCATCAAGTGGTATTTCAACCTATCACTTCCCCAGGGCCTCAAAGGATATGATGAGGTTGTCCATTGTGTCCTCTAGGAAAGGATTCCATTCTGGGCTAGGATCAATGACAACTAATGAATTTCTAATATCATCAACATGGTAGGTAGGTTAAACCACCCATGAAGTGATAGGTATAACAACTGGGAGAATTCCATAAGATAATACTGGGGGAATTACTAGAGCCAGGTCTCGAGGAAGATTCTCATTCAATTTTGGTGGATTAGGCAATAAATAGTGTGATCACTTGTCATAGGCTCCTAAATTTACCAAATTGAGAGGAAACTTATTTTACAGATTAAAGGGAATTATTTTCTTAATGAATTTTGGATTCCCCTAATTTTCTAGTGGATATAGGACAAGATTATATCATATATCTCCATACTGTAGAAACTAATTAGCATGGAGCTCATTAATGGGAATCTTCTATTCAGAAAGATGCTGAAACATAGAAGTCATAACAAGATCAACTATATTCTACATTGAACTAGACGGGTCATAGGGATTAGCAGTCCTGGTCGGTCCTTTACCCTGGTTGGGGTCTTGGTGTAAGGGTAATTACTTAGAGGAATCTGAAAGGCCATGCGTCTTCCTTTGATGGTGGGTGTCAACACTTGGGGTGTACAGTAGATGTTGTGCTACCGCAAAGGGTGGGTACTCTTACTCAGAATTTAATTTAGTTTATCACTCCCTAACTGTAACAATCTCATCTATATTCAAGGTGACTATGCACATAGGCACATTATTGACGTCATTGGGAAGATTTGGCTATCATAGGATGGGATTGAAGTGGAGAGAAACATAATTCCCTATGATGCAAATCTATACTGGTGGGAACACTTCCTTAATAATTATATGGATTAGAAAAATGTTCTGAAGACATCATTGTAGATGGTATTGGTGGTATCTTGTTGATGTGGGTGGATACGACATGAGAAGCCCTGCTAAATAAACCATGTAATGTTAATGGAAAATTCCATCCCAATCCTCTTGGATATTATATAATTCAAAATAAGGTTCAAGAGGCAGAAATGTGTCTCCCAAATGGTTTGAAAAAAAAAACCTATCATGATTGAGTGACCCCAGAATTATGATGTTGGAAGTAGTGATCATCCTTAATATATCAGAAAACTGATCAGTGGTTATAGTTTCATATCATATTCTCCACTCATAAGTGCAGTTTAACTCTTCATTTACACATTCTTATACTTTGGGTGGCTCAGGAACTTGAAAAAATGGTTTTGTATACCATTGTGGTAGTGGACTATCAGGTGGGGATAATGTTGCATGAGATGATAGTCCACAACCTACTAGATTGTATCTCAAAGATGGTACTTACAACTTCACCATTTTCTTATAGGACAGAGTATATTCCACATATTCATGTGAAAGGGAATAGGCTGTCAGTTGAGAATCTTGTGAGTGATATCCACCAATCATACCCAAAACAACTCTCTCTGATATCATGTTGAGGAGTATAATGAGTCTGTAATCTAAATAAAATATTTCAATTTGATATTCTGGAAGGGATCCAAATCCTCTTCTCCTTTATTGTATGTATGAAGGGATTTAAGGATCTGGTACATCTCATCTTATGAAATGAATAAACTCACAGACTAGGTACATTCCCCAAACTCTAATGTAGAGGGTCTAGGTGAGGACACCATCAGTGGGACCCAATTATCTTCAGAATCAGATAAGTGGACATGATTTACAATAATTTAACAATTCTCATAATTATTCCATTAGTGGCGATGATTCTTGCATATTCTCTAGGGTGGTTCATTGGAATAGGAAAAATCTTTATCATGGGGAGGAACCTTTTTTAGGTTGGAACTAGAGTGGGGAGTGCACCCTAGGGAGCTAGCCATTAAAATAGAGGGCCTTCGTATCAGTTGTCATGGGAGTGGGTATGGCCTCCTCTTTGGTGATCCAGGGTGTGAGGACCACCCGTGTGTCTATCTAGAGGAACATGAGGAAGATAATTGTGTATTCTAATAAATTAATTGGGAGGACCTTCAAGGTTTGGGAGTGTTGGAGTGCAGAAGACCATTGTTGGAGTTTGCGAGAAAATTTGGATGAACTCCATGTCTATTGAAAGTTGTAGAATGAGGAGGGAATTAATACTAGTCGAACTAGACATGAGAAGGACATCAATGTATGTCAATAAAGTGTGGATTTACTCCTTTATAATTGTACATGGAGTGGGGAGACATCCCCTAAAGCTAGTGAAAACATGGGGAGGACCACCATGCTGACGGGGGGTGGAGCAAGGAGGACCTTCACTCTAGTCAATGTTGTTTTGGGGAGGACATCTGCTTAAGCTGGGAATGATGAGAGGAGGACCTCTTTGATGATGATTTGAGACACTGGGAGTAACTCTATATCTAGAATTATAATCATGGGGATGACATAAATTATGAATATCAACTATATGGGGTGTACCTCCACTAGTATTGATTCATGTGACATGAGGACGACATCTGTGATGAGTGAAATAGAGGGGAGGACCTCCACTCTGTCTGATGATGATAAGGGGGGGGGGAATCCATAATATATATCATAATCATTAGTTTTCCCATGATGGTTAATAATTGTGCTGACGACTGAAAGATTCATCCAAGACTACTGGTGTGGTGGCTGAGTTCTCGATCCATTTCGGGTGTTGTAGATCCCCTACTATATAGTAGTAGGGAACTGGTAGTATATGTTGATGGTGGAACGGGCCGCTGGAGCTGTATAAGACCATTAACCATGATATCAATCTCTTTAAACATGGGATTTGATGCTATTGTCAAATTATCTAGACCAGGGATGACATGAAATTGGTGTATACCACTTATTATTCAGTATAAGGGGTGGGTGGGGTAGTGCTTACAACGATTGGTGGGATCCCTCCCTGGAGGCTCCCGAATGGTTGTTATAGCTGGGATGAATTGGATATCCCTTACATGATCGACATAGGGGTGTGAGTCATAATATCACTCCATTGAAAGACTCCATAAGTAGTTGAACATTGGACTGGGAGTCGAAACTCCCAGTGCATCCCTTAGGGAGACAGGGATTAAGATTCACTAAAGCCTTCAAATCCTTGTGTGACTTGTACCTCATAGGAATGAACCCTATTTATCTTATCGACAGACATGGGTGTCTATCAACCTTATCTAGATTATTATAGATGGTGATATGGGGGTGGGAACCTGATAGATATTGTTAGGGATTAATTTGTTGATGTGGCGGAGTCATGTCATATTTCCACATTGCTATTCCATCTTACCCAGCTTCTTGAGTAGGGGTGATTGGATTCCTATAGCTAGGATCCTTCAATGAAAGAATATTTAGCTGTTAATATGGATACATGGTAAGAAATTCTAAATTACACAATGCAGTCTAATCATTTATGACATTACAGAGATATCTCCACCAGTGATTTCATAGTTCAGAATTATGAATGATTAACTACCCACATTTTGGGGAGTTTCACACCAAGACCATTATTTTCTTTGCATGAACTAGTGTCAGAAATATGGATTTGATGGCATACTAATCTACTGATTTATCAAGTTTTAATAATAATATATTGCAGATAAGTGTTCATGTTGGGTTAGTTTACACCATAAAGACTGGTCTTGAAACTAGTGTGGGTGGATTAGTATAGGTAAACCCCAATGAGGGGGACAACAAGGTTTCCAATTAGTAGGGATTGAACAAAAAACATAACTAGTAATCACCTAGTAATTAGGTTTCCAGAGATGGAGGTCGCGGGGTCGCCGGAGACGGAGGTCGCGGGGTCGCCGGAGGTCACGGGTCGCCAGAGGTCACTGGTCGCTGGAGGTCACGGGTCAACGGAGGTCGCGGGACGCCGGAGGCCACGGGTCGCCGGAGGTCGAGGGTCGAGGATTGCGGGTCGTCAGGGGGTTAGAGGAAGAAGGGAGGGTGCGAGGGGTCGCCGGGGGGTTAGAGGAAGAAGGGAGGGCGCGAGGGTTTGGGGAACGATCGGGGTGGGGGAAGAAGGGTCGGGATTGTGAAAATGAATTTTGGGTTTCGCGACGGTTTATTAAAAAACGCCTCGAAACCTTTCGGCAAAAATGTTTAGCGGTGGTTTTGTGAACCACCGCCACAAAACCGCCGCTAAACACAGTTTTTGTTGTATTTGTTTAGTAAAGACCCGTATCCTGACGTACATGGACATTACATTACATTTGCGGAATACTTAGTACATAACAAAAACACACACTAAAGGATCGTAATAGTTTAGTGTCTTTGGAAACTCGGAACGTAATCTTCTAATCATGGTGAAAGTTCTTCAATATCTCCCATAAAGGTCATCCTTTTTTTCTACCTAAAACCTTTCTTTATATCCTGGGGAAAAGAAAACATAAAAGGGTGAGCTCAAATGCTCAGTAAGGGTAAACAAAAGAAATATCAATCACATAATTTTCATAAGAACATAACATTTTTGGAAATCTTAACCTGCAAAAGAGAGCATAATTTCATAACATGGGATAAATCATAGTAGTGAAAATGAAACCATAACTTAAAACATTACTCATTGTGGCATACACACATAATCATAGAGAATCATTTCTTGTTAGTCAAGACTCATTGCCAAGACTATCTTAGTGGACAAAGTCCCTTTCTGAATCGAGTAATCCTCGTTTCAGTCCTGTTTCACTGAACCGGTATAACCTACCATTCCAGCCATGTCTATCTCATGAGATATAAAATCTTTACCCAATGCATTGGAGGGAGATATAGGTCCCACCCATCTCTTAATGATACCATTCTTATGTGTGCCACAAAATCATAAATCATACATCATTTCATAACCCATGTAATAAAAATGGGATTCTTAAAAAACATGACATCATAAAACCATTCATATAAGATAAAGGAATTCATAAACATAATTCCATCACAACATAGTCAAATCAATGTAAAAATATGGATAGAAACAGAACCCTTTATTATCTTAGATGGAAAATACTTTTGATAAAACACTTGAAATGAATTCTTGAGGAAAATATCCTTTCTTCTTTAAAATCAATTTCTTTTCACAAAACATCATGCAATTTTAAAAGAAAGATATTTTATTGAAAATAGTCATGAAATCTTTTAGAGGAAGCTTCATTAAAATAAGGCTTTATAAAACAGTATAAATCCGTTCGTGCCGTATAAGTTAAAAAAAACATTCTTCGTACTTTTGTCGGAAAAGTCAAAAAGTACCTCGTACGGAAAAAACGACAAAAGATTCCTTTCATATTCTTTACTAAAAACTCACCTAAGGGTAAAACTGGATTTAAACTATTTCAAGTGGATGGAAACAATATTACATATTGAGGGAACATGGATGTGGATGATAAAATACACCCCAGTAAATACTTACGAATAAACAATCTCGGATAAAAATGAGATTTTGATATTTCCCTTACCTTAGGTCCGACTTGCTTTGTAAGTGTCCGAACCTCCTGTATAATGATTTAAATCATGTTATTGACTTATTACAGAATCATATTCATTGTTATGATATCATATATGGTTCACTTATGACATTATATTACCCGTTCTTTTGTAAATTCCATGTTAAAGAAGCGTTTTGGGTAAAATTGTTTCATTTATCGTAGGTGTTTTGACTTGTTGTTCTTGACATTATTATTACTTATATCATGATTTACTTACTTCCAGAATATAAAATATGATTTATATATCATATATATTCAGTATATATATATATATAATAGATAGATAAATAAAATAAAAACACCGTTCATGGAGACGGTAGTCCGTATGTACGCATGAACGCTGTTTTTCTTTCCTTATTGTCTTGAAATGGAAGTAAGTAGATGACATACATATGTATATATATACATAAATCCAGTAGCTTTATAATGTCATATATTTCATCATTATTTCTTATATATACATTATAATCATTCTTAAATGGTTAACATGGAGAATGAATCTCATCGCGTCGTGGAGACGGTAGTCCGTACGTACGCACGAGCGATGATATCATTTCTATAAATATTGAATTGAATTGGAGTGGATTATACAATATATCAGAATCAATATTATGTTTTAATAACTATGTATAGTTATTCTTTACACCATTATACCCATCCATGTAAGGTGGCGGTGGAAAATAGATTACACCACGGCGTGGAGACGGTATTCCGTACGTACGCACGCGCGGTGATTTCTTTTTCTGTAGGATGGATAGATGGTGAAATAGGGTTGTTTCATACTTATAATAACATATCAGTATATGAGTGATACTGATGTTATTACTTCATAATGAAACAACCTAAGAAGAAGAAGTGGAAGAAGAAATAAAGATGAAAGAATTGGTAACAGTAATTACCTCTTCTTTGAAGTGCCTCTTTGAGACCTCCTCTTAGGGCACTAAAATTGGTCTTTGAGAAGACCAGAACCTCTAGGATGTTGCTAGGGAAGTGGAGAGGAGAAATTGGCAGGGTTTGGCCGAGCTTGAGTGCTCAAATTGGTGTGAGGATGAGGGGGAGGAGGTGTCCTTTTATAGGGGAGGAGAGGGGCACCTTAGGAATATCTCAAAATATTATTTTATATTAAAGTCAAAATCGGTTTATAATGGTTCCAAAGGGTCTTATTTCGAAGCTAAAGTGGGTAAGGGTCGGAATCCTATCAACCAATAGAATTTAGACAAGTTTAGGTTATTATTTTAACCCTATCAATTAGATTTAACTCTAAGTTAAATAATTTAACTTTTACCGTGTCTTTTTGTTTTCTTACACTATATGGTTAATACACTTACTATAACATGCCAAACGAACCCCAAATTGTTTATTATTAATATATATATCCTTATCTAAGTCATTTGGCCGAACCATAGATTTTTAGGAATAAAATAACAATTAATAATATAATATTTGATTTAAAAACTATTTTGTGTCAATTTTGACACTATTTGATATATTATTTTTGTGAAAGTCATAACAGAATTATATGTTCGAACCAAGTTGATTAAATAAACACTAATATATCATAGTAACCTAGAAAATTAGTGGAATTCATAAAAAGTCTTAAATTACATTTATTTTGGTATTTATATTATCAATTATGTCAATATTTCATTAATAAGATAATTACTACATCATCTTTGTGTCATAAATAAATTATATTATTTGATGTCTAAAAATTACAAATAAAATACCATAATGTAGGAAATCTTTTTAGCTTTCTAATGAATATTTATAGTCGAATTTATCTTATGTATAACCCCATATTAAAAATGATTTACTTATTAAACTTTGATTTTAACTATTTTAACCCTTCTTTAAATAAATTAATAATAAATGTCCTAATCTAATCCAAGTGGGCCTAAATGGTCATATTTTATTCCTAAGTTTGTTTTTGGTCGAATTACACTTTTCCAATAGAATTAGGACATGTGTTAGGGTAATACTAATATCATATTTACCCTTAGTTACCCTATTTACTATTAACCGTGGTAAAAAAAGTAAAAAGTTACTATTCACCAAAAAATTATTTTCATCTCATTGAACCACATTTTAGTCCTTGATATTAACCGTGTCTCTCGGATTTTCGAAATTCCATTCACAGAAGCGGTAAAATTAAGTTTTATGCAAAATTCAGTTTTTAACCTACCACTTAGTAGTTTCACTATTCATCAAAAATTGATGTTTTTCAGAACAATGCCAAAATTTCATCCCAAGCTATATTTCATATTCCGAATTCAAAAATTAAGTCTATTTTACCAAATTCATAACATAAAAGTTGCATTAACTAATTTTATAATTAAATCCCGCTGTTAAAACAAATAGCGTGTTTTTAAGAAACAATATCTATCAAAAGATTGACACTTGTTTATGTCTAGTTTAAATGTGAAATTACATCCAATGACAAACATTGTATTAAATTGTAAAAATATATTCTAAATATACTTTAAAACCACTCAAATTAATGATTTATCACTATTAATTATTTCGATTAAAAAAGTTGTTTTTAATTATAATTTAGTAATTTTCACTATTCATCAGAATATGAAAGTTATCTGAAAAGTACAAAAATTTCACCTTAGGCTAAATTCGATACTCCGAATCCATAAATGAAGTCCATTTTGAAAAATAAAATTTACAAAATTTCAAAAAGTGGTTATTACTATTCACAACAGCTAGTTTTAATAATATCTTAATAGCATATCGTTGTTTAGCGAAACTTGGTGTTGCGTACAACACACGCTATCGAGGAAGGTCGCGATTGCGTGTAATGCAAGGCAAGTCAAGGATGTGTGTTGTGCAAGCTCCTTTTGGTGTAGCGTACAACACAAGACATTAATAAAATTAAAAAGAATATTTTTTATAAAATCTTGGGCTGTTACATTCTACCCCCCTTAAAATGAATTTCGCCCTCGAAATTCATCGGGGTTATAAATGGTTTACTATTTGAAAGTTTCTTTAATAGAAACCCACATCGTAAAAAGGAATATCAAAACCAATCTTTAAAAACAAAAGTATGAAACGTAACGGTTACCCAAATAAACTAATCACTGGGTTTCCACATAGGTGGAAATATGGATATGGAAGAGAAATCTAACCATCATGTTATGATGGAGAGTGGTAGAGAACATGGCTATGGAAAAGCCAGTAATCACAAATCCATAAATTTGTGACGATCTAAGGTACCATCTGATTCATCAGGTATAAGAGAACTAGGACAACATTTTTGGTTTTCAAGATCATTTCCCTAAAGTTAAAGAATTTGAATTAGAATAAATACTTACTTTATTTTGGTACAATCTCACTGTTGTTCGTGCCTTTAACAATTTCCACTTCATCTCTTAAATAAATGAAGTTGAATTTGTTATTCGTGAAGTGTTAGCAGATCATGTGATAGAATGACGGGTCATTCCATCTGTCTCAAACAAAAGGTTAGCAAAAATTATATACATAAGTCGATCTATAGTGAGATTAATCACATATGGTTCCTAAAATGGGCATATACTTCATATATCATACTGCTTAATATAATAATGCTAGTTTCTACTAAACAGGGACTTCCTGTAGGCTAGTGGTAGGCGATAATGGCCAGTCGCACTTCGGTTGTGGGTTCGATTCCTACAGCCTTGTCCGAAGCGATGGGCTGTCGCCCGTCCTGCATGTTGTCCCTTTTTCTAAAACTACGTTACTATAAAATCCCATCAATAATATCGAAAATCTTCTATCCTTAAACAATACTAACTTATGTCCAACATAATCCAGTCTAATCTTTAGGCTTATAATACTGCAGTCCACTATCATAATATAGTGACAACGATTACCAGAGATTTAATACTGTCGTTGATCCCCACATATCATAAGATATGTCTTGTTGGTCACATTCCAAACATTCAAAGTCCTTAATCGTGTATTCTCTTGAATACCTTAGTGAAAACATGAGTGCAGTTAAAATTTAACACTTTCCACATACCAAAATCCTCAAAATTCTATATACTCAAACAATGATATCACTTAGTCCTTATATCAATCATGAGCTCATGAATACTGTCAAATATTTCATTTTCTTATTTTCCCTTCATTATGCGCATATCATCTTTTTTCCAAAAATACCTCAATCACTTCGAATACCACATTAGAGCAATACATAAATATTCCAATACACCATAAAAGTACCTCAACAACATTATTCTTGAATACCAATACATAAACACTTCAGTCCATCCACTTCAATGACTGTCCTGGAATAAGTCCTTCCTTGATTTAGAAGTATCTTTTTAGGTCAGGGCATTGAGTTGGGTAATGCCCATGTTCTCCACAAATAAGACATTGAACTCCATAACAATCTGTCACTCTATGACCCTTTTCTCCACACAGATAACATCAGTCCCTCCATTTGAGGTATTCCTCAAGGTTCTTCTTCCCTTCTTTAGAAATCTCATTCTTCCTTTCTTTATGATCCTCAACATGCGAACATGCATAATAGTTTATCTTCCTCTTCTTTGATGAATTAGTCATACCACTAAATTTCACCTTGTTAATCATATATCGTGATGACTGATTCGGCATAATCACAATATCTTTATCTCTAGGCATCACACAATTTTGTTGCTCATAGTCACAAATTTTTCCATTGGATTCAATGTTAACCGAATTCCTTCTGGTTCCCTCCATTAACTAAAACACAAAAAGAATTTTGTGAGAGGCGAAATCATGCTAGGGAAGACAACATAGTAAAGGGGGAGAACCCTCAATATCTAACATATTAGGTTAAATTCTAAGATCGTTACCATAGTTCTAGGAATATATCCTATACGTATACTTATCCTTAGGGACATCCCTAGACATACCTTAGAAATATCTCTAGGGATCTCACTAACGTTCTCACATCCTAGTTTCCAAAGGTTGACTAAACCATTCCTCTGATACCAACAGTAAAGACCCGTATCCTGACGTACATGGACATTACATTACATTTGCGGAATACTTAGTATATAACAAAAACACACACTAAAGGATCGTAATAGTTTAGTGTCTTTGGAAACTCGGAACGTAATCTTCTAATCGTGGTGAAAGTTCTTCAATATCTCCCATAAAGTTCATCCTTTTTTTCTACCTAAAACCTTTCTTTATATCCTGGGGAAAAGAAAACATAAAAGGGTGAGCTCAAATGCTCAGTAAGGGTAAACAAAAGAAATATCAATCACATAATTTTCATAAGAACATAACATTTTTGGAAATCTTAACCTGCAAAAGAGAGCATAATTTCATAACATGGGATAAATCATAGTAGTGAAAATGAATCCATAACTTAAAACATTACTCATTGTGGCATACACACATAATCATAGAGAATCATTTCTTGTTAGTCAAGACTCATTGCCAAGACTATCTTAGTGGACAAAGTCCCTTTCTGAATCGAGTAATCCTCGTTTCAGTCCTGTTTCACTGAACCGGTATAACCTACCATTCCAGCCATGTCTATCTCATGAGATATAAAATCTTTACCCAATGCATTGGAGGGAGATATAGGTCCCACCCATCTCTTAATGATACCATTCTTATGTGTGCCACAAAATCATAAATCATACATCATTTCATAACCCATGTAATAAAAATGGGATTCTTAAACAACATGACATCATAAAACCATTAATATAAGATAAAGGAATTCATAAACATAATTCCATCACAACATAGTCAAATCAATGTAAAAATATGGATAGAAACAGAACCCTTTATTATCTTAGATGGAAAATACTTTTGATAAAACACTTGAAATGAATTCTTGAGGAAAATATCCTTTCTTCTTTAAAATCAATTTCTTTTCACAAAACATCATGCAATTTTAAAAGAAAGATATTTTATTGAAAATAGTCATGAAATCTTTTAGAGGAAGCTTCATGAAAATAAGGCTTTATAAAACAGTATAAATCCGTTCGTGCCGTATAAGTTAAAAAAAACATTCTTCGTACTTTTGTCGGAAAAGTCAAAAAGTACCTTGTACGGAAAAAACGACAAAAGATTCCTTTCATATTCTTTACTAAAAACTCACCTAAGGGTAAAACTGGATTTAAACTATTGTAAGTGGATGGAAACAATATTACATATTGAGGGAACATGGATGTGGATGATAAAATACACCCCAGTAAATACTTACGAATAAACAATCTCGGATAAAAATGAGATTGTGATATTTCCCTTACCTTAGGTCCGACTTGCTTTGTAAGTGTCCGAACCTCCTGTATAATGATTTAAATCATGTTATTGACTTATTACAGAATCATATTCATTGTTCTGATATCATATATGGTTCACTTATGACATTATATTACCCGTTCTTTTGTAAATTCCATGTTAAAGAAGCGTTTTGGGTAAAATTGTTTCATTTATCGTAGGTGTTTTGACTTGTTGTTCTTGACATTATTATTACTTATATCATGATTTACTTACTTCCAGAATATAAAATATGATTTATATATCATATATATTCAGTATATATATATATATATATAATAGATAGATAAATAAAATAAAAACACCGTTCATGGAGACGGTAGTCCGTACGTACGCATGAACGCTGTTTTTCTTTCCTTATTGTCTTGAAATGGAAGTAAGTAGATGACATACATATGTATATATATACATAAATCCAGTATCTTTATAATGTCATATATTTCATTATTATTTCTTATATATACATTATAATCATTCTTAAATGGTTAACATGGAGAATGAATCTCATCGCGTCGTGGAGACGGTAGTCCGTACGTACGCACGAGCGATGATATCATTTCTATAAATATTGAATTGAATTGGAGTGGATTATAAAATATATCAGAATCAATATGATGTTGTAATAACTATGTATAGTTATTCTTTACACCATTATACCCATCCATGTAAGGTGGTGGTGGAAAATAGATTACACCACGGCGTGGAGACGGTATTCCGTACGTACGCACGCGCGGTGATTTCTTTTTCCGTAGGATGGATAGATGGTGAAATAGGGTTGTTTCATACTTATAATAACATATCAGTATATGAGTGATACTGATGTTATTACTTCATAATGAAACAACCTAAGAAGAAGAAGTGGAAGAAGAAATAAAGATGAAAGAATTGGTAACGGTAATTACCTCTTCTTTGAAGTGCCTCTTTGAGACCTCCTCTTAGGGCACTAAAATTGGTCTTTGAGGAGACCAGAACCTCTAGGATGTTGCTAGGGAAGTGGAGAGGAGAAATTGGCAGGGGTTGGCCGAGCTTGAGTGCTCAAATTGGTGTGAGGAGGAGGGGGAGGAGGTGTCCTTTTATAGGGGAGGAGAGGGGCACCTTAGGAATATCTCAAAATATTATTTTATATTAAAGTCAAAATCGGTTTATAATGGTTCCAAAGGGTCTTATTTAGAAGCTAAAGTGGGTAAGGGTCGAAATCCTATCAACCAATAGAATTTAGACAAGTTTAGGTTATTATTTTAACCTTATCAATTAGATTTAACTCTAAGTTAAATAATTTAACTTTTACCGTGTCTTTTTGTTTTCTTACACTATATGGTTAATACACTTACTATAACATGCCAAACGAACCCCAAATTGTTTATTATTAATATATATATCATTATCTAAGTCATTTGGCCGAACCATAGATTTTTAGGAATAAAATAACAATTAATAATATAATATTTGATT
Organism: Viscum album; assembly: GCA_963277665.1. Lineage (NCBI taxonomy): Eukaryota > Viridiplantae > Streptophyta > Magnoliopsida > Santalales > Viscaceae > Viscum > Viscum album. The sequence goes on along the minus strand of OY728126.1, from coordinate 725,388,462 downwards.
TAAAAACTATTTTGTGTCAATTTTGACACTATTTGATATATGATTTTTGTGAAAGTCATAACAGAATTATATGTTCGAACCAAGTTGATTAAATCAACACTAATATATAATAGTAACCTAGAAAATTAGTGGAATTCATAAAAAGTCTTAAATTAAATTTATTTTGGTATTTATATTATCAATTATGTCAATATTTCATTAATAAGATAATTACTACATCATCTTTGTGTCATAAATAAATTATATTATTTGATGTCTAAAAATTACAAATAAAATACCATAATGTAGGAAATCTTTTTAGCTTTCTAATTAATATTTATAGTCGAATTTATCTTATGTATAACCCCATATTAAAAATGAGTTACTTATTAAACTTTGATTTTAACTATTTTAACCCTTCTTTAAATAAATTAATAATAAATGTCCTAATCTAATCCAAGTGGGCCTAAATGGTCATATTTTATTCCTAAGTTTGTTTTTGGTCGAATTACACTTGTCCAATACAATTAGGACATGTGTTAGGGTAATATTAATATCATATTTACCCTTAGTTACCCTATTTACTATTAACCGTGGTAAAAAAAGTAAAAAGTTACTATTCACCAAAAAATTATTTTCATCTCATTGAACCACATTTTAGTCCTTGATATTAACCGTGTCTCTCGGATTTTCGAAATTCCATTCACAGAAGCGGTAAAATTATGTTTTATGCAAAATTCAGTTTTTAACCTACCACTTAGTAGTTTCACTATTCATCAAAAATTGATGTTTTTCAGAACAATGCCAAAATTTCATCCCAAGCTATATTTCATATTCCGAATTCAAAAATGAAGTCTATTTTACCAAATTCATAACATAAAAGTTGCATTAACTAATTTTATAATTAAATCCCGCTGTTAAAACAAATAGCGTGTTTTTAAGAAACAATATCTATCAAAAGATTGACACTTGTTTATGTCTAGTTTAAATGTGAAATTACATCCAATGACAAACATTGTATTAAATTGTAAAAATATATTCTAAATATACTTTAAAACCACTCAAATTAATGATTTATCACTATTAATTATTTCGATTAAAAAAGTTGTTTTTAATTATAATTTAGTAATTTTCACTATTCATCAGAATATGAAAGTTATCTGAAAAGTACAAAAATTTCACCTTAGGCTAAATTCGATACTCCGAATCCATAAATGAAGTCCATTTTGAAAAATAAAATTTACAAAATTTCAAAAAGTGGTTATTACTATTCACAATAGCTAGTTTTAATAATATCTTAATAGCATATCGTTGTTTAGTGAAACTTGGTGTTGCGTACAACACACGCTATCGAGGAAGGTCGCGATTGCGTGTAATGAAAGGCAAGTCAAGGATGTGTGTTGTGCAAGCTCCTTTTGGTGTAGCGTACAACACAAGACATTAATAAAATTAAAAAGAATATTTTTTATAAAATCTTGGGCTGTTACAGGTTTGAGGGTAAAATGTACGCGGGGAGGGACTACGCTGCGTGTAGTATGGGATACACGGCATGTACGCATTTATCTCACAAAGAAAGGACACGGCTCCAACACGACACACATCCGTTGACTGGTCAACACACGGTTTGAGGGTAACGCGTACGCGGGAAGGGACTACATGGCATGTAGTATGGGATACACAGTGTGTACCCATTTATCTCACACGGAAAGGACATGGATCCAACATGGCACACGGCTGTTGACTGGTCAACACACGGTTTAAGGGTAACGCGTACGCGGGAAGGGACTACACGACGTGTAGTATGGGATACACGGCGTGTACTCACACTACACGGCGTGTAGTTATAAAATTCTGGAAAGTGTGGGAAAAGTCCATTTTACCCTCCAGAACACTTCATGACCTTCTTTTTGACAAAGGAATGGGCCGAAGTGGTCCATGTCATTACATATTATGTTAGATAATAATATTTTAATAATATATTTTGGATTGGTAAAACTCTGTCATGAGTGTTACGCTAGCCATCGAGGAAGTTCATTGTTGTGTGTAATGCAAGCTATCCTTGGTGTTCTGTGTAGACAAATCAAAAAAAATTGTTTTTTATAGTGCCTGATTAACATGGGGTTTCATATACTACAATACAAAAATAGTTATTTAATATAAAATAATCTATTTTCACTCTTATGTGAAGTGAAAAATATCAAAAAGGTTAAATAAATTTAAAAAATCTCACAATATCTTGGGGTGTTAAATTCTACCCCCATAAAATGAATTTCACACTAAAAAATCATCTAGGTTATCAAAGGTTTAATACATGAAAGTTTCATTCATAAAAACTCACATTGTAAAAGTGGATACCAAAACTTCCCTTAAAAGGGAAAGTTTGAACCCTAATTTTCACATATATATCCCTCTTTTAAAGTATTTTTCTATTCTATTCCTGGTTTATCTTTCCCTCTTGGTTCCCCCAAATTCCCCATGAAATTTAGAAAAAAATTGTAGTTTTTGGGTGACCAGAACTGAGTGCATAGTTTGTGTGCACAATTTATTAAACTATATAGACAAATTATACACAGTGTCCTGGTGTTAAAAAATTGTTTTGACGATTTTTTACATCCAAAAGTAATCCTTATCCACTACTTTGTTCCCCCATTCGACCTTATGATCCATGGAAGGCTCTCAAGATCCCTCAACCTCTCATGGAACTCTTTTTTGAAGGGGAATTTTGTGGGGAGACTTCAAGATTTCTCAAGTAATTGATTCCTCCTTTGTTTTTATTCCATTCAATTAGTATTTCTTCCCACATTCATGATGTTACAAAGGTCTATAAATTATTATTTCGTACCTAGGGTATTATTTTGTGTGTATTGGTTGAATATTTTGGATTAGGGTCTATTTTCATCCCCTTGTGGTGTGGCGGTGGTGCAGTTAAAGTTTCGCATAATGAATTGGGATTTTTGACATCTAAGATACGTGATTAAATGTGTAGACATTTTCTAATGAAATTGTAGTTCATGATTGACCATTAATTCATATTACTCTTCCATTTTTTGGTGTGAAGATTGATTTTGGTACCATTTATTAAGTGGTTGATTTTAAAGAAGCATTTTTCGTATGAAAATGAGTGTTTTTCATGTGTATTCAAAGTTGTATGTTTTTGGGTGTATTTTATGACTCATGGAATGGTTTTATTAAATTTATTTAGGCCTTATAAATTAGGTCAGGTTTGGTATTATTGTGTATTTGGCCTTTAAAGAGGGTTTTTAATGGATTTTGTGTGAAAAGATTTGTTTTACTTCTTGGATTTTTTTTATGAAAATTTCAATTTCTTTATTGAGTTACAAAAATGGTGTAAACACATGTTGGTTTCTGTTTTGTTTTTTTATGATTAATAAATGGTTATATAATGTGAAAATGGTATTTTATAACATGTTTAACTTGTTTGATCATAAATAGGGAAACTTGGGTATCTAGGTGGACAGACTAGGACTCATATGCTAGTGATCTGGTAGTGGTATCGTTCCTATTTCACTTAGAATGTTTGATGATGACAACCCTAACTAAACTTTGATGATGTTTGTGGACTACTAGGCCATTGGGGTTTCCCATCCTAGTGGATCTTTCATGATAATGGTTATTGTTTATGGATACTTTTACACTGATATATGATGTACTTAGGGATGCACAGCTAGCTAGTGACTAGGGGTGTTCTTTTGGCTAGTGTTGATTGGAAATATCGTATTTACCATTGGAATATGGTGTGTTTTTCTGGAAAATTTTAGTAGAATGTTTATTTTATTTAAAACTGGACATTCTTCCACGTTTTCCTCCTGAAACCTATTTTCATTTAATATTACACCTTTTAGAAATTGATATAGCATTTCTTGCTTATAAATACTTACAATCTTTTTGTCTTAAAATTTTTACCGCATGGAATCCTTTCGGCATGCATCCTATTGGGTTTAGTCGCACACCCTAATTACACCATTGGTTGTAAGTAGACTTGATAATTTTTTATACAGGTAAGGGAAAGGTCCTTGGAGACGGTAGTTCAGGTTGTTAGATTATTTTATGGGTTTAGTGTTGTGGATAAGGTTTGGGGGTGATGTCCCCTTGTCATGTGGTGGTTATTGAGTCACACTTTCTTTACCCTTTTAGTTATGGAACTCTAGGGTTTTTTTAAAAACTATGTATTTCAACTTTGAATTTTATTAAAGGATTTTTTGGATTAAATTTTTAGATTCACTATATTTATTATTTTTGGTTATTTAATGACTCTAAACTAAGATAAATAATTCCCAAACCATTATTTATGACACCCAGTAACTTGTTCCATCCTATACAGATATGTAATTACCTTTAGTCCATGCATGTACAGGTTTGGGTGATGGTATAGATGGTTACAAGATATGTTTCATGAAAAAATGGTATTAGAGCAGGTTAACCTCTATAGGATATGTTATTTGGGATGATCCCAATTAGACATGGTCTAGGACAATCTGGGATCAGAGTTCTAGTTGTGAGTAGGGTGTTTGGGAAGTACCTCTCATGGTTGACCTCAATTCTCCATGGGAATTTGGGTTTTTTTGTTTGGACGCTCTTCTTGGTGGGATGTGTGGGAAGTAGATTGTGCATGGACATTGGTTGGGAGTGAAGTAGGTTTATTTCATTATTTTGATGATTTTGATTTATTAATATTTTATGTGGTTGTGGAAATGTTTTTAAAACTATTTTAATAATGTTTTTTTATGAAGGTTGATTTTTTTAGCAACATGCCTACCCAAAGAACTCCCTTTCACCCATGGGAGGAATCTATAAATATTTCTCATTCACTACTTGATCAGAGGATGGTAATAGCTATGGTCTAGGATATCTAAGCTCTAGGATAGGGCATGGTTCTTTCTCCTACTCCTGATAGAGAAGATGATTCTGGTCCTAGGAAGGAAAAAGCCTATGAGTTTCTGAAGAAAAATCCCCCTACCTTCTGATGTATCAAGGAACCCCAAGAAGCATAGAAGTGGCTTGAGAATAACGAACACATTTTTGAGTTCCATGACACACATGAGGATGCTCGGGTGAAATGTGCCTTGTTTCTATTAGAGTGTCTCAGCCACTGATGGTGGGAATCAGTGCTTCAACCGGGGAACCATGAGCATATGAGTTAGAAAGACTTCAAGGATACCTTCAATGACCAGTATTGTCCTAAATTCATGGCTTATTCCAGATCCTGGGAGTTTATAGAAGATTTATAGGGGGATCGGTTAGTGATAGAGTATGCCAACTGCTTCACCGAGCTCATATTATATACACCTGAAATGGTCTCCAATGAGAATATGAAGGCTAAGAAGTTTGATAGGGGTTTGTGACGAGTGATATATTCTCAGTTATTCTTGTTCAAGATAAAGATCTATATGTAGGTTTTTTATTCAGATTTTATGGTGGAGATTTATCACAAGAGAATGTTTGGTTTCTATAAGAAGTTATTAGTGATGGGTATTAGTAGTTCATTTGAGAAGAAATGGAAGTGAGAGGAGCAGGGGCATAAGGGAGGTGGTAGTTCGGGCCATCCTCCTAAGCAGTTCTCATCTGTTGTTGCTGATGTGAGGTTCATCATGTACCACCAGTGTAGGAGGCCATTACACACCCAACCTGCATGTATGTATTCTTTGGGACCTTGCTATTAGTTAAGATCTATGGATAACTTACAATGGGTTTGAAAGGTGGAATGTCCACTCCATAATGGGATTGTATTTTTTGGATTCAAGGGGAGTACCAGTTCAGTCAGAGCTGTCGAGGATGGTGGGTTCTCAATTTGGTGGTCCTGGTGGTTGGGCCAGATCATCTTCTGGTAAAAACTAGTTTAGGGAAGATCCACATGTGAGAGGATGTTATCAGGTAGAGGCGAGGAATCTTAATGCTATGGATCATGCCCTAGTGGGATCAGATGCAGGGCCTTTGACAGTTTGAGGTACCATTTTCATTGCATGTTTTCTAGATGTTGTACTCTTCGACATTGGTGCAACTATTTACATTATCCCTTATTGTATTGTGAACCTATTGAATTGGACAATTGATTTTCTATCTTTTTGATGAAGTTGGTAATTTTTTTAAGTAAGAAGATGGGTAAAGTTATTAGGTTCTCATCCTATGTGATTTATGTGTTAGGGTTTCAGATGGGGTGGGACCTACTGGTCTTGGATAGGGAACTTTTTTATGAAATCATCATCATGGACTAGCTGGTGTACTTTCAAGCACATATCAATTTCTATAGATCATGGGTGAGTTTCATGGCACCTTATGGGAGTCCTCAGGTTTTTCTTAGGGAATGGGATCCTCATTTTGGTTGTATAGGACCTATACTCCCAAAGTGGTGAAATATTGTATTCCTGTTATCATTGCTCATGCTAGATAATGATGGTCATTATCCAAAGGATGGATTACCTCATGTAGTGGTGGAGTTCCCTGAGGTGTTTCTGATTATTTTTTTATATTTCCCCCGAAGCGGGATGTGTATTTCTTGATTGATTTTGCATAGTGAACAGAACCAATATCTCATCCCTCAGATTGTGTGACCCCCATAGAGTTGAAAGAATTAAATATATAGATGGATTATTTGGAATCCAAAGGATTCATTCACACAAGTTTATCTCTTTGGTCCCCTTATGTTCTTTTTTGAAAAGAAGGCCAATGGGTCCCTCCAGTTGATCATTGACTAACAGAAGATGAATAAGTTACCCATCAAAAAAAATATCATTTTACCAAAATAGATGACTTGTTTGATATTTTGATGGGGAAATGTGGTTTTCCAAGATAGACTTGTGTTAGGGTTTCCACCAAGTCAAGGTGAGAGTAGTGGATATCCTAAAGAAAGATTTATGAAGTACATACAACCACATTGAGTACTTGTTCATTCCCTTCAGATTGACCAATTCTCCATCAGTGTTTATGGAACACATGAATAGTTTCTTCCACCTGTTTATCGAATCCTTCTTCATGGTATTTTTGGATGTCATCTTGGTTTACTATGGACATGAGGAAGAGCGTGAAGGTCATTTTTGGATCATGTAGGGAACTCTGTGGGATCATTGCCTTTATGAAAAGTTGTCCAAGTGAACCTTTTGGATTGGGGAAGTAAAGTTTCTCAATAATTTCATCTCGAATCATGTGTTTTCGGTGGACCCCAAGAAGATAAGTGATGGGATCATCTGAAGAATGTCTTCAAGATCAGGAGTTTCCTTGGCCTGGTAGAATACTACAGGAGGTTCTTTCAGAATTTCTCTCACCTTGTTTCTCCCATGACCACACTAACTGAAAAATGAATGAAGATTGAATGGGACTGATAATATTGGGCATCTCTCTTGGAGTTAAATTAGTGGATGACTACCACCCCTGTGTAAATCTTTCCAGAATATGGAAAGGGCTATCTAGTGTATTATGACTCTTAAGGTATGGGTATTTGGTGCATGCTTATGCAGGTTGATCATGTGGGGGTGTATGGCTCTTGCCAACTCTGACCAAATGAAAATAATTACCCAACCCATGACTTAGAGTTTGTAGTAAAGATGAATTCTTTGAATACAAGGTGTTTCATCCTCTTTGAGGAGAACTTTTAGGTATACTCTAATAATGAGAGCTTAGCCTAAATATTCTCACAAAAGGATATCACTTTGAGGAAATGTCACTAGATCAAATATTTATAGAGGTTTGACATTGATATCGTCTATATCCTAGGATATGGTAATTTGGTAACTGGTTCCTTAATAAGGAAAGTGTCAGTGAAAGAATTGAGGAATTCCAGCGATGAGTGGACTCTGATGGGGCTTTTTTCCCATATGCATGTAGAGACCAAGGGGCATAGTGGAGGTACTTTTCTAGAAAGTGTAAGGTTGAATCATTATCTTTTAGAGTTGATTCAATGGGATAAGCCTAGGGATGAGCTATATTAGTGGTCGATACAGTATCTTTATGATATGGAGATGTCGTATGATTGGTCTTCATCTCTTGAGGGAATCTTGTGCCGCAAGGGCCGTTTACTGGTGTCATTGCTTCTAAGGAAGGTGGTGATGCAGAATAGCGACCAATCACATTGGGTAGTTCATCATCGGGATACCAAAATGTATTATGATGTTTTTCATTAGTTTTGGTGGATATGTAGGAGGTGGGATATAGATGATTTAGTATCGAAGTGTTATAAATGTCAGTATGAGAAATTAGAACATCAAAGGCCTTCTGGTTTTCATCAACCATTACATATTCCTTCCTAGAAGTTGGACGAGGTCACCATGGATTTTATTGTTGAATTACCTCATACACCTTGGGGGAATAATTCTTTTTGGGTAGTGATTGATCGTCTGACCAAATCATCTTACTTATTTCTGATTAGAGATACAGTCAAAGTGGATGAGTTTGGTAGATTATATATTCAGTAGGTGGTAGGGCTTTATAGTGTTCCATGAGAAGTTGTCTTAGATAGAGACCCATGTTTTAGCTCTCAGTTTTGGTAAGGCCTTGAAAAGTCCTTGGGGTCATTGGTTAAGATGATAACGACACACTATCCTCAAATGAATGACTAGATGGAGCGGGAAAACCATATTCATAAAGACAAGATCTATGTATGTGTATGGGAATTTAGAGGTTCATGGAATATCCACTTGGGATTTGTAGAGTTTATTTATAATAATATTTATCCATCCTCTATCTGAATGACTCTTTTTGAGGTACTCTATGGTTGGCCTTGTTGGCCCCCCTTGTGTTCAGCTATGGTAGGTGAGACCTCACTATTGGGGTTGAGCCTTGTGCAAGAGACATTTGAGAAGTCCAAGTTAATCAGGAAAGGGTTATTTATAGATCAGAGTCTCCAAAAATCATATTCTTACCATAGGTGTCGATACCTTTAGTTATCTATGGGTGACTAGTTATTCTTGAATGTGGCCCCTTGTTTGGTCCATCATTGTTTGGGGAAGTAGTTAAAGCTAACGATGAGGTATGTCGAACCTTCTGAGATCACCGAGCAGATTGGAAAGGTGGATTATAGGTTATATTTTCCCTCTTAGTTTACATCTATTCAGAACATATTCTATGTATCCCAATTGAAGAAGTAAAATTCAGACTTGTCCCAAGTGTTGAATTTTGAAGAGTTAGAGATTGAGCCCGAATTATCAGTGTTCGAGCGGGTGATGTGAATAGTGTATTACTAAGAGAAGGTGCTTCAAGGAAAGTCTATTCCATAGGTCCAAGTCCATTGGTAGCATCGTAATAATGTGTATGATACATGGGAGTGGAATTATTGGTTAGATCAAGAGTTCCCATTATTGTTTTTTGATTAAGCTTTTAGTTGTCTTTCTGAAGTGAAATTTTTCATGGTAGGGAGAATTTGCACATCAATGTCCTTATTTTAAGGTATTTTTCTCTTCTATTATTATCCTATCATTACCCTAAGGTTCCCCATAGGTTCCCCTTAAAATATGGAAGAAATTGGGTGGTTTTGGGTGGATAGAACTAGGTGCACAGTTTGTGTACACGGATTACTAAACCGTACAGACAAACCATGCATAGTTTCTAGGTGTTAAAAATTCTTTGGACTATTTTTTCATTCAAAAATAAACCTAACATTACCCTTCTTTCTCCCATTCGACCATAGAATCCATGGAAGGTTCCCAATCTCCCTCATCCTCTCTTGGAACTCTTTTTTGAAGGGTAATTTGGTGAGGAAACTTCAATATTTATAAAGTAAGGGATTCCTCCTTGTTTTTATTCCATTTCCTTAGGGTTTTTACCTTCATTATTGAATTTCCAAAAGTATAATAACTAAGGTTTTATACCAATGGTATTATTTTGTGTTTCGTGGTTGAATATTGTGTATTAGAGTTTTTTTTCATCCCCCTGTGGTGCAGCAGCGGTGTGGTTGAAGTTTCACACAAAGATTTGGGGTTTTTTACATCTAAGGTGGGTGATTAAATATTTAGAAATTCATTGATGAATTTATTTTTCTGGATTCACCTATTATGTATGTTCTTATTCCATTATGTTTGTTGTGAAACAATTTTTCAGTACCATTGATTAAGTGGTTGATTTTAAAGAAGTATTTTTGTATGAAAATTAGTATTTTTCATATGTATTACATGTTGTTTCTTTTGGGGTTATTTTATGACTCATGGAATTGGTTTATTAAAAGTTTTTTGGGCTGCCAAATCTGGTTGGGTGTGGTATTATTGTGTATTTGTCCTTGAAAGAGGATTTTTGAATGGATTTCGTGTGAAAAATATTTTTTTTACTTCTTATAATTGTTTTAGGAAAATTTCAAATGATTTATTGAGTTGCACAAATGGTACAAAGATGTGTTCGATACTTTTGGGTGTGTTTATGATTCATAAATAGTTTTTTATGGTAAAAATTTATTTTATAACATGTGGAACATTTTTTAGCATAGATAAGTTAACCTAGGTGTCATGGTGGAAAGACTAGGCCTAGTATGCTAATGATCTGATAGTGTATCATCCATGTTTCACATAGAATTCTTGATGATTAAAAAACTAACTAAACTTAATTGAGGTTTGGGGACCACTAGTCCATTGGGTTTTCCCCTCGTAGTGGCTTGTGCATGAGAAGGTTATTGGTTATGGATACTTTTACATAGATATACAATTTACCTAGGGCCTCATAGCTAGTTAGTGCCTAGGGGGTTTCTGTGACTCATACTCATTGGATATATTGTATTTACCATCGACATAAAGTTTTTTTTACTAAAAAAAATTTAGTATCATTTGTGTTTTATTTCAAATTGTAAATTATTCCATATTTCCATCTTTATAGATGTTTTTATTTAAAGTTGCACCTTTTAGAAATTGTTCTAGCATTTCTTGTTTATACGAACTTGCAAAATTTTGGTCTTAAAATGTTTATCTCATGGAATCGTTTCATTTGATATCCTATTGTTCTTAGGATCGCACCCTACTTACACCTTTGGTTGTAAGTAGACCTAATACTATTTGATACATTTAAGGGTAGGGTCTATGGAGATGATGGTTCAAGTTGTTAGTTTTTTTTGTGGTGTTGTGGAGAAGGTTTGGGGGTAATGTCCCCTTTCCATTAGGTGGTTCTTGATTAATATATTCTGCAAATTTTTATTTATTTACCTCTTGGGATTTTGTTTAAAACTGTGTATTTCAATTGTGAAATTTATTATAGGCTTGTTTGGATTAAATATACAGATTCAGTTTATTTATTGTTATTGGTTGTTTAATGCTTATAAACATGGGTAAACCACTACCAAACCATTATTTATGATACCTAGGAACTTTTGATTAACTATGGGGATTTGGAACCCCCTTCAGTCCTCACCTTGGATTGGGTCGGGTGCTGGTTTGGATGGCGAACAGATCTGGTTTATGATTATAACAATTAACCAAGTAACATATAACTAAGATTCCATATAAGAGAACATAGGTCGGGAGTTAATATTGGACATGGAGGAAAAGTTTAAATATTTATAGAGAGTGATTGAGGCCTTAAATCCAAAAAAAGTTAATGATAAAATAAAAATTGAGGGCCTCAACATCATTAATCTATGGTGATTTAAAAGGACATCGGTTCAACAAAAATAAGGTAGTTGGATAACACATTTTCTTCTGATAATTATCCTAAAATTTAGTAATTATTTTATTGAAGAAGAATATAAGTAAATACACTTACTTGATATATTTCTATAAAAAAATTAATTCATTCATTATGCTTTTAACTATTTCCAAATCATCCCTTGCTTCAAGAAAATAATGTCCAAAGATAAACTTTGATGCTCAAGGCACTAAAATACACTTTTAGTAGATATTAAGGCCCTTAAAATAATGAGAACTATAACTATTTATATATAAAAATTCTAAAAAAATCAACAGGGTTGATATATTAATATCTAAACATAAAAGTAACACTACGGTTTCATCATAAATAATTATTGATCAAAAATAATTATACATTAAACAGGAAATCGTGTAGGATTGTGGTTGGTTTCAAAACCCTAATCATCCTTTGGTCATTAGTTCAAGATCCATGACCTTTTTGGACATGTTTGGATGTCACCCGACATACATGATGCCCTTTTTTAAAACCATAGTAATATAATTTTCAAAATATGATGAACATCCTTGAAAAAAGGTTAATCAAAAGATAGCATTTTAACCAATGTTTTCATTACCAACTTAGTGAAAAAATAATTCGTCTAAAGTTTAACATAAACTTTTCCTGAATAGTTAACCATATAAACCTTCTCGAAGATAAAAATCAAAAACATTAGAAAGAAATTCATGAAATAAACTTAACATTGATCCCCTATATATCACAAAGTATCTCTTGGTTGTCACTTTCTAAACATGTGATCACCATCATGGTAAATTTTAGTAGAACATGGTAACAACCATAATTACCATAAATACTTTAGTAAAACATGCATGACTCTTTATTCCATATATTACTGGATATATTCCATAATTCCAAGATGTTTTAAACTTCATCCATGATAGCATAAACTACTTACCAATAAGTCCTTAATTAGTTCCAAGTTAATAAGTAATGTCCAATTTACTTATTCATATCCCACATATATTTATCAAAACAAAATTATCATACATAAGGAAAATATTGAGGGTTATCTTTCCCTTAATCACAATTTTTCATGGAAATCACCTTTCCATTATATCACATTTATATTCCATAGGAACCATTCAACATGTTATTGTAAATTCGTAGCAAAAAACAAAAATGGAACAATCCTTATATATTGAACCTTTTAGATAACATACTTTTTGAATCCAAATGCATAAAATATTATTTTATGACACTTCATCCTTATTCCATTATATGCTACCTCATCCAATTACACAAAACCTCTTTCCTTTCACATTTCATCAGTAACCTCTTCATTATCATAATTTTAACCACTACATGTACCACCTTGGTGATCCTCTTCAAGGGATTTCATTTTGGGACATTGAGTTGAAAAATGACCATTTATTCCACAATTAAAACACATAACCTTAGATGATTCTTTAGGGAGGACAATATTTTAATCCATTTCAATGACCTAACTCTTCATTTTTCCTGTAGTCACTTACTTCGTGTCCTTTAACATAGTAAAACATCTTCTTGTTCCTCTAAGATATTCACTTAGGTTATTTTTACCAAATTCTTGACAAAAAGGAAACTGAATCTTCTTTACTCTATGGTCTCCATTACCGTAACTCTCATTGAACTCCATCTTTCTCTTCCTTAGCGAGTCCAAGAGTTGGCAAAGGTACACGTTGTTAATCATGTTCCATGAAAACTGATTAGGCATGATCACAACACCTCTCACTCAAGTGATCATACCACTTGAATACTAATCAGAAAATCATCCATCACATTGAATGTTAATTTAGTTCCTTTCAGTTCTCTCCATTTAATAAAATTAGAATCACAGTGTTAGCATTACTTATTATTGCCGAAAACCACATAGTTTTGAAAATAATTACTTAAAGGATGTCTAAATTTTTACACCTTCCTAAATCTATTAAACACTATGTTCATACTAGGATATTAATAGGTAACTTATATTTAAGTCCTTCATGGTGTTTCTTGAAGTGTTTTTGAATTCCCAAATAATATCTTGTGGGAGTGTCAAACCAGGTGTGCAGCAGGGCCCATTGTCATATACATGATTACCCTATGTTAGGCCCAAAACTTCTTGTCAGAGTTGTTACCCCTAGGTCCATCTATTCCAGATACACATCCACTTGAAGTATCCGGATATATATTTATTTCTAGGAAACCACTCACTCTATCCTTTACTAAAATTCCAATACATTTTTCTAAGCGGCAACTCTTCCTAATAATTATCCTTAGAGAAATCCCAAGACATATCCTTATAAATATACATGGGGATACCACTAAATCTTCTTCATACTATTTTCAAATGGTAGACTAAACGTTTTTTTTGATACCAACTATAGTGACCTAGGATTAACTTACGTGGATATTACATAATTTTTTATGATTAAATATTACATTATAGAAAATAAATATATGAGGGCCATAATAGTTTAGTGTAGTTGGAAACATGGAAACAAAATCTTCTATACTGGTGAAAGATCATCGAAATCACCCATAAATATGTCCAGCTTTATTACATATAACTAAATCAATTATTCATAACCTAAGGAAAGTAAATATAATAAATGGGTAGGATTAGATGCTTATTAAGGTAAATAAAGGAAATGGTTAAAAATAACATGAAAAAAAGGGTATGGACCATGAGAATAACATATCAAGATCATAAACTATATAGTTGATATCATAATAATTATTGGCAGTTCATAAGGCATAAATCAAAAGTAAATAAATAACATAGGCCTTAGAGGCATAACATAGGAATAAAACTAAGAATTGTGTCAAATACATAAGAATATAATATGATTTTCAAAGTAGCCATGGCATCTCTTAAAAGACCATATTTGTAGTATGGGTTCACTCACCATGCCATTTTGGTAGTCATGATTTACTCCCATGTCCATCTTAGTAGCATGAGTTCACTCCTCATACAATCTTGGTAGTCATGGTTCACTTCAATGGCCATCTTAGTAGAGAAGTTTCATTCCACGGACTATCTTAGTCTATCTCATGAGATATAAATCATTACCCAATGCATTGGAGGGAGATATAGGTCCCACCCATCTCATAATGAAATCATACATACATTTCCCACAATATTATAAATAATAATATCATAACCCATGCAAAGAATGGGTATCAAAAACATGTAATCATATCATAACCTATGGAAAAAGATACAAGTTTCATGATCATTTCATCAAAGTCATAGCCCATGAACGTGAAATAGATTTCGTAAACATATAATCCTTGAAATAGAAATGAAAATTATAAACATATAACCTATGAAAGAGAAATGTATTTCATAAAGACCATGACATTAATCATAACCCATACATAAAGAGAATATGAACATAATATTTAGATCATTTCTTAGAAGGGCATGAGTAACATCAACAGATGTCATATTAGAAGGAAAATAATTTTGAAATATCTTTCAAAAAGGTTTCTTTTGTAAAATATCCGTTCTTCTTCAAAAATATATTTAAAATACATATAACCATTTAAAAATAATTTTACAATAAAATATCTTGAAAACATATAAAGAATACTTGAAATAAATTTGATAACCTTTTTCCTTGAAAACATATAAAATATGATTCAAAACATTATAAAACCTTATTCTTTGAAAACACTTTTAAAACATATAGATAAATATTTTAAATTTTTTGAAAACCAATTATTTGAAAATACTTTGAAATATTATAAATAAGGCATGGAAACATTTTGGAACCCATTTTCCTTGAAAACTTATAAAAAGAACATGAAATTGTATTGAAACCCATTTATTTGAAAATAAATTTAAAAAAAAAATCTTTAAAATTAAACTTTAAACATGAAAATAATTCTTTAAAGTATTGAAGGTGGATAAATATGTAAATGTAATACGAGGTAAAAATGAAATACCTTTTTCACGGTAAAAAAGTAAGAAAAATGCCTCATCCAGAAAGAGACAATAAGACTCCTTTGAAAACATTGTTAAAAGACAAAAATGGTCAAATTTCATTTAATGATCATATGATATTATTATAAAACTCTTGTAATCCCTTTTTAGAAAACATGGTTTTGAAGGATCATAGATTTCTGACCGAAGTGAGGGTAAAGTCGGGTTTCTCAAAAAACATTTCTTAACTATATTATGCACCAAGGAGTGGGAAATTTGTTCAAATACATGAATATATCCTGAATAAACAGATTAGAAGTAATGTCATTAATTTTTTTGAGAGATTTATTATTATATTTTATCAAAGGAAGCATAAACAAAAACAATCTTGAAAAGTGATAAGATTGTTTCAATAAAATCTTACCATTTGTAACTTTCAAACATACTCAATAAGTAATAAAATTTAATTAAATGAAGATTAAAATGTCATTAAAATAATTATATTAGTGTTATAATATTTTAAATTCATTATATACACCTCATGGAAAAATATCAGTGTATAATATGGCATGTGTCTCAAAGTAGGAAAACTGAGACCAAACTACTTTACCGATTTGGTAACTTTTGAAACATGAAACTCATGATAAAACTATAATAAAATGGATATTTAAATCACAATAAAGTTATTTATAGTAATAATATAATTCATCCATGTGCAGTATACACACCACTCAAAAGGAATTAGTGCTGATAAAGCATGTATCTAACGAAAATGAAAAGTGAGATGAAATTTCGTTCCCTTCTGCCTTGACTCCTGTCATACTCATTCAAAACACATGTATAATAAATTTAAATTTACAATATATATTTTACAAAAAAAATATTAATATATATAATACCATATATTGTTTTATTATGACCTTATGTTAACCGCTTGTTAAAAATCCTATATTAATGTTTCACTTTGGGTAATATTATCTTTATTCTTCACATGTGTCTGAATTTGTTATATATTTGGTACTTATACTTTATATATTGGTTTCCATAATTTAAAACATGATATAAATAACATTTATATCCATTATATTTGTATTATAATTATCTATTTAATATGTAATTAAAAAATGGAATACACCATTCATGGAGATGGCAATATGTATATACACATAAACATTGTTTCTGCTTTTATTTTTGTATTGAAATAGATAAAAAATGACATATATTTATATAGATATATCATTATTAAAGTATATTTATGATATCATATATATCATATATAATCACTAAACCCATTTTTAATACATTCCATGTAGTGTATGAATGAATCGTATCTCTTTGAGGGAGCAGTACTCCACACTTCCTCAAACGAAATTACCGGATTAAAACAAAATATAAAGTAAAAAAGATATATGATGTGAAATGAATACATAATATTAAAGAAATAATAAATATAATATAACACATATAGAAATATATTTTACATCATAATCTACACTATGAAAGGCGGTAGGAAAAATTCAACAGTCATCGTTTAGTGAGGTGGTAGTTCACCATACATGAAAACATTATGTTTGTTGCCCATTAGATGGAGGTGTGTGAAACTTTAGGTCAAAACAATTATACTAAAAACATTATAGTATATTGAGGATACTTTTATAATAAAAAATTATAAAGGGATTGTAGGGGGTGGAGAAGGAAGATGAAAGAAATGACTTGAGGGAGGACGTTACCTCTTAATCGAGTAACTCTTTTTGGTTTGAGCCAAAAGGAATACTTGGATGACTTTATTCCTAATGTTAGGATTAAAATAGGAAGGGAGGGATTTATTTAATTTTATTTGTAAATTCTTGGATTAACCTAATTTATTTGAGAGGTGTCAATAAGAGGGATAGGTGGTGGTTTTTATAGGGAAGGAGGAGTGTTAATCTTGTAAATATTTGAAGAGACAATTCCACCCACGTTTTTCATGTTTCAATTGTATCTAATTATGATAAAATGTAGAGAAAAGGTATTATAGGGTCAAAATATTACCATATAATTTCTTTTCGACAAGTTTCTATGTTAATTTGTCCATAAAGTTTAAGGTTTAGTCTTCAGTTAAGAATAATTTTACACTAAATGATGTAATTAATTATGATTACTTTCACAAATATTTTTGTTCAAAAACTAAGTTTACCTTGTTATAAATTTTATATTATTCTGAAAAAATATGTAAAAAAATAAAAAATCTAATCATAGAAGTGGAATAAATTAATTTAATTTTAATCCAGTAGTCAGGTCAACAATGTCGGGTTTTAAAGTAAAAACATTCATAAATTTTCAAAGATTTTATATCCAATTTCAATGTGAAATTGATTTGAATGAACAAAAATAGAGTAACTGAAAAAAAATATTATCTAATTAAATCTTTACATAAATTAAAAATATAATTTAACCTTATAAAAAATTTATAAGAAAAAGTAGTTTTGAATTATAATCCAGTATTTTAAATAGTCATTAATAAATTAAACCGTACGGAAAAATACCAAAATTTTATCCTATCCTAATTTTTATGTTATTTTTCTAAAGATAAATTTTATTTTTATATATTAAATCTATAAAATTCCGAATATTTGGATTTAAAATGGGTTCACCAAAAAAGAGTTAAAACTACATTCATAAAAAATATTGGTTTTTTATAAATAAAATGAGAATTGTTCTTACCTTATGTATATCCACACTATATGATAAATAGAAAAAACAATTATTGAATATATAAAATATATATTACATTAATATCACTCACTAATTTTAATTAATTTAATTTATTAAGGTAAAATAACTTTTTGGCCACAAAAATATAAATATTTTCCTTTATATTCAATCTTCTTTCATATTAATTTATAATTAATTACTAAGCTTTAAATTAAACATATATTTGTTTAAACCATATATTATCATAAATTCGTTAATAATATTAATGAACACCAATTTTATTATTATGTTATATCCTATTATATTAAATAATAATATTTTAATAATATATTATTTTTTGGTAATACGTGGTTATACGTGTTATGCAAGCCATCGAGGAAAGTCATTGTTATGTGAAAAACAAGCTAAGATTGGTGTTCAATGTAGAGAAATATAAAATTTATGTTGTGTATAAAGAAAAATTAACTTGGAGTTGCATATAATTCATGCCAAACAAAGTGATTTAATATAAAATAAACTATTTTTAGTGTTATGTGAAATGAAAAATATCGAAAAGGTTGGAGTTGATTCAAAAAAACTCACAAAATATATGGTTGTTAAAATATGTAATGTGTTCTTACAAACTACACATTTTGTATACCAACATTTTTTTAGAAATCCTAGACCTCTCATACATCTTCTAACAAGCTTTATATATCTCGGATTCTGCTGAAAATCTTAAATAAAACTAGGATATAAGTTAATCAATCTTTAATCGTCACCAATGGATAGATTCCAACCACTTATTGGTTGGGAATCACATCTTCTTGTATAGAATCACCCAAATGACAAACCCCAAAAAACAATTACTTTAATCCAACATTGATCTTCCTCTATCATTATCAAGTTTCCATTATACCTTAAATCAGAAATCTGAAGCCACAAAAATGGTTCATTTAAACAAAGATAAATCACACAATGATTAGTTCTTTGATATAGTTGAACTATTTGTCAAATGAAATATGGATGATGAATGTTCAAATAATGAGGGGAGAAAATGAAAAAACATATAATAGAGATAAAAACAGAGGTCATTTTTTAGATTTTAATTTTCTCATTAATGAATAATTTAATAAATGATAATCAATATAGGGATTAATTATTATGAATATCAAACTACAAATCAACCAATTATCTATGAATTAATTTTATAAAATAATTGATTCACGTTTTCTAATGACACAAAAATAATGAGAATCAATAAAACAAAAATATGTCTTACCTCAATATTAGACCAATCAATAATGAAGTATAACTTTATGTAATTTTACTAGCTGAGATCCAAGATCTTTGTTTATGAAGACATTATCAAATGAGAGTCTGTTAATGAATTCATTGTATCCATCTTCACCTCTACCAATCTCTCTGATCATGCCCAAAGATTCACCCTACGGTTTTCCTCCTACAAATTCCTAGGTTTATGTGTCTACCTCTATATATTTTCATAGAATATTTATAAATATATTTTTTTATGTTAAACATATGATTGAT
Organism: Viscum album; assembly: GCA_963277665.1. Lineage (NCBI taxonomy): Eukaryota > Viridiplantae > Streptophyta > Magnoliopsida > Santalales > Viscaceae > Viscum > Viscum album. Next base: position 725,368,742 of record OY728126.1, on the reverse strand, counting down.
CATAAATAAAATAATTAATTTCATTCATTTATTTGTCTAATTTTAGCTAGTGATTTTACTCCATTGGAATGTCAGATACCAACCAAACTAAATTAATACATAGGGTAAAACCCATGTTCTGGAATTAATGGATATCATAGTTTTCCTATCGAAGACACCATCCAAGTTACATTTCAGTCGTTAGAAAAAATACATGTGAAAGATATATTATATATATCAATTATAATATATCAATATTGAGGCTCCACAGGCCCTAGAATCTCGTGTTCACTCAAAAACTAACTCTGAAAATAATTATTAAAATATGTGAAATGTTACATTGAAATAATTGAGTGGTCACAATATTTATATGACATATTTATAGATATAGCACACTGTAAATAAAATAGTAGTTTTAGTGGTTTTTTAGAGGGGATTAAGCACAACCCCCCTTTATTTATTTCTCAGTAACTAAATTGTGATTTCTATTATTCCACTACTAACATTAAATCATGCCTAATAAAAAATTGATAAAACATATGGGGTTTTAATGACCAATAAATCAATATTGATAGTTAAATATAATTGGGGTGGTTTAAAACCCCCTCAATTTTTTCCATGTTGGTTTAAATCAAATTTATTAATTTAATTAAAAAGTAAAAAATCACTTCAAAAGAATTATTTATTTAAATTTATATAATTAATAACATTAATTAATAATTAATATATAATATAAAAATGTATTTATGAATACTTATAAACAAAGTGTGTGTGTGAATACAATATTTAAATCTAACAATATAGAAATGTAAATATTAATAAATGAGTATATGTAATTATATACAACATTATTAGTGTATAAAAATACATATATACACACACAGAGATGGAAAATATTAATGGTATTTATTAATATGTGTAAATATATGTAAAATTATATAAATTTTTAGTTATATCCTAACTTAAAATGACATTTGGATCGGTTGGCTAATAACCATTCTATAACAAACATTGATGTGGTGGTGATGGTTTTGGAAAGCATGTTTAGTGGTGGTTCTAAAATTACTTCTAATTTATCATGATGATTTTTTTAAAAAAATAATTTTAATATAATTTAATTTAGTCGTTTTCAAGTATTTTTCTAAATGGGATTTTAAATGCCACAAAAAAAATTCATATTTCTAATACCTCTCAAAAGTTTCCATTACTTAAAGTAGGTGTCTGATGTAGTAGTGGTCTTCTGTAACCACCCCTAAATAGTTTTATATTGGTAATAACCATCAAGAATTTAATATATAATTCCTTTTAATAAATATATTTTTTATTGTTTCACTTTATTTTATACAATATACTTTTGTTACATAGGAACAAAACATATTTTAATTGTAAAATTAATTTTAATGAAAAATTTTATATATACACATAAGATAATCTCAAAAAACATAAGATATTTGTACATGATAAAGAATTTAATTTTACTGTAAGCGCATAAGGAAATAGTTTTAGAAAAAACATAATGTTTTCAGGTCATATTTCTTAAAATTACATGATATATCATCCTAGAAGATAATTTTTTTCAATAGAATATGAATTATATATATAATAAAATATTATTTTAGTATCTTTATGGAAATAATGTTAAATAAAAATATATTACAATAAAAATTTAAATAAATAAAATTAGTTCGAAAAAAAACGTTATATTTAATTCATATATCTATTTATAAAATTTTATATCTTCAAATAATCTAACCTTATATAATTAAGAGTAATATATATAGAGAGAGAGAAAAAAAAGATTTGTTATTTAATTCATATATCTACTTATAAAATTTTATATCTTGAAATAATATAACCTTATTTAATTGAGCATAATATATATATATATACGTATGTATAGAAGAAAATTTTTCATTGCATGATTTTGAATATAATATTTTCAACACTTAGAACACAAATTTTCTCATAAAAACATAGGATAATTAAGGTAACATAATATATAAAAAACACAAGATAGAATACTTAATTAAAGAACATAATATAATAGTGATATTTTTATGGACATAAAATGATATAAATTCTCTTCAAATTACAAGATATGACTTTATATCAAAAAATTTTCATGGTAAATAATATTTCGTTACACAATATAATATTTATATAAATATATATTGAATAGACATGAAATAAAAGTACATAACATGAATATAATTATAGATTATAATAGTTTAGAGAAACCCCTAAATGGGTTTTTGTGGGTCTAGGAAAAATGAATTTAAAAAATGATTATTACAAATATAAAATAACATCATCTTTTTTCTAGGTCCATGGGGTTATAGAATCATTAATTTGAGTAACATTTTTTTTGTTTTTTAAGTTTTTTTATATATATAATAGTATTTATCAATTATTTTATTCAGATTTACATTCATTAAAGTAATATAAAAAAATTACTAAAAATATAATCCAAACCTCTCATTTATAAGGATATAGTAATTAGCATCCTTTAAGGATTTTCAATGTCGAATAAAAGTTCCACCTATTAGTAGGTTTTGGTGTTACAAAGGAAATACAAAAATTCATATATCTATTCAACCAAAGTATATCAGAACTCATCTCTCCAAGGAAATTCCTGCATCAAACCATACCTATTACATTTTTTGAATTAGCCTGAGGTCTTGAAAATTTGGTGAACTATATTACCTATGTCATAAAGGCCCAATTTTATTTCACAATGACCCATTTTGATAAATAACTAATTTCTACTATACCTCTCATTACTACAATCAATACTACAACACCTACTCTTCTATAATAGCTGCTATAGTGACATAAGAAAATCCTCATAAATGTTGACCACTAGTAGTTGAACCCCTAGCCTATTGGATACAAAGAAACAATTGGTGGCCACTCCACTAACTCATTAGTCTATATGATTTAGGTTCCCTTTTCTCAGCATTATAATGATGATATATCGTTAATAATATCATGGAATTAATAATAATTGATTAATAATATAACCAATAAATAATAAAATAATTAATAATTGATTACATAATTAATGAAATCATGTAATATATTTTTTAACTAATAATATAATTAATATATTAATACTTATTTAATAATAATTGTTAATAATATTAATAATGAAAAATATAGTTAGTAATAACAATTAACAATTATGAGATATGTCATGCATGAATACTTAGAACACAGGACCCCTCCCCAGTTATTAGAAATGATAAAATGAGTATGAGGGGTATGGTGACTTACAACTAAACTATAATCCATCAAATTCAAGAGTAACAAAATTCAGAGAAGAGATCAGCATACCAGCATTTATCTATCATGTTAAAAACTTTATATCAAATGAGTTCTACCAAAAAACTAAATTATATTCAAAATAATTTACTCCATGAAATTAATTGAGATTATTCTATTTCATGGTATGAGATCATCTAATCTTGTTATGATGGTAACCTCGACCACCCAGAACATGTGGGTTTCATCCATGTATCCAACTTTACCCCTTCTACTAACATCCTTCACTATCCCATGATTCCCCCTCCATATAGTGGGGATCAGTATAACTAATTATAGTCTCCATTGAGGTGCTATATTTGTCCATAGAAAATATATCATCATCTTCTTCCAAAAGTCCATCTTGATCAACAGGAATATCAGTCAAGTCAAGTAGAAAGAGAAGACTAGATTTTGGAACCTGACTTCCACATTTTTTACATTGATGTTCTTTAATTAGAATCCCCCTTATTAGAAAGTGTAGCATATTTTGTTTCTTTAAGTGGGTTTCTCACTATAAAAGCACCCAACAAGGATTCTATAGCATTAGTTGTGTTGAAAATAGGTCTGTCTAGAGGTTCTAAATATACCACCTCTTTTCTAGTTTTAGAAACAATAGTGGTGGGATCTTAGTTCGAGGATGGATTAGATATATCCTTCATTTGACAAATTCAAACCTACTATTCTATAAATATTTTATGTTAGAATTACCATTAAGATTCACTAACCCCAAAATTACTACCATGGAGGTATCAGGACCAATTGAGTTCTTGAATTCATAGTGTAATCCATCCCTATCCTATTGCTATTTATTAGAACTATAACTAGAAGTATTTAGAGAATAAATTTCATCCTTCTCGTTAAGCACATTTACAATTAATGTTATATAGCCCTACCACTAACCATAGGAAAGTAAAGAACCATAAATAATCTCATACCTTGTACCTTCTTCATACAGACCCAATTCATTTACACAAATTATTATATGATTTTGAACATATATAACCAATAAACACAACCCAATGATCAATATTATAGTAACCCAAGATTAACATACATAGATATTACATCATTTTTATGATTGTTCAAAACATTACAAAAGTACATTCTCAAGGGCTATAATAGTTTAGTGTCATTGGAAAACTCAAAAACATACTCTTTTATCTTGGTTAAAGATATTAAACATATCCCTTAAATATATTCCTCTTTAGAAATCCCACTCAATACCTTTCTTCATAACCTAAGGAGAGGAAACAAAAGAAATGGGTGATATCGGATGATTCGTAAAGGTAAATAAGGGAGATATGTAAGCGTAACATGAGAATTAGGGTACGAGAACATAATCATAACATTATAATATCATACTATACATATCAAATATTATATACATGAGTCATGGCATAAATATATGATGTTTTTAAGACATGAAACATAAAAGAATCAAGAGAATAATCCATGAAATCATAACATCAGAATAATACTTGGAATTGTGGAGACACATAAGCAGATAAAAATGATTTCCATTGGAGTAAAGGCTTAATTACAAGGCCATATTATAGGAATGGGTTAACTCCAAAAACAATCATAGTAGTCCTAGTTCACCCCCATGACCCTCTTAGTAGTCAAGGTTCACTCCCAATACTATCTTAGTAGATAAAGTCCTTTACTGAACTGAGCTCATTATACATTATATCCATGTCTATATAATGAAATATAAGTCATTAACCAATGAATTAGAGGGATATATAGGTCCCACTAATCTCAAAAATAAATAATATATAATTTGGCCACAATATTATAAACAATATTATCATAACCCATGAAATTAAATATGTAAAATAAGCATGTCATTATATCATAAACTATGAAGAAAGGTATAGGTTTCATAATAATTTCATCAAACCATAGCCTATGAAACTAAGTGGGTTTCATAAGTATATAATTCATGAAATATAAATGGGTTTTATAAGAATATTACCTCTGAAAGAGAAATGAGTTTCCTAAACATCATGTCATCAAAACATAAACAATTAATATAAACAATATTAATATAAACATTGGATAATATCCCTAAAAAGGTATGTGTAACACCAATGAATATCGTGTTAGACAGAAAATAATTTGGAAATGTTTTTTCGACACATTTCTTGAGGAAAATATTTTTTCTTATTTGAAAATTTATTTTTAAAGTACAAAACCTTTTCAAAACCATTTTCATTGAAAATAACTTTGAAAAAATATAATTAAAGTTAGAAAATAGTTTGAAAACATTTTTCCTTGAAAAATCATAACGAAATATTAAAAAAAATTAAAAAATGTTTTCATTGAAAACTTATAAAGTAATATTGAATAAATTTTTAAAACCTTTTCTTTCAAAAAACATAATGTAAGGTTGAGAACATTTTGAAACCCTTTTTAAAAAAACATATAATCGAAGCTTGAAAACAATTTAAAAAAATTATTGAACATATATAAAGGGTGCTAAAAAATAAATTAAAATACCTTTTAAATTATAAAATATTTTCAAAGTAATTTTCCTTAAAAATGATCTTGAATGATCATTTGAAACCCATTTTTGAAAAACCTTTTTAGAAAATATGGTTTTTGAATAAAACATTTTTACGACTGAAGAGAGAAATAAAGTCATGTTTTTTTAAAGCCATTTTCATAATTATATTGTATAAAAAAGAGTGTAAAAATGGTACCAATACATGAATATTCCAATAATAACCATATGAGAATAAAATTCATTAGTTTAATAGAGTTATAGATTATAATATTTCATTAATGGAAGTAGAATCATAAACAATACAAATAACGACAAGACTGTAGAAATAAAATCGTACCACTTTAGTAACATTGAATCATAATCCCCTTGAGAGAAAACCAAAAAAAATAATCTTAAAATATCATTAAAATAGGTATATTCCTGATATAAAATGTCTAAGTTAATTTTAAAACCCTTGTAAAATAATTCGAGTGCATAACATATGATGTGTCTCTAACAAGGCAAATTGAGACAAAAATTTCCTTACGGATATGGTAAATTTTGAACCACAAAACCCCATGAAATATAGATGATAAATTAGATATTTAAATAACCATTAATTAAAATATAATAATCATATAATACATTCATGGTGATTATATACTCTAAAAAAATGAGTGGTGAATAAGCCATAAGTCTCACAGATATAAAAGTGTGACTAGAAATCCCCTTAATACTTGAGTAACAGTTGAATAATGATATATGTGAATGAATAAAATAAATTGAAACATATATATTATTAAATAAATTATATTCGTGATATAAGTAGTAATATGTATGTATATACACCACAAAACATGAATATGTCTTGAATATAGCATATATCTAACAGAAATAAAAGTGAGACGAGAAAACCCTTACCATATGTCTTGAGTCTCATCATACTCATTCACAATTTTTGTATAATAAATATAATTTTATCATAAATTTAAAACCAAAAAATATTCTTTTATTTCTTACCATATTTTATTTTATTGTGATTTTATATTACCCATTTATTTTGATGTTAAATTTACGTTTCTTGTAATAATCTCTTATTTTTATATATTTTGACTTGTCATTATCGATCCTCTTGAATAAATCATGATTTAATAATTTAAATAATGTAAAAAGTGATTTATATATCATATTAATTCATTATATATGTATTTATAATAATATATTAAATATAAAAATATTAAATGAGATACACCATTTGTTGAGACGGTAGGTCGTACGTACGCATGAACGCTATTTATGTTTTCATATCATATTGAATAAAAGAAATTAAATGAAATATATATATATATATATATATATATTATTGTATCATTATTATTTCATATATATCATACATTTTTACTAAACACATTCTTAATACATTCCAATTAAAGTTTCAACGGATCAGATCACTCAGAGGAAGTGGTAGTCCATACGTGCACAAACAAAGTTATCAAATTCCAAGGAAATGGAATGCATGAAGTTATTTGTTATATAATAAGTAAAGAAAATAAATAAATCATAAATATCATATATATCATATATAACAAATAATTTCCATCATTATTAACAACCATGAAAGGTGGTAATTGAAGGACGAACAACATCTATTCATGAGGCGGTAGTCTGTCGTACACAAGAACGACAATTGTGTATCTCATTTATTTGTAGTATGTGTGAGTGTAGGTTAAAACTTAAACATAAAAACATCTCAGAATATTTAGGTTTCTGAGAGTATTATATAATCTTTATATAATAAAAATTTATTGGATGTAGAAATAAATAAACCAAAAGTACTTGTGGAAGGATGTTGCCTCTTCTTTGGCTAACTCCTTCTGGTTTTCAAAAAAGGTCTTCCTTTGTTGTCTTTCTGCCCAAAGTGAGGACTATAGTATTACGGGAGGGAATTTTATAGGATTTGCCTACATGTTTCGGATGATCCAAATGGATTTAGATTTGAGAATAAGTGAGGGGGTTTGAGTTACCTTTTATAGTGGAGGACTGTCATTCTTCTAAATATAAAAACATAAACACTATTGAGAGGTCTCCCTTACATCATATTCCTCCAATAACTCTTTGCATTAGATAGAATTAATTATATGATACCAATATTTCCATACAGTTTCTTTTGTACCAATGAAGAGTTTTTTTGGCCACATAAGTACAAGTTTAACCACTAAATAATACTATTTTTACTATAATCACTGTAATTGATTTTTATTACTTTCACTAATATTCTTTTTTCAAAAACTGATTAGACCATAATAAAAATTTAAAATTATTATTATTATATTTTTGAAATAAATTTTTCTAAATTATTGGAACATAATTTTTATAAATTAATTTAAAACTAATCCCATAGACGGGACGAGACAATGAGTTTTTAAAATGAAAATGTTCAAAAATTTGAAATGTGTTTTGGTACAATTTTAATGTGAATTTGAGTCCAATAAATTTAATTATATTAATAGATATATAATTCATATATATATAATCTAAAACCAATTTAAAATAAAATTTAACAATAAAAATAAATATTCTCAAAAAAATACCAAATATTTACCCATAATAAATTTCTATATTAATATTTCAAAAATAAAGTTACTTTTTCAAATAAAATTTATAAAATTTTCATAGTTTAGATTTGAAATATGTTTTCCATTAAAAGGTGAAAAAATTAACTTTTAGACAAATATATATATTTATGTCTAAAATTTGATTCATTTCAATATCTTTTCTAAAAACACATAATATGAACATTAATTTCTTAAATAAATATATTGTATATATTTCAATAAAATAATTTATCAAAATTGGTATAATTAATTTATTTAGGTAAAATGTGTTGGATTACACAAATTTAGTTTTCCAAAAAATGATTTCCTATATTTTCAAAAGGGTTTTAATTTCATTGGTCACCAACTAATTATTATTATATTGAATGTTTAAACCATATTTTCCAAATTTAATTAATCTTATTCATAACCTTCATTCCAACAGAATGGTGAAAACTATAATAATATTTAAATATTAGTATTAATTATATAGTGTAGTTTTCTAAAACGTGGACTTGAATGTCAGGAAAGTTATCAAAGGAACTCAGCATTGTGGTTCAAACAAAGAAAACATAGTATTTCTTATACCATGAGCTAATATAAGTTTTTCATGTAGTGGAATATTAACTTGGTGTTGCATGAAATGCATTCCAAAATTAATGCTTTCATATAACACAATCCATATTTAGTGTTTCATGACATTTAAATATATCAAAATTTTTAAATTAATTTGAAAACCAAATCACAAAATCTATTTGTGTTACATTTTACCCCCTTAAAATGAATGTATCTCTAAAACATTATATGGGTTATCAAAGTTTTAATACTTCAATGATTATTTCATAAAATTCCACATTGTAAAAATTAATACTAAAACTTCCATTAAAAAGGGTAACATGGAAACATAACGGTTGCCCAAAGTAACTCATAAAATTTTTTCTATATTGGATAACATTGGTGAAAAGTGATAACATGGGAATAGAAGAGAAATATAACTATTAAGTTCTGAATAATAGTGATAAATACCATAGTGGGGAGAATTTTAATGATCACAAATCCAAAAAACATAGAGGATTCAAAAATGGTCATTGATATCATAAAAAATGATAATAATTGGACAAAATTTTATTTCAGGACCCTTTTACTAATGTTGAATAATTTTAATGAGAAGATATAGTTACTTGATTTTAACACAATCTCACTCTTTTTTGTTCCTTGATCAATTTCTACTTCATCTCTTATTACAAAAAATTATAATGAATATTTCTTTCCTAAATCATTAGTATATCACGATATCCACAAATATAATTATATTTAATTCCATTTATCTTTATCACAAAAAATGGTTTTCATAATTTATCTACTATTCATAAATACTCATATAAAGAGATAATACTTTAATCTCTAAAACATCATCCAAATTTTAATATAATCCATTCAATAAAGGGTCAACCTTTTAACCCTTTAAAAATATAAAAATTTTAAAAATTAGAAATAAGGTCACTAAATTTCTAAAAAAATAGCATATTATTGATCCTATGTATATCATAAACAATCACTTGGTTGTCACATACTAAACATGTGAGTACCTTCATCATGTATTCTCTTAAAATAAGGAAATTACCAGAAATCCTTTCTTAAAACAAGTATTATTTCTTCTTCCAACTATAATTGGATATATTTTATATGTTGAAAATGGCATAAACTCCATCTATGATAGCATAAATTACTTTTTCAACAAACCTTAATCACTTCTATAGTAATAAATATTCTCCAATTTACTTATTCGTATTGAACAAAAATTTATCCATAATTAATTATCTTAACATTAGGAGTATATTAATGGTTATCATTCCCTTAATATTTTTCCCCATAAATATCACCTTTCTATTAAATCACATTTCTAGTCCATCAGAACCATTCAACATATTCTTTTAAACCCTTAATAAAATAGATAAAATGAATAATCCTTATATATTTAACAATTCATTAAAGATAATTTTTGAATCCAAATACATAAGCACTTTTATTATTCTACTTCATCCTTATTCCATTACCAAGGCTTCATCATCTTATTCTTTAATACCTTCTTCATTTCATATTTCACATGTAGTCTCATAAATATCAGCAATATAACCATTACTCATACCACCTTGTTGATTCTCTTCATGATCTTTCCGCTTAGGAAGCTGATTTTTGTAATTCCCATTAATTCCACATTTAAAACATCTAAGAGTCGATGATGACTTAGGGAGGCCATTATTATCATTCGTTGTGTTAACTTAAGTTTTTATTTTCCATTTATAGTTACCCTATTTGTCTCCTTCTTTTTTACACTCAAAATATCTTCTTGTTCCTCTAAGACATTCAATTGTGTTCTTCTTTACACACTCTCTACATAAGAGAAACTGAATCATATTTCTTCTATAGTCTCCATTACCTGAAATCTCAGGGAACTCCTTAATTTTATTAATTATTGAGTCTAAGATTTTGTTAGGGTACATGTTTTTAATCATTATCTATGAAAAATATTTAGGTATGATCACAACATTCTTTACTCCAGAAATCATCCCATTTGATTTCTCATCAGAAAAATTTCCTTCACATTCAATGTTAACCTAGTTCCTTTTGGTTACATACATTGACTAAAACTAAAAATCATATCCTTATCAACACTTATCATAGAAGAAAAACACATAATCATGAAAAATCACTAATAATATTTCTAAATTATGGCGCCTCCTATAAAATCTATGAAATCATAAGATTATCCTTAGAGTCATCCCTTGAAATATCCTTAGAAATATCCATAGGGATATCACTAAATTTTTATCATCCTATATTTTTATAGTGGAATAATCCTTTCCTTTGATACCAATTAAAGCAACCAAAGATTAAAAAACAAGGATATTACACCTTTTTTATGAACATTCATCAAATTACTAAAGTGTATGCCTAAGGACTGTAACAGTTTAGTTTCTTTAGAAACATGGAAACAAAATATTTTATCTTGTTAAAACATCATCATTATCTCCCTTAAATATAATCCCTTTTACTACACCTACTTAATACCTTGATTCATAACATGGGTAAAAGAAACATAATAAAGGGTGATCTCAGATGCTCAGTAAGGGTAAACAAGGGAGATATATAAGCATAACATGGGCATTAGCGAATGGGAACATGATCATAACATTATAAGATCAAACCCATAATATAAAAAATCATATAAATGAGTCATGGAATAAATATTTTAATTTCATAATATATGAATCATAATAGAATAAAGATCATAATCCTAAAAGAAAAACATAGGAATATGACTTGGAATTTTTCCAGACACCTAAGTATATAAAAATTATTTCCATAGTAGTCAAGGATTAGTAACAATTCCATATTAAAGGAATGGTTTTATTATCCAAATCATATATGTAGTCATGGTTTCTACAACTATCATATTAGTAGTCAATTTTTAAACCCAAGACTATTTTAGGATACAATGATGTTTTCTGAACTGGGTTCACACCATATTCCAGCTTTGTATGTCTCATAAGATATAAATATTTACCCAATAAATTGATTAGATTTATAGGTCCCACACATCCCATAATAAAATCATATGTATGTATTCCTTAGGACCCAAAAAAATCTTATAATAAACCATGAAATCAAATCGGTGTTACAAATATTTCATCATATTATATTTTATAGAAAATAGATAGGTTTCAAAATCATTTCATCAAATCATAATCTGTGAAAATAATTGGATCTCATAATAATATAACCCATGAAAGAAAATTTGGTTTAATAAACATACACCCCATGAAAGAGAAATTAGTTTCATAAATAATGTTCCATTCAAACATAAAAAATTTAGAGAAAGAGTATGAATGTAACCCTTAGATCATATCCCCAAAAAGGCATGATTAATACTAACAGATGAAACTTTAGATATAAAATATCTTTGAAATATCTTTTAAAAAAGTCTTGAAAAAAATATCCATTCTTATTTGAAAATTTATTTTTAAAATATAAAAACATTTTAAAACCATTTTCTGTTAAAATAATATTGAGAACATATAATGGAAGTTAGAAAACTTTTTGAAAACATTTTTCCTAGAAAACTAATAAAGGAATATTTAAAAAAATTTGAAAAAAAATTTAAAACATATATAGGAATATTTGGAAATTTTCAAAACCTATTTCCTTGAAAACATATAAATTAATCTTGAAAACAACTTGAAAATAGTTTTCTTTAAAAACTTATAAAGGATACTTGAAAACATTTTGAAAACCTTTTTCCTTCAAAAGTTATAGATTCGACTAGAAATAATTTAAAATAATTTTTAAAAAATAAATCATTATTAAAATAAATTTACATGAAATTTTTTTTCAATGATCATTTATAAAATATTTTTGAAAAACATTTTTATAAAATACTGTTTTTGAATAAAACAGATTTCTAACCAAATAGAGAAATAATATAGGGTTTTCTTAGAAACATTTTCATAATTATATTAAGTAAAAAAAGTTTAAAAATTATACCGATACATTAATATTTCATTAATAACCATAGTATAAGAAAATTCATGAGAGTTATTGATATATGTATCATAATATTTCATCAATGGGAGAATAATCATAAATAATCTCGAAAATGATTAAATTGGAATAATAAACTCTGACAACTCCAATTACTTTAAATTATAATCTCCCTGAGAGAATGAAATTAAAATAATCATAAAATATCATTAAAATAAGTATATTCATGATATAACATGGAAAAGAGAAGTATATAAACCTTTTAAAATAATATAGTTGTATAACATACCATGTGTCTCAAAGAAGGAAAATTGAGACAAAATTGTCATATCGGCTTGGTAACTTTTGAACCCTATAATACCAAGAAATAAATATAAAAAATGGATTTGTAAATACCTATAAATTTATTTATAACAATTATATAATAAATTTATGGTAATTATATACTCTACACAAAAGAAATGAGTGGTGAATAAGTCATATGTCTTATAGAAATAAAAGTGCGACAGAAATCCCCTCACTACATAAGTGACTTTTGAATCATGAGATACCTGAAAAAATAAAATCAGTTGAAACTTCTTATATCATGAAATTAATTCTATTCATGATATAACATTTCATAGGCTAGAATATATACCATACAAAAATAATAAGTGGTGAATATAGCATATATCTCACAAAAATAAAATTGATAAGAGAAAATCCTTACCTCATGTCTTGACTCTATTCGTAACCATTTATACAAACTATATAATATAATATTATTATGATACATATAACAAAGAAAAATATTATTATATATAATACCTTATTTTATTTTATTGTGACTTTATAACACCCTTCTATTAATAATTTCATGTTAAAGTTACATTTCAGGTAATAACTGCTTTGTTTTTTGTATATGTTTTTACTTGTTATTCTTCATCCTCTAACATAGATCATGATTTAATTATTTAAAAAAAGAAAAATGATTTAAATATCATATATATCTATTATATATGTATTTATAATAATATTTAAAATATATAATTACTAAATGGAACACACCATTCACCGGGATGGTAGGTCGTATGTATACATGAATGATGTTTCCGTTTTATTATTGTATTGATAGGGAGAAAGTAAATGAAATATATATATATATATATTATCATTAAATTATAATTATTATGTCATATAAATCATATAATTTTACTAAAACCATCTTTAATAAATTACATGTAATTTATAAATGAATCACATCGCTTTGAGGAGGCGGTAATCCATAGATACACAAACAAAGTTATCGTAGTCCCAAAAAATGATAAGAATAAAGGTATATGATATATATTAATTCAATAAGCATAAATTAATCATAAATATCATAAATATAATATAAATAAAATAATTTTGTTGTTATTATCATCCTTTAAATGTGGTAACAAATGAATGAATGACGTCGATTCGTGAGGTGGTAGTCTGTCATACACAAGAATGATAATTATGTATCTCATTTAATGGAAGTGTGTTTGGGTGTAGGTGTAAACCTTAACATGATAATATGTCATTATATTGAGTATTTTTAAGTTATTATATAATATTTATGTATAGTAATTTATGGGATGGGGAAATAAATAAATCAAAAGTGCTTGTGGAAGGATGTTACCTATTCTTTAGGTAAATCCTTTTGGTTTGCAACAAATCACTTCCTTGGTTGGATTTCGGCCCAAGGTTATGCCTCTAAGATGTAGTTATGTAAGTGGGAGGTAGATTTATGGTGGTTTTATTTTGATAATAATTTATTAATATGTGTGAATAAGTTAGGGGTGAGTTCACTTTTATAGTGGACGAGGAGTGGTATTCCTATAAATATAAAAAGGTAAAGAATATTAAGAGATCACCCTTACATCATGTGCCCCCGATAACTGTTAATTTTTATTTAAAGGTATGATATGGTCAAAATATGCCTATAAAATAGATTTTTAACATTTTTCTAGGTTATTTATCCTCTGATATTAATGTTTAACCACTAAGTATACTTGTTTTTACCATAATCGTTGTAATTAATTATAAAAACATTCACTATTCTTTTTTGTCAAAAAATATGTTGAAATTAAACAGAATTGAAAATAATTTTAATTCTAAATACAGAATCTATTTTTCCAAATTTTAAACATATAATTGGAAAAAAAATATTTTAAAATCAATCCCATGGATAGGATGAGGCAAAAGTTTTTTAAAGTAAAAATGTTCAAAAGTTTAAAATGTGTTAATATCCAATTTCATTATGAAATTAATTTTAATGACCAAAATTATATTAATGGATGTAAAATTGATATAAATTTACTTTAAAATCAATTTAATATATAATTTAACTATAATAAATAAATTAGAGAAAAATGTCATTTTGAATTAAAATTCAATATTTTCTCTATTCATCTAGAAATTAAACTTCATAAGAAATAAAAAAAATATCCCAAAGTAAATTTTTATATTAAAAATTATAAAATTATTTTGATTTTATAAAAAAATTATAAATATTTGATAATTTATATTTAAAATAAGTGCACTAATAAAAGGGTGGAAAATTTCCTTTTTAAAAAATATATATATAGTATGCATAAAATTGGTTTTATTCTTACATATTGTATAGAAAACACATAAGATGGATGTTAATCAGCTTAATAAATATAATATATAAATTTATTTCATTAGAATCATGTATAAAAAGTGTTTTAATTAATTTTTTGAGGTAAACCATGTTTTATTTCATAAATATCATTTTCCAGCAAAAGATATCTAACATTTTAAAAAGGGTTTTATTTTGATTGGTCACTAAATAATTATTGTTATATACATGTGTTCACCATATTATCATAATTTAATTAATATTATTCATAACTTTCATTCCAACAACGAGGTGCAACCAATAAAAATATTTTAATAATAATATTAATTGCACAATATAGTTTGGTGAAACTAGGTCTTATGTGTCTTCCAAGTTATCAATCGAACTCAAAATTGTGTGTAACACAATCCAAAAATAGTTTTGTGTGTACCTAAAGCTAATATTAGTGATGAATTTATGATAATATTAACTTGATTTTTCATGAAATGTAAAAGAAAACTTATTTCTTTCATATAACACAAGATATTTTCAGTTGTGTGTGAAATGAAATATATCAAAAATATTAAATTAATTTGAAAACAATACATCACAAAATATTGGGGTTTTACATAGAGGCCACGTGTCCATGAAAAACTAGGTTTATAATACATAAAATTGAAACTAAAATATTGTTTTTTATCTTAAAAATGAACTCATAAACCCCTTTGATCTCCTAAAATAGTGTACAATAACTTTGGGAACACATAAAAAATAATAGATTTATAAATATTATTAACAGAACTAACATAATGAAGAATCGTAATATACGGGTCAAAATGAATAATATGATACCATAAAAGATATAGAACATTAATAATCATATTATATCATGAAATAAGGAAAATGGAATTATATTATCACGGAAAAATATAAACTTGGTAGCAATATAAAACATGACAAAAGCATAAGTCTAGGATAGTCACTAAGAAAACACCACATGGTGGACAGATTGCCATCTTGAATTAGGTTAATTCCCTATTCCCATAAATATCATCTCATGAGACCAAAAAATTAGCTAATTAATTATAATTATATCTGGCCACAACCATCATATCATATACATGAATATATGTGTGACATAGAGAAATCAAACATAATGTATAAACATATTTTTTATCTATAGAGGGAAATTGATTGTCTAACCATGTCATATAGCATAGCTAGATAAGATATCATAATTCATTCCATGAAATAACATATTAAATAATTATTAGATGTTCATAGGTGAAAACAATCAAATTCTAGGACACATTATGTCCAAGTTAAGTGAATACATAAAAAAGGTGGGGGAATCTCTTTGGAATTGTACTTCTTAAGTAGGAATTTAAGGAAAGGGGTAAAGATTCATTAAAGATGGGAAAGAGATTGTTAATTTACATAAAAATTTAAATTAATTAAATTTTTTCCATAATTTAATGATAAATTTGAGGAACTATGGATGCTTTAAAAAACATTTATGGAGTGGTACTTAAAAAGGTGTAAGAAACAAAGAAGTTCCCTTTAATTGGGTTTGATTATCGAATGAAATTGAGATGGGGACCTTAAAAACATGTTTATATTCATCAAAAAATGTTAATTAACATAGTTATATGTGTGTATGCCGTATATACCAAATATATAAGAATAAAATATGGTGATTAGAGAGATAAAGTGAAGAAAAGAGAGGGAAATAATTTCCCAAAGAATATAGGGTGGTTCAAAGAGAGCCCTTGCCTTAGGTCTATAACCATTCTTCTATTTCACTTAAAATCTTTAATAATAAAATTAGACACATTAATAACCTATATTATAACCTATTACATCTATATTTTAATTAATATAATTATATTATTTTAAATTACAACCATTATAATGAGATAAAAAGATATATTTTTTCATTTTGGGGGCTTTCGTTTCATGTTTCCAATATTGGATCAATTATGGATAATTATTTAAGTTCTTCTAAAATGATACCAACTATCCATATGTGAAATTAAATTAAATTCATTTCCTTAAGAAATTTAATGCTTTAAAATATATTTATGGGCTTTAACATAGGGATGATTGATTGATTGAAAACATTATCGATATACAGTTAGTTCATCTAGGTTGTTCTACTAAACATCACAAACTACATTCATTTTGTTTAATTAAAAGATTATCAAAATATTATATAACCTTAAATAAGATATATTATAATTATTATCATCACATTTAACTATAATAATATTTCGATAACCATATTTAAAGGTAGTGGTGAAAAATGAAGTACGTTGTTCATGGAGTTGGTGAACCCACGATATTATGAACCACATTTTCATTTTAGAATCAATTGAAAGGAGGGTAGAATATGGATATTACTTTGTAATAATAATAAATTTTTATATTTATGACACTTATGTTACTATGTATAGGTGGATGGAAAACATATTCGTGTGGTAAAAGAAGAATAAAACTAATAGAGGTTTAGTTGAGAATTTACCTCTTCCTTCGGTTACCTCATCATAGGATTCCCATTAAGAATCCTTGAATTGGTATTTTGATAAGAACAAGGATTACAAGAATGCATGGGGAGAGACGATAAAAAAATTTGGTAGTGTGTGGGAAAGCCATGTGGATTAGAAAGTGTGAGGATAAGGGGTGGTGTGGGGAGGTATTTATAAGGGGAGGAGAGGGGTGTTTTTTAAATATTAAATTCATTAGTTTATTATTTAAGATCAAGAATACCTATAGTGATGAATCATGAGACACTATATAGAAAATTGTTCATGTAAGTTTAAACTAATGGTTTCTTACATCAACCCATATTTTATTAATCAATTATTTAACTTATAATATTAAATATAGTATTTTTCCACATGTCACTTTTCAAAAACAAAATCATCTATTGTAGAAAAATAAAAAAAAACTAAACATTTTTCAATATATAGATTCCAAAAGTAATATCCATTTTTTTGAAAAATTAATTTCTAAATATGATAATTTTAATTTTTAATAAAAATCCCTATTTATTTGAAAAATATCAATTTTAATATTATGATAAAGTTTTTGACCCTTTGAAAAAAAAATTATGGTATCATAAAATTAAATTATTATTATAATTAAACTTAATATTATTTTATAAAAACATTTTATGAAAATTAATTTTATTTCAAAACATTAAATTTTTTATAAAAATTAAAATAAAACATATATTCTTTGTAAAGGTACAAACATTTATTTTATCATTATTTAAATATTTATTTACATTTATCATGATATAAATATGTCATATTTTCATTTTATTAGATACTTAAATATTATTTTACACTTCCATAGGTTAGGATGCTATTCTAATGGTAATTTTTCTATTCATAATGGTAATATTACTGTTCCAACAGTCAGATTACTATTCTAATAGTCATATTCTTAATGGTAATATGGGTTACCTACCTTCTATAAATATATCAAATTTCATTAATTCATAATTCAATTCCATTTTTTCTGAATGTTATATATATTTTAATTTTTTAAAAAAATATTTCATTATCAATAATCTTATTTATTTCTACAACATTGTTCATGAGTGTGATCATTCTATGGGATCTAGATTATTCAAGTTTCTACATTATAGTTATCTTATTTTTTATTATTCATCCCATTGTAATATTTTGAATTCTTATTTTTATATTTATTCTATAAATGTAATGTCCAACTAAACATAATAAATGTTGGTAGTTTTCATTATGAGTATCATGTGATCTAGATAGTACTATACTACTTAATATGACATAATTTAATAATTAGAATGGAAATTCAATTAATAAAATGTTGGGTCATTACATTCCTACCACATCAAGAAAAATTATCCGAAAAATTTTATTTCACATACTAAGGTGAAAATAGGTGAGGAAACTTTTGTTTTCACTGATTCTTCTGATTTCCATGTAACCTCCATGTATTTATGGTTCCACCATAACACTTTGACTAGGTGAGTTTCCTTTTTTACATAGAATATTATCTCTAGGGTCCAATATTTTCCCGGGATAATCATCATAAGAGATATAATCCCCCAACTATGCCACCTCCATATTGAGTAAATGGGAGGGATTTAGTATGTACATCCTAAAATTGATACATGGAACACTTCATGTACTTGAGATAGGTATGGTGGTAGTGCTAATATATATTCTTTATGTAATGTCCCAGCCTAGGTGACACTAAACTAGCGCACCATGTTGGTGCACCACATGACCTCAAGCAAGAATCCCTGCATGCCAGATGAAACTAACTTGCAGTGAGGGTCTAACAAGGTACACGGGGAGACTATACCCTCTTTATAAGAGATAGACAATAGCGGTAAACAAGATAATTAATAACCAAGTAATGATGATCAAATACCATGCATCATAGAATCAATTCCCTAAAATGGGTAAATTCCCCCAGCCATACAGATAATCATTCCATGTCATAGTTGTGTCTAACAACATAAGAAACCTAAAAAAAGATGCATGAAAACCCCCAAAAATAGGCCCTAACATCACATTTGGTTTCCTTATTCATGCTCCATCCCAAAACCCATATCAACTATATAACATAGGGCCTTCCTTATCTGGACCAGTAACCTAGAGATCTACTCGGGAGCCCAATAGTGGCCTATTAAGGGTGTGAGTACAACTCAGTAGGCCACCACCAATAGTTTCTACAATAATATTCAGTATAAAACAATTATGTATACATATAATAAAAAAGAAATGTTGTAGATATACCAGATCTCATTATTTAACAATATTTAAAATATCCATATTTACCCTCAGTTCCAAGGGAATAACCATACCCATCAAACTTATTTTGACCCATACCATTCATGTGAACCATATTTCATTGGAGTCACAACTCGACAAATAAGGAGCATTAGACTAAGTATTAAACTGGGATTCAAAATACCATTTTCGGTCATCCCAACCATTATATGTAATTCTATATACAAAGTGTTAATGTCATAAGAATCAGTCCATACTCTAAAAAATATGATTCATTACTGTTCCTAGAGCATTGATCTAGCCCTCCATGGGAGAAGGGCATCATTTTAATATTCCACCAACCATTAATTACATATTTGAGGTCAGTATCAGTGACTTTATTATCATAAAATAACAATATGGTTTCAACTTTTCATTTTTTACATTTTCCACAGTTCATTACATCTAGAATTTCTCAATTCATATAGCAAGCCCATTTTACCTTTTAATCACATTATAGCCGATTTCACATTTACCCATTTAAATTAATAAATCATTAGGCTTATTCAAGTTAAGTCTAACACTCCACTATCCCATTTTAACATGTTATAAATAGTTTACATTATTTTAATCCCATAACACATTCAATTCATCATTTAACAACCTAATTCTCATCTTCAAGGGAGTGCCACACCCCAATGGTGGCCTTTAGTTTACTCATTCTCAATTTATACTAAGGGGATCATGAGGGGTCCAATACACCATTTGAAAACCCAATTTATCATTTCATACCAATGAAACAAATTCATATTATAGAATAACAAATACACATCCATATAAACATAAATAAACATCAAGACTATAGGATATAACTTTTGGACCTCCTACCTCATGTTTGTAGACAAGTACTCATCCAAGGACAACCTTTGATCTAATCTAAAATAGTATTCAATGCCCAATTTGATAATATAATGGAAAAACAAGGTTTTAGTTCCCAATAAGTAGATAAATCATTTCACTATGATTCTCCTAGAAAATAGAATAAAAAGGAGTGGTGAATAACTTTTATCTTTGGTTTGAACCCAATAATTCTTCAAACGACCAAGGATCAAAAGAGATTCTCTAATGAAAGAGTAAACAGGCCTAGATTCAAAACCCATGCTCTTGGAGATGGAAATGTGAAATAAATTTGGTAATTATTATTAACGAATGAGGTGGTAAATTGTAATATCCATTACTTTTAATGAGGCCAGGAGTTTAGCCAAACGATTGGCCAAACTATGTATCAACCATGTGGCATCCTCTATTCAAGAGGGGACCAGGACATGAGATTTGGATAATCCCACACACATGATTTTAGAAATTGTGTGGTGGTCATGTGTTTTCTTCTTTCCAATGGGGTAGGAAAAATTGTCTTCTAGTCCATGGAGAACGGTTCATTCTTATCATTAGCCAACTATCTACTATTCACTGGATGGCTACTTTTTTCTTTTTGGTGTCCTGAACTGTTGAAACTCCCCCTCAAATCCCCTCATATCATTAGGAATACCTTTATTAACCAAAAAATGGGTTAAAAATATTTAAATGAAATGTAAATCATTGGAATGTCAAGATCTTGTAACCTCCCCACATTATAATAAATCATCCTCAACTTGTACTCCCAAGCACCACTAAAACATTAAGGGGAAAGTTCAGGCAACCGGGATAGCATATTCATCTACCTCTCCCACATTTCCAACATAAAGTTAGCATGTATAAATAGAACATGGATCAAAGTCACATTATTAGCTGACAAAAAATTCTCATTGTAATCTACAATACAGACCGGAGGCTCATAAAAGGATGCATCATCCACAAGCACAACATCATAAACTAAATCACATGATATGGGTTGAGGTGATACTATAAATGTTGTGACACTTGAAAAACATTATGCATGCAACTCTACTATCTTGGGAGATACAACCGATACACCACTGGTTTGATCCTCTCCACAATCTCAAACATCCACACATATTTGGGAGCTAACATACCCTGCATCTGAGTCGGAAAGTGACCCAATCTTGGTGACACCTGAAGTAATAGGAGGCTACCCACCATATACTCAAGTGACCAAAAAAGTAGGTCAACATATGAATTTTTTCTACTCATGATCATATCCATACACTTTTGAATCAATTGACCATCCTTTGACATCTCCTATAAGAGACTCATCCCCAAAAACACTAATTCTCCCACTTCCATCCAATATAATGGAGATCTACCTGGTCTACCATATATATCCTCATATGGTTCAGTATAAATAGTCAACTATTAACTATTATTATATGAGATATCAGTGGGAAATAAGTGTTTATCCCTATATCCACTAAAGTCTAGGATTCATTCCCTTAACATTTCCTCTAAAACCTAGATAGTATATTCTAATTATCCATCCATCTGTAGTGAAAATTTGTACAAAAAAATACCATAGTACCTAGTAACTTCTGTATCCGTTCCCATAAGAATAAAGTAAATCACATATCATGATCTGAAACAATACTCTGATTTACCCTATAAAATGTACAAACTCTTAATTATATAATTCACTCTAATAGATAATAATAAAAATATCCCATACTGGAAAGAAATGAGCTACCATTTTCAACCAATCCACAATATCCCAAATTAGATCACTCTTCCAAGGAATCCTTGGGATACCTACTAGAAAAAACATGGTCACATCATCCCACTTAAATTATATAATGGGAAACAACTATAAAATTTCAATAATTCATTGATGCTCAGAAATTACCTACGGACAGGTGTATCATTATTCCATGAAACCTGTAATCTCCTTTTTTATTCCCGAACACAAATAATATCTAAAATTTTCACTTCATATTTTGTTCAAACTATGATGAACCTCATACTTAAATTCATGAAACTAACACATCATCTCTTTTTACATACAAGTAACCGCAAAAAATGGACAAGAGCATGAATAATATCATCCTTATCAGTAGTCCAATCAAAAGGTGTACTCCCACATTCAAAATTGTCTCTCAATTCCAAACATTATGAGTCCTCATACTACCTCTAATTAATGTGGTTTAGAAGAGATTGCTCAATGGAAAAGGACATGAGTGTCATCAACCCATTCTACTCTTGAATGACTATATCTAGATCGGTGAATAATTAAATTATCTTTCACTCAAAACAAGATGCTTAAAATTCTTGTGTTTAGGTCTTCTAACTCAACACATCTTCAGCATTGCTTCCCATTCATGGTGTTTACACTATCTTAAAATCTAAGGATCCCATATACTCACCACATCTTTTCTATCAAAAATTTTAATCACATTGGTAAAAATATGCATATGAGGCTCTTATGATCAGTATAAACAATAAAAATCCCCCTAGAAGAGAAATTTTTCTATCATTTAAAACTATAAAGCATAGAGTACAACTTGAAATCATGTATAAGAGAGTTATTGTCATGTGACCTCAATTACTATGATACAAATGTCACAACTTGTTCTCCTTGCATCAACTCTACCCCTTGCCCAATCCCAGATGCATCAAAAAAACAATGTTCCTTACCTAGATTGGGTAAGATCATAATTTCTTTTTTGGTAAAATGATTATTCAACTCCTTGAAAGAATTAACAAATGCTTTAGACCACTCAAACTTTGTACCCTTCTTGGTAAATCCTAATCTGGTTCTACCATGTGAGAAAATACTTTGATGAAACTTCAGTAGTAACCTGATAAGACCCAAAATCATTGAATATCAAAAAAAATTCCTGGTTCAATCCAAACAAACAACTATATAAACCATATATGGTAATGAAAAAACACCTTATAGTAAGATTATATAGCCCAAGAAATGTACCTTATCAATACAAAACGAAACTTAGACAACTTTTCATAAATTAGATGCTCTCTTTGTGTACGTAAAAGGATGTCAAGATATTGGGATTGATCGTCATGAGTTTAAGAGTACACCAATTTTTCATACACAAAAACCACCATGAACTGATCCTAGTAAGGGTGATATATTGGGTTCATTAATTCCATGGACATCGCATGATCATTTGGAACCCCAATAGGCATCATGATGAAATCATATAAACCATACCAACTTATGAAATAAATCCACACTATATAAAAATTTCTCACTCACAACTGTTGATACCTTGACCATAAATATATTTTTGAGATCACAAAATCATCCTTTAGCTATTAAAAAAGATCAGAAATACATATCATATTATATCAACTCTTAATCATTATCTAGTTCAACTTTAGGTAATTAACACACAATAACAAAAAAAAATCAGCCTTCTTTGCAAACAAAAATGGAGAACCCCAAGGTGACATACTCAGATAGATAAACCCTTTATCCTCTAACTCCTACAACTAATTCTCAATGTCATGAAGCTATACATGTATGATTCAGTAAGGTGGAATGGAAACTGATTAAATTCCAATCCTCAACTCAATAATGAACTCAATACTTCACTCGAGTATATTACTTCAGAATTACTAAGAAAACATGTCCTGGAACAATTCCACCAACAAAGGTAATACATCCCACTACAATACATAACCCTCAAGAAAAATAGTCTAAAATTTAATTGTGATCTCACCTAGTTGTTAAATAACTAGACCTATCTAGCCTTCCTGAATATCTCATTACCACAGTGGACATAAGTGTCACCCACTGGAGACATCAAACTCACCCTCATGTAGTAAAAACGATATGCACCAAGTACACAACCCACCAGTTATTCCATCATATTGGATCAAAACCTATCATCTCAATCACATGCAAGTCCTAAAAGATATGGTAACCACCAACCTCAAGGGAACACTCTGTAAATTGATGGATACCCTTTGACTGCACCCCAAATGTTGTGTCGATCAACATAATCCCAAACATGTACTCCACCTATAGACACTCTCCACCTATAGAAAAAGAAAGATATAAAATAATTCAATGATACTATATCTAATAAATCAATTGAAATTATAAAATCTACTAGAATAATACCTAAGATAGTCAAAGGACTAGCCTCTCCAGGGATGGGTGCACCCTAAACTAAAGGAAACTGACCAACCCCTCTACCACATGCTTTTGTGTCAGTCTCCTAGGTTACAATGCCTTACTCATATAGATGTACTTTTACTGAAGTACCATATCCTCTACCCTAACTCGTATGAATGATGGAACTCAAATTTTCAAACTAAAATGGGTTGGAAGTCCCCATACTGGTGTATAGTATCGACCAAAGTACCCTATCACTACCCATCTCTCATGGGTTCCTGCAAAACCTCTATATATGATATACCCTCCCATAGGATTTTCACTCCACTGGTGGTCATGGTCACTAACTTCTCATGTGACTAGGTATTTCGTATTGATAGAAAATGATATAAATATCTCCAGGAGAAGAAAACCCTCTCCACTGGCCACTCTATTCACCACCATCCTAGTAGAAATTTTTATAACAACAGTTCCTACTATTGTAAGATACTCCAAAAAGTCACATAACAGAAACCACCTTCCCACCACTGAAATCTTCCTTTAGGTTCCCCTCAAAAAATATAACATGATCCATTACCTTTGAAAACTTATTCAAATGAAATATATTTACATGGGACTTGATATCACATCTAATACCATCCTAAAAATGGCTAGTTTTAGCTTCATTATATCTAGTCAACATTATAGAAAACACTACAAATCTATAAAGTGTCCAGCATAATCCATCACCATCATACTTACTTGTGTAAAATTCATATACATTTCAGATCTTTTTTCCTTAGTTTATCAGGGTAAAATTGCTCCAAAAACTTCTCCTATAAGTCCTCCCATTTCATACCCTCCAACTGCTCACCAAATCTGGAATATCCCACTAGTGCTTCACTAGGCCTGGAAACATATATGCTTCCAGCTTGCCCATTTTTTCCAGAGAGGTTTCTAGGTGTCATAATATCATCAAGATAGAATCACTCAAAAACTCTATTGTTTTGGGTATACCCTATCTAGAAAATTTCTTTATATGTTTTATCTGAAACTTTCTTTACAAATAAAACAAAGTAAGTGTTTCCCACCCTGGGTATCTTTTCATAAACTGCATAAATGAGTGAAGTTCTCATCAAATAACTCTTATTCTATAACCTAGGACCAATATGGGTTCAAGTATTATTACTGGAGGATCATTCTTAATAATACCCAGTTTTCACCCAACTGGTAAAAATTGTTTTGGTGGAATCTCTCTAAAATATCAAACACATGTCTCAAAACACATAACATATAGTTTCTACAATTTTAAAAAAATAGGTATCACTACTAGTCAAAAATAACCCACTCTATATAATCTATCCCAAAAGATATAATTCCATCTATGTCACAACCCTGAACCATCCCTATCATGTTCCATGGATAATATAGGCTAAAAAAACCTACAAAATCACAAACCTTTCATTAGACACTATTTTAACCATTTCACTTTAATAAAACTGAAACCATTCTTATTTTGGAATCCTATTCAAAATTTCAACTTATAAATTCCCTGTTAAAACCATCAATAAGACTTTATTGAGAACTACTTTCTTAAAATTTCAAGAAAACAAGAAGAGTGTATTAATTTCCCACAACCCACCATAACCTTATTTTACATGAGTTCCTAAAATGTTTCGTTTCACATAAATTATTGAGTTCCTACAAGATGCATTCATGTGAAAACCCCATGTGATTTTAGGCCATGAATAAAACCTTATAAAATAATAACATCACATAATAAGTATGTCACTCATTAGAAAAATATCATCTTACTATGAAAAGAGAACATAAGGAACAAAAATACAACCATGGAAATTTGGTATTTCCCCTACACATGGGTCAGTTACTCTCATACATGATCTCCTTTCCAAGACCTGACACATCCTGGTCTCTTTTCCACATTCCCCAAATAGGAATAAAATAATAAATAAAACTCTCTCTATTAAAACTTTCTATCATCCCAACCTAGGTGCCACTAAATCGATACCCTGAGTTGATGAACCACATGACCTAAAGAATGCCTCCATGTAAAGTAGAGTCAATATACTAGTAGAAAGTTTCTAATGAATCCTATAGAGAGATTTTACCCTCTTCTATGTTTTATAACAATGGTGGAAAATGATAAAGAATAACCAAGTAATGATGATTAGAAACCATGAATCATATAATCAATTACCAAAAATGGGTAGACTCCCAAAACCATTAAAATAAACATTCCATTTCATAGTAGTTTCTAGTTTCATAAGATACCCAAAACAGATATAAATGAAAATACCAAAAATAGGTCATGGAAACACATCTAGTTCCATCATCCATGGTCGGTCCCAAATATAACAACCTTGCACTTTATTTCATATTAAGACATGATTTATTACATAAGAATGCACTTAATAGAACCTATAATATCTATAGGTATACTTACTTTGGGGATTAGGGACATTACATGACAACTTAAGACATAAAATACAATATCTTTATTGAAAACTTCTTTTACATGACCGCAACATTCCTTTGTACTTAGCATAGAATGGGATAACCCAAGTACATACATAAGAAAAGCATGAGCTATAAATCCCAATAAGGGAGTAAACAAGAAATAACATGAATCATACAATACATGTTAGAAAATAGACAAATCAATGGATATAACATAAACATGAATATAAAGGCATGATATAGAAGGATCATCATAACAAGGAAATGTGGAAACAACTTAAAACACTGCATCATTAAAATAAAAAAATTAGGTAAACCCCATTCCAAACATGATGGACATAATTACTATAAATAATTATTTAAACCCTTATTCCAACATGATGTATCTTGATAATAAACATTACTCAATGCATTGGAGCGCTATCAGGGTGGCACCCTTCATAATCATTTCAATCTCATGCTTAAGAGCGCCACATAGATCATATAACATCGATTCATTCAACATATTCATTTATTACATGATAAAGGAATTTCTAATACATAAATGAAAGTCTATAATAAATTATTATATGAGAACAAAGTTTAATACCCTTGATAGAGAAATGGGAATGGTATTCACTTCATGATGATTTTGGCATGGAAAATCGCAGTGCAGTTTTGGTAGCCTAATGGCGTGACATAAAAATTTATAAAAATGGTTGATGAGAGAGAAAGGGGTATCTCATGATATATACATGAAATTTATAGTAATTTGGTCATATATATATATATATATATATATGTCCCGGCATAAGAAATTTTTAAATAAAAAGTCGTAATATAATCAACAAACTTGAAGAAAGAGGAGAAACAAAATAACTATTACGAAATTTCAACATGGTAATGGGTGTTCATGGGATGGATTAATGAGAGATAAAAAGTTATACTATAATAAAAACATAATAATGGTAGTATGGTAGAGGTGTGAAAACATACCCCATCATTTTTAATTGAAAATAAAAGGGTGTAACAATATAAGTAAACAAGGATAAAAATGAGAAAAGAAGGAAAGTGAGGATCCCTTACAAGGATGTGTGATCCCAAAGGATTGGGAGAGATTTTTTGGGAGCTTTGGGGATACTTGGAAGGATTATAGAGAGGTTAGGATATATTATGGTTGTGCTACAAGGAGTTTTAGGGAATAGGAATGGGTTCTTGCGTGGGTTTATATTGGAATGGAGGGGGGATTCTTTATTATTTAGGTTTTGGACACTACACACTAAAATATTCAAAACCACAAACCGTACCTTGGTTTTTCCAATGAATTTTTTCAAAGTTAAGTGGAAAAAATTATTTTACAAGTCTATGTGCCAAAAATATTAAAATATTTCCCTTTCTTAGGTGGAGGTGA
Organism: Viscum album; assembly: GCA_963277665.1. NCBI lineage: Eukaryota > Viridiplantae > Streptophyta > Magnoliopsida > Santalales > Viscaceae > Viscum > Viscum album. Next base: position 725,339,616 of record OY728126.1, on the reverse strand, counting down.
GTCACACTCTCAAGGAAATGAATTTAAAATCATAAAATATATTAAAAATTTTGGAGGATTCACTAAGGCTTTATAAAATAATTAATACGAATATAAAATCATATAATATTAATTGGAAAACATATATTGGGCCAAGAATACCCATTATAGTATTTATTACATCATTTTTGGTTCATTATGATGTCATAAAACACATATTTTATTTATAGGGTATTTAATTTTTACCCAAAAATTTGACTATCTTAGAAAATTATGAAGAATTCATCATTAAATAATTTTTATATCCTGTTTGAAAAAATAATATTCATTTTATCAAAATAGTTTTCTAAATAAGTGAATTTTAACTTTTAAAATGAAAACTGGTATTTTGAAAATTCACAGGTTTTGAAAAAAATAGTTTTCAAACCTTAATAAAAATTCCATTTGACTTCATAAAAATTATATACTAATTTATTATTTATAAAATTAATTTGATAATAATATTTTATTAAAATATTAATTATTTTAAAAAATAAGTAATTCTTTAAAATAAATTCTTGAAAAATACACTTTCTATTTTATCATATAAAAATATAAATCTTATCAAACTGATTACCTAATAATTTATAGATAAGGAACTTTTATAATCATAATTTATAAGAATTTTTTATAATATTATTAATAAAAATCATATTTTAATTTAATAATGAATATATATTCTCTAAAGTACCATTTTTACCCAAAGAATCAATATATCAAATTCTTCATTTTTTTAAGAAGGACTATTCTTATAAAGTAATTTATGGAATAAGACTTCTATTTATAGAATGGCATTACACAATAAATAACTAATGCCTTGTTACATAACCCCTTATAAAATGTGAATAAGACCTAAGGGTAAGGTTTGTGATGGTGATAGACACTTGGGGTGGCTCGACTAACATCGCACAAGTGGTAATCTCTAATAACTTGAACTTATCAAGTAGGTGATTCCATTCAAGATTAATGTGGTGAAGCTCATATTGGGCTAGGTCAAGAGAAAAGCACAGTGAAGCAACCTCCTTTCTGAGATCTGAAAAATGAGCTTCATATGTTCTGACACTACTGGATGTGGACATCCTCTTCATTTGTCTGTGTCGAAAAGATTTTTTTTAAAAAAATTATATTTATATCAGAAGTGGGATCACAATTCAATATCTATATTATCAATGGTAATAAAACTTAATGGTAATTTAAACCCTATAATAATAATAAAAGAGTGCATTTGTTTTCTATATCTATAATATATTAAAATAAATGTAATTTTATTAATTAATGATCGGGTCATTACAACCTTCACCACTTAAGAAATTTCACCCTAGAAATTTCATTTCCCTCACTAAAATAGATGAGGGTTACTTTGTATCATCACTTCATCTAGTTACCAAGTTTCTTCTTCAAACTTTTAGTTCCACCACAATACTTTGATGAAGGGAATCATCTTATTTCATTGAATTTTTTCTCTACAATTTAATATATCCATTGAATTCTCTTCATATGATTAGTCATTCACCAATGTCACCAACTCTAGATTGAGTACATGTGATGGGTCAAGTTTGTACTTCCTCAAGAATGATACATGGAATTCATCTTGAACTTGAGACATGTTTGGGGGGAGTGTTAGTCGATAGGCCACTGCTCCGATGTGATCAAGGATCTCAAAAGGGTCAATGTACCTTGGACTAATCTTCCCCTTATTTTAAAAATGACATCACCCTCTTACATGAAGATATACAGAGGAAACCCATATCTCTATCATCAAACTCTAGGTCTCATTAATGGTTGTTAGTATAGCTCTTTTGTTGAATTTGGGAAGATTTGGTGTGGTACTTAATGATCTTAATATTCTCCACTATTTATTTGTCCATTTCTAGACCTAGAAGTTTTCACTCTCGAACTTCATCCCAACATGTAAGTGTTATGCACCTCTTCCCATAAAGGTCTTCATAAGGATCGATTTGGATAATTGATTTGAAAATTTGGTTGTAAGAGAACTCAACCAGAGGAATGTGTTGATCCCATCCTCCTTCTAAGTTCATTAAGAATTCTATAAACATGTACTCAAGTTTTTTTATAGTCCGATCATATTAACCACTAGTTTGAGGATGATAAGTTGTACTGTAGTTTAGCTTATTATGCAGAGCATGTGGGAGACACTTCAAGAACATAGAGGTGAATCTTTGATCTCCATCAAATGCAATTAATAGTGGTACACCATGCCGCCTTTCTAATTCTCTGATATTTATCCACGCTAGTTTTACCAATGAGAAATACTCTCGAATCACAATGAATTATATAGCCTTTGTAAGATGATCCCCAAAAACCTAGAAATAATTGTTTCCTTTGGATGTCTTTAGAAGTACGGGGAAAAAGTACATGGTTAGGTTCTCCCATTTCTATGTTGGTATAGTTAATGGTTTCATTATCCTCTTAGACATCTTTCTCTCATCCTTCACTTGCTGAAATACCAGGCACTTTGATGTATATTCGGCGATATCCTTCTTTATGTTATCTTGCCAATAGTGGTCTCAGATATCTCGATACATCTTTGTGTTTCTAGGGTGACTGGAGAAATTCGAACTATGTGTATAATCCCAAAGCTCTTTCTTTAACTCTGGATTTTATGGAACACATAGTCTGGACCAAAATATCATAATTCCTTCTTCATTAACATTGAACTCTAAGTATTTCCTTTTTCTAATAGTTTCTACTTTCTCCTGAATTCCCATGTCATTTTTTTAGAATCCTTTACCCTTTCCAAAATATACGGTTGAGTAATAATTTGTGAAAGGATTGATGAAGTTCTCTTATTTATGATTCCCATGTTCATCAATAACAAATATAAGAATATTTGATCCTTTTAATTTCTCATTAATGATATAATTTTTGGGTCCTTTCTACTTAGATCATATGCCACCTTTTTTTCTTTCCTAGGGTGGTAATGGATTTAACAGTCATAATCCATGATTATCTCTAATAATATTCATTTGTTCTTGTTTATATCTTTCTATGTGAATATATATTTAAGCCTTTTATGATTCGTATATATTTCACACTTTTCCCCAAAGAGATAATTTTGACATATTTTCAATGCAAATATCACATCTGCCAACTCCAGATCATGGGTGGGATAGTTTTCCTCATGAACTTTCAACTACCTTGAGGCATAGGCAATGAATTTGTCATTCTGTATCAATTCACATCTCATACCCTTCATTGAAGAATCACTAATGATTATGAAAAGATCCCCACTAATGGGTAGTGTTAGCATAGGGTTACTGATAAGCCTCTTCTTCAACTCCATGAATCTTTCTTCAAATTAATCATTCTAAGAAAACTTGACTTCATTAAAAGTTATATTGGTAAGAGGATATGAAAATCGTGATAAATTTCTCACAAATTGATGATAATATCTAGATTACCCCAGAAAGCTATACATATCTTTCATAGATGTTGGCCTCATCCATACCTAAATTTCTTTTGTTTTGGAAGGATCCATAGATATCCAATTTCTTGTGCTAATATTCCCCAAGAATGAGACTTTCTTCAACCAGAAATCACACTTGATGTACTTTTCTTAGATCTTATCCTTTTGTAAGGTCTTCAGTATAGTTCTTAGATTCTCGTCATGCTCCTACTTCGTTTTGGATTATACTAGAATATAGTCTATAAATACTACCAAGAATTTTTCTATTTAATCTCTAAAGACTCTATTAATTAATTCCATGAATATTATGGGAGCACTAGTGAGTCCAAAAGTCATTATTTTGAATTCATAGTGCTCATACCTTATATAAAAATTATTATTGGGAATATCCTCCTTCAACCTTACTTGGTAATATCCCGACTGCAAATCCACCTGAGAGAAGTATTTTTCTCTACATAGTTGATTGAACAAGTCATAATTTTAGGGAAAATAATACATTTTTTATCTTGATTTTATTGAGCTCACGATAATCAATTCAAAGGTGCATTTACCTAACTTTCTTAATAAAGAGGACTGGTGCACCCCATGGTGAAGCACTTAGGCATATAAACCCTTTATTCAGATTCTCCTATAGTTGTTTCTTTATGTCCTCAAGATCAACATTAGCGATTCTATATAGTGTCTTGGATATTGGAAATTCCCCAGGTGTAACATCAATCAGGAATTCAATATATCTTCTAGGAGGAAGACCAAGAAATTTCTTAGGAAACACATCAGAAAATTCCCTCACAATAGGTATGTATTCAAGGATGGTTCCTTCCTTAAACTCAATAATCTAAGAAAGATATGTGTGATAAAAGGTAAGTAATATCTATGCCTGATATGATGGTTCTAAATAATATTCATCCTCCTCCTTTCACTTGAATAAAATTGGGGTCGATTAATCATATCGAGAGTGATTTCCCTCTCACAAAAATTTATGTCAACTCTATATAGGTAAAGGTAATCCATGACAATAATTGCAACAAATTCCACCAAGGGAAGTATGATGTGGTTCATCATGAATTTCAGTCCACAAATTGTGATAGGGGAAGAGATATATTCATTGGATGCAATAATTTCCACGTTTTTCATTCTTGTTGACATCTCTACTTCAATGATTTATGGTGGTGTTTTGATTGTTCTACTATACTTTTGGGATATAAAAGAATGTGTATAACCAAAATCAAAAAGTATGTTCTCTATTATTTAATGAATAACTAGTGTACATATCACCACTTCATTGTTAGGATTTTCTTCAGTGGTAGTGATGGAAAAAATTTCACCCTTTCTCCCTTGGAGGTTGTTGGTTGCCTCTGAAAAACCTTGGCTTAAGGCACTGGTTTGCAAAGTGCATTGGTTCTTTGAAGTGGTAGCAATGAACAATGCGTTGAGCATCGAACGGAGTGTACCTTTCCACTGTAGTAGTAGAAAGTTTTTCTTATTGAAAATCATTGTACAAGTTCTCTTCTCTTCCACACACAATGCATTTCATCGTCCCCTTCAGGAAATTTATATGGTTCTTATTTCCACAACTTTATAAAGTGGGTGTTGTAATTTCTTAGCACCATTGGATTTATCCGTTAGAATTTCAGAATTAAATTCCACTTTAAACTTCATATCCCCATGATACCCCTGACATTATATAATCTTCATATCAACTTTGAGGTCACATCTGACAATTTCCTCATAGCTATCAAAGTCACGATCACTAGGGATTTTTGTAGGATATGTTTTAGCCCACCAAAGAAGTGGTCAACCGTATATTCGGGGGTAACGACAAAGCCATAGGTGTATTGTTCAAGCCTTGTGATATTTTCTTTATACACTCTGATGGATTTTTCTTATTTTTTATCGACGGAAAGTAAGTCCTTTCCATCTTAAGTTAGAGGGTGCGAGTGAAATATTTATCAAAAAACCATTTTTCAAAAATCCTTCCATTACAACACCTCGATATCTTCCTTAGAATTTTTATTTTTGATCAATTTCCACCATTGATTAGATTCACCCTCCATACGATAAGTATCTAGAACCACCTTCTCTTGTTCAGAACATTGAAGGATGGAGCTGATCATCTCAATGGTGTTGATCCATTGTTCAGCAATTAAGATATCACATGGTCCATTGAAAGTATGAGGCATTTCTCTCATAAATATCTCAATTGTGACTTGTTCCTTTTAGGGGGTTGGATTTACCCATTGACCAATGATTATATTCAAAACCTAAGTTAACTGAGAGATTATTGTGACAAATGTTGTGATGCTCACTCCCATCAGATTGGGAATATCATTAGAATAGTGAACACATTCATCTTTTCATCAATTGTTATCCTGAGTCCTCCTATTACCGTCCATTGGATAGAATAAAAGTAAAATTAGGGGTAAGTATTTTAAACTCTTAAACACATAAATGGGAATAAAATGGAAAAAATTGAAAACTTATAAATTTCATTTATTTCTTTAACTTATGAATTTCTAGGTTTAAATCTAAGTTATCCATGATCTATTTCCTAACGTATATTCTTATGGAATTTTTTTCTTGCACCCTTCATAGTGGTTCATACTAAGATTATGAATTTAAAAAATAATATACTTTGGGAGTGTCTAACCAAGAGTGGAGTGAGGATCATTTTCATGCACTAGTTCCCATTCAGTTCTAGCTCAAAGCAGTGTTTTCAGGTTTTACCCCTAGATACAAATGTTCTAGAGCCACCTCCACTTATTCTTATCCAGATAGGGATGTATTTTCTTGATAAACCACTTACTCTATACTCAAAAAAAATTAGGAATGTTTTTATAATACTTAGTCTTATCCCCAAGTCTTTCACTGGGGTTTTATAATCCTAATCCAAAAAATAACTAAACTTATCCTTTAATACTAATTATAACAACCATGCACTTTATTTCATATTTAGACATGATATATTACATAAAATTAAACATAATAAAACCTAATATATTGATAGGCCTCGTGTATTTTAGGATTAATAACATTAAATGACATGTTAAGACATAAAATACAATATCTTTATTGAAAACTTCTTTTACATGACCACAACATTCCTTCATATTTATCATTTCATGGGATAACCTGAGGCTATACTTAAGAAAAGGGTAGCCTATAAAGCCCAGTAAGGGAGTAAACAAGGAATAACATGAATCATAAAATACATGTTATGAAATATACATATCGATGGATCACAAGATAAATATAAACATAAAGGCATGATATAGCAAGATCATCATAACCTATAAATGTGGAAACAACATAAAACACTACATCATTAACATAAAGGAATCAGGTAAACCCCTATCCCAACATGATGGACATATGTACTATAAAATAATCAAGTAAAACCCTATCCCAACATGATGTTTCATGATAATAAACATTACCCAATGCATTGGAGTGATATCAGGGATCACCCTTCAAAATCATTTCAATCTCATGAATAAGTGTGCCACATAGATCATATATCATGGATTCATTCAACATTATTATTTATTCCATGATAAAGTAATGTAGAATAAACTCATAAAAGTATATAATCAATTAGTATATTTTAATAAATTTGAATACACGTGATATAGAAATGGGCATGGTATTCACTACATGATGATTTTGGCATGGAAGATCCGGGTGCAACTTCGTCAACCTAACGGTGTGACATAAAAAATCATAAAAAAGTAAATGAGATATAAAGGGGTATTTCATCATATATACATGAATTTTATAGTAAGGTGATAATATATATATACTTGTGTGTGTGTGTTTTTTTGTGTGCGTGTGTGTTTTCCAACACAAGGAATTTTGAAAATAAGGCGTAACATAACTAGAAAACTTGAAGAAATGGGAGAAATGGAATAACTGTTAAAAAATTTCAGCCTGGTAATGAGTGTAAATGAGAGGGATTAATGAGATAAAAGGAGGTCTACAACCATAAAAACATAATAGGGTCAGTATGGGGGTTGTTCTAAAACATACCCCATTATTTTTAATATAAAATAAAAGGGTGTAACAATATAAGGAAACTTGGATAAAAATGAGGAAGGAAGGAAAGTGAGGACCTCTTATATGGATGTGTGAAATCAAAGGCTTGGGAGAGGATTATTTAGAGCTACAGGGATCCTTAGAAGGATTATAAATAGGGTATGATATATTAGGGACGTGATACAAAGAATTTGAGTGAAGTGGAATGGGTGCTTGGGTGGGTTTATATAGGGAATGAGAGGGAATTGTTTATTATTTAGGTTTTGCACACTACATACTAAAATATTCAAAACCACAAACCCTCACGTGGTTTCTTCCCATAGTTTCTTAAAAATAGAAGTGGAAAAAAATATTTTATAAGTCCATTGGCCTAAGATATTAAAATATTTCTCTTGATTATGTGGAAGAGAGTCGCACTATCAAGGAAATGAATTTAAAATCATAAAATATATTATACATTTTGAAGGGTTCACTAAGGCTTTATAAAATAATTAAGAAAAATATAAAATCACATTATTTTAATGTAAAAACGTATATTGTTCCGAGAATACACATTATAGTATTTATTACATCATTTTCGGGTCATTATGATGTCATAAAAGACATATATTATTTATAAGGAATTTAATTTTTACCCAAAAAATCAATTGTCTCGGAAAATTATGAAAAATTAAAAACTGGATAATTTCAATGTCCATATTCCAAAAATAATATTTATTTTATGTAAATAATTTTCTAAATATGTGAATTTTTACATTTAAAATGAAAACTGATATTTTGAAAATTCTCAGGTTTTGACAAAAACACTTTTCAAACCTTAATAGAAATTACATTTGACTTCAAAAAAATTATATACTAATTTTTTATTGATAAAATTAATTTGATAATAATATTTTATGAAAATATTAATTATTTCAAAAATTTAAAAATTCTGTAAAATAATTTTTTTAAAAATACAGTTTTTTTATCATATAAAAATATTACTGTTATCAAATTGATCACCAAATCATTTATAGATAAGGAACAGATATAATCCTAATTTATAATAAATTTTTGTTACATTATTAATTAAAACCCATAGTTTCGTATAATATTGTTTATATTTCTCCAAACTACCATTTTTTACCTGAATAATAAATTTAACAAATTCAATATTTTTTAAAGAAATATTATTCTCATAATATAATTGAAAGAATAATACTTTTATTTATAGAAAGATATTACATAATAAGTATCTAATAACATGTTACATAACCCCTTATAACACCCGTATAAGACTTAAGGGTAAGGTTTGCGATGGTGATATACTCTTGGAGTGGCTCAGATAACATTACCTGGGTGGTAATCTCTATTAACATGAACTTCTCTCGTATGTGATTCTGTTCTAGATTAACGTATTGAAGCTCAGCTTGGTCTTGGTCAATAGTGAATCCCAAGGATGCTACCTTTTTTTGAGCTCTGAAAAATGAACTTTTTATGGCCTGAGTCTAATAGATGATGTCATCTTCTCCTTTGTTTGTGTCGAAAGTATTTTTTTAACCAATATATTTATATCAGTCATGTGGTCACTTTTTGACGGCTATTTTATAAACAGTAATGATACATAATTCTCATTTAAACAAAATAATAATAATAATAATAATAATTCATGTGTTTTCTATATCTAAAATAAATTAAAAGAAATGGAATTTTATTCGTAAATGATCAGGTTGTTACACCAAATCCCATATCAACCATGTTAATTATTATATTTACCTTATCTTAATCCAAAATCCGTTTTTTATTTTATTGAAAAGACCCGGTGATGGTAGGTGGGAACCTACATAACCATTCTTTGAGCATCAAGACACACCCTCACAAAACACACATTCTTTTTACCTAATCTTGATATCAAACTAAGAAGTCTGTTTTGGTACCCAATGGTTGATCGGGCATGGCGTGAGATCAACTCATTAAGCCACCAAAAATGGAATCTATAATAATATCCAGTCTAAAAATATAGGTGCAGAAGTATAATAAAAAAATAAAAGTAGCAAATAAACTAGGATTCATTATTTAACAATATTTAAATTTTACAGATTTATTTCTAGTGCCATGTGAATACCCATACACATCAAACCCGCTTCAACCAATGTTATCCATCTGAACCATATTTCATAGGGGTAATAGGTTGATATATAAGTAGAATCATTCTAAGTATCCAATCATGATTTTGAACACCTTGTATGACTATACCAACAACAATACAGAATTCCATTTTCATACCCTTGGTGTGAGGAGCACCAATCCATCATTCATAAACTACAATGCATCAGCAAGCTAGGTGAATCGTTATAGCCCACACAAGGGAGAGAAGCATTATTCCAACATCACACCAAGAATTAATTACATATCAGAGGTCAATATCAGTGACCTTTTTCTTAAACTATATTAACAAGGGTGAATCTTTTCATTTTTAAATTTTTTCATGGTTCATCATAATCAATATGTTCTCAATTCCCATAAAAATCCCATTTGACCATTTAATCCCACTATAACCATATTTCACATTTACCCATTAATAAGATATAAGTCATTTGTCTTGTTTAATAAAATAAAAACACCCATTTATACCATGTTAACATGATAAACAAAGATCCCATTGTTTTCATCCCATAAAACATTCAATTAATCATTTAACAACCTAATTCTCAAGATAAAGGGAGAGGAACACCCCACAGGTGGCCTTAAGACTAGTCTAATCATCCTCAATGGATAAAATAGGGATTGTGAGGGGTCCAACAAACCATTTGAATAGCCAATTTATTTTTTCCTACCAAGGAATAAAATTTTTAGTCCAATGACAGAAAAAAACATATTAATACATATTCGCAACCAATGGTGCTTAAATTAAGCAAGTATTTAAGGAGATTCACCCTTAAATGAGGAGATATTCCAAGGATCATAACCCTTACTAATATTGAAGAAAATGTAGAAGAATTTGAGGTTTTATTCTTAAATCCTGAGGGGGAAAAGAAAACATCCACCACTTTTAATGAGGTGTACAGTTTGGCAGCATTATTGGCCAAACCATGTGGCACCCATTGTCCAAAAGGGGGGAAAGCTGAATGGTTTCATAGATCCACCCACGCAATTTGAAAAATTATGTGGTATCCATGCACCTCTCTCTTTCTAAGAGGGTTTATCTATAGGGTCTCTGGGTCTAGGGAACATGGTTAGTATTAACATCACGCCAACTATTCATTATGAACAAGATGGCCTATTTTATTCCTTTCTCACATTATGAACCACTAGAACACCCCCAAACCCCTAATATTTCTAGGAAGTAATTTCTTAACCCAAAAAACTGGAATTTATCCAAAATTTAAATGAAACGTACCAAATATGAAGTTCAGGATCTTATACCTTAACTTCAATTCAATAAAGAATCTAAAAGGTGTTGATGTAACTGGAACATAGCATTTCATTCCTCTCAAATCTCATGACTCTATTCCATTTAGATATGTATAAAAACACATAATCTCTAAACTAAACCCCATGGCTCTATTATTATTATTATTTAAATGTCTCTTTTTTTATTTCTTATATAGCATGATATGTTGATGAATGGTATTAACCTTTTTTACCATTTTTCAACCTTTTTTGTCCCATTAGATTTTATTCACCTAATTTATCCCAATTCATGGGTGTTCTAAATCTCTTCCCATAAATGGATTCATATGGTGACACTTTTATACTTGATTGAAAGCTATTATTGTATGGGAACATGACTAGATAAATATGTTGATTCCCACCTCTAAATTCTATCAAGATTTCTCATAATACATCCTCATGTGTTTGGATATAATAATCATATTGGTCATTATTTTGGTATTGATATTTCATAATTATGTTCGAATTTGTGTTTAGATAATGTTAGAGACTTTTCCTAAACATAGACATAAATATCAAATATTGGTCATATAAAATTTAAAGTGGTGTTCTATACAGCCTCATTACATCTCTAATGTATATCCTTTCAAGTTGATCAAGTGATAATACTTCTTATATAATAATAAAATTATTAGTCCATTATAATAGGTTCAACAACAACCTATATTGAATTATTTACTCAGGATTTCTTTGGTAGACAAGGGACAAAGTACATATTTATATTTTCACATTTCCATGTAGGTATGGGAGTGTTTGCAACATCCCATTGTACTTTTTTCTTTTTCTTCCTATTTCTAACATATTAGGAATATTGATATATATTATATGATATCCTTCTTAATATTTTCCCACAAATATTGCCCCAAAAGATCTCAATACATCTTCATGCTCCCTTGGTTGAAAGAGATGTTTAAACTTTGTACATCATTCAACAACTCATTCATTATCTCCAAATTTGATGGTACATATAGTCATGATAAAAATTTTACAAATCTTTATTCATAAATTTTCGGCTCTAAATATTTCAATTTTCTTACAGATTACCCTATATTCTATATTTCTGTATAATCCATTTAAGCATACTTTTACTTCTCTAGAAGGCATGGTTGAGAAATCATTTCAAAATGAAGGATAATGTTTCTATATTTACAATTCCCATGTCTTTAATTATAATTCACAATATGATAGACCCATATAAATCCTCATCATGGATAAGTTTGTATGTTTCCTTCAATATAGACCATCTTTTACTTTATTTTTCATCCTCTGATGGAAATCAATTAAGAATTCATAGTTGATCAGCTTTAACCAACATCACTGGTATATATTAATCTCATTCTATGTAAATATATATTTGAGGCTTTTATGAACCAAATAAAATTTTTACATCTCTATATAATGATAATTGTGATAAATTTTCAATATGATGGTTACTAAAACCAACTCTAGATAAGGAATTGTATAAATCTTCTCATTAACTATAAAATTCCTTAATGTGTTGGATATCACTATTTCATTTATTATTAGTACATAGACCAAACCCTTTTTTGAATAATCTCTATATACCCCAAATATTTTCCCACTTGAGTTCATCTTCAGTATTAGTGTATTAATAAGCCTCCATTTTAACTCCTTGATGCTTCTTTTACATTTATTATTTCAGAAAAACTTTATTCCCTTTTAAGTTAGCTTGGATGGTGGGTTTTATAATCATGATATGTTTCCCAAAAATGAATGTAAATACCCCTCTAGTTCGTGGAGACTTTGGATATCCATTTTATATTTTTTTCCTAGTTCATTACTCAATTACATTTATCCTTAAAGGGTACATGGGCATCCATTTCATGTTGATAATATAACCCATGAATGATACTTCCTCCACCTAAAACTAAATTTTACTGTACTTTGAATATAGTTTTTCCTTTCATGATCTCCTTAGCATGGTATTCGAATAATCCCTATGCACCTACGTGATTTTATAGTAAATAATAATATCATATATAAAAACTGACATAAAATTTTCAAGGTAATATCAAAATACTCTATTCATTTAGTCCATGATGATTCCAAGAGTATTAATGAGTCTTAAAATAATAATTATGAACTCATAAATTCCATAAATTATTTGAATGAATTTATTCATAATACCTTAATTATTAAGATTTAATTAGAGATATCCTAATTAAAGATATTCCTTATAAAGGTACTAGTCCAGACATAGTTTATCAAATAATTCATCAATCCATGGTAAAGGATGCTTGTTCTCAATCATAATAGTGTTGAGTTCATGGAAATAAATGAAGAGGTTCATTGAAAAATCTTTCTTCTTGACTAATAGGATCAACGCATCCCTTGTTTAAGTACTCAGGAATATAAAACCCTTATCCAGATTATCTTATAACTACTTTTTTATTTAATTAAACAGAATGGTGGCCCTTATATAGGGAGTCTTTGATATAATAAAAGATCTAGGTATAAATTTTATTTAGAAATAAGCCTCTCATTGAAGAGGAAGACTGGGAAAATATTCAAGTAATACATTAGTATAGTCCCTTATAATGGGAATTTTATTAATCGTGATTCTCTATTTGTATTAATCATTTGACCAATATATGATTGATCATAATGAAATTATATCTATACTTCATAATAATATTCCAATTAATATTCATTCTCCTCCTTACACATTTATTGAATTAGAGGATTAATCAGGATGTCAGGAATCATCACCCTATATTGACATTTGATGTTGAACTTATATAATTACATCCAATATATGCATAATATAGCCTCAAATTCCATTAAATATAGTATAATATTATTTTTAATAAGTACATTCCCATAATCATGAACATGTGAAACAATAATCGTATAAGTTTTCATTAATGATATAGAATAATTTATGGTGGTGAATTGATTCACTTATAAAACATTCTAGATATACTACCATGGAATGAATTGAAATAAAAAAATACATACCCAACTCCAGAGTAGCGGATAAGTGTGATTTTATTATCATGATAAATATTAATAATCTCCATAATGAAGGCCCTTCCTATTTCCCTTGGTTAAGAGATTACATCTACTTATCATCATCATTAGCACTTGAATTAGGGAATTGTCTGAGATAACTCCCAACTTCCTCACATCAATGACATTGAACTATTAGTCATACCTCATATAAGACTTCATTTTTCATTATAATTTTAATCATAAACTTCATTTTTCTTTTAAAATCAGATTCTCTATGCCCATATTTTCCACACAAAAATCATCTTTGTTCCTTTAATATATTTTCATTAGTGTGTCTTCCCATATTTTTGACATTTAGGAAATTATATCTTCTTTTATTTATAATCTTTACATCCTAAACATTTGTGATACACCTTACCTATATTCTTTTATGTGTTTGGAAATTTAATTATGTTCCATTTATTAATCAAAATTCTTGGTAGCTAGTTTTTCGTAATAATGATATGTATCACTCTATATCCTACTTGGTTTGGAATCTCATTAAGAAAACAATAACATTTCCCATAACAAGGTTTTTTATCTTTATTCTTCCAATCTCATACCATTAAATAAAATAAAGGTAAATTTTGAATGAGAATAGTCAATATAAGAATCATATAAAATTATAATTTATGTATATAGAAGGAATAACTCATATATTAGACTTATATCCTAACTTATGAGTCGCATGGTTTCAATATAGTCTATCCATCATAATTTCCTAATTTATATTTCTAAAATAATAAATTTTTCATGTCCTCTAAATTTTTTTATAAAGACTTTGTGAATTTTCCAACACATATCCCCTAGGAATGTCAAATTGGGTGCGTTGTAAGGACTCTTAGTTAATCATTGGGTTTTTTTCTAGTTAATACCCAATGATCCATTTCCAAGTTATTACCCATAGGTACATATGTTCCAATTCTATATCCACTTATAGTATCTAGATTGGAATGTAATTTTTTAGAAACCACTCTCTCTATAATTCAACAAAATTTCAGGATTTTTTCCTATACTTAGAATTATACATAGGCTCTATATTAATCTATTATTTTCTTAATCCCAAAGAAACAACTGAACCTTTATATGATACCATATATATTTACCCAATCCTTTACAATACTATTATAAGATTTAAAACATTTATATCCAATAAAAACAACCAATGGATCGATTGGCCAAGATTATTTTTAATACAAGATTTATAATAAATCAATGAGAAACTCAAATAAAATTCATTATTTTAATCTCTATAATGAGATCCTATATACCTTTGATCTCTTAAGACTACATAGGATCACCGAGGGAATACATAAAAATGGGGAATCTCTAAATCCCTATAAGAGAATAAACATGATGAATATTTATAAAATATGTGTCAAAAGAAATAACATGATACCTTAAAAGAAAAATCTCATGAATAATCATATGGGAACATGAAATAAATAATATTTAATCATAAAATAATGTAAAAATTGTAAATTTTTAATATTATATTACATGACATAAACTTAAGTTAGGGTTATCATCTAAGACAATATCACATGGTAGAATAAGACCCATCATGGATTAGTTTTAATACCTAATCCCATACAAATGATCTCGTGAGACATAAACATTACCCAATTTATGGATCACTATTTGGGTACACACATCATAAAATGTACAATCATATATTTTCCATATATGGTAATCAAACATAAGGCATAAATATAAGGATTACCTATTGAGAGAAATGGGCAGCATAATCATGTCTTAGAGCATAACTAGATGGAATGTCATAATATTTTCCATGAAATAATAGATAAAATAATTTTTGGACATTAATAGGTGAAAATAGGAATTGTACATTAAAAATTATATCCAATTGTTGTGATGAACTGAAAAAATTAGATAAATCTCATTGGAAATGTACCACTTATGAGCGGTTTTAGAGAAAAGGGTAAAGATTCTATAAAGAGGGGAAAGAGAATATTAATTTTCAAAAAAACAAAAATGGTTTTAGATAACATAATAATAAATGTTAGACTCTGATTGTGGATTAAAATATTTTATGGATCGGTAATTGAAAATGGGTAAGAAACATAGAAGTTACCTTTAATATTGTTTTCTTATCAATTGAAATTGAAAAGGGAATATTTAAAACAAGTATATACAAGTCAGGGAAATAAAATTAAACTATGTATATTTTTTGGGACATATATACATAATATTTAACAAGTAAAAATTATCAATAGGTAGAGAAAGTGTGGAAAAGAGAGAGAAATAATATCCCAGTGAAAATAGGTTGGTTCTAAGAGATCCCTTACCTTAGGTTCATAATCATTCTGAAATTTCACTTTACATACTGAATAATAAAATTTTACTCACTAATAACATAACTAAGAACCTATTATATCTATATTTGATTTAATATAATTATATTATGTTCATTTAAAACCATTTTAACGAGATATAATGTTAAATTTCATTATACAGAGAGTGTTTGTTTCATGTTTCCAAGTTTGAATCACTTGTGGATAGAAATTCAAGTTCATGTAAAGGGGAACATGAACTCCATGAGTGAAATGTGATGGTATTAATTTCCAAAAATACTAAAATGTTCCAAAATATCCATATGTTTTGTGACTTATTGATTATTCGATTAGTATTAATGTGATCGTTATAAAGTTAGTTCATTTCAGTGGTTTTACTAACCATCAAAATTTAAATTCATTTTATTTAATTAAAATATTATCAAAACATTAAAATACATTAAATGAGATAAATCATAATTATTATCATAATATTTAATGATAATAATATTTCTATAACCTTCATTAAAGGTGGTGGAGAAAAAAATGAAGTGTGTTGTTCATTGATGTGGTGAACGAAGTATATTGTGAAAAAAGAATCATTTTAGAATCAATTGAGGAGAGATTAAAATATGTATATTACACCATAATAATAAAATATAATAATATTTTGGATACCAATGTTACTATGTCTAGGAGGATGGAAAACATATGGGCGTGGTAGAAGAAAAATAAAATTGAAATAGGTTTAGTTGAGAATTTGTCTCATCCTTTGGTTGTCACCACTTTGGATTTCTTTAAAGGCACCTTTAATTGGAATTTTGATAATAAAAGAACATATAGGAACATGGGTAGAGTTTTTATGGTAAATTTTGATACATTATTGTCAACCCCCATGGCAT
The DNA here is from genome assembly GCA_963277665.1 of Viscum album. Classification (NCBI taxonomy): domain Eukaryota; kingdom Viridiplantae; phylum Streptophyta; class Magnoliopsida; order Santalales; family Viscaceae; genus Viscum; species Viscum album. The sequence continues at coordinate 725,322,502 of OY728126.1, read as the reverse complement.
ATAAGGTGTGAAGATGAGGGGTGGTGAGGGGGTATTTACAAGGGGATGAGAGTGGTGTATTTGTAACATTATATTCATTGGTTTATTATTTTATATCATAACATACAATAGATATGAGTCTTGGGAATATATACAATAATTTATTATTTTATATCACTATCTGGCATGGGGGGAACGAGGGTTTCACTTTTTCTTGCTTGGATGTTTTCTTATTTTGAACTTATTGCGCCATTTTGACATTTTGTCTTCTTTTGTTTTCTTAGTAATTTATCTTTTCTAGGTAATTGGTTCCCTATTACCTAGTTGTAAAACATGTTATTTTGTTAAATAAATAGGGCTTCAACCTCAATATTTTATAAAATATTAATTAAAATTGTACTTTTAAATATAGTATTCCACTATTCAAAAAAATTTAACTATTTTAGAAAAATACCAAAAATATAACATAACCATTTTCATATAGAATAAAATAATGAAAACAATTTAATGAAGATTATTTTTTAAATATGATAAATTTAATTTTTAAATAAAATCATTATTTATTCAAAAAATACAAATTTTTATATTATGATCAATATTTTGACCCTTTGAAAAATTATTTATGGTCTCACAATATTACACTATTATTATAATGAAAGTTAATATGATATTAATTAGTTTATTATTAAAGAACATGATTACCAATAGGAATGAATTTTGGGACTATATACAATAAATGGTACGTGTGACTTCAAAAAAATTGTTCCTTACATCACCCCTTATGAAATTAATCATCTATTAAACTTATAATTTTAAATACAATATTTCACTATTCACAAAAAATCATATATTTTATAAAAATACTAAAAATATAACATAAAATTTTTTTATTTAGATTCTTAAAAATTAAATCTACCTTTTAAAAATAATTTTCTAAATATGAAAATTTTAATTTTTAAATAAAATCATTATTTGTTTAAAAAATACCAATTTTAATAGTATGATCAATTTTTTGACCCATTAAACAATTATTTATGGTATCATAAAATTAAAATATTATTATATTGAAATATAATATTTTTTTATAAACACAATTTATAAAAATAAATTTTATTTCAAAACTATAAATTCTTTATATAAAAGAAATAAATCATATTTGGTTTCTAAAAATAAAGACATATATTTTATCATTTTAGGAACATTTATTTACTTGTATCATGATATAAATATATCATATTTCCATTTTAGAAAATAACTAAACATTATTTTACACTTGCATAGGTCAGGATATTGTTCTAACAATCGGGTCAATATTTATAACGATTAGATTTCTATTACAACGGTCAAATTACTCTTCCAACTATCAAATTTGTAACCACAATATGGGTTTTCTATATTCAATAAATATAACATATTTAATTAAATCTTAATCCACTTCTATTTTCTCTCTAGGTTATATATATTTTCATTTTCAAAATTAACATTATGCTACTAATATTCATCTTCATTTCTACAGTGTTTTTCATTAGTGAAATCATTCTTGGTGATCAATTAGATCCAAATGTTCATATTATAGTTATCATATTTTATTGTTTTAACGCATTTATCATATTATCAATTCTTATAGATATATTTATTATCTAAATGTAATATCCAAGTTAATATAATAAAATTCTTACTTTTTTCATTATGTGTGGCATGTGCTTTATACAATACTGTATTATTGAATATGAAACAATTTTATATCATAAGGGAACATAAAATGATAAAATTATAGTTCATTATATTCTTTTAAACTCTACTGGTTGTTAAAAATACGTATGATTCATTTTATTGAGCAATTGGATCCCTCAAAAATAGTTTTAAATCAGAAGTCCTTATTATATCCCAATTGATTCCAATTGATGATGAACCCTTTCTAGTTTTTTCTATTGAGGGTGAAACGGCCTCCCATTTCATTTTCCCATTACTGTTTCAAGAATAAATCTAGTTATTTTCCATCCAAAATTGATTTTAATATTACATTATAGTGGTTAATTCATATTCAGTACATCTATCATCATCACACATTATTATCCTTCATCCAAGTATTTGTTTACTAAAGCATCCCTAGAAGTGGAACGGTAATTCTACATTCATCATCCATATCATCCAATCATCATTTCATTCTAATGAATTATAAACATAAGTTGTTAGTCCCTAATTAAATCAATGTTGGAGACACAGGATCATCGGTCTCTCAATTCACTTCCACTACCTACTTTTGGGTATTATCAACATTTATAAATTGTGCATATATAAAGGTTGCCTGAAAATATCCCTTCCCCTCTTTCCCAGCCACCAAAAATCAAATAATTCAATATTTTTTATGAAATTTAGTATTATGAGACCTTCCCTAAATCTTTTTTTCAATTACTATATCCAAAACACTTTTTAAGGTAATTACCCAAATAACACCCTCTTTATATGATGAATCCAACACTGCATCATGTTTCTCTACTAAACTTAAGCCCTTATTCACTAAATTCTACCATTCAATGGTTCTGACATTACCTATCAATTTTATTCATTGATTCATATCATGTTCATTCAGTTTTCATGTAAGAAAATAACATATCTTCTATAATTATATTCTAGGTTTCCTATGATTCCAGAATTCTTTTAAGAATAGGTTACCCTACAATTAATAATTATAATAAATTAAGTAATTAAAAATAAATTAACAATTATTATAAATAATATTAATATTAAAAATGTTCTAGTGAAAGTCTTTATCCCCTTTAATAGAGTAAATAAAAAAGTACAACATGGGAAAATAGGATCAGACATGGTAGAAACCTCCCTCATAAAGAAAATAGAAACACACACACAATGGTAGAAATGCACATTAAAATTCAAAGTGAACCACTCAATATTGAAATCATACTCCCCCATTATGAGATTTATACTAACCATAATGGTAATAAATAACATGCAGGTGATAGCCTCAACTTCACATGTCTCCTCTATTTCAAGGATTTTGGTCTTCATATTTAGATGGTGTGGCGAAGATTTTCTCCCCCATTTAATTAGATTATACCCCAATATGTTTTCCCTTCTTTCTATTTGAAATAGGATTTACAAGTACATTCCAATCTCTATCTAAAATTTCATTATTCTCAGACTAAAAAAACTCCATATATCATAATATCCTTTATAGAAGCCACTGAAATAATCAGAATCAAGTAGTGAAGTTGCATTGGAAATTGACACCCAACTCGGGAATGAGAACTATCGTCCTTGGAATAAACTTTTCTAACATGAGAGAAAAAATTTATCGAATCAGGTTGTTTCCCCTTCCCAATGTACAAAAAAGGTTTCATTAAGCCTATATTCTTGACCGTTTCATCTTCCCCTTAGAATAGAAATTAGAAACAGTATCACTATAGGTGAATTTTAGAGCCATGCCTACTATATCCATGATAGATATAACTATAATATAGGGCACACCACTAACTCCCTTGGGATCCTTGAAGGCATAAAAAATTATAATTTAAATTTTAGAGAGATCCTCTTTATGTCCATGAACCTGAGCTGAAAAAATATATAAGGAGTTGGTTCATCAGTTTCATAAATAGACTATACCCTTAACTACAGTTCTTCAAGAATTGATCATATTTAGTACCCTTTTAAGGAGCATAAGCAAGGTTATATTCCTTCGAAATTCCCAAATTAAAATAGTTAAAATCAGTACTGGGTGCCTTCACTAAAGTAATAAAAAGTAATGTAGTTATTTGAGTTTTTTGTTCAGTAGTAATAGAGTTCCCAACATATCACATCAGGGTTTTATTTCTTCCTAAGTTCCAACTCGGTTTGGGATTCGGGGTATTTTTTTATTATTTTATTTTTTTTAATTTTTATTTCTCGATGAGTATTTTGGGCTTAATGATACTGGGCGCACAGGTGGGGCATGGTTTGGAGACCGTGCGGCCTACTCGGTTATCAAAATAAATTAAAATTTTAAATTAATAATGAAATGAAGTTAGAAATAGTGTTAAAATAAAGTAAAGAAACTAAGTGTTTTGAGCATAATAATAAAAACTTTGATATAATGTTGTTAATACTATTAAATTTGTTTTGTTATTAATCTTTATTACTACTATTAAAATTGATATTAAATTTATTACTATTAAAAAATGAAATTATTATTAATATTAATATTACTGAGTTTCATTAATATAATCATAATTATTAATAAATTTAGTATTATTTTTATTATTTGGAATGAAATAAAATAAAATGAAATGAAATGTGTTAAGTGTATTAAAATAAGGAGAATGAAATGTTTTAACTATTATAGTAACATTATTATGGTTTAGAATAATAATATTATTATTTTAGAGGATTTTTTTATCTTACTATCATTACTATTAAAGTAATTAATATCATTTTTTTGTTAAAATATTTTCATTAACATTATAATTATTAAAAAGGAAATAAATGTTAGTATTAATTTTAACATTATGTTAATTTTTATTATAAAGTATATGAATAACTATAATATTACTATTAATTTTAATATTATTACTATCTTATTATTATTATTAATATTATTATTTTTAATAGTTTTTTAAGATTTTAATTAAAAAAAGAGTTGTCCAACCCTATTTGCGCAGCACCCTTTCGCTTCCTCTCCCCCATGCTTTTTTCTCCTCCACCCCCCACCTAGTTTTTTAGAGGATCTCCCATGCCACTCCCTCTTCACTAGTGCTACCTAACTTGTGTGCCCTCCTAACTAAGTCTCATCCCTCTCTAGCCCATGTTCGGCCACCGCATGCCCTCCTAGCTGGGTTGCACATCTCGCTAGTGCCTTTCTATTCCGGCAGTGGGTTCTCCTTCAGTAGTTATCTTATTCTTCCTCTCAGTTTAATGTGATTCTGCAGCTAAGATTTCAATTTTTAGGGTTTATTTCTAAAATTTTCCATTCAATCTTATTGTGTTAGGTCATTTTCTTCTCCCCATGGGTGTGATTGAGGTGCACTCGGTGATTCACACCGATTTAGGGGAATTATTCATCAGTTATGGTTGGATACCTTTACATTACCTTTAAATTTAGAAAATATTTTTATCGCATGCATATTTCACATTCATTGAATACTAATTAAATATTTTTTGATTTTTAGAATAACTAATTTGGTACAAATTAGATTGTTTTGTAGAGAATCATTGTTTTGGATAATAGTTTTACCCACTTAATTCGTTTGACATGTTTTGTGATAAATTTGTTTGGTGTGAGATTGGTTTTTAAAAGAGTTTGGTTTGTATTTAATATTTGGTAGGATTTTTATGCAAAATAAATTTCACTTTTGATGGATACTAATCTTGTGTTTTCTGATAGTTTTTCATAAATTGTATAATTAGTTTATTCAACTATGAAAGTGATTTGTATTTTATTTCGGTAGATTTCAGGTGTGTGTTTTCTCATAAAATAGGTTTTTAAATGGTTTTTGGGTGTGTAAATCTCTGGGATACTCTTTAAAATTGTTGTATAAATTTTAAAAGTGTTTTAGTGAATAATTTAAATGGTGTGAATTATGTTTCAAAAACATTTTGAGGTGTGCATGATTTTAAATATATATTTTAACTTGGGGGGGGGGGTTCAAGTTATTCACACTGAGTATTTTCATTAAATGGTCTATTTTTATCTTTAAAATGACTAGTGATTTATTACGACATGGTTTAGTTTTTATAAACACGTTTTTGAAGTTAAAAGTTGGGAATTATGTCTTGTAATAAGTTTTTCACATTAGGTGCTTAATGGCATATTCCCCTTTGGTCGTTGCAAGTGTACTTTTAATTTAAATGGTTTTCAGGATTGATGAAATAGTTTTTGAAATGTATGTCTGGTTTCAAAGGTGGGTTGTCTTCCATTATTTCTTAAATTAACTATTTTTGTGAAAAGGTTGTAAGGCTTGTTTGGCCACGTTAGTATAAAGATGATATTTGGTAATATTTTTAAAATGGATTCTAAGTGTTTTTGGTAAATAGTTAAGTGTTTTGAAGCTAAAAGCCCATTTGGAATTTTGAAATGGTTATTTGGAAAACCCCTCTTGGGTTGGGTATCCTACATATTTGGTTGATCGTGATTTGGGTGGGTCCTCGCTATGGGATTTACCTTGTATGTTAATTATTTGATGAAAGGGGACTAACCTTGATGTGGTTAGTGTAGTGCCAATTTGTTTGGTGTTTTTGGTTATATATATATGGATTATTGTTTGAATTTCAGGGCAGACCCCCTTGAGAACTATACATGGGAACCTAGAATAACAAATATGTTAATTGGAAATGATTGCTGCACTAGTTAGATTGTGCACTAATAGTGGACCATAACAGCTGGATATTTGGGTTTATTGCTATGTGATTGGGCCCTTTAGTCTGTCCTGGGTTAGGGTGGCTGGGTGTTTGGTCCTTATGAAATCAGAGGGTAGGGAATTCCTTCAGGTTGAGTCACATATATTAGCATTTTCTAGTCCTCCTCTAAGTTCCAAGGTCTTCCCATGTTCTTCCAATACTATTACTTCTAGTGTCATTTCCCTCACTATGTGGAATCATTATCTTGTGTTTGGTTTTGGTGAACTTCTGGTAAATTGTGAGCATGTGTTTTTTAATAATGAATTCAAGAAGATTTTTTTGGGAAAGATAAATACCCTCATCTCCCTCTCTCTTTTAATAAATATGAGTTTTTCATATTTAGTTCTCTTCTAATTTTCCCCTTGATCCTTATTTTAAATTAAGAGGGAAATGGATTATGTTTGTTTTTTTAAATGAAAAGTGTTGGAAAATCTATATTTATATTTTGTAGTTCAAACCTATTAATCAGTGTTTTATTTATTTAAATGATGTGCATTGGGAATAGATTTTTTTTTCATACCTACTAAGTTTTAATACTCAAGCCTATAGTGTTTTCTTGTTTTTAGTTTCTCTAGTAGGTTCTAGCTCTGGTTTGGATCAACTTGGGCAACATTTGGTTTCAATATCGTAGACTGACCCATAGGGTTATGTGGTGTCATGGTCAGGTTAGTCATGTTGTTGATCATTATTTCTTTTTCATATCGTCAACTTATTTTGTATTGTTCTGCTTCTTTTTTATGCTTAATTTATTTCCAATGGGTAAAATCATTCCCATAGTACTCTGTTGATTCTCTTTCACTTGTCGCTAACCCAGGAGAATCGAGAACGCCTCTCAGGACTTTCCATGGATCAGGTCAGGTGACTGGTTCAGGGTCAACCCAGGTTGGTTTGTGACACAACTAATTCAGGGATATCAATTTCTTAGAATTAAATTATTACATATAATTCCCCCATTGGATTCATCCCAAATGGTTGAGTAGTGTTAGTGTTATCCCTAGATATAAAATGTGTCACAAACCCAAACATAGGTCCATTACTAGCTGAACTAAGGATAGGGACCCCATCTCTAACACGTACCTTTTAGAGTTGAAAATGGATAAGGTGAAAATTTCCCTACTACTTTTCTGATCTTTTTCATATAGATATGGGATTTTAATTACTACATGCACATACTATCACAAGAAATAAAATACTTCTCTTTATATATGTTAAAAAAATAATTCTTGTTTACTCTATGAAATCCATGTCTTATTAGAGATAGTACAGTCATCTATTTCAGTCCTAAATAACAACAAAAATTGATTCACATAATTAATGATGAGTTCATATTTTGATTTATAGATACTTGAGTTAACTTGACCCCTTTTCTAATTCCATTCCTTACTATCATTACATAAATTTTGATCCTTCTGATCCATATTTTCTTACCCATTCTATTTTAATGGGGTAATTTTCAACTAGTTCCTTACCATCTTCAACTAAAGTATGTTTATATTTATCACCTCCCACTAGATACTATTATTTTAGACATTCCTAATGTTTGGATCCATCAAAACTAGCAACTGTGAATCCATTGGAAGGGGACACTATGTCCTAAATTATACCATTTTACATTTATCTTCAAAATTCCATTGCATTCCTCATTTCTTTCTATTATTACCTCTATGAAATTTTTCAAAATCATTCTAAATATTATTACATATCTTAAGAAACTATATAAATTATCATACTCAATTAATAAATCAAATCAATATTCAATAGAATTTAATATAATTGTTTTGGTCAGTGGAATTCTAAGATCAATTTTAACCCAAAACCATAAACAGTTATCCTACCAAGACTTATAAATTTATTTATCTGTTATTATTGGGACACCAACTATAGAAAATATTTCCCACAATATTTTTGGGTTCTAGAAGAACCATCTCAACCCCTAAATATGAATCCATAATGGTGTGCAGGAGTATTTCGCATTCATTGGGATGAAAACAAAGTTCAAATCTTGATTTCTAATAAAAAATGTATTAAATTAAGAAACAATAATCCTTATTCCTTCGTTTTGGAGTTTCATATGGGAAAAATCAGAATATATACTTTACCCAAGGAATTCATACGGGAGACTTAAAAACACAATCTTTCCAAAATTCATTTCAAAAGACCAAAAAAATCTATCCATTTTCCTTAGATTTAAAAGGTAACTATGCTATTAAAAATTTAATACATTCATTGATCCTATTATGAATAATTAATTAGTTTAAATAAAGGTGTTTGATGCACTAGGTTAAATATCATGGGTGGGGGTGAATCAGGTTATGAAGAATTGAATAATTCCCCCTTTCGATCTTGTTTTATTGTTGAAAAAAACTCATATATCTCCTTCCCATAGTAATTTATGAAGATAAATGAAAATATGCATGAAACCTAGAAATTTTACTTATTTTAACCCTAATTTGGCTAGTCTAAAGATCATATAAACATAATGTCCCGATATACCAATTCCACTATAGTGAACTATTATTGCAATAGTCAAAGTAGACTCATTAACCACCAAGTTCACTACTAAGAACATATTAAAATCTCACTACTCTCTATAATAAATTTTACACACTTTCCCTCCAATATATATCCTTTAATTTTTTGAATCAATATTGTTCAAACCCCAAAATTTATTTCATGTACAGCTTCGTCCATCATAAAAAATAATTTAGATTTTCCATAGAGTTATTGGGAAATTGTTCATGGGTTTATTCCAACTTATACTCTTACTTAATAGGTACAAATCTTTTAGAGAACATCCCAACATTTCATTAAAAATTTCACTCCCCCATAACTCACAATATTCATGAAACTCAAAAAACCTTCATGAAACTCACTTTTTCATAATGAAATGAGTCTCTTTCTTTTTTGAGTAGTTGTTTTAGTTAAAGCATCACATAATAAATATTTTCATGAAACAATTTCATGAATTTAGATACTTATGATTTATTTAAGGCCCGGTCACATCTAATGATAGGGGTATGGTTCTATTTATAAAAATTCTTAACCTTTAATAGAACTTCCTTACTTTACTCTAAAATTTTTATATACTTGCAATTTCATGTCTATAAAAATTTATCTTTTTGACACTTTTGAAAACAATTTATGTTTTTATAGGACTTAAAAAACATGTCAACTCTATTTTTTCCTTTCATGTGTAACTCTCCACCATCATGATACTTTTCATCCATTAAACACAATTTTTCAGAAAAATATATGAGAACTTCATAACTGGCATTTTCAAACATCATTGTTAACAAATTTACCCAACCCAAAAACACTAAATTGATACCTTGAGGTATTTTTATTGAAAAAAAGTGTCCCCTTTTCATTTGATGATAACTATTAAAACTTTTATACCAATTTAACCCTCTTATTATTGGCTAATTGATCTAACTTTTTTCAAGTTCTTCTTCAACCACAATTCAAATCATGCAACTCCAGATAGTGATCAAAGATCTACTCAACATTTACTAATACAAACATTTTATGCATTATTTTTTGTATTAAAATACATCAATTTTATAAATTAAATGATTAATTATTTCCCAAATATGTAATGGAATTGTTTTTGTTTTCTAGATACAAAAATTTAATGTAAATAAGAAAAGTAATTTAAAGAGTAATGAAATATATAAAAAGAATGTTTTTCATGAAAAAAGATGACCATAGGAGCTTCCAAAGGATTAAAACTGATGAACTAGGATAATTTCATGAATTTGGGGATGAAAATTCACTTTTTAAGTTTCAAATGATAAAATTATGTTGCAAAATTGTTACATAAAAATAGCGTAAAAACAATAAATGTGGAGAAAATTCACCAATGAGAATAAATAAAATTTTCATGGCATGACACATGGGTTTCATTCCATGAAAAAAAGTGTAAATTACCAAAAACTATTTTATTCCATAAACTGACTTGTGATATGTTTTTTCATGAAAATGTATGGCATGAAAGTACTATTTGTGATCTAAAAACTACTAATGAGGCCCAAAATTTCATGTTTGATGAGAAATGGATGACAGTCCCCAATTTATGACCTAAAATGTCTCGACACCACCATTAAAGACATGAGACTCATATTTGATACATTTATGGGTAAATTAAATAAAAATAGAGCAACCATTGAAATGTATAAATAGAGGATCAAGCTACTGCTACCAAGAATCGGTCTAGATATCAAGTGTTGGGGTGAGAAGTTCCATTTTGTAGGGTCCTCCACTAGTCTATTGTCTGATTTTCTCTATGCATGCATTTTTCTGTCTTCTTCCACCTTACTCCTTAATTATTAGAATAATGAGGAAATTCATGCCTTTTAATAGGGTAATTCAGATGATGGTGGAAGGTGTTTTGGTTTTTAATATATATTTTATTAATTCTTTTGGTTTTCATGATTCAAAAATAATTTTTCAATCACTTTCTCTTTCTTAAATTCATGACCATTGATTTTGGAAATGAAAAAGTGTGCATTTGAATTGTGAATATGGTTCCCTTATACTATACCATTACCATTGGGTAATATTGGGAAATTAGGTTTAAATATAGTATTAGGATAAACTTTGTACATTAAAACCCTAAATTACCATACTAAGGGAAATTTGGTATTTTTAACTAAATAGGGGATACCCTGACAAATTGGATCCTCCTCACCCTAACTCTGAAACCAACCATGAATTTATCAAATCAATTCCTAAATCCAATTTCACCCAAATACTATGTCTAAAAAATCGTAGCACACATCTTTCCAATGTATTTTCATACAACCAATCTGCTTTTCTTCTTTTCCAAAATACTTTCTTAATAAAACAATCCATTATTTCCCCTCTTCTACAAAAAAATATAATAAATAAATTTTCAAAATCTAATAAACTAATTGTGTTATATCAGGGATTTTAAATCAACTAACTATATGAAACTTTTTAATTAATTTTTCACATAAGTTGGGGTTTTAAAAATTTTTGAATTTTTTTAGTCCCATAGGGAATTACTAGTGCCCTACAAGAAATCATAATGGCACTATTATTTGGGACAACTACAATTTTTATAGGTTTTTAATTTTTTTTTTAATTTCCATTTTTTTACATTGGGTGTTTTTATTATGGGTTTAAAATTGTTAATTTTTAATTCACAACAACCAAACATGGGATCAACTTAAACAAATCCTTGAGTGTGATTCTAATCTAAAACAACGTATATGAAGGTACATCAAAGAAGAAGTGACAACGGCAAGAGAGGAGCAAAATTTTTTTACTAGAGTAATTCAACCTCAAGATATAGGTATGTGTACACATTCTGACTATGGAAATCCATCCAATATTGGACATAAATTCATAATCATAGTTTTTTCAATTTAATAAAGTAATTTCAAGGTCAAACATTCAATAATCTATATGACCTTGAACACTATGTTGTTCACCAGACTACAACATGAAGATCTAAACACACATATGGGTATTTTCTATGATCTCTATGACAAATTCTAATTCAAAATTTTATTACGTGTTGAGAAATTTTTTTGAACCTAACTATTTTCATTAAGATATTCAAAATGGGAATGGATCTAAATTTATCTAATGAAATACATCACTACATGGGATCAGCTAGAAATATTATATCTTTCCAAATTTTTTCCTCCCTCCCAGTCAAAGGACATTTGGGTAAAAATTAAAAAATTTAATCAATATGATGATTATTTAATTTACACTACTTGGGAACATTTCAATTATTTAATTAGGAAATTCTCGTACAATGGTATTGGTTTTTTTTAATATAAAAATTTATAAAAGGCATGCATATGGAAACAGGTCAATTTGAAACACTACAGTTGGTGGGTTGTTTCTAAAGAAATCATCGAAGTAAATATACGACCTACTGGATGAAATGGAATGAAACAAATTGAAAATGAAGATTTAATTAACATAGAGAATAGGTGTGCACCTGATTGATAATAATAGTTAATTGGTAGTGAAAATTGAATCTATAACCAAAATCATTGACATGGTAATGGGTCAGTAATAACCCCAATTTATGTATAGAATTGAAGTAAATTATTATTATTACTTTAAAGGTAATCAATTTTTCTTTTGGAGTTTATAAAAACCACAACAACTGAATCTAGGAAAGGATTTCAGTCATGACAATAATTTTTTCAACATCATCACTACGGGACCACACTAAAGAATCACATCCATACCTTGTGTAATTCCTTGAACCCAGTTACCCAGAGTTAGTGCATTATTTAAATACATTGTCTTGATTACTAGGAATAAAGTCCTGAAAGACCGATCAGTTAGCATTATTGGAAAATAGATTACATACCTGAACGATACATTACACCTTCTAACATACATTACAGCATAGATAGTTCTTCAAGAATTCCATTGTTCCCTTATCTTAACCCTGCATCTCAATCATAAAACACTTCTTTGTATCCTTGGAAAAGAAAATATAAGAAAGAGGTGAGCTCAGATGATCAGTAAGCATAAATAATTTAGCAAAATCTATAAACTTTTAAGGAAAGATGTTTAATAAAAACAACAGCATTTTAAACATAAACTTGAACATGATATGGAAAAAATAAATCAAAAATTACCATATTAACATGCAAATGGATATTCTACTGGTCAAATAATTACATGTAATAACTAATTTCATAATGAGGGAATGTATAGAACCATACTTTAATTTCGTTGTCAAGGCCTCGTGCCAGGACCTTGGGGCTAAATGTAACCGGACCCCAACCCGAAGAGCCTTTGTAACTAGAATCCAACTCGGAGAGCCTTTGTAACTAGACTCCAACCCGAAAAGCCTCTATTACCGGACTCCAAACCGGATACCCTTTATAACCAGACTCCAACCTGGAGGGTCTTCTGTAACTGGACCCCAAGATGGAGGGCTTACATTCACTACTGGAAATTAGATCTTTCCTAATGCTTCTATACCAACGGTTTACAAAAACCGTTGGTATAGGTCCCCTTTCCCAACGGTTTGGCCAAACCGTTGGGAAAGGCCCCCAAATTGGCCACTTTTCCCAACGGTTTCGCCAAAACGTTGGGAAAGGTCCCCAAATATGCCACTTTTCCGAACGGTTTGGCCAAACCGTTGGGATAGGTCCACCTTCCCCAACGGTTTGTCCAAACCGTTGGGAAAAGTGGGCCAAAATTCAACATCCTTAACAGAATGAAAATCTCAACCAAATACCTATACCAACGGTTGTTAAAACCATTGGTATAGACCTATACCAACTGTTTTAACAACCGTTGGTATAGGTACTTCCATTTTTTATCGGACCTCCGTACCGAGAACATTATATAAATCAAAATTTAAAATATTTATGAGAATACATATATATATATATTTATGTAATTATGATCACAAAAGTCATGTTAGGTTAGTGGTTGAGTCGTTCAATTATAAACGAGAGGTCCTGGGATCAAATCCCAGTTGATGTTTTATTTTTGGAATTTATATACCAACGGTTCCATTACCGTTGGTATAGATTTCATATTACCTATACCAACGGTTTTGGAAACCGTTGGTATAGGTCTATACCAACGGTTTTTGAAAAACCGTTGGTATAGGTCTATACCAAGGGTTTTTGGAAAACCGTTGGTATAGACCTATCCCAACGGCTTACTTGGCTACGGTTCTCCAAACCGTTGGTATAGGCTATACCAACGGTTTGGAGGCCTATACCAATGGTTCCAAACCGTTGGTAAAGATTAGTTTTCCAGTAGAGATTTACCAATCCCCAACCCATAAAATACTAGTCCAACACATTCATCTTAAGAAGAGGATGAAATATAACATAAACATTCCTATTAAAACTAGCATGTGAAATGTCAATACTTTAACCATAAACCATGAATGGCATAAAAATAAGTCATCCACAGTAAAAAATAGCACAAAACCTTAAAAATAATATGGAATATTTGTATCATAATAAGTCAACTTCAAACAAGTGTAAATTTTATCAAAGTATGATGACATAGATAAAATCAAAACTATTTATGAGAAATATCTCTTTCTATTTTGAAATCATTTAAGAGTCATATAATTATAAAGAAAATATTTATTTTGAAAATATTCTTATAAGATTTCAAGGGAAACTTCGATGATGTTACAACGGCGAAAAATAGTCACACCCGTCGTATAAGTTAAAAAATAAATGTTTACCTTAATTTTGTTGAAAAGGTTATAGAGTACCTTATTTGGAAAATGAAGGAAAGATTCATTTCAAAAACATATAAGGTTAAATAAGGGTATAAATGACTTTAACCCATTGTCTAGTAAATAGTAAAAATGTTTTGAAATACATTTTAAGAAACATGGATGTGGATGATAAAGAGGTCCCAATAGATAATTACGTATAAAAAACCTCGGATAATGAAAAGATTGTAGAATTAACCATCACCTTGTACTTTTCCTTTGGTCGAGGGTACGTTTAACCTCCTCTTCTTTGGGTGTTTCCTTCTGAGTTGATCAAAGGGATCCTTGGGTTGGCTTTCTGACCAAATTATGACCTCTAAGGTGAAATGACTGAAGTTGGGAGGATATTTGGGCGGGGGTTGGTTGAGCCTAATGGCTTTGGAGGTGTGAATTTTAGAGAAGGGGGGGTTCCCTTTTAAAAGGGAGGTTAAGGGACCTTAGGAAAAACTTAAAATATTATTTTATTTTGAAATAATTTTCAGCTTATAATGGATCTAAATAGATTTATTTTGAAGATAAGGTGGGTATGGGTCAAAATACTTTCAGCCAATAGGTTTTAGACATGTTTAGGTTACCATTTTAACCTTACCTTTTAGATTTATATCTTACTTAAATATTTTAACCTTTACTGTGTTTTCTTGTATTCTTACACTATATGGTTAATAAACATCCTCAAAACATCCAAAATAACCTCAACTGGTTCATTAATGACATATATAATATTATTTAAGCCCTTTGGATGAACCATATATTTTTTATAATATTATATCAACAAAAAATATAGTATTTGTTTTAAAAATTAATTTATGTCAATTTTGACACTATTTAATATTTTGTTTTTGTAAAAGTCATAAAATCCTTCAAATAAAATTTATCTAATCAATCCTAACATGTCATATTAACCTATAAAATTAGTTGAATTCATCAAAAGTCTCAAATTCCATTTATTTGGATATTTATAAAATCAATTATTTTAATATCTCATTAAGAAGGTAATTATTGTATCATCATTGTGTCATAAATATCTTTAATTATTTAATGTCTAAAAATTATAATTAAAATACCATTATGTAGGAAGTCTTATTATATTTATAATGAATATCTATAGTCAAATGTATCTTATGTATAACACTATATTAAAAATATTTTAGTTAAGAAAACATGAATTTAACACTTTTAACTCTTCATTAAATTAAATAATAATAAATGTCCTAATCTAATCCAAGTAGACCTAAAGGATAAAAATTTATTCCTAAGGTTTTTTTGGTCTAATTACACTTATCCAATAGAATTATGACATTTTTTAGGGTAATTATAATATCATTTGTACCCTTAATTACCCTATTTACTTTTAACTGTGGTAAATAAAAGTCAAAATTTACTATTCACCAAAAATTATTTTCATCTTATTGAACCGCATTTTACTTACTGAGGTTTACTGTGTCTCCCATATTTTTAAAATTCAACACACAGAAGTGGTAAAATTATGTTTTATGCAAATTTTCAAATGCTCCTAAAAGGTGGATAAAAGACGGTAAAAAGTACAAAAATGTTTGATATATCGAAACTTATTATAAAATGACTCCAATGAATTAAATTGAATATATATAGATACTATGTATCTATTTTGACCTAAAATAAATTCAAATAAAATAATTAATTATTTAAATAAAAAGTTGGTTTTAAACAACAACGCAGTGTCTTCACTATTCATCAAAAATTGAAAGTTTTCAGAAAAATACCAAAAATTCACCCTAATATAATTTTGATATTATAAATTTAAAAAAGAATTCTATTTTACCAATTTAAAAACATAGAAGTTTCAATAATTAATTTAAAATTAATTCCCGTTGTCAAAACTAAAAAACATATTTTTAAGAAATAATAACTACCAAAAGATTGACACTTGTTTAGTCCAATTTCAAAGTGAAATTACTTACAATGAACAACATTGGATTAAATGGTAAAAATATAATCTAATTATAATTTCAAACCACTAAAATGTATAATTGAACACTATAAATTATTTTTATTAAAACAATTTGTTTTCAATTAAAATATAGTATTTTTCATTATTCACCAAAATATGAAAGTTATTAGAAAAATACCAAAAATTTATTGAAACTAAATTTTTATCTCCGAATTATAAAGAAGAAGTTTATTTTTTCAAATTGAATATACAAAGGTTCCAAATATTGGATTTAAAATGTGGTTCTCCATTAAAAGGTGGTAAAATTGCATTTTTTTTAAAATACTTCTTTCATCTGTAAAAAAAAGGAATCTGTTCTTACATTATGTCTAAGAAACTCATAATATGGATTCTAAAATTATAAGGATTATATAAAGTTCAAAATTCAGTTAATACTATTCATAACCTCTTTTGACCGACTAGTTTGGTAAGTCGTGGTGCTCCTGAACTCGGTGTTGCGTGTAGTGCAAGTTATTGAATTACTTTAAAAAAATAGCGTACTATGAAATCTTGGGGTGTTATATTCTCCCCTCCTTAAATAAATTACTTCCTCGCAATTTGAAATTGTTCTTAAAAAATAAAAGGTTGAAAATAGAAAATACCTTTGTGGAAAACCCACATCATAAATTGGGTTAATAAAATTTAGTCTTAATAAGAAGGAAAGGGAAACGAAACGGTCACTACAAAATTATAATCTCGATTAAGAGAACATTGGTGGAAATTAGTGACACATAATTGGAGGAAAACCTAAATATTTATAGGGAGTGATTGAGGTCACCAATCACAATAAAGTGTAAAATTGAGGGCCTCAAATCTATCAATCTATGATGATTTAAAATACAATCGGTTCAAAAAAACATAAGGTATTTGGATAAAAAATTTGGTTCTAAGATCCCTTCAATAAAGTTTAAGAATTAATTTTTCCATAGAATAAGATGAAAAAATATATATATGTAGAGAACCGAAGATTGACGTACATAGACATTACATTACTTTTGCAGAATACTTCGTACATAACAGAAACACACACACAAGGACCGTAATAGTTTAGTATCTTTGGAAACTCGGAATAAAATCTTCTAATCATGGTGAAAGATCTTCAACATCTCCCATAAAGATCTTCCCCTTTTTTCTTACCTAAAACCTTTCTTTATATCCTGGGAAAAAGAAAACATAAAATGGGTGAGCTCAAATGCTCAGTAAGGGTAATCATGGATAAAATAAAACATACCATATACATTTGAACATAAAAACATGAACATAATGTTTAAACATCAAAAGCTAGAGAAATGACATAAAACATGGAAGTACGTAAGGCATATATCATAAAGAAACATTAATAATGATAAAATAGCATGGGAATAAAACATGTAATTGTGGCAACCATTAAGCACGTGATATGATTTCCATAGTAGCCAAGGCATTGCTTCCAAGACCATCTTAGTGGACAAAGTCCCTTTCTGAATTGAGTTCACTCCTCATTCCAGTCTTGTATTACTGAACCGGTTTAACTTGTCGTTCCAGCCATGTCTATCTCATGAGAAATAAATCTTTACCCAATGCATTGGAGGGAGATATAGGTCCCACCCATCTCATAATGAAATCATTCTTACTTGTGCCACAAAATAAAATTAAACCATTCATCATAACCCAAAGAATAAAATGGGTTTCATAAACATCATCTCATCATCTCATAATCCATATAACAAAAATGGATATCATTTCATCATAAGAAAAGTGAAACCATGTAAATAATAGAGAAATTAAACTTGAAACATACACATATGAAATAATGTCATCTTATATGGAAAATGGTTTTGATAAAACACTTGAAATGAATTCTTGAGGAAAATATCCTTTCTTCTTGAAAATCATTCTCTTTTCACAAAATGTCATGTAATTTTAAAATAAAATGATTTTTTTGAAAATAGTCTTGAAATATTTTGGAGGAAGCTTCATGAAAATAAGGCTTTATTAAACAGTAAAAATCCACTCGTGCCGTATAAGTTAAAAAAAACATTTTTCTCGTACTTTTGCCGGAAAAGTCAAAAAAGTACCTCGTAACATAAAAAAAGAAAGATTCCTTACATACCATGTAGTGAAAGTAAAAAATGGGTAAAAAGTAATTTTAACATACATGAAAAAACATTTATAAAACATGGACATGGATGACAGAAATATCCCCAGTAAATACTTACGAATAAGCAATCTTGGATAAAAATGAGATTTGCAAAATTATCCCTTACCTTAGGTCTGATATGCTTCGTACGTATCCAAACCTCTTGTATAATGATTTAAATAATGTCATTTACTTATTAAAGAATCATATTCATTGTTATGATATCATATATGTTTCACTTATGACTTTATATTACCCGTTCTTTTGTAAATTCCATGTTAAAGCAGTGTTTTGGGTAAAATCAATCCATTTATTGTATGTGTTTCGACTTGTGGTTCTTGATATTATTACTTATATCCTGATTTACATAATTCCACAATGTAAAACATTATTTATATATAATATATATTCATAATATACATATATATAATAGATCGATAAATGGAAAGAAATACACCGTTCATGGAGACAGTAGGTCGTACGTACGCATGAACGTTGTTGTCGTTTCCTCATTGAATTGAATGGAATTAATTGGATGACATAAATATATATATATAAATAAATCTAGTATCATTATTATGTTATATATTTCATGATTACAAACTATATATACTTTATAATCATTCATGAATGGTTAATTATTGAGAATGAATATCATCGCATCGTGGAGACGGTATTCTGTACATATGCACGAGTGATGATATTGTTCCCATGATCGTGGAATTTTATTGGAGTGTATGTATACTATTACAGAAACAATATCACTTTAAAAAAATCGTATATATTTATTATCTACACCATTATACCCATCCAAGTAAGGTGGTGGTGGAAAATAGATTACACCACGGCGTGGAGATGGTATTCCGTACGTACGCACGCGCGGTGATTTGGTTTTCCGTTGGATGGATAGATGGTGAAATATGGTTGTTTCATACTTATAATAACATATAAGTATATTATTTATACTTATTTTATTACCTCATAATGAAGCAACTAAAAAATAAGAAGTGTAAGAGGAAATAAAGTTGAAAGAATCGGTAATAGACATTACCTCTTCTTTGAAGCACCTCTTTATGGCCTCCTCTTAGGGCACTAAAATTGGTCTTTGAAGAACACCAGGACCTCTAGGATGTTTCTAGGGAAGTGTAGAAGAGAATTGGGCAGGTTTTGGCCGAGCTTGAAGGCTCAAAGTGGTGTGTGTGTGTAAGAGAGTGAGGAGGTACCCTTTTATAAGGGAGGAGAGGGGCACCTTTTGAAATCTTAAAAATATTAATTTATAATAAATTTAACCCCACTTAAAAACCTCCAAAAATGACTCATATCCTAATATTAGATTATATAGGGTTGTAATATCATAAACCAATAAAATTTAGACATGTTAGGAATTTATTTTAAACATTATCAACTTGATTTATCCTTATTTAATCAATTTAATTTTATTTGTGGTAATAACATTCTAAAATTTAAATTATAACAAATAATTGATTATTTGTTGTGAATTGTCCATAATTGGATAATTTATAACATTTTCTAACATATAAATTTAAATTTATAATGTTTAAATATATTTGTGATTTTTAAACAATTTTATAATATATTATTTTTATAAAATAACAATAGTGTCAATTTTGACACTATTCATTTATTTGAATTTAAATAAAATATATACAGAAGATATGTTCAAAATAAAATCGTTAATAGAATCATAAAAGGTCATATGTGTCTATAAAATTAGTTTAGCAATTAAATAGTTCATATAATATTTATTTTATTATTTTTTTAAACCATTTATTTGGTTTATCTCTTAATAAAATAATTACTACAACATTTTTGTATAATTATTTAATATACTTATTTATTGCATAAAAATTAAAAATAAAATCATATGATGAATATAAATCTATTAACTTTTATAATAATATTTTTACTCGAATTTATCATATTAAAATCACAATATTTAAATTGTTATATTTATTAAATTATGAAGGTGACAACTTTGGCATCATTTAAAATAAAATAATATAAGTGTTATAATCGCTTTTATAAGGCTCCAAATGGTCAAATATTGGCCCATTGGATGATTATGGTTTACCTGTACATGACCAATAAGTTTTGGTCAGGGTTTTGGGAATTTTATGGTTACTATTAGTTTAATAAAAACTATATTTTTGATTTTTCACTAGATAAACAATTTCTGCATCACTATTGTGTTACAATTAATGATAATTATTTAATTTCTAAAAATTATAAATAAATTAATATGATGTAGATAATTTCATTATCTTTCTGGAGACTATTCATGTTCTAAGTTTCATTAAGTTTATCACTAAATTAAAATTAATACACTTATAAGATTCAAGAGAGTGACATGTTGTCACTTTCTTTGGTTTTAATAATAATTAAGTTATTTTCATGGACAAAAGTCCATTAAATGATTCTAATCCGACCATTATGTGATATGGGTTGACGTTTAGTCATCCAATAGGATTTTGGCAGGTGTTAGGTTAATTTTATTATCTTATATTTACCCTTAATTACCCAATTTACCTTTAACTATGGTAAATAAAATTCACCGTAGTTACTATTCATAAAGCCCAAAAATAAAAAGTAGCTTATTAACATAATTTGGACCTACTGATTCCAAATATGGAATCAATTTTTCCAAATTCAATACACAAAATTTTCATAAATTAAATTAAAATTAATCCCATTGTCGAAAGAAAACGGGTTTTTGTTTAAAACATTGCAAAAGATTGAATTGATTTAACCTACGAATTTAATGTAAAATCAATGATAATGACATACATTATATTAAATGGTAAAAATATATTCTATTTATACTTTAAAACCATTAAATATTATAATTTAACCATATAAATTATTGCGATGAAAAAGTTGTTTTTAACTAAAATATAGCGTGTTTTTACTATTCATCAAAATATGAAAGTTACCAGAATAATATGAAAAATTTATCCAAAGTAAATTTTTATTTCTTGATTACAAAGAAGAATTTTATTTTTGTCAAGTTGAACTTATAAACATGTCAAAAACTATATTTAAAGTGGGTGCGCCATCAAAAGGCGGCAAAACTGCATTTTTTGAAAAATATTTATTTTACCCAAAAAAATTATTTTGTTCTTATACCATGTTCTAGAAAATGTGTAAGATGAATAATATTGTTATAAAATTCAAAATTTAGATAATACCATTCATAATGACTAGTTCACAATAATATTATAATAATATATCGTTGTTTAGTAAAACTCGGTATTGCGTACAACACACGCTATCGAGGAAGGTCGCGATTACATGTAATGCAAGCCAAGTCAGGGTTGCGTGTTGTGCAAGAATCCTTCGTTGTTTCGTATAACATAATCCAAACATATTTCATTTATACATTGAATATATATATATATATAATCAATTTTGCGTAGAATAACTATTATCAAAATTGTGTGTAACACGATCCAAGAATAGTGTTGCATATACTGCAAGCTAATACGGTGTTGCATATAGCGCAAGGTAATCTTGGTGTAGCATACAACACAAGACATTAATGAAATCAAAAGAATATTTTTCATAAAATATCGGGGTGTTACATTCTACCCCCCTTAAAATTAATTTCTCCCTCGAAATTCGTCGGGGTTATAAATGGTTTACTACTCGAAAGTTTGTTTAATAGAAACCCACATCGTAAAAAGGAATACCAAAACTTGGCTTAAAAAACTAAAGTATGAAATGTAACGGTTACCCAAATTAACTTATCACTGGTTTTCCACGTAGGAGAACATAGGTGAAAATATGGATATGGAAGAAAAATCTAACCATCAAGTTACGATGGAGAGTGGTAGAGAACAAGGCTATGAAAAAGCCATCGATCACAAAGCCATAAATTTGTGATGATCTAAGGTACCATCTGATTCATCGGATATAAGATCACTAGGACAACATTTTTGGTTTTCAAGATCATTTCCCTAAAGTTGATGAAATTGGAATTATAAGAAATACTTTCGTGATTTTGGTACAGTCTCACCGTTGTTCATTCTTTGGAAAATTTCCACTTCGTCTCTTAAAGAAATGAAGTTGAATTTGTCATTCGTGAAATGTTAGCAGCTCATGTGATAGAATGATGGGTCATTCCATCGGTCTCAAACAAAAGGTTATAAAAGTTATCAAAAATAAATAAGTCCATCTATAGTGAGATTAATCATATATGGTTCCTAAAATGGACTTATACTTCATATATCATACTGCTTAATATAATAAAACTAGTTTCTACTAAACAGGGACTTCCTGTAGGCCAACGGTAGGCGATAAAGGCTAGTCGCACTTCGGTTGTGGGTTCAATTCCCACAGCCTTGTCTGACACGATGGGTTGTCTCCCGTCCTGCAGGTTGTCCTTTTTCTAAAACCACATTACTATAACATCCCATTAATAATATCGAAAAAAATTTCTATCCTTAAACAATACTAACTTATGTCCATCATAGTCCATTCCAATCTTTAGGCTTATCTAAAATACTTCGGTCCAAGCTCATAGTATAAAGAAAATGATTACTTGAAATTTCACACAACAATCATGTGAATTCCATCATTTATCTCTAATATATCATAAGATATATCTTGTTGGTCAAATTACAAACTTGTGAATACCTTAATCATGTATTCTCTTGAAAAATGAATACCCATTAAACCTTAGTGAAAACATGAATGTCGTCAAAAGTTAACTCTTTCCACATACCAAAATCCAAAAACTCTATATACTCAAACCATGATATCACTTAGTCCTTATATCAATCATGAGATCATGAATACAATCAAACATCTCATTATCATCTTATCCCTTCATTATGTTCATATCATCTTCTTTCCAAAATATTTGAATCACTTTTCATGGTTACCGGTACCATAAAATTATTGAAAACCACAATAGACTAATACAAAAATATTCTAATAAACCATAAAAGTACCTCAACAACATTCTTCATGAATACCAATACATAAACACTTCAATCCATCCTCTTTAATGATTGTCCTGGAATAATTCCTTCTTTGATTTAGATGTAACTTTTTAGGTCAGGGCATTGAGTTGGGTAATGCCCATGTTCTCCACAAATAATACATTGAAATCCATAACTGTCTGTCACTCTATGACCCTTTTCTCCACACAGATAACATATGTACCTCCATTTAAGGTATTCCTCAAGGTTCTTCTTCCCTTCTTTAGAAATCTCAATATTCATTTCTCTATGCTCCTCCACATGCGAACATGCATAAAAGTCTATCTTCCTCTTATTTGATGAATTAGGCATACCATTAAATTTCACCTTGTTAATCATATATCCCGATGACTGATTCGACATAATCACAATATCATTCTCCCTAGGCATTACACAATTTTGTTTCTCATAGTAACCAATTTTTCCATTGGATTCAATGTTAACTGAATTCTTTCTGGTTCCCTCCATTAAATAAAACACAAAAAGAATTCTATGAGAGGCGAAAATCATGCTAGAGAAAACAACATAGTAAAGGGGAAGAACCCCCAATATCTAACATCTTAGGTTAAATTCTAATATCGTTACCGTAGTTCTAGGACTATATCCTATACGTATACTTATCCTTAGGTACATCCCTAGATATACCTTAGAAATATCTCTAGGGATCTCACTAACGTTTTCGCATCCTAGTTTCCAAAGGTTAACTAAATCTTTCCTCTGATACCAACTGTACAGACACGAAGCTTGACGTACATGGACATTACATTACTTTTTCAGAATACTTAGTACATAACAGAAACACACACACAAGGACCATAATAGTTTAGTGTCTTTGGAAACTCTGAATAAAATCTTCTAATCATGGTGAAAGATCTTCAACATCTCTCATAAATATCATCCCTTTTTTCTTACCTAAAACCTTTCTTTATATCCTGGGGAAAAGAAAACATAAAATGGGTGAGTTCAAATGATCAGTAAGGGTAAGAATGGATAAAATAAAACATACCATATACATTTGAACTTAAAAACATGAACATAATGTTTAAACATCAAAAGCTTGAGAAATGACATAAAACATGGAAGTACGTAAGGCATATATCATAAAGAAACATTAAGAATGATAAAATAGCATGGGAATAAAACATGTAATTTTGGAAACCATTAAGAACATGATATTATTTCCATAGTAGCCAAGGCATTGCTACCAAGACCATCTTAGTGGACAATGTCCCTTTCTGAATCGAGTTCACTCCTCATTCCAGTCTTGTATTACTGAACTGGTTTAACTTGTCGTTCCAGCCATGTCTATCTCATGAGATATAAATATTTACCCAATGAATTGGAGGGAGATATAGGTCCCACCCATCTCATAATGAAATCATTCTTACTTGTGCCACAAAATAAACTTAAAACATTCATCATAACCCAAAGAATAAAATGGGTTTCATAAACATCATCTCATAATCTCATAATCCATATAACAGAAATGGATATCATTTCATCATAAGAAAAGTGAAACCATGTAAATCATAGAGAAATTAAACTCGAAACATACACATATGAAATAATGTCATCTTAGATGGAAAATGGTTTTGATAAAACACTTGAAATGAATTCTTGAGGAAAATATCCTTTCTTCTTCAAAATCATTCTCTTTTCACAAAATGTCATGCAATTTTAAAATAAAAGGATTTTTTTGAAAATAGTCATGAAATATTTTGGAGGAAGCTTCATGAAAATAAGGCTTTATAAAACAGTAAAAATCCGCTCGTGCCGTATAAGTTAAAAAACATTCTTCTCGTACTTTTGCCGGAAAAGTCAAAAAAGTACCTCGTAACGTAAACAAAAGAAAGATTCCTTACATACCATGTAGTAAAAGTCAAAAATGGGTAAAAAGGACTTTTAAAATACATGAAAACAGTTTTATAAAACATGTACATGGATAATAGAAATATCCCCAGTAAATACTTACGAATAAGCAATCTCGGATAAAAAATGAGATTTGCAAAATTATCCCTTACCTTAGGTCCGATATGCTTCGTACGTATCCAAACCTCCTGTATAATGATTTAAATAATGTCATAGACTTATTACAGAATCATATTCATTGTTATGATATCATATATATTTCACTTATGACTTTATAATACCCGTTCTTTTGTAAATTCCATGTTAAAGCAGTGTTTTGGGTAAAATCATTTCATTTATCGTATGTGTTTCGACTTGTCGTTCTTGATATTATTACTTATATCCTGATTTACATAATTCCAGAATGTAAAACATGATTGATATATAATATATATTCAGAATATACATATATATAATAGATCGATAAATGGAAAGAAATACACCGTTCATGGAGACGGTAGGCCGTACGTACGCAGGAACGTTGTTTTCGTTTCCTCATTGAATTGAATGGGATTAATTGGATAACATAAATATATATATACATAAATCCAGTATCATTATTATGTCATATATTTCATGATTACTTATTATATATACTTTATAATCATTCATGAATGGTTAATCATTGAGAATGAATCTCATCGCGTCGTGGAGACGGTATTCCGTACGTACGCACGAGCGATGATATCATTCCCATGATCGTGGAATTTTATTGGAGTGTATGTATACTATTACAGAATCAATATCACTTTACAAAAATCATATATATTTATTATTTACACCATTATACCCATCCAAGTAAGGTGGTGGTGGAAAATAGATTACACCACAGCGTGGAAACGGTATTCTGTACGTACGCACGCGTGGTGATTTCGTTTTCCGTTGGATGGATAGATGGTGAAATATGGTTGATTCATACTTATAATAACATATCAGTATATTATTTATACTGATTTTATTACCTCATAATGAAACAAATAAAAAAGAAGAAGTGGAAGAAGAAATAAAGTTGAAAGAATCGGTAATGGACATTACCTCTTCTTTGAAGTGCCTCTTTGAGACCTCCTCTTAGGGCACTAAAATTGGTCTTTGAAGAAGACTAGAACCTCTAGGATGTTTCTAGGGAAGTGGAGAAGAGAATTGGGCAGGGGTTGGCCGCGATTGAAGGCTCAAAGTGGTGTGTGTAAGAGAGGGAGGAGGTTCCCTTTTATAAGGGAGGAGAGGGGCACCTTTGGAAATCTTAAAACTATTAATTTATAATAAATCTAACCCCACTTAAAAACATTAAAAAATGACTCATATCCGAATATTAGATTATATAGGGTTGCAATATCATCATCCAATCAAATTTAGACATGTTAGGAATTTATTTTAAACATTATCAACTTGATTTATCCTTATTTAATCAATTTAATTTTATTTGTGGTAATAACATTCTAAAATTTAAATTATAACAAATAATTAATTATTTGTTATTAATTGTCCATAATTGGATAATTTATAACCTGTTCTACCATATAAATTTAAATTTACAATTTTTAAATATATTTGTGATTTTTAAACAATTTTATAATATATTATTTTTATAAAATAACAATAGTGTCAATTTTGACACTATTCATTTATTTGAATTTAAATAAAATATATACAGAAGATATGTTCAAAATAAAAGCTTTAATAGAATTATAACAGGTCATATGTATCTAGAAAATTAGTGTAGCAATTAAATAGTTCATATAATATTTATTTTATTATTTTTAAAACCATTTATTTGGTTTGTCTCTTAATAAAATAATTACTACAACATTTTTGTATAATTATTTAATATACTTATTTGTTGCATAAAAATTAATAATAAACTCCTATGATAAAGATAAATCTATTACCTTTTATAATAATACTTTTACTCGAATTTATCATATTAAAATCACAATATTTAAATTTTTATATTTATTAAATTATGAAGGTGACAACTTTGACATCATTTAAAATAAAATAATATAAGTGTCATAATCGCTTTTATAAGGCTCCAAATGGTAAAATATTGGACCATTGGATGATTATGGTTTACATTTACATGACCAATAAGTTTTGGTCAGGGTTTTGGGCATTATATGGTTACTATTAGTTTAATAAAAACTATATTTTTGATTTTTCACTAGATAAACAATTTCTGCATCACTATTGTGTTACAATTAATGATAATTATTTAATTCCAAAAAAATATAAATAAATTCATATTATGTAGATAATTTCATTATATTTCTGGAGACTATTCATTTTCAAAGTTTCATTAAGTTTATCACTAAATTAAAATTAATACACTTATAAGATTTAAGAGAGTGACATGTTGTCATTTTCTTTGGTTTTAATAATAATTAAGTTATTTTCATGGACAAAAGTCCATTAAATGATTATAATCCGACCCTTAGGTGATATGGGTCTACTTTTAGTCATACAATAGGATTTTTTCAGGTGTTAGGTTAATTTTATTATCTTATATTTACCCTTAATTACCTGATTTACCTTTAACTATGGTAACTAAAATTTACCGTATTTACTATTCATAAAGCCCAAAAATAAAAAGTACCTTATTAACATAATTTGGACCTACTGGTTCCAAATATGGAATCCATTTTTCCAAATTCAATACACAAAAGTTGCAGAAATTAAATTAAAATTAATCCTGTTGTCGAATGAAAACGGGTTTTTGTTAAAAACATTGCAAAAGATTGAATTGATTTAACCTACGAATTTAATGTAAAATCAATGCTAATGATATAAATTATATTAAATGGTAAAAATATATTCTATTTATACTTTAAAACCATTAAATATTATAATTTAACCATATAAATTATTGCGATGAAAAAAGTTGTTTTTAATTAAAATATAGCGTGTTTTTACTATTCATCAAAATATGAAAGTTACCAGAATAATATGAAAATTTTATCCAAAGTAAATTTTTATTTCATGATTCCAAAGACTAATTTTATTTTGTCAAATTGAACTTATAAACATTTCAAAAACTAGATTTAAAGTGGGTGTTCCATCAAAAGGCGGCAAAACTGCATTTTTAAAAAAATACTTATTTTACCCAAAAAAATTATTGTGTTCTTATACCATGTTCTAGAAAATGTGTAAGATGAATAATAATGTTATAAAATTAAAATTTTAGATAATACCTTTCATAACGGCTAGTTCATAATAATATTATAATAATATATCGTTGTTTAGTAAAACCCGGTATTGCGTACAACACACGCTATCGAGGAAGGTCGTGATTGCATGTAATGCAAGCCAAGTCAGGGTTGCGTGTTGTGAAATAATCCTTCGTTGTTTCATATAACATAATCCAACCATATTTCATTTATACATTGAATATATATATATATACTCAATGTTGCGTAGAATAACTATTATCAAAATTGTTTGTAACACGATCCAAGAATAGTGTTGCGTATACTGTAAGCTAATACGGTGTTGCGTATAGCGCAAGGTAATCTTGGTGTAGCATACAACACAACACATTAATGAAATAAAAAGAATATTTTTCATAAAATCTCAGGGTGTTACAATATACTTGACAAGTAGGGTTTCATCTTTCAACTAATTTCTACCACAAACTCATCTTTCACTCCAAAAGATTTCAAAAATAATTCTATTTCTCATAATCATATAGTGTTCCAAAAAAAATGAATTTATAATACACCTATTAGATGTTTTAAAAAAAGAAACTACATTATACAATCTAGGACATCACGTTGGTCAGTGGTAGGTGATGCACCCTTGTCGCCCTTCGGTTGTGGGTTCAAGTCTCATGGCCTTGCTGGACGCGACAAGTTGTCGCCTGACCTCCGAGTTGTCCTTTTTATAACAATCCGAAAATAATTTTCAGAAATTATTAAACCATAACGATAGTATTCATTGTCAAACTTTATCTATTCTAATCTTTAGTTTTATCCAAAATACTTCTCCCCAAACTCATAGTCCAAATTTATAAGGAAGGTAAACAAAATGAAGATATTTTTTTCCATGTAAAAACATGTGAATACCCTCATCATTGTACTTTTAAAACACAGTAATACCCTGAATTACCATAAAACCTTATTTATTACATTCATGCTCCCTTATTACTTATAGAACACTATTTACATTCCTTATATCCAAAAAATTCTGAATTCTCCAACAGTGATGAAATAAAAAAACCAATAATCACTTCCAAGGTCGTCAAGAATTTCCAATATAATTTATCCAAATCAACCATCTCTTATTCCAAAATTACTACCTCGATATCAAGACCATATTAAGGTTTATCTTTCCTCCAACAATGTATTTTACAAAAATTTTAACTTGTTGTTGAGTCACTTTTCATTGAATCATATAATCTAAAATCCTCAATGAAATAGTACTGCAGTATAGTTCTTATTTATTCCCATAATAAATATAATTGGTACATCATCGATACAACACTGAAATGAAATAATCATTTAATAAAAACATGAGAACACTATTCATTCTTCTTTATCTGTGGTAGTATCATAACTTGATTATTATCCAATAGCATCATTTTTGGTATACTTTTTTTCTTATCCTTGCAATCACATACTTGGTGTCCTTTTTATCCACACTTATAAAAAACTCTCATTCCCTTAAATCCTTTACCAAGGTGATTCTTTCCATAGTTATCACATATGGTAAAATCCTTCTTTCCCCTCTTTCCTTTATCCATCATTATCTCTACCATCCTTTTCTTCTCTTGCTTCCATTAAAATAAATATGAATTAGAGAATTATTTACTTATCTTATTTACACATGATACTATTTCTTCATATGATTAGAATATGTGGGAGACTATTTCCCTTCAAAATGTTGTCTTAATACCATGAAAGATGTGATCCTTCTTACTCTTTGGATCAAACGTATTACTGGAGTTCTCATTCCTTCTACAGGGCACCATTTCTAAATAATGGCATACACTATGTCATTTTATGAATCGCAATGCATAATTCCAAACTTGTAAAATACCAAACATAAATTGAACAGTTTATGGATATAACCCATAATAATAATAACATTTTCTTTGAGAAATTATTTACTCATAAATCCTTCATAATGGATTGTAATGAAAATGTGAATTATCCTAATCATATCCCCCAAAAGTGTCGTAACCATGAGTGCAGTAAGGCTCGTTGTGGTACACCAGTTCCTATTCAAGTCTAGATCAAAGCATTGTTTTCAGGTTTTACCCCTAGGTACATCTGTTCCAGAGCCACCTCTACCTGCTCATATCCATACAGGGACGTATTTCATGGAAGACTCACAAAATCGCTACATTACCAAAATTTTAGGAAGTTCATCTATACTAATCCTAAGAGTATATCTTAGGGTAATGTTCTCTAATTATAGTTTATCTAAATCTAGTTTCTCGGGTTATTTATAAACATCCTTTGATACCAACTATAACGCCCCGAACCCAGTTACCCAGAGTCAATGCATTAATTTAATACATTGGCATGATTACAAGGAATCAAGTCCCGAAGGACTAATCAATTTAGCATTCTTGGAAAATAGATTACATATACGAATATCACATTACACTTTTAAACATACATTATAGAATTGATTGTTCTTTAAGAACATAATTGTTCCCTTATATTAACCCTCTATCTCAATCATAAAACACTTCTTGGGATCCTGGGAAAATAAAAATAATAAAGAGGTGAGCTCAGATGCTTAGTAAGGGTAAATAATTTAGCAGAAGCTATAAAATTTTAATGCAAGATGTCTAATAAAATCAACATCCTTTTAAACATAAACTTGAACATAATATGGAAAAAATAAATCAAAAATTACCATATTAACATGCCCATGTATATTCTACTAGTCAAATAATCACATGTAATAACTAATTTCATAATGAGGGAATGTATAGTACCAGACTTTAATTTCTGTGTCAAGGCCTCACGTTAGGATGTAGGAGAAAACTACAACTGGACCCCAACCCAGAGATCCTCTTTAAACGGACTCCAACAAGGAGAGCCTCTGTAACCGGACTCCAACAAGGAGAGCCTTTGTAACCAGACTCCAACCCGGAGAGCCTCTGTAACTAGACTCCAACCTGGAGAGCCTCTATAATCGGACTCCAACCCGAAGGGTCTGCTGTAACTGGAACCCAACCCAGAGGGCTTACATTTACCAGTCCCCAACCCGGAATGTACTATTCCAACACATTCATATTAAGAAGATTTTTAAATATAACAAAAACATTTTAATTAAATCTAGCATACGAAATGTCAATACATTAACCATAAACCATGAATGGCATAAAAATAACTTATCCACAGTCAAACATATCACACAACATTAAATACAATATGGAAGATTTGTATCATAATAAACCAACTTCAAAAAATTGTAAAATTTATCAAAGGAAGATGACATTGATGAAATCAAAACTATTTGAGAGAAATATCTCTTTCTATTTGGAAATCATTTAAGAGTCACAGAATTATAAAGAAAACATTTATTTTGAAAATATTCTTGTAATATTGTAAGGGAAGATTCAATGATTTTATAATGGTGGAAAATAGACACACCGGCTGTATAAGTTAAAAAAATACATTCTTACCTTAATTTTTTTGAAAATTTTATAAATTACCTTGTTGCGAAAATGACGGAAATATTTCTTTCAAGAACATATAAGTTCAAATAAGGGTATAAATGACTTTAACACATTTTCTAATAAATAGTAAAAATGTTTTCAAATACATTGTAAGAAACATGGATGTGGATGATAAAGAGGTCCCAGTAGAAAATTATGTATAAATAACCTCAGATAATGAAGAGATTGTATAATTAACCCTTACCTTTTACTTTTCTTTTGATCGAGGGTATGTTTAACCTCCTCTTCTTCTGGTGTTTCCTTTTGAGTTGATCAAAAGGGCTCCTTAGGTTGGCCTTATGACCAATGTAAGGCCTCTAGGTTGAATTAAGGAAATTTGGGAGGATATTTGGGTAGGGGTTGGCTGAGCCAAATGGCTTTGGAGGTGTGAATTTGAGGGAAGGGGAAGTGCCCTTTTATAAGAGGGGTGAGGGGCACCTTAGAAAAAATTTAAAATATTATGTTATTATAATATCATTTTCTGTTTATAATGGATCCAAACTGATTTATTTTGAATCTATGGTGGTTATGGGACGAAATCCTCTCAACCAATAGGTTTTAGACCAGTTTAGGTTACCATTTTTACCTTATATTTTAGATTGAACTCTTTGTTAAATAGTTTAACTTTTAATGTGTCTTCTTGTATTCTTACACTATATGGTTAATAAACATACTCTAAACTTCAAAAATAACCTCAAGTGGTTCATTAATGAAATATATAATATTATTTAATCCCTTTTTCCAAACCTTAGATTTTTAGTAATATTATATCAACCAATAATATAGTATTTGTTTTAAAAAATAATTTATCTCAATTTTGACAATATTTAATATTTTGCCCTTGTGAAAGTCATAAAAACATTTTCACTTTGAACAAAATTTATCAAATCAACCCTAAAATGTCATATTAACCTATGAAATTAGTGTAATTCATCAAAAGTCTCAAATTACATTTATTTGGATATTTATAATATCAATTATTTTAGTATCTCATTAAGAAGGTAATTATGTCATCATAATTATGTCATAAATAACTATTATTATTTAATGTATAAATATTATAAATAAAATACCCTTATTTATGAAATAATTTTATATTTCTAGTGAATATTTATAGTCGAATTTATCTTATGTATAACCTTATATTAAAAATGTTTTACTTATGAAAACATGAATTTAACACTTTTAACTCCTCTTTAAATTAAATTATAATAAATGTCCTAATCTAGTAAAAGTGAACCTAAAGGATACCATTTTATTCCTAAGTTTTTTTCTGGTCGAATTACACTTATCCAATAGAATTAGGACATGTTTTAGGGTAATTATAATATCATTTTTACCCTTAATTACCCAATTTACTTGTAACCGTGGTAAATTTAAGGAAAAATTTATTATTCACCAAAAAATATTTTTATCTTATTGAACCACATTTTACTTACTAAGTTTAACCATGTCTCTCAGATTTTTTGAATTTGACTCACAAAAGCGGTAAAATTAATTTTTATGCAAATTTTCAAATGCTACTAGAAGTTGGGTAAAAGACGATAAAAAGTTCAACAAAATTTTATATTTCTAAACGTATTATAAAATGACTCCAATGAATTAAATTGAACATATATAGGTATTATGTATCTATTTTTTCCAAAAATAAATTTAAATAAAATAATTCATTATTTAAATATTTATTCGATTTTAAACAATAACGTAGTGCTTTCACTATTCATCAAAAATTGAAAGTTTTCAGAAAAATACCAAAACATAAACATAAGATAATTTTGATATTATATATTCAAAAATTAATTCTGTTTTACCAATTTCAAACCATATAAGTTTCATTAATTAATTTAAAATTAATTCCCGTTGTCAAAACCAAAAAGAGTATTTTTAAGAAATAATAACTATCAAAAGATTGACCCTTATTTATGTCCAATTTCAAAGTAAAATTACTCCCAATGACCAACATTGGATTAAATGGTAAAAATATAATCTAATTATACTTCCAAAACATTAAAATGTATAAACGAACACTATAAATTATTTTTATTAAAAAAGTTGTTTTTAGTTAAAATATAGTATTCTTCACTATTCAACCAAATATGAAAGTTATCAGAAAACACCAAAAATTTATTGAAACTAAATTTTTATGTCCCGATTCTAAAGAATAAGTTTATTTTGTCAAATTGAATATAAAAAAGTTTCAAATATTGGATTTAAAAAATGGTTCTCCATTAAAAAGTGGTAAAATTACCTTTTTTGAAAAATACTTATTTTATCTGAAAAAATTGAATTGGTTCTTAAAATATGTCTAAGAATATAATAATTTGGATTTTAAAATTAAAAATATTATATAAAGTTCAAAATTCAGTTAATAATATTCATAACCGTTAACGGCTAGTTTGGTAAGTCGTTTTTTGCTTGAACTCAATGTTGCATGTAGTGCATGTTATTGAATTAATTTGAAAAAATAACGTACTATGAATTCTTGGGGTGTTACATTCTCCCCTCCTTAAATAAATTGTGTCCTTGAAATTCGAAATTGTTCTTCAAAAATAAAAGGTTGAAAATAGAAAATACCTTTGTGGAAAACCCACATCGAAAATTGTGTTAATAAAATTTAGTCTTAATAAGAGGGAAAGGGAAACGAAAAGGTCACCACCTAATTATGATCTCGATTAGGAGAATAGTGGTGGAAATTAGAGACAAATAATTGGAAGAAAATGTAAATATTGATAGGTAGTGATTGAGGTCATCAATCACAAGAACTTGTAAAATTGAGGTCCTCAAATCCATCAATCTATGATGATTTAAAATACCATCTGTTCAACAAAACATAAGGTATTAAGATAACTCATTTTTGGTTTTAATATGCCTTCCCTAAATTTTATGAATTAATTTATCCATAGAATAAGAGGAAAAAAATATATACTCAACAAGTAGAGTTTCATCCTTCCACTAATTCCTACCATAAACTCATTTTTTCACTCCAAAAGATTTCAAAAAATATTTTATTTATCCAAATCGTATAGGGTTCCAAAAATAATGAATTTATAATTTAAATATCATAAGTTTTAAAAAAATAAACTATATTATACAATCCAGGAAATCATGTAGGCCAGTGGTAGGTGATTCACCCTTGTCGCCCTTCAGTTGTGGGTTCTAGTCTCGCGGCCTTGCCGGACGCGACGAGTTGTCACCTTACCTCCGGGTTGTCCTTTTTATAACAATCCAAAAATAATTTTCAGAAATTATTTAACAATAATGATAGTATCCATTCTCAAAATTAATCCATTCCAACATTTATTCTTATCCAAAATACTTCTTTCCAAACTCATAGTCCAAAATTTATAAGGAAGGTAAACATAATGAAGATCTTTTTTGCCTCGTAAAAACATGTGAATACCTTCATCATTTAAACTTTTAAAACAAGGTAATACCCTGAATTTCCATAAATATTTATTGATTACATTAATGATCCCTTATTCCTTATATAATACTATATACATTCCTTATATCCAAAAATTTTGAATACTCCAAAATGATGAAATAAACAAAACATTAATCAATTCCAAGGTAATCTAGAATATCCAATATAATTTATCCAAATCAACGATCCCTTATTCTAAAATTATTTCCTTGGTATCAGGACCATATTAAGATTTATATTTCCTCCAACCATGTATTTTCCAAAAAATTTAACTTGTTGTTGAGTCACTTTTCATAGAACCATATAATCTCAAATCCTCAATGAAATAGTATTGCAGTACAATCCTTATTTAATTCCATAATTCATATAATTGGTATATCATTGATACAACACTGAAATGACATAATTCATTAATAACAACATAAGAACACATGTCATTCCTCTTCATTTGTGGTAGTATCATAACTTGATTATTATCCAATAGCATCATTTGCGGTATACTCCGATGACTGGGACATTAATTTGCGTAGTGTCCGGACTCCATGCAGATGAAGCATTTTACATTTGAAACCTTTTTCTTACCCTTGAAATCACGTACATGGTGTCCTTTTTCCCCACACTTATAAAAAACTCTCATTCCCTTCAAGAATTTACAAAGGCGATTCTTTCTACAGTTATCACATATGGAAAAATCCTTCTTTCCCCTCTTTCCTTTATCCATCAGTCTCTCTACCATCCTTTTCTTCTCTTGCTTCCCTTCAAAGCCATAGGACTCAGATAATTCTTCACTTATCTTATTAACACATGATACTATTTATTCATTTGATGAGAATATGTGGGAGACTATTTCCCTACTAGATTTTGGCTTAATACCATGAAAGATATGATCCTTATTACTCTTTGGATCAAAAGTATTGTTGGATTTCTCATTCCTTCTACTAGGTTCAATTTCTAAACAATGGCATACACCAGGTCAGTTTATGAATCGCAATACATAATTCCAAACATGTAAAATACCTAACATAAATTGAAAAGTTGTTTGATATAATCCATAATCATAAATAAATTTCTTTGAGAAATTATTTACTCCTAAATCCTTCATAATGGCTTTAATGAAAATGTGAATTATCCTAAGAATATCCCCCATGAGTGTCATAACCAACAGTGCAGCAAGGCCCATTGTCGTGCACCAGTTCCCGTTCAAGTCTAGTTCAAAGCGGTGTTTTCAAGTTTTACCCCTAGGTACATATGTTCTAGAGCCACCTCTACCTACTCATATCCAGACAGGGATGTATTGCTTGGAAAAATCACAAAATCTCTACATTACCAAAATTCTAGGAAGTTCATGTGAATTAATCCTTTGAGTCTATCTTAAGGTAATGTTCTCTAATTAGAGTTTATCTCAATCTAGTTTCCAAGGTTATTTCTAATAATCCTATAATACCAACTGTAATGCCATGAACCCAGTTACTGAGAGTCGGTGCATTATTTTAATACATTGGCATGATTACAAGGAATCATGTCCTGAAGGACCGATATTTTCAGCATTCTTGGAAAATTTATTACAAACATGAACATTACATTACACATTCTAACATACATTATATCATAGATAGTTCTTTGATAATTCCATGTTTCCCATATCTTAACCCTTCATCTCAATCATAAAACAGTTCTTGGGATCTTGGGAAAATAAAACATAAGAAAGGGGTGAGCTCAGATGCTCAGTAAGGGTAAATAATTTAGTGGAACCTATAAATTTTAAGGCAAGATGTGTAATAAAAATAATAGCCTTTTAAACAAAAACTTATACATAATATGGAAAAAATAAATCAAAAATTACCATATTAACATGCACATGGATATTCTACTAGTCAAATAATCACATATAATAACTAATTTCATAATGAGGAAATGTATAATACCAGACATTAATTTCTGTGTCATGGCCTTGTGCCCGAACCTAGGGGCTAACTGTAACCGGACCCCAACCTGGAGAGCCTCTATAACTGGACTCTAACCCAAAGAGCCTCAGAAAACTTACTCCAACCCGGAGAGCCTCTGTAACCAGACTCCAACCCGGAGAGCCTCTGTAACCGGACTCCAACCCAGAGCGTCTGTTGTAACCGAACCCCAACCTAGAAGGATTAATTTTACCGGTCCCCAACCCAAAACATACTATCCCAATACAATGATCTTAATAATATGTTTAAATATAACAACAACATTCGTATTAAAATTAGCATATGAAATATCAATACTTTAACCATAAACCATGAATGGCATAAAAATAACTCATCCACAGTCAAACATATCACAAAACCATAAATACAATATGGAAGATTTGTATCATAATAAATCAACTTAAAACAAGTGTAAAATATATCAATGGATGATGGAATAGATGAAATCAAAACTATTTGAGAGAAATATCTCTTTCAATTTTGAAATCATTTAAGAGTCACATAATTATAAAGAAAACATTTATTTTGAAAATATTCTTATAAGATTGTAAGGGAAGCTTCGATGATGTTAAAACTGAAAAAAATAGCCACACCCACCATATAAGTTAAAAAATACATTCTTACCTTAATTTTTTTGAAAAGGTTATAAAGTTCCTTGTTTGGAAAACGATGGAAAGATTCCTTTCAAAAACATATAAGGTCAAATAAGGGTATAAATGACTTTAACCCATTGTCTTGTAAATAGTAAAATTTTTTGATATAAATTTTAAGAAACATGGATATTTTTGATAAAGAGGATCCAGTATATAATTATGTATAAGAAACCTCGTATAATGAAGATATTAAATAATTAACCCTTACCTTGTACTTTTCCTTTGGTTGAGGGTACGTTTAACTTCCTCTTCTTCAGGTGTTTCCTTTTGAGTTGATCAAAAGGGCTCCTTAGGTTGATTTTATGAAAAAATTAAGGCCTCTAGGATGAATTGAGGGAATTTGGGTGGATATTTGGGTAGTTTTTGGCCAAGACAAATGTCTTTGGAGGTGTGAATTTGAGAGAAGGGGAAGTGCCCTTTTATAAGAGGGGTGAGGGGCACCTTAGGAAAAACATAAAATATTATTTTATTATAAAATCATTTTCGGTTTATAATGGATCCAAATTAATTTATTTCGAATATAAGGTGGGGATGGGTCGAAATAGTCTCAACCGATAGGTTTTAGACAAGTTTAGGTTGTCATTTTAACCTTATCTCTTAGATTTAACTCTTAGTTAAATAGTTTAAATCTTACCATGTCTTCTTGTATTCTTACATTATTTGGTTAATAAACATATTATAAACTTTTAAAAGAACCACAAGTGGTTCATTAATGACATATATAATATTATTTAATCCCTTTTTCCAAGCCTTATATTTTTAGGAATATTATATCAACCAATAATATAGTATTTGTTTTAAAAATTAATTTATGTCAATTTTGACAATATTTAATATTCTGTTTTTGAGAAAATAATTACAACATTATCACTTCAAAATAATTATCTAATCAACCCTAACATGTCATATTAACCTATAAAATTAGTTTAATTCTTCAAAAGTATCAAATTTCATTTATTTGGATATTTATAATATCAATTATTTTAATATCTCATGAAGAAGGTAATTACTGCATCATCATTGTTTCATAAATAACATTACTTATTTAATATCTAAAATTTATAAATAAAATAAAATTATGTAGGAAATATTTTTATCTTTATAATTAATATTTATAGTCTGATTTATCTTATGTATAACCCTATATTAAAATTATTTTGGTTTTGAAAACATGAATTTTAAACTTTTAACTCGTCCTTAAATTAATAATAATAAATGTCCTAGTCTAATCCAAGTCGACCTAAAGGATAAAATTTTATTTCTAAGGATGTTTTTTGTCGAATTACACTTATCAAATAGAATTAGGACATGTTTTAGGGTAATTATAATATCATTTTTAACCTTAATTTCCCTATTTACTTCTAACTGTGGTAAATAAAAGTCAAAAGTTACTATTCGTCAAAAATTATTTTCATCTTATTGAACCACATTTTACTTAATGAGGTTAACTATTTCTCTCTAATTTTTGAAATTCAACCCACAAAAGCGGTAAAATTAAGTTTTATGCAAATTTTCAAATGCTCTAAGAAGGTGGGTAAAAGACGGTAAAAAGTTCAATAAAATTTTATATATCTAAACATACTATAAAATGACTCCAATGAATTAAATTGAACATATATAGGTATTATGTATCTATTTTTACATAAAATTAATTTAAATACAGTAATTTATTATTTAAATAAAAATTTGGTTTTAAACAATAACGCAGTGTTTTCACTATTCATCAAAAATTGAAAGTTTTCAGAAAAATAAAAAAAAAATCACCCTAAGATAATTTTGATGTTCTGAATTAAAAAATTAATTCAATTTTATCAATTTAAAAACATATAATTTTCATTAATTAATTTAAAATTAATTCTCGTTGTCAAAACCAAAAAGCGTATTTTTAAGAAATAATAACTATCAAAATATTAACACTTGTTTATGTCCAATTTCATAATGAAATTGCTTCTAATGACCAATATTGGATTAAATGTTAAAAATATAATATAATTATAATTTCAAACCATTAAAATTTATAATTGAACACTATAAATTATTTTGATTAAAAAAGTTGTTTTCAGTTAAAATATAGTATTTTTTACTATTCACCCAAATATGAAAGTTATCATAAAAACACCAAAAATATATTGAAACTAAATTTTTATGTCCCAATTATAAAGAGTAAGTTTATTTTGTCAAATTGAATTTATAAAAGTTTAAAATATTGGATTTAAAAAGGGATCGCCATTAAAAGGTGGTAAAATTGCATTTTTTTTAAAAATCTTCTTTTATCTAAAAAAATGAATTTTTTCTTACGTTATGTCTAATAAACTCATAATATTGATTCTAAAATTATAAGTATTATATAAAGTTAAAAATTTAGTTAATACTATTCATAACCTCTTTTGAACAGCTAGTTTAGTAAGTCGTCAAGTGCTTGAACTCAGTGTTGTGTGTAGTGCAAGTTATTGAATTACCTTGAAGAAATAATGTACTGTGAAATCTTGGGGTGTTACATTCTCATCTCCTTAAATAAATTGCATCCTTGTAATTTTAAATTTTTCTTCAAAAATAAAAGGTTTAATATAGAAAATACCTTTGTGGAAAACCCACATTAGAAATTGGGTTAAAAAAATTAGTCTTAATAAGAGGGATAGGGAAACGAAAGGGTCACCACCAAATTATGATCTCTATTAGGAGAACATTGGTGGAAATTAGAGACACATAATTGGAGAAAAACCTAAATATTTATACGGAGTGATTGAGGTCATCAATCAAAAGGAAGTGTAAAATTTAGGGCCTCAAATCCATCAATCTATGATGATTTAAAATACCATCAGTTCAACAAAACGTAATGTATTAGGATAAAAAAATTGGTTTTAAGATCCCTTACCTAAAGTTTAAAAATTTATTTATCCATATAATAAGAGTAAAAATATATACTTGACCATTAGAGTTTCATCCTTCATCTAATTCCTACCACAAACTCATCTTTCACTCCAAAAGATTTCAAAAAATATTTTATTTATCATAATCGTATAGGGTTCCAAAAATAGTGAATTTATAATTCACCTATTAGACGTTTTAAAAAAAGAAACAACATTCTACAATACAGGACATCATGTAGGTCAGTGTTAGGTGATTCACCCTTGTCTCCCTTCGGTTTTGGGTTCAAGTCTCGCAGCCTTGCCGGAGGCGACGAGTTTTCGACCAACTTCTGATTTTCCCTTTCTATAGCAATCCAAAAAAAAATTAGAAATTCTTTAACAATAATGATAGTATCCCTTTTCAAACTTAATCCATTCCAACATTAAGCCTTATCCAAAATAATTCTATCCAAACTCGTAGTCCAAAATTTATAAATAAGGTAAACACAATGAAGATCTTCTTTTCCACGTAAAAACATATGAGTACCTTCATCATGTACACTTTTAAAATATGGTAATACTCAGAATTACCATAAAACCATATTGATTACATTCATGTTCCCTTATTCCAAATAGAATACTATATACATTATTTATATAAAAATAATTTTAATACTCCAACAATGATGAAATAAACAAACCATTAATCGATTCCTAGATAGTCAAGAAT
Organism: Viscum album; assembly: GCA_963277665.1. Lineage (NCBI taxonomy): Eukaryota > Viridiplantae > Streptophyta > Magnoliopsida > Santalales > Viscaceae > Viscum > Viscum album. The sequence goes on along the minus strand of OY728126.1, from coordinate 725,280,608 downwards.
ATCTAATTAAAATTTATCCAAATCAACCATATCTTATTCCAAAATTACAACCTCAGTATCAAGACCATATTAAGGTTTATCTTTCTTCTAACCATATATTTTACAAAAAGTTTAAATTGTTGTTGAGTCACTTTTCATAGAACCATATAATCTCAAATCCTCAATGAAATAGTAATGCAGAACAAGCCTTATTTATTTCCATAATTCATATAATTTGTACATCATCGATACAACACTAAAATGACATAATTCTGTAATAACAACATAAGAACACTAGTAATTCCTCTTCATTTGTGGTAGTATCATAACATTATTATTATCCAATTGCATCATTTTTTGTATAGTCTTACGACTAGGACATTGATTCACGTAGTGTTTGTACTCTTTGCAGATGAATCATTTTACATTTGAAACCTTTTTCTTACCCTTGCAGTCACGTACTTGGTGTCCTTTTTCTCCACACTTATAAAAAACTCCAATTCCCTTCAAGCATTTACCGAGGTGATTCTTTCCAATATTATCACATATGGGAAAATACTTCTTTCCCCTCTTTCCTTTATCCATCATTCTCTCTACCATCCTTTTCTTCTCTTGCATCACATCAAAGCCATAGGACTCAGATAATTATTTAATTATCTTATTAACACATGCTACTATTTCTTAATATGATGAAGATATGTGGGAGACTATTTTCCTTATAAATGTTTGCTTAATACCATGAAATATATGATCCTTCTTACTCTTTTGATCAAACGTATTGCTGGAGTTCTTATTCCTTATACTGGGCACAATTTCTAAACAATGGAATAACCTAGGTCAGTTTAGGAATCATAATGCATAATTACAAACTTTTAAAATACCTAAAGTAAATTGAACAGTTTATGGATATAATCCATAATCATAAAAACATTTTCCTTGAGAAGGTATTTACTCCTAAATCCTTCACAATGGCATGTAATGAGAATGTGAATTATCCTAAGCATATCCCCTGGGAGTGTCATAACCAAGAGTATATCAAAGCCCATTGTCATGCACCTATTCTAGTTTAATTCTATCTCAAAGTGGGTTTTTCAAGTTTTACCACTAGGTACATTTGTGCCAGATCCACCTCTACCTACTCATATCCATACATGGATGTATTGCTTGGAAAACTCACAAAATATCTACATTACCAATATTCTAGGAAGTTCATCTATACTAATCCTCGGATTCTATCTTAGGGTAATGTTCTCTAATTAGAGTTTATCTAAATCTAGTTTCCAGGGTTGTTGTTAAACGTCCTATGATACCAACTGTAATGCCCCGAACCTAGTTACCCAGAGTCAGTGCATTATTTTAATACATTGTCATGATTACAAGGAATCAAGTCCGGAAGGACCGATCAGTTTAGCATTGTTGGAAAATAGATTACATACATAAACATTACATTACACTTTCTAACATACATTACATCATATATAGGTCTTTGATAACACCATTGTTCCCTTATCTTAACACATCATCTCAATCATAAAACACTTCTTGGGATCCTGGGAAAATAAAACAAAAGAAATGGATCAGTTCAGATGCTCAGAAAGGGTAAATAATTTAGGGGAAGCTATAAACTTTTAAGGAAATATGTGTAATAAAAACAAAAGACTTTTAAACATAAACTTGAACATAATATGGAAAAAATAAATAAATAATTACCATATTAACATGCACATGGATATTCAACTTGCTGAATAATCACATGTAATAACTAATTTCATAATCAGGGAATGTATAGTATCGGACTTTAATTTCTGTGTCTAGACCTTGTTCCAAGACCTAGGGGATAACTGTAATCATACCCCTACCCAGAGAGACACTATAACGGAACTCCAACCCAAAGATCCTCTCTAACTAGAATCCAACCCGGATAGCCTTTGTAAATGGACTCCAACCCGGAGAGCCTCCGTAATCGGACTCCAACCCGGAGGGTCTGCTTTAACCGGACCCCTACCCGGAGGGCTTACTTTTACCGGTCCCCAACCCGGAAGATACTAGTCCAACATGTTCATCTTAAGAAGAGGTTGAAATATAACATAAGCATTCGTATTAAAACTAGCATACGAAATGTCAATAATTTAACCATAATCCATGAATGGCATAAAAATTACACATCTACAGTCAAACATACCACAAAACATTAAATAAAATATGGAATATTTGTATCATAATAAATCAACTTAAAACAAGTGTAAAATTTATCAAATGATGATAACATATATTAAATCAAAACTATTTGAGATAAATTTCTCTTTCTATTTTGAAATCATTTAAGAGTCACATAATTGTAAAGAAAACATTTATTTTGAAAATATTCTTATAAGAATGTAAGGGAAGCTTCGAAGATGTTATAATGGTGAAAAATAGCCCCACCCGGCATATAAGTTGAAAAAGATATTCTTGCCATAATTTTTTTGAAAAGTTTATAAAATACCTTGTTTGGAAGACGACCGAAATATTCCTTTCAAAAACATATAAGGTCAAATAAGGGTATCAATGACTTTATCCCATTGTCTAGTAAATAGTAAAAATGTTTTGAATTAAATTTCAAGAAACATGGATGTGGATTATAAAGAGTTCCTAGTAGATAATTGCATATAAACAACCTCAGATAATGAAGATCTTGTAGAATTAACCCTTACCTTGTACTTTTCCTTTGGTTGAGGGTATGTTTAACCTCCTCTTCGTCAGGTGTTTCCTTTTAGTTGATCAAAAGGGCTCCTTAGGTTGGCTTTCTGACCAAAGTAAGGCCTCTAGGTTGAAGTGAGGAAAGTTTGGAGGATATTTGGGTAGGGTATGGCTAATCCAAATGGCTTTCGATGTGTGAATTTGAGAGAAGTGTATGTTACCTTTTATAAGAGGGTTGACGGGTACTTTAGAAAAAACATAAAATATTATTTTATTATAAAATAATTTTCGGTTAATAATGGATCAAAATTGATTTATATCAATGATATTGTGAGTATTGGTCGAAATCCTCTCAACCAATAGGTTTTAGACAATTTTTGGTTACCATTTTAACCTTATCTTTAAGATTTAACTCTTAGATAAATAGTTTAATTGTTATCGTGTCTTCTTGTATTCTTACACTATATGGTTAATAAACAAACTATAAAATTCAAAAAGAACCTTAAGTGGTTCATTAATAAAATATAAAATATTATTTAATCCCTTTAGATTAACCATAGATTTTTAGAAATATTATATCTACCAATAATATAGTATTTGTTTTAAAAATTAATTTATGACAATTTTGACACTATTTAATGTTTTGTATTTGTGAAAGTCATAAAAACCTTATAACTTCGAAAAAAATTATCTAATCAACCCTATAATGTCATATTATCCTAAAAAAATAGTGTAATTCATTAAAAGTCTCAAATTACATTTATTTGGATATTTATAATATCAATTATTTTAATATCCTATTAAGAAGGTAGTTGTTGCATCATAATTGTGTCATAAATAAAATTAATTATTTAAAGTATCAACATTATAAAGAAAATACCATTATGTGGGAAATATTTTTAGCTTTCTAATGAATATTTATAGTCGAATTTATCTTTTGTATAACCCTATATTAAAAATGTTTAGTTATGAAAACACGAATTTAACACTTTTAACTCTTATTTAAATTAAATAATAATAAATGTACTAATCTAATCTAAGTGGACCTAAAGTATCACATTTTATTCCTAAGTTTTTTTTTTGTCGAATTAACCTTATCCAATATAATTATGACATGTTTTAGGATAATTATAATATCGTTTTTACCCATAATTGCCCTATTTACTTTTAATCGTGGTAAATAAAAGTCAAAAGTTACTATTCACCAAAAATTATTTTCATATTATTGAAAAAAAATTTACTTACTAATATTAACCTTGTTTCTTCGGTTTTTTAAGTTCAACTCACAGAAGCAGTAAAATTATGTTTTGTATAAATTTTCAAATGCTCCTAGAAGGTGGGTAAAAGAGCGTAAAAAGTTCAATAAACTTTTATATATCTAATCATATTATAATATGACTCAATGAATTAAATTGAACATATATAGGTATTATTTATCTATTTTGACCTAAAATAAATTTAAATAAAATAATTAATTTTTTAAATAAAAAGTCAGTTTTAAACAATAACGCAGTGCTTTCACTATTCATCAAGAATTGAAAGTTTTGAGAAAAATATCAAAAATTCACAGTAATATTATTTTGATATTATAAATTCAAAAATTAATTCTATTTTACCAATTTCAAAACATAGAAGTTTCATTAATTAATTTAAAATTAATTCTTATTGTCAAAACCATAAGTCGTATTTTTTAGAAATAATAACTATCAAAAGATTGACATTTGTTTATGTCCAATTTCAAAGTGAAATTACTTCCAATGACCAACTTTGAATTAAATTGTAATAATATAATCTAATTATACTTCCAACACATTAAAATTTATAATTGAACACTATAAATTATTTTGATTAAAAAGTTGTTTTCAGTTAAAATATAGTATTTTTCACTATTCACCCAAATATGAAAGTTATCAGAAAAACACCAAAAATTTATTGAAACTAAATTTTTATGTCCCGACTCAAAATAAGAAGTTTATTTTGTTAAATTTAATATATAAAAGTTTTAAATATTGTACTTAAAAAAGGGTCTGCCATTAAAAGGTGTTAAACTTTCATTTTTTGAAAAAAAATTCTTTTATCTGAAAAAAATGAATTTGTTCTTACATTATTTATAAGAAACTCATAATATGGATTATAAAATTATAAATATTATATAAAGTTCAAAATTCAGTTAATACTATTCATAACTGCTTTTGAACGGCTAGTTTGGTAAGTCGTGGTGCGCTTGAACTCGGTGTTGCATGTAGTGCATGTTATTGAATTACATTGAAGAAATAACGTACTATTAAATCTTGGGGTGTAACATTCTCCCCTCCTTAAATAAATTTCTTCGTCTCAATTTAAAATTGTTCTTTGAAAATAAAAGGTTTAAATGGAAAATACCTTGGTGGAAAATCCCTCATTGGAAATTGGGTTAATAAAATTTAGTCTTAATAAAAGGGAGAGGGAAATGAAAGGGTCACCACCAAATTATGATATCGATTAGGAGAAAATTGGTGGAAATTAAGGACACATAATTGGAAGAAAATGTAAATATTTATAGGGAGTGATTGAGGCCATCAATCACAAGAGAGTGTAAAACTGAGGGCCTCAAATCCATCAATCTATGATTATTTAAAATACCATCAGTTCAAAAAATCATAATGTATTAGGATAACATATTTTTTTTAAGATCCCTTCCCTAAAGTTTAGGAATTAATTTATCTATATAATAAGAGGAAAAAATATATACTTGACAAGTATAGTTTCATCCTTCAACTAATTTCTACCACAAACTCATCTTTCACTCCAAAAGATTTCAAAAAAACATCTTATTTATCCAAATCATATAGGGTTTAAAAAATAATCAATTTATAATTTACCTATCAAACATTTAAAAAAAAAAGAAACTACATTTTACAATACAGGACATCATGTAGGCCAGTGGTAGGTGATGAACCCTTTTCTCCCTTCGGTTGTGGGTTCAAGTCTCATGGCCTTGCCGGACGCGACAAGTTGTCGACCGACCTCTGGGTTATCCTTTTTCTAAAAATCCAAAAATAATTTTCAGAAATGCTTTAACCATAACGATAGTATTCATTGTCAAAATTAATCCATTCCAACCTTTAGTCTTATCCAAAATACTTCTATCCAAACTCATAGTCTAAAATTTATAAGGAAGGTAAACACAATGAAGATCTTTTTTTCCATGTAAAAACATGTGAATACCCTCATCATTGTACTTTTAAAACACAGTAATACCCTGAATTACCATAAAACCTTATTGATTACATTCATGATCCCTTATTACTTATAGAACATTATATACATTCCTTATATCCAAAAATTCTGAATACTCCAACAGTGATGAAATAAAAAAACCAATAATCATTTCCAAGGTAGTCAAGAATATCCAATATAATTTATCCAAATAAACCATCTCTTATTCAAAAATTACAACCTCTGTATCAGGACCATATTATGGTTTATCTTTCCTCTAACCATGTATTTTACAAATATTTAACTTTTTGTTGCGTCACTTTTCATTGAATCATATAATCCTAAATCCTCAAAGAAATTGTACTGTAATACAATCCTTATTTATTTCCATAATTCATATAATTGGTACATCATCGATAAAAAACTGAGATGACATAATTCTTTAATAACAATATAAGAACACTAGTCATTCCTCTTTATTTTTGGTAGTATCATAATTTAATTATTATCCAATAACATCATTTAAGGTATACTCCGATGACTAGGACATTGATTCGCATAGTGTCCGGACTCCTTGCATATAAAGAATTTAACATTTGAAACCATTTTCTTACCCTTGAAATCACATATTTGGGGTCCTTTTTCTCCATACATATAACAAACTCTCATTCCCTTCAATCATTTACCAAGGTGATTATTTTCACAGTTATCACATAGGTGAAAATCTTTATTTCCCCTCTTTACTTTATCCATCATTCTCTCTACCATCCTTTTCTTCTCTTGTGTCCCTTCAAAGCCATATGACTCATAGAATTCTTTAATAATCTTATTAACACATGATACTATCTCTTCATATGAGGAGAATATGTTGGGGACTATTTCTCTTTTAAATATTGGATTAATACCATGAAATATATGATCCTTCTTACTCTTTGGATCAAACGTATTGTTGGAGTTCTCATTCCTTCTATTGGGCACCATTTCTAAACAATGGTATACACTAAGTCAATTTAGGAATCACAATGAAAAATTCCAAACTTGTAAAATACCTAATGTAAATTGAACAGTTTATGGATATAATCCATAATCAAAAGAATCTTTTATTGGAGGAATTATTTACTCCTAAATCCTTCATAATGGCTTGTAATTAAAATGTGAATTATCCTAAGCATATCCCCCGGGAGCGTTGTAACCAATAGTAAAGCAAGGCCCATTGTCATGCACATGTTCCCATTCAAGTCTAGATCAAAGTGGTGTTTTCAGGTTTTACCCCTAGGTACATATGTGCCAGAGTAACCTCTACCTGCTCGTATCCAGACAGAGATGTATTGCTTGGACAACTCACAAAATCTCTACATTACCAAAATTTGAGGAAGTTCATCTATACTAATTCTCAGAGTCTATATTAGGGTAATTTTCTCTAATCAGAGTTTATCTAAATCTAGTTTCTAGTGTTATTGTTAAACATCCTCTGATACCACCTATAACGCCCCGAACCCAGTTACCCATAGTCGGAGAATTATTTTAATACATTGGCATGATTACAAGGAATCAAGTCCTGAAGGACCGATCAGTTTAGCATTCTTGGAAGATAGATTACATACATGAATTTTACATTAAAGTTTCTAACATACACTACAACATATATAGTTCTTTTAGAATGCCATTTTTTCCTTATCTTAACCTTGTATCTCAATCCTAAAACACTTCTTGGGATCTTAGGAAAATAAAACATAAGAAAGTTGTGTGCACAGATGCTCAGTAAGGGTAAATAATTTAGCAGAAGCTATAAACTTTTAATGAAGGATGTGTAATAAAAACAACAGCCTTTTAAACATAAACATGAACATAATATGGAAAAAATAAATCAAATATTACCATATAAACTTGAACATGTATATTCTACTAGTCTAATAATCACATGTAATAACTGATTTCATAATGAGGGAATGTATAGTATCGGACTTTAATTTCTGTGTCAAGGCCTCATGCCAGGACCTAGGGGATAACTGTAATCAGACCCCTACCCAGAGAGCCTCTATAACCGGGATCCAATATGGGGAGCCTATGTAACCGGACTCCAAACCGGAGAGCCTCTGTAACCGAACTCAAACCCGAAGAGCCTCTGTAACCGGACACCAAACCGAAGGGTCTGCTATATCCAGACCCCAACCAGGAGGGCTTACATTTACCAGTCCCTAACCTAGAACATACTTTTCCAACATATTCATCTTAAGAAGAGGTTGGAATATAACATAAACATTCGTATTAAAACTAGCATACGAAATGTCGATACTTTAACCATAAACCATGAATGGCATTAAAATAACTAATCCACAGTCAAAGATTTCACAAAACCATAAATACAATATGGATGATTTGTATCATAATAAATCAACTTCAAACAAGTGTAATATTTATCAAAGGATGATTCCATAGATGAAATCAAAACAATTTGAGAGAAATATCTCTTTCTATTTTGAAATCATTTAAGAGTCACATAATTATAAAGAAAAACTTTATTTTGAAAATATTCTTATAAGATTGTAGGGGAAGCTTCGACGATGTTATAACGGTAGAAAATAGTCACACCCTCCATATAAGTTAAAAAAGAAATTATTGTCTTAATTTTGTTGAAAAGGTTATAAAGTAACTTGTTTAGAAAATTGCGGAAAGATTAATTTCAAAGACATGGAAGGTCAAATAAGGGTATAAATTACTTTAACCCATTTTCTAGTAAATAATAAAAATGTTTTGAAATAAAGTTTAAGAAACATGGTTTTGGATGATAAAGAGGTCCCAGTAGATAATTATGTATAAAAAACCTTGGATAATGAAGATATTTTAGAATTAACCCTTACCATATACTTTTCCTTTGGTCGAGGGTACGTTTAACTTCCTCTTCTTCGGGTGTTTCCTTTGGAGTTGATAAAAAGGGTTCCTTAGGTTGTGTTTATGACCAAATTAATGCATCTAGGTTGAATTTAAAGAAGTTTTTAGGATATTTGGGTAGGGTTTGGCCGATCCAAATGGCTTTGGAGGTGTGAATTTGGGAGAAGGGGAAGTTCCCTTTTATAAAAGGGGTGAGGGGCACCTTAGGAAAAACTTAAAATATTATTTTATTAAAAAATAATTTTCAGTTTATAATGGAACCAAATTGATTTGTTTTTATTCTAAGGTAGGGATGGGTCTAAATCCTCTCCACAATAGGTTTCATACAAGTTTAGGTTACCATTTTAACCTTATCCTTTAGATTTAACTCTTAGTTAAATAGTTTAACTTTTATTGTGTCTTCTTGTATTCTTACATTATATTGTTAATAAAGTTACTCTAAACATCCAAAATAACCTCAAGTGGTTAATTAATGACATATATAATATTATTTAATCCCTTTGGAAGAACCATATATTTTTAGGAATATTATATCAACCAATAATATAGTATTTGTTTTAAAAATTAATTTATGAAAATTTTGACACTATTTAATATGTTGTTTTTGTGAATCCATAAAAACCTTATCACTTCAAAGAAAATTTATCTAATAAACCCACACATGTCATATTAACCTATAAAATTAGTGGAATTCATCAAAAGTCTCAAATTTCATTTATTTGGATATTTATAATATCAATTATTTTAATATCTCATTTAGAAGGTAATTACTGAATCATCATTGTTCCACAAATAACATTAATTATTTAATGTCTAAAAATTATAAATAAAATACCATTATGTATAAAATATTTTTATATTTCTATTGAATAGTTATAGTCAAATTTATCTTAGGTATAACCCTATATTAAAAATGTTTTAGTTATGAAAACATGAATTTAACACTTTTAACTCTTCTTTAAATTAAATAATAATAAATGTCCTAATCTAACCCAAATATACCTAAAGGATCAAATTTTATTCATAATTTTGTTTTTGGTCGAATTACACAAATCCAATATAATTAGGACATGCGTTAGGGTAATTATAATATCATTTTTACCCTTAATTACCCTATTTACTTTTAACCGTGGTTAGTAAAAAAGTCAGAAGTTGCTATTCACCAGAAATTATTTTCAACTTATTATACCAAATTTTACTTACAGTTAACCATTTCTCTAGGATTTATGAAATTAAACTCACAGAAGTGGTAAAATTATGTTTTTGGCAAATTTTCAAATGCTCCTAGAAGGTGCGTAAAAGATGGTAAAAAGTTCAATAAAATTATATATATCTAAACATATTATAAAATGAGTCCAAAAAATTAAATTGAACATATATAGGTATTATGTATCTATTTTGACCTAAAATAAACTTAAATAAAATAATTAATTATTTAAATAAAAATTCGGTTTTAAACAATAATGCAGTTTTTCACAATTCATCAAAAATTGAAAGTTTTCAGAAAAATACCAAAAAATCACCCTAAGATAATTTTGATATTCTGAATTCAAAAATAAATTCTATTTTACCAATTTCAAAACATAGAAGCTTCATTAATTAATTTAAAATTAATTCTCGTTGTCAAAACCAAAAAGCATATTTTTAAGAAATAATAACTATCAAAAGATTGACACTTGTTTATGTCCAATTTCAAAGGGAAATTATTTCCAACAACTAAAATTTTATTAAATGGTAAAAAATAATATAAGTATAATTCCAAACCATAAAAATGTATAATTGAACACTATAAATTATTTTGGTTACAAAAGTTGTTTTCAGTTAAAATATAGTATTTTTCACTATTCACCGAAATATGAAAGTTATCAGAAAAACACCAAAAATTTATTAAAACTAAATTTTTTATGTCCCAATTCTAAAGAAGAAGTTTATTTTGTCAAATTCAATATATAAAAGTTTCAAATATTGGAGTTAACAAGGGTTCTCCCTTAAAAGGTGGTAAAATTGCATTTTTTGAAAAATACTTCTTTTATCTGAAAAAAAGTGAATTTCTTCTTACATTATGTCTAAGAAACTCATAATATGGATTCTAAAATTATAAGTATTATATAAAGTTCAAAATTCAGTTAATACTATTCATAACTACTTTTGAATGGCTAGTTTGGTAAGTCGTGGTGCGCTTGAACTCGGTGTTGTGTGTAGTGCAAGTTATTGAATTACTTTGAATAAATAACGTACTATGAAATCTTGGGGTGTTAAATTATCTCCTAATTCAATAAATTTTGTCCATGAAATTTGAAATTGTTCTTCGAAAATAAAAGGTTGAAAATAGAAAATACCACCATGGAAAACCCACATCGGAAATTGGGTTAAAAAAATTTAGTCTTAATAAGAGGGAAAGGGAAAAGAAAGGCTCACTACCAAATTATGATCTCTATTAGGAGAACATTGGTGGAAATTAGAGACACATAATTGTAGTAAAACGTAAATATTTATATGGAGTGATTGAGGTCATCAATCCCAAGAAAGTGTAAAATTGAGGGCCTCAAATCCATCAATCTATAATGATTTAAAATACTATCGGTTCAAAAAAACATATGGTATTAGGATGACACATTTTTGGTTTTAATATAGCTTCCCTAAAGATTAATAATTAATTTATCCATATAATAAGAGAAAAAAATATATACTTGTCAAGTAGAGTTTCATCATTCAACTAATTCCTACCACAAACTCATCTTTCACTCCAAAAGATTTCAAAAAATATTCTATTTATCCTAATCGTATAGGGTTCCAAAAATAATGAATTTATAATTCACCTATAAGACCTTTTAAAAAAAGAAACTACATTATAAAATCTAGGACATCACATAGGCCAGTGGAAGGTGATGCACCCTTGTCTCCCTTCTGTTAGGGGTTCAAGTCTCATGGCCTTTCCAGACGTGATGAGTTGTCGCCCGACCTCTGGGTTGTCTTTTTTATAACAATCCAACAATAATTTTCAGAAATACATTAACCCTAATGATTATATCCATTTTCAAACATAATCCATTCCAACATTTAGTCTTATCCAAAATACTTCTGTCCAAATTCATAGTCCAAAATTTATAAAAAAACTAAACACAATGAAGATCTTTTTTCCCATGTAAAAACATGTGAAAACCTTCATCATGTATACTTTTAAAACAAAATAATACCCTGAATTACCATAAAACCTTGTTGATTACATTAATGCTCCCTTATTCCTTATAGAATACTATATACATTCCTTATATCCAAAAATTTTTAATACACCAACAATGATGAAATAAACAAACAATTAATCATTTCCAAGGTAGTCAATAATATCCAATATAATTTTTCCAAATCAACCATCTCTTATTCCAAAATTACTACCTCAGTATCAGGACCATATTAAGGTTTATCTTTCCTCAAACCATGTATTTTACAAAAAGTTTAACATGATGTTGAGTCACCTTTCATATAACCATATAATCTCAAATCCTCAATTAAATAGTACTACAGTACAATCCTTATTTATTTCCATAATTCATATAATTGGTACATCATCGATAAAACACTAAAATGACATAATTATTTAATAACAACATAAGAACACTAGGCATTACTCTTCATCTTTGGTAGTATCATAACTTGATTATTATCTAATAGCATCATTTGTGGTATACTCTAATGATTGGGACATTGATTCGCGTAGTGTCCAGACTCCATGGGGATGAAACATTTTTCATTTGAAACATTTTTCTTACCCTTGCAATCACGCACTTGGTGTCCTTTTTCTACACACTTATAACAAACTCTCATTCCGTTCAAGAATTTACCAAGGTGATTCATTCCACAGTTATCACATATAAAAAAATCCTTCTTTCCCATCTTTCCTTTATCCATCATTCTCTCTACCATCCTTTTCTTCTCTTGCTTCCCTTCAAAGCTATAGGACACACAGAATTCTTTACTATTCTTGTTAACACATGATACTATTTCTTCATATGATGAAAATATGTGGGAGACTATTTCCCTTAAAATTGTTGACTTATACCATTAAATATATTATCCTTCTGGCTCTTTTCATAAAATGTATTATAGGAGTTCTCATTCCTTCTACTGGGTTCCATTTCTAAACAATGGCATACACTAGGTTAGTATATGAATTTCAATGCATAATTACCAACTTGTAAAATACCTAATGTAAATTGAACAGTTTATAGATATAATCCCTAATCATAAAAACCTTTTCTTTGAGGAACTATTTACTCATAAATCCTTCATAATTTCTTGTAATGAAAATGTGAATTATCCTAAGCATATCCCCCGGGAGTGTCGTAACCCATAGTGCAGCAGGGCCCATTGTCGTGCACCAGTTCCCATTCAAGTATAGATCAAAGTGGTTTTTTCAGGTATTACCCTTAAGTAAATATGTTCCAGATCCACCTCTGCCTGCTAATATCTAGACAGGGATGTATTTCTTGGAAAACTCACAAAATCACTACATTGCCAATATTCTAAGAAGTTAATTTATAAAAATATTTAGAGTCTATCTTAGGGTAATGTTCTCTAATCATAGTTTATCTAAATAAAGTTTCCAATGTTATTTATAAACATCCAATGATACCAATGGTAAGCCCCAAACCCAGTTACCCAGATTCAGTGCATTATTTTAATACATTGGCATGATTACAAGGAATCAAGTCAGGGGTGACCGATCAGTTTAGCATTCTTGGAAAATAGATTACATACATGAATGTTACATTACACTTTCTAACATACATTATAGCATATATTATTCTTTGATAATACCATTATTTTCTTATCTTAACCCTACATCTCCATCATAAAACACCTCTTGGGATCCTGGGAAAATAAAACATAATAAAGGGGTGATCTCAGATACTCGGTAAGGTTAAATAATTTACTGGAAGCTATAAAATTATAAGGAAAGATGTGTAATAAAAACAACAGCCTTTTAAACATAAACTTGAACATAATATAAAAAAAATCGAAAATTATCATATTAAAATTCACATGGATACTCTACTAGTCAAATAATCACATGTAATAATTAATTTCATAATGAGGTAATGTATAGTATCAGACTTTAATTTATGTGTCAAGGCCTCGTGCTAGGACCTAGGGGCTACCTGTAATTGGACCCCAACACGGAGAGCCTCTGTAACCATACTACAACTCAGAGAGCCTTTGTAACTGGACTCCAACCCGAAGAGCCTTTGTAACTGAACTCTAACCTGGAGAGCCTTTGTAACTGGACTCCAACTTATAGGGTCTGATGTAACTGGACCCCAACCCGGAGGGATTACTTTTACTGGTCCCAAACCCAAAACATAATAGTCCAAAACATTCATTTTAATGAGAGGTTGAAATATATCATAAACATTCATATTAAAAAGATAATATTAAATGTCAATACATTAACCATAAACCATTAATGGCATAAAAATAACTCATCCACAGTCAAACATAACACAAAACCTTAAACTCAATATAGAAGATTTGTATCATAATAAATCAACTTCAAACAAGTGTAAATTTTATCAAAGGATAATGACATAGATGAAATCAAAACTATTTTAGAGAAATATATCTTTCTATTTTGAAATCATTTAAGAGTCACATAATTATAAAGAAAACATTTATTTTGAAAATATTCTTGTAAAATTGTAAGGGAAGCATCGATGATATTATAACCGCAAAAAATAGTTTCACCCATCGTATAAGTTAAAAAATACATTCTTACCTTAATTTTTTCGAAAGGTTTATAAGGTACCTTGTTTGGAAAATGACAGAAAGATTCCTTTCAAAAACATATAAGGTCAAATAAAGGTATAAATGAATTTAACCCTTTGTCTAGTAAATTTTAAAATTGTTTTGAAATTAATTTTAAGAAACATGGATGTGGATGATAAAGAGGTCCTAGTAGATAATTATCTATAAACAACCTCGGATAATGATGATATTGTATAATTAACCCTTACATTGTACTTTTCCTTTCGTCGAGGGTATGTTTAACCTCCTCTTCTTCAGGCATTTATTTTTTGAGTTGATCAAAAAGGCTTCTTAAGTTGGCTTTATGACCAAAGTAAGGCCTCTAGGTTTAATTAAGAGAATTTTTTAGGATATTTGGATTGGGTTTGGAAGAGCCAAATGTCTTTGGAGGTGTCAATGTGAGAGAAGGGGAAGTACTCTTTAATAAGAGGGGTGAGGGGCACCTTAGAAAAAACTTAAAATATTATTTTATTATAAAATTATTTTTGGTTTATAATGGATCAAAATTGATTTATTTATAAGATAAGGTGTGGATGGGTCTAAATCCTATCAACCAATAGGTTTTAGACAAGTTTAGGTTACCATTTTAACCATATCTTTTAGATTTAACTCTTAGTTAAATAGTTTAACTTTTACAGTGCCTTCTTGTATTCTTACACTATATGGGTAATAAACTTACACTAAACTTATAAAAGAACCTAAATTGGTTCATTAATGACTTATATAATATTATTTAAGCCCTTTGGCCGAACCATAGATATTTAGGAATATTATATCAACCAATAATATAGTATTTTTTTAAAAATTAATTTATGGCAATTTTGACACTATTTAATATTTTGTTTTTGTAAAAGTCATAAGAACCTTATGACTTCGAAAATAATTTATCTAATCAACCCTAACAAGTAATATTAACCTAGAAATTAGTGTAATTTATCAAAAGTCACAAATTACATTTAGTTGAAAATTTATAATATAAATTATTTTAATATCTCATTAAGAAGGTAATTACTGCATCATTATTGTGTCATAAATAACATTAATTATTTAATGTTTAAAAAATATTAATAAAATACCAAAATGTTGGAAATATTTTTATATTTCTAATGAATATTTATAGTCTAATTTTTCTTGTGTATAA
The DNA here is from genome assembly GCA_963277665.1 of Viscum album. NCBI lineage: Eukaryota > Viridiplantae > Streptophyta > Magnoliopsida > Santalales > Viscaceae > Viscum > Viscum album. Next base: position 725,264,917 of record OY728126.1, on the reverse strand, counting down.
ACCTTTATTAAAAATGCTTTAGTTATGAAAACAAGAATTTAACACTTTTAACTCTTCTTTAAATTAAATAATAATAAATGTCCTAATCTAATCCAAGTGGACCTAGAGGATCTAATTTTATTCCTAAGGTTTTTTTTGGTCAAATTACACTTATCCAATAGAATTAAGACATGTGTTAGGGTAATAATAATAACATTTTTACCCTTAATTACCCTATTTACTTTTAACCGTGGTAAATAAGTCAAAAGTTCTATTCATCAAAAATTATTTTCATCTTATTAAACCATATTTTACTTAATGAGGTTAACCGTGTTTCTCTGATTTTTGAAATTCAACTCACAGATGCGGTAAAATTATGTTTTATACAAATTTTCAAATGCTCTTAGAAGGTGGGTAAAAGATGATAAAAAGTTCAATTAAATTTTATATATCTAAACTTATTATAAAATGACTCCATTGAATTAAATTGAACATATATAGGTATTATGTATCTATTTTGACCTAAAATAAATTTAAATAAAATAATTAATTATTTTAATAAAAATTCGGTTTTAAACAATAACGTAGTGTTTTCACTATTCACCAAAAATTGAAACTTTTCAGAAAAATACAAAAAAATCACCCTAAGATAATTTTGAAATTTTCAATTCAAAAATGAATTATATTTTAACAATTTAAAAACATATATGTTGCATTAATTAATTTAAAATTAATTCCTGATGTCAAAACCAAAAGGTTTATTTTTAAAAAATAATAACAATCAAAAGATTGACACTTGTTTATGTCCAATTTCAAAGTAAAATTACTTCTAATGACCAAAATTGGATTAAATTGTAAAAATATAATCTAATTATACTTATAAACCATTAAAATGAATAATTGAACACTATAAATTATTTTGATTAAACAAAAGTTCAGTTAAAATACTGTATTTTTTACTATTCACCCAAATATGAAAGTTATCAGAAAAACACCAAAAAAATTTTGAAACTTAATTTTTATGTAACGATTATAAAGAAGAAGTTTATTTTTGTCAAATTTAATATATAAAGGTTTCAAATATTGTACCTAAAAAGGGTTTTCCATTAAAAGGTGGTAAAATTGCATTTTTTGAAAAATACTTCTTTTATCTGAAAAAATGAATTTGTTCTTACAATATGTCTAAGAAAATTATAATATGTATTATAAAATTATAAGTATTATATAATGTTCAAAACTCAGTTAATACTATTCATAACCACTTTTGAACGGCTATTTGGTATGTCATGGTGCGCTTGAACTCGTGGTTGCGTATAGTGCATGTTATTGAATTACTTTGAAGAAATAACATACTATGAAATCTTGGGGTGTTAAATTTTTTCCTCCTTCAATAAATTAAGTCCTCGCAATTTGAAATTTCTCTTCAAAAATAAAATATTTAATATAGAAAAAACCTTTGTGGAAAACTCACATCGGAAATTGGGTTAATAAAATTGAGTCTTAATAAGAGGGAAAGGGAAATGAAAGGGTCACCACCAAATTATGATCTTGATTAAAAGAACATTGGTGGAAATTAAAGACACATAATTGGATTAAAACATAACTATTTATAGGGAGTGATTTAGGTCATCAATCACAAGAAAGTGTAAAATTGAGGGCCTCAAATCTATCAATCTATGATGATTTAAAATACCATCAGTTCATCAAAACATAAGGTATTAGGATAACACATTTTTGGTTTTAAGATCTCTTCCCTAAAGTTTAAGAATTAATTTATGAAAAAATATATATACTTCACAAGTAGAGCATCATCCTTCAACTAATTCCTACCACAAACTCATCTTTCACTCCAAAAGATTTCAAAAAATATTCTATTCATTCTAATTGTATAGGGTTCCAAAAATAATGAATTTATAATTCACCTATCAGACATTTTAAAAAAAATAACCTAAATTATACAATCTAGGACATCATGTAGTCCAGTGGTATGTGATTCACCCTCATCACCCTTCGGTTGTGGGTTTTAGTCTCGCGGTAAATACCCTGAATTACCATAAAACCTTATTTATATCATTCATGCTCCCTTATTCCTTATATAATACTACATACATTCCTTATATCCAAAAATTTTGAATACTCCAACTATGATGAAATAAACAAATCATTAATCAGTTCCAAGGTAGTCAAGAATATCAAATATAATTTATCCAAACCAACCATCTCTTATTCCAAAACTACTACCTCAGTATCTGGACCATATAAAGGTTTATCTTTCCTCCATCCATATATTTTCCAAAAAATTTAACTTATTGTTGAGTCACTTTTAATAGAACCATCTAATCTCAAATCCTCAATGAAAAAGTACTGCAGTACAATATTTATTTATTTCCATAATTTATATATTTGGTACATCATCGATACAATACTAAAATGAAATAATTCTCTAATAAAAAAATAAGACCAATAGTTATTCCTCTTCATATATGGAAGTATCATAACTTGATTGTTATCCAATAGCATCGTTTTCGGTTTACTCTGACGACTGGGACATTGATTTGCGTAGTTTCTGGACTCCTTGCAGATGAAGCATTTTACATTTGAAACCATTTTCTTACCTTTAAAATCACGTACCGGGTGTCCTTTTTCTCCACACTTATAACAAACTCCCATTCCCTTCAATAATTTACCAAGGTGATTCTTTCCACAGTTATCACATATGGGAAAATCCTTATTTCCCCTCTTTCATTTATCCATCATTCTCTATACCATCCTTTACTTCTCTTGCTTCCCTTCAAATCCATAGGACTCATAGAATTCTTTATGTGTCTTACTAACACATGATACTATTTCTTCATATGATGAGAATATATGGAATACTATTTCCCTTCTAAATATTGGCTTACTACCTTGAAAGAGATGATCCTTCTTACTCTTTGGATCAAAGGTATTGCTGGAGTTCTCATTCCTTCTACTGGGCACAGTTTCTAAACGGTGGCATACACTAGGTTAGTTTTTGAATCACAATGCATAATTCCAAACTTATAAAACACCTAATATAAATTGAACAGTTTATGGATATAATCCATAATCATAAAAAAACTTTCCTTTGAAGAAGTATTTACTCCTAAATCCTTCATAATGGATTTTAATGAAAATGTGAATTATCCTAATGATATCCCCTGGCAGTGTCGTAACCAAGAGGGCAGAAAGGCTCAGTATCGTGCACCAGTTCCCATTCAAGTCTACCTCAAAGTGGTGTTTTCAGGTTTTACCACTAAGTACATATGTGCCAGATCCACCTCAACCTGCTCATATCCAGACATGGATGTATTTCTTGGAAAACTCACAAAATCTCTACATTACCAAAATTCTAGGAAGTTCATCTATACTAATCCTCAAAGTTTATCTTAGGGTAATTTGCACAAATATGATTTTATCTAAATCTAGTTTCCAAGGTTATTGCTAAAAATCGTCTGATACCAACTGTTACGCCCCGAACCCAGTTACCCAGAGTTGGTTCATTATTTTAATACATTAGCATGATTACAAGGAATCAAGTCCTTAAGGACCGATCAGTTTAGCATTCTTGGAAAATAGATTACATACATTAATGTGACATTAAACTTTATAACATACATTACAGCATATATAGTTCTTTAAGAATTCCATTTTTACATTATCTTAACCCTGCATCTCAATCATAAAACACTTCTTCGGATCCTAAGAAAATAAAACATAAAAAATGGGTGAGCTCAGATGGTCAGTAAGGGTAAATAATTTAGCAGAAGCTATTAAATTTTAAGGCAATAGGTGTAATAAAAGCACCAGTATTTTAAACTTAAACTTGAACATAATATGGCAAAAATACATGAAAAATTACCATATTAACATGCACGTGGATATTCTATTATAGAATAATAACATGTAATAACTAATTTCATAATGAGTGAATGTATAGTATCAGAAATTAATTTATGTTTCAAGGACTCATATCAGGACCTAGGGGAAAACTATAATCGTACCCCTACCCGGAGAGCCTCTATAACCGGACTCCAACCCAGAGAGCCTCTGTAACCAGACTCCAACCCGAAGATCCTCTGTTACCGGACTCCGACCCAGAGACCCTCGTAATCGGACTCCAACCTAGAGGGTCTACTATAACCAGACCCCAACCCGGAGGGCTTACTTTTTCTGGTCCTTAACCCGGAACATACTAGTCCAACACATTCATATTAAGAAGTGGTTGAAATATAACATAAACATTCTTATTAAAACTAGCATAAGAAATGTCAATACTTCAACCATAAACCATGAATGGCATAAAAATAACTCATCTATAGTCAAACATATCACAAAACCTTAAGTACAACATGGAAGATTTTTATCATAATAAATCAACTTTAAAAAAGTGTAAATTTTATCAAAGGATGATGAAATAGATGAAATAAAAACTATTTGATAGAAATATATCTTTCTATTTTTAAACCATTTAAGAGTCACATAATTATAAAGAAAACATTTATTTTGAAAATATTCTTATAATATTGTAAGGGAAGATTATACTATGTTATAACGGAAAAAAATAGTTGCACCCATCCTATAAGTTAAAAAATACATTCATACCATAATTTTTCAAAAATGGTATAAAGTACTTTGTTTGGAAAATGATGAAAAGATTCCTTTCAAAAATGTATAAGGTCAAATAAGGGTATAAATGACTTTAACCCATTGTCTAGTAAATAGTAAAAAAGTTTTGAAATACATTTTAAAAAACATGTATGTGAATGATAAAGAGGTCTCATTAGATAATTATGTATAAAAAACATCTAATATTGAATAGATTAAAAAATTAACCCTTACCTTGTACTTTTCCTTTGGTCGAGGGTACGTTTAACCTCCTCTTCTTAGGGTGTTTCCTTTTGAGTTGATAAAAAGGGCTCCTTAGGTGGGATTTCTGACCAAAGAAGACCTCTATGTTAAAGTTAGGGAATATTGGAGGATATTTTGGTAGGGTTTGGCAGTGACAAATGGATTAGGAGGTGTGAATTTGATAGAATGGGAAGTTCCCTTTTATAAGTGGGGTGAGAGGCACCTTAGGAAAAACATAAATTATTATTTTATTATAAAATCATTTTTGGTTTATAATGGATCCAAATTTATTTATTTCAAAGCTAATGTGGCGATGGGTCGAAATCCTTTCAAACAATAGGTTTTAGACAAGTTTAGGTTACCATTTAACATTATCATTTAGATTTAACTCTTAGTTAAATAGTTTAACTTTTACTGTGTCTTCTTGTATTCTTACACTATATGGTTAATAAACTTACTCTAAACTTACAAAAGAACCTCAAGTGGTTCAATAATGACATATATAATATTATTTTAGACCTTTTGAAGAACCTTATATTTTTATTAATGTTATATCAACAAATAATATAGTATTTGTTTTAAAAATTAATCTACGTCAATTTTGACACTATTTAATATTTTGTTTTTTTTTAATTCATAACAACCATATCTCATTGGAAAATATTTATCTAATAAACCCTAACATGTCATATTCACCAATAAATTTAGTGGAATTCATCAAAAGTCTCAAATTACGTTTATTTGTATATTTATAATACCAATTATTTTAATATCTCATTAAGAAGGTAATTATTACATCATCATTGTGTCATAAATAACTTTAATTATTTAATGTCTAAAAATTATAAATAAAATACCATTCTGTATGAAATATTTTTTTCTTTCAAATGAATATTTATAATCTAATTTATATTATGTATAACCATATAGTAAAAATCTTTTATTTATGAAAACATGAATTTAACACATTAAAATCTTCTTTAAATTAAAAAATAATAAATTTCCTAATCTAATCCAAGTGGACCTAAAGGATCACATTTTATTCCTAATTTTGTTTTTTGTCGAATTACACTTATCCAATAGAATTATTACATGTTTTAGGGTAATTATAATATCATTTTTATCCATAATTATCCTATTACTTTTAACTGTGGTAAATAAAAGTCAAAAAGTACTATTCACCAAAAATTATTTTCATCTTATTGAACCATATTTTACTTAATGAGGTTAACTGTGTCTCTCAGATTTTTTAAATTCAACTCACAGAAGTGGTAAAATTATGTTTTATGCAAATTTTCAAATGCTCCTAGAAGGTGGGTAAAAGACGGTAAAAAGTTCAATAAAGTATTGCATATCTAAAATTATTATAAAATGACTCTAAAGAATTTAATTGAACATATATAGGTATTATGTATCTATTTTGTCCTAAAATAAATTTAAATAAAATAATTAATTATTTAAATAAAAATTTGGTTTTAAACAATAACGTAGTGTTTTCACTATTCGTCAAAAATTGAAAGTTTTTAGAAAATTACCAAAAATGCACCCTAAGATAATTTTGATATTATGAATTAAAAAATTAATTCTATTTTACCAATTTCAAAGCATAGAAGTTTCATTAATTAATTTAAAATTAATTTTCGTTGTCAAAACCAAAACATGTATTTTTAAGAAATAATAACTATCAAAATATTGACACTTGTTTAGGTCCAATTTCAAAGTGAAATTACTTCAGTTGACCAACATTGGATTAAATTGTAAAAATATAATCTAATTATACTTTCAAACCATTAAAATGTATAATTTAACACTATAATTTATTTTTATTAAAAAATTTGTTTTTAGTTAAAATATAGTATTTTTCACTATTCATCCATATATTAAAGTTATTAGAAAAACACAAAAAAATTATTGAAACTGAATTTTTATGTCCCAATTCTATCGAAGAAGTTTATTTTGTCAAATTGAATATATAAAAGTTTCAAATATTGGATTTAAATAGGGTTCTCCATTAAAAGATGGTAAAATTGCATATTTTGAAAATTACTTATTTTATCTGAAAACAATGAATTTGTTCTTACATTATATCTAAGAAACTCATAATATGGATTCTAAAATTATAAGGATTATATAAAGTTTAAAATTTAGTTAATACTATTCATAACTACTTTTGAAAGGCTAGTTTGGTTAGTCGTGGTGTGCTTGAACTCGGTGTTGCGTGGAGTGCAAGTTATTGAATTACTTTAAAGAAATAGCGTACTATTAAATCTTGGGGTGTTACACCTTGGAAGAGACATTTTATAAGTTTATGTTCATGGATGGGTTTATAATAAAAGAGGTAAATTAAGACTCAATGATCTATAAGGCAGAAATTTGAAATGTGGAGATTTATGTTGGACATATCCTTGAGAAACTTAGATAGAGATGAAGAAGATAAACTATAGGATTGCAAAAATTTCACCCACTAAGAAATTTGAAAAAAATTTCTTTGTGAAGTGTAAAATTCACTGAGGACCATACTTAATAAATAAAGATAAAACATGAAAAATAAACTGGAAAAAAAAGTTGAAGGGATAGAAAATGAACAATGAGAACATAGCTATTAAAGATAATGAATAACATCCACCACAATATAATATGATATTGGCTTTTACATCGTGTCTAGAGTAAGAAAGAATATATTCTCAAAAAGGTATATTTCTATAACATTATAAATGAAATTACATATTAAAATACCTTTTTTAGAGTCTCTTAAAAACATTTTTTCCTATATAAAATTCTTGAAATAGTTATTGTCCAACAATAAAAAGTTGGATGAAATAGGCACCAATCTACTCACATGGGAGTGTTTGATGGTTTTTTGAAAGGTCCTACCAATGAGACAACATGAATTTGGTATTTTATCAATCCCTATATACAATTATTTTAAAAAAATTGGATAGTAATTATTTATTTTAGCTGAAGGTATTTCTATTATTTTATACACCACTTTAAAAATATTGGGATTATAAGTACTAGATCCCAAAAGAATTTCACATCAATTAGCAGACTCAACAGTGAAATTTTCATAAGGATATATTGAATACATTATAATCAAAGTAAACATATTATAATTCCCCGTGGATTTCGTAGTACTGTATATGTAAGAGTAATGAACACCCCTCATCTTAGGAAGACCATTTTTCATCATAGTGTGTCAAATGATAGACATACAATGCAGAGAACTCTATATGAGATTTGGTAGTGAGAATGTAAGTATCAATATCTATCAGGTAATAATGGATTATGATGTGAGAGAAGATGATGAACTATGAGAGGAAAAAATACCCAATGTTGAGGATTTAGTTGAACTTAAAGATATATATGTGGTGTCTATTATGGTAAAAAAAGAAAATTAAAATTAAAAGTAATGAAAAGAATAAATTAAATGTGAAGGATAATACCACCAATATTTAAGTATCAGTTTATCCAATCATGTTATAAAAATTACAATAGGTATGGAGGGTAAAAAATAATCTATTTAGTTCTTCCAGATTAATGAATAAATATTGGATTGGGCTAATGGAAATCGAACAAGTGATGTTAATGGGAAGAGTTGATCTGTTTAAAGAGAAATTATAGGGTCCAACCTATATGGGATGGTTACATATAAGGCCATTTACGGACCCTAGCTATGTACAATATTTTTAATTATCTTTCACTTGAGATTAATCTGAAAGATGTGAGGTCAATCTAACAACACTAAAAATTATATTTCGAAAGGAATCCCATTTATTGGGTTTTTTTGATTTTTAGGCACATTCAACCTGAAAATATTTCAAATTTCATTAAACATAGAATTTACATTAACTTCTATTTTTTAATTTTTTATGACAATCAAAAATATGGAAGGAAGTATGAAAAGAAGTTTCATGGATGATACACATCATGAATGTGATACAGGTAGAACTTGCATAGGAAAATTTAATGCATCATTGAAAGTGGATTAAGTATTTCAATTCTATATTTATGAATTTTATTCCCCATATTTAGTTGTTTTAGAGTTTAAACTAAAAATTTCATGCCATACATTGATTTCTACTTTTTCAATTGGACTTGGAAACATAAAAATATTTGGATAATTTTATTCAATGTTTTAAATTTCCTTTTAAAATTTTTTTGAATGAGAATAACTGGGGAAATAATTAGTATAGATAAACATGTGGGATTTGGAAAACCATGATTTATAGAGACTAATGTATTATTTTGATTTAAATTTTTTAGATAATTACCCTACTTGTAATTTTTGATATTTACATTAATTTATTTAATTATTTATATTTATTTCCCTGATTAGTTTTCCCAACAATTTGTCTCATTCCCCCATAAATTTTATAAACCAATATTTTCAATTATTTTTATATTATATTTCTTCATAAGATTGGGAATGTTCTCTATATAATATTTTTTAGCATCTTATCAAAGATATGATAGAACAGAATCACTTTTTATATGTTTGATGTATCTTTTTGTTTATCCATTTATCCATGAACCCACCTTGTGTTATTTATTTTTAATCACATAGAATCCATGAAAGACCATTTTATAAATATATTCATGTTACAATCCAATTTTATCCATTCCTAACATCATCTAAATATTTTTCATGATTATTAAAAAATAGTGTTTGGGAGAAGGAAACTAGTGGAAGGGATTCACATTTTTTAATGGATAAGTGTGAGGAGATTTCTGTGATATTTTAAGAAATATTATATTCATTATAATAATTTCATACCCTATTAAAATATATATATATACAATATGTTTTTTTCATTAATTTTTTAATGTTTCTTTATGTTTCTACCTTATGTTTTGGGAAAGGGGAAGAGGACTCCTATAGAGGGGGAATTTTTTATTGAGTTATTTTTTAGAATAATGAAATGAAATTTAGATCCAAACCACATTTATGAGATTTAATTGTTTTAAATAATTTACCTACCTACCCTTAAGATTCAGAGTCTTTTTAACCTAATGATGAATCCCTCATGATTATATTTATTTTACCCTTACATGGTGTAGATAGAAGATATTTTTCAAGCCTATGGTAAGTTATATGTTTTTAAGGTATCAGTATAACTCTGTTTACAATAGTACCATTTTTATGAGAAGAATAATTTATTGTGAGTTAAATTAAAAATGGAATTAATATTAATAATGAATTGAAATGTGGATGATTAAAAAAGTGTGGTCATCTCAAAATTGTAAAAGTAAAATACTTGGTTGATTTATTTCATGGAAAAGTGAGGCGTTGATGAATTTCTATTTTTGATGCTCACAAATTTTTATTCCCTATTTAATAAATTTATTTTATTAACATTTAATTTAAATGATAATAGGCTGATCAACCTTTTTATTATGTAGATATTTCATCCTTGAGTACAATTCTAAATTCATGTGTGGGGGATTTGATATGTACAGTTTTTTAAATACTTGTTAGTATTAAAATATATCAGTTAAATGAATTAAAGGATTAATTATTTCCTAGATATTAAATGGAATTATTTATATTTGGATGGTTACAAAAATTTAAGAAAATGATAAAATGAAGCTAAAATGAAAATGAATTCAATCAAAATATGGCTTTACATGATAAAGGATGATCATATGTTCTTCTAGGGGATCATAACTGAAGAATCAAGATTACATGTAGCTTAAAAGGATTTAAAAACACTTTTTTATCATACATACTCAAATTATGATGTAAAATTATTCAGGAAGAAAGTTTAAATACAAGGAATGAGGACAAACCACACCCGGGATAAAATGAAAAAGTGGTGTGGCAGGACCATTAGGCATCACTCCATGATAGACCCTAAAAAATTCTACACTGCTTTTTAAGTCATAAAATGAAATAAAGGATACTAGACCACAAAATCTAATGGAATAAAAGTATTATTCATTAATTAAAATTGTTGATGAGGCCTAGAATAGCCATGTTTGACAAGAAATGGCTAGGAGACCACCATTTATGACCCTAAATGGACCAAGACCACCATTAAAGATTAAGGAATTTTTTTTGAGGAATTTAGGGGTGAATTAAATGACACTTGAGAACCCCTAGAGACATATAAATATAGTAACAAGCTATTATAGCCACGAATCAATCAGTATAACAAATATTGGGAAGATAAGTTACACTTAGTAGGATCCTCTACTAATCTACGTCATTGATTTTCTTTATGAATTCTTTTTTTCTTTCTTCTTCCCATATACCCCCACATTATTAGACTGAGGTTTTAATTTTCACCATCTTCTAGGGTAATTTAAATAATGGGGAAAAGTTTTTTAGTTTTTTATCTATGTTTTATTCATGCTTTGGGTTCTCGTGATTCATAAATAAATTTCCAATCTCTTTATCTTTCTTAAATTCATGACCACTGATTTTTGAAACAAAAAAGAGAATCATTGAATTATGAATTCATTTTCCTTAGACTATTCCATGACTATTTTTTAATATAGGGAAATTAGTTTTAATTATTGTATCAGGATATGCTTAGCAAATTAAAACCCTAAATTACAAGTTCAATGGAAATAGAGATTTTTTATACCAAGGTGGGGATACCCTAACCATAGGATCCTCCTTATCCCAAATCTAACACCAACTGTGAATTAATCAAATAGTTTTCAAAATATAATTTCACTTCAAACCTATGTTCATAAAACCTCACACACTTTTCAAATCGATTTCAAAACAACCAATCTACATTACTTCTTCCCCAAACTTATTTCGAAATAAAAAAAATTATTTCCCCTATTCTTAAAAACAATTAAACAAATAAATTTTCAAATCATGATAAACTAATTTTTTTTCTCATGGGTTCGACTGCAAATCATTGTGTACTAATTTTTTATTACTTTTCCATACAAGTCTGGGTTTTAGAATTTTTTAATTTGGTTAGCCCTGTTGTGAGTAATGATGCCTTATAGGCGATCACGTACTCTAAGACCATATAATCCATGATTGGTGTGAGAAAAAAGAGTGGTGTGTAATGTTTTTCAATGAATTAAATCATTCTCAATACCAATAGTAGTATCTTTCATGGTGACCAATGATGATAAATTATAGATTATCTTTCATAGAGATAACATATGATGTCCATGGTCGATAAATGGTTTAAAACCATTGGTCTGAAAATTTTATGTTTTCTATCAATAAATGTTGCAACAACAATTATTTGAATAATTTTCATAGAATGTAGATCTCAAGAAGACCACTTTTTCAATCCTAATAGGTAACTACTTTCATCATGAACCCATAGGTCCACCTATCATGATATATCTTCATTGATTTTTTAACGTCAACAATTTCATATTTAAAACTCTCCCAAAATGCTTACTCCCCATAATTCAACACAAATACGATCTTTTTAGGTTCATCACATTACTCTCGCCTATAAAAAGTTTTAGAAATTGCATATCCTTTTTTTCATTTTCTCCATTTTTTAAAATTAATACAATGGTTACTCCTTTTTTGTCTGTAATATGTTAATGACATTTATCATCATATAATGAAATCTATAATATACCAAGAGAAGGGGGAGTGTTTCCTATTCACACTACTTCGGTGTGGGGGGTTAACTTGAATCTAAGAGCTTAGAAATTCCATTAGAAAACATCTTTGGGAAAGGCCTTTATCAGGATATATATGAATTATAGGTCTATAGGAACATACTCCAAATTCACCAAATCATGATCCACCTTATCCATGATAAAATGATAATTTATTTCAATGTGATTAATCCTAAATTATTGGATTGGATTTTTTTAATATTTAAAGAAACTAAATTATCATAATAGATTACGATCAAATAAATTTCTTTAACTTCCATTTCCTCAATCTTCTCATTCTACTATAATTACGATATTTATGCTTGAGTGGCTGTAATATATTCATCCTCTAGAGTGGTTATATAAATTAAGTATTTTTTCTTATTAATCCAAGAAATAAAAAATCAGTAAGGATATAATTAAACACATTATGTTGAGTTTATAAATTCCACTAAATCAACCCATTTAGTATCATAATACCCCAAAAACTCATGTTTTACTAATTTGTTATAAAGAAAGCCAAAATTAATTGTTCATTTGACATACTACAGTATTCTATTTATTATAAATATATGTATTTTTTTGGGATTAATTTCATATTGTGACATATGACATGTTTCAAAAACAATGTCTAGTTAGCTCACTATTAGATATAAATGGGTTCCATTGATCTTCCTATATTTTGTGACATTGACTGCAATTCCTTCATTATCCGTAGAAAATTTTATATAGTTACCAACCAGAGTTTTCATATTCCTGGAATCCCCTATTCAAAATCTATATAAAACCTTCTTGGATAATTTAGACGGATAAATAATTGTGGAATTCCTCTTATCACCTGAAAACCAAGAAAAAACATTAGTTCACTATTCATCAGCATTTCAAACTCACACTTTTTCAACTCTATAAACTATTTTCACTATTATTAATCCACTCCCCCAATAATTATGTCATCCACATAAATTAGAAAAATCATATTTTTATTATACTCATTGTTCACATGGAGATAACAGTCAACTACTCCATGTTGTATGATGTTGAAATTCTTGGAGAAACAAGTGAAAAATGATTCAGAAAAGAAAAGTAAAAGGACTAAATCAACATAACAAAAAGAAGATCATAGGACATGGTGATTAACATGGACTAGGAAATTATCCCTATATCAAGAGAGACACCTATAATTCAAAATTACTCAAGATATTGATTATAAGGAAATTTTAGAACATATAGAAACCTGAGATTGATAAGGGTGAATAAATCAGATGGTACAACCAATCCACCAACCAAAAAGTAAGTGAAATTTTATACATTAGTCATTGGAAAAAATTACATAGAGGTATGATACCACTTTCACCAAATTCTAGTAATTAAATGTCCATGTTAACCAAGTATGAACTGCTATAGTACCTTGTTGGTGTCACTAGTCAGCTTTACTATAGGAAGTTACAGCCTAGTATATAGTATTGGTCACCAAAAGTTCACCCAAATTCTTCTAAAGATCAAGATACACTAGTACAACATTAAAAACTGATCTTCTTCTAGTATGGATCAGGTCATAAATACCATGCTCTTGGTTCCGACTTCAACCCATAAAAATCCTTCTATAACTAATTGGATATTTTTCCATGAATATGAGAAAAAAAGGTTTCTAGTTGTAGATAATTCATTCTCCTCATCTACACTAGCACTCTCTGATCACAAATGATGTGATAATAATCAATTCTATATCAATGTTTCTTCTTTTGTGTGGATATAGATCTATATTAAACATTCTCATCATCTGAATCTTCCTCAAGAATATGTGATCATCCTAATATTATCATTTATTCATCACTATCGTTCTCATATGGGTCACTAATTTGAAAAATATTATACTTAGTCTCTACCAAAAAAATTTTTCTCTCTAATACCTTTCATATCCTATTATTGAATAATTATATGCTCTTCTTTTTCCTGAGTATGCAAGAAATATTACTTCACCTCTATGGGATTAAAACTTCATGTTTTTTATCTTATTTTGAATAAAACTCTTACTTCTGAATACTCCAATTTACATTAATGTTGGATTCTTTTCATACCATATATTGTATGAAGTATTTTCTTATTTCAGACACAATAAATCTATATTAGCAATGTAGAACAATTTAAATACTTTTTTTTAAAAAAATATCTCTAGTGGGTATTTTTCAATAAGAATATTTCCCTAAAAGTGGTTTATGATCCAATTCCTCCTCTCAACCACACCATTTTGCTGCTGATTTCACACTATTGTTACTTGGTGCCTTATCTCATACTTCTCCAGATAAAACTATACTTGGATGGTTTAAACTCCATGGTATTATCAATTCATAATTTCAGAATTTTCTAACCAATAATCCTTTTAACATCCCTCCAATATTATGTTATGAAATTGAACACTTTGGACTTATGGGTGATGGTGTCAATCCAATTCATTCAACTGAAATTATTGATGAAAATAGTGTAATGTCTTTTCCCATCAATGGATATTACTAAGATAGTTATGTACATATAATTATACACCAATTCAAGAACTCTTGATGACTTTTTACTTTTATCTTGTATGTATTTTGAGTGATATTCCCTTGTTGGAAAGCATCACAAAGGTGAATATGAACACATGGTAGTTTATGGAGATATTGATTTACATTTCAATTCACCTAATATTTAAAGGATGTCCATCTCAAATGTCCAAGACATTTATAAAATAATCTTATTTATTCTTCGTTGGATAGAAAAAGAAATCTCCTTCTTCACTAAAAAGGTAGATATTCACCCTTTTTTATTTTTCCCCACATCGCCATTGTATCATCTTTTCCCTTGATGATACATATATTATTTGTAAATTTTATTATATGTCTTGAGTTACACATTTGAATAACACTAAGAATGTTGTGATTAAGAACTTCAGTGACAAAAACATCTACATGTTATATATTTTTACTACCAAATTTGGCTTTTATAGAGCCAATAATCTTTAGTCCTTAATCATTGTTGACCATGATGACCCCATAATTTTCATTTTAGATTCTTATGGAAAGATCTGTATTTCTTATCAAATTGTGATTGTATCAACTGTCAATGATCCATACACCAACAAGATCTAATATTTTGAGGTAAATCTCTACAACCACTATATAACTAGATTTTTTTTCTTCGCCTATGGTTTTGGATTCACACTCAGTGTTTATATACATGATTGGTCTTATTCAGTGTATGGTATACCAACCTCATATTATAGAGCTAAAAATTAATTTTTCATCTTCATAAAGAAATATAATTTCTTGAGTTGTTGGTTATGACCAATTTTGGTCTTCATATGCACATTAATCTATATTATTCGTCAGAAATATCTTTTCATATATTCAAATCATTTACACTAGAAATATTGAATAACAAAGTAATGCATGGAATATTAAACTCTACTTGACTATCATTATTTATATTTTGACCTTTGGTACCTCTTGGTTATGGAATAATAATATTCAGAATGTCACATCATTCTAAAACAAATAAAACCCAATACAAGTTGTATTCATTTCTATTATTACTACAACACCAGTTTTCTTGTGGGCTCTTTAATTTTGATTCATACCCAAATTAACCCTTAACATTTGAGTAGGTGTTTAGGGTATATCATGAACCACCACTACTTTCTATTTATGATCAAGCCTTATACCAACATTTTTATTTATATATGACTATTGCTTCCATTGGTAGTCCTTTACCTACTTTTTTGAACCTCTATGATCCACTTTCACCTTTTTTCACCTCGTATATCTAATATCCTGATGTCATACTATGATTCAAAAGACTCCATAGATATTAAAATTTTCATCAAAAGATGAAAATTTCCACTCTATGTTTTTCAATCTATTTGAGCCAACAATCACTATCATAGTCAAACCATTGATAAGAATAGTCTATTCATCAAATATGAGCATATACTCAATGATTTTATCTGAGTATTCTGCATATATATATTTTATATTTCAAATTTATTTCTTTAACTTAAACTACTATTATTCTTACAACTGTATATAGAGTTTATCATAATGAACTATAGTATTTGATTTCATTGTTTTCGCATTCCAAATGTCTATTTCTTCAAGATAATAATCCAATTAAACCTATAGATCAAATATTCCTTATTATTCTCCTTTATCATGATCTCTCTACTAACTTTTCAACAAAATATTCACAACCAGAACAATAGAATTTTCTTTAAGATCCTTACAGTCTTCAAATACTTATACCTTGATTTCTTCTGAATTTTAATTTTTTTGAAAATTGGTTCTTATTCTTGATGTAATTTCACTTTTTTCTTTACCTTCTATTAAAATTGGTCGTAGAAGTTTTCCTGATAATTTCTTCATAATCATAATCTTTATGGAATTTCTTGGACCTTTTTTTGAAATGTTCCCAACCTTTTCACATTGAAAGCATGAAAGTTTAATTTTACCTTTAAATATTCATTTCCTCTTTTGATGATTTGATTAAAGTAATGGCATATATTCATCCATATCTTCTTCTTAAACATCCTTCATGGTGAGAATATTCATAGCTATGAATACCATCTCCTTAGATATTCTTTTTTCCATAGCCACATTATTTTTATTTCTCATATCATATGTGAAAAGAGTACTCTGAAAAGTATATAACATAAACTCCTTCACATATTTATCATCAAGCAAATAGACCTTTAAATTGAACAAGGTTTTTAATCTTCTCAGTATGAACCAAATGATTTTTTCATCATTGAGAGTATCTATGAGATCATGCATGTCTTATGAAATCACATTCACCTGATCAACAAATGCATCAATAGATTCATTAGGGAGCATACTCATTTTCTCATACTTGTTCCAAAGCACCTATAATTTAACATTGTAATTTTTGAATCACCTTCCTTAGTATTTATTATTTTTTCAAACAGCGTGTGAGGCATTTCATGACATCATCTTTATGTAAATTTTTTTTGATAAATCTCCACCAAAGGAATTAATATCTCTTGTATCAAAATCTAGTTCTATTCAGTAATCATATCACAAGGCCTCACTATCCATACTTAACAAGATCCCATAAATAATAGTTGTATACACATCCATGCCTAAATATTGGAAGTATTACTTCTTATTATTCGTCCACATCTAAAATTATTTTCCCCTTAATATTATAATCCCTTTATGGATGATTACTTCCTTGGATTAAACTGAGTAATATTCACTCACTTTAACATTTATCAACGTTAATAATTGTTGTCCCAACTAGGTTAAATACAGTAAGAGGGGGTGAATCTAGGTATGATGAATTAAAGTAATTCTCCTTTTCAATCTCATTTATTCCTTAGAAAAAACACTCATCCCTCTCCTTCTTATAGTAATTTTTCAAGAGTAATGAAAAATTCATGAGACGCGGTGATTTTACTTGGTTCTCCCAAATTGGGTTTGTCTAAGGTGCATAAAAATCCAATTTTACAATGTTCCAAATCCAATATGGCATCATACTGTTATAATGTTTGGAGTTGACTCACTATACCCCTATTTTACTACCAAGATGCCACTACTATATATGTGTAACTTCCCAAAAATGTTATAGAACTTCCAAACATCAATTACCATCTTTCTTGGATATCTTCAACCTATCTCTCATTATAGATACTCTAAGAACATGGGACACTCCACCATGTTGAATATTTTTGAACATGCTTTGTCAAAAACCACACTAGAACTTCATAATTTACTTGGTAAACAAAAACTTTTAAAAAAACCCACCAAAAAAATAATAAAATTTTACATTAAAGGGTTCTTCCCAAAAAATACTATCTCTCAAATTGTTTATATTCTTTCACTAAATTAATTGAATTTTTTAATTAATTGAAAGATATTCTACATGAATTTGAAGCTCTATATCGTGGAATTCTTGGGTCTGAATGGGAATCCTCAACAACAACATGAATCCCAATATATGAAGTGATATTTGTATCACTTGAATACTTACCAAAAAAATAGTTATGGATGAATCATGGAGCCGTGGCACATGATACCCCACTATATACTGAGCATATGAGACCTCATTTCGCTTATTTTTCATCCCTAGAAACATTGAAATCAATAGAATCCTTACTCAAATAATTATGAATGTTGATTCTATTATTAGGGCATATAGAAGAAGAATAAATTAAACCATTTATTGAAGAAATCTTCGAATTATCTCTCAAAGAGTCCATTGAGACAAGAAATTAAGTAGAAGCTTCAAGATCTCAATACATGTCTAGAGATCGGATCTAGATTATTCTCCATCTTCCCATCAATTCTAACAATAATGGTAATATAAATAATTCTAATAAAAAATATAATTTCTAATTTCTAATTTCTAATTTCTAATATAATTAATAATTAATAATATAACTAATAATTACTAATGGAAAATAGATAATAATAATTAGTGATTAGAAAACAAAAAATTAATAAAAACAATATTAATTATTATTATTATTATTAAATAATTAATAATTATATTTAATATAATTATTAATAATTATTAATTATTAGTTATTAATTTTTAAAAAATAATATAATTATTAATTAATATTTAATCAAAATATTTAATAATTAAATTAAAAATTGGTATAATTATTAATTTTTACTTAATAGTACTATTTTAATTATTATAACTAATATAAAAATTAATAACATAATAAATATAATTTAATATATATTAAGAATTATTAATTGTGTTAGTATTTATAAATTATATAATTAATTGTTACTATCTGTATTGTTATTATTATTTTAATGGATTTTGGGGGATCAATGGAATAGAGCTCAAAATATTTCATAGTGATCATTATTGATCTTTAGAAGACATAGTTTTGATGTTGCTAGTATTTGGTCATAACCTAATTGATTCCATTAAGGAAGATGATTTGAGGTATCTTTCTAATAATTATAACCAAGGTTTTATGGTATAGAAATAAAAGGTTTTTTCAATGATGGTTGACACTATGACCTTTAGGGATTCCAATGGTATTAGTTCTGCAAACCCTATTTCTTATACACAATCTATAGTGGGTACTACTAGGTCTATTATTCCTAATTCATATTATAATTGAGAAAAATATTTTCAAAATTACATGTTTAAACCCCTAGATTTAGTGTTTTTTTCATGATTTTTTTCATTGTTTGAAAAAACACACCTTTAATGGGTTTTATGGGGAGCACAATTCAGTAACTCTGGAGATCAAGAAAAATAATGAAATGAAATTCATTAATTTGAGTCACAGTATCATTTCATACGGGGTTAATGAATATAATCATTCCATTATCACTCGCTTATCTATAAAACCTAAGGAAAATAACTGAAGTGTATCTAATCTTAGGGAATGACTATGGGATTTTTGGGTCTTAGGTGATTACAGTAACACTTCCCTGGGAAGATAATTTTTTTATATTTCCATTCCAATAGTGAAATAATAATTCAAATCTTGGGAATATGCCTTTGTTAATATAAAACCTATAATTCTCATAATTTAAAAATGGGTTTTGTTTTTTAATCCTTTGAATGTGTATAACTGAACAACCAAATTATCGAATCTAATTAGGGGATTGAGATGGTTCTTTTTGTATCCTCAATTTTTGTGGCAAATTTACTCTTCTATTAGAGTCCATATTAAGAAGGAAAAAAGAATCTAAAAAGGATCAATATGGTCACTTTTCATGGTTTCTTATTAATTTTTTCCTTATCTATCCTTAAATTAAGAAAATCATGCTAACATCCATTAATTTCCACTTTTATTTACAAATTTACTATGAAATGGATAATGATTTTTATATGGGATTAAATAATATTAGTGATGTCTATAATAAATTTCATGAGAGTTGTGTTTATAATTTACTAGTGAAGAAAGATCATAATGATGATAGGTATTGAAAATATGTGGAACATACTGTAGATATGGATTTTATGGCTAACCATAGTAGTTCTACTTTAGAAGGTCACACTGGATAAGGGTTCATTTCAGATATGAAAGAACCAAGCTTCCATGAAGGAGATAAATATGAATCTATCATAGAAGAATAAATAAGAGTCTAAATAGAATCAATATATAGATTTAATGAATACATAGACTCACGGTCATGTTATGAATCAAATTACGATCCTAAACCACGTTAAGAATAGTGGGATATTTTTTCATGATTCTTCTAGGAAAGGATATTTACATCTTGAGGTAATCACAATTTCCTCTTCCCAACTTTAAAAATACTATAAATAAAATTTTAGAAATTTATATTTCCCAATAACCATGTATAATCCCTCTAATTTTATTTTTTGGAAAAATTTATGTGATTTAGATGGTCTTTGTAACACTCTATTGCAAATCAAAGAGCACATCCATCCAATAGAACAAGTGAATGTTTCACTACCAAATCAAATGGTACTAATTTCAGTGAATGAGGATAATGAATTTTCTATTAGGAAAGCTATTGGATTTCAGAAATAAAATTAAACTAATTATAACATTATGAAAATGAGATTTTATACTCCTTTTAAAATTTTTGTTCAAGAGAACACTCCGTCTAGAAACATGGTTCAAGTAAGTATAGATGAGACATCAGTAGGAGTTGGTGACTTATTGAGGGAAAAAATTTATACTAAATCCCTATAGGTGGATGATTCTTAAGAACAACTTGGGGTTTATATTGTGGTAGTAAGGGTGGGGACATGTGAGTCTGGGGATCCCTCTACTAATAAGAATGTTAGAGGATCTACTAGGGCTATTTTAGAAAATGAAGCTAATTCCAAAGAGTAGTTTATAATTCACTCCACATTGGAAGGATAATTATCACTTTATAACCTTTAGAACCACTAAGATGAAGAGTTAACTAGGGACATCATTGTATTTCTAATCACATAGGGTCCCTCGGAAACCCTAAAGGAGGATCTTCCACAAACTGTTGTTTAAGTGAAAACACAATAGAAAATGTTGAATGGTGCATATAACGAACCACTTATTTTTTATAGACTGGGTATTTTTACTAAATAAAAGGGGAATATGATCTATCTAAATCCTCATATAAATAAAAATTTCAATAATTATTAAACTCAACACCATCACCATTCAATGTAAATTCATATAAAAACCTCAAATCAAAGAGGATAGGTTGTTACCTCAAATTTTGGGGTTCATTTAATAATTTTGGTGGAAAAATAAATATGATGAATCAATGTTGGAATATTTTCCTTGTATCTTGTGTAGTTTTAGAATTGATTTTTTTTTGCAGTGATATTTTAACTATTCTTCACATTCTGTCTCTCTATGTACTACTTTTATTTTATTTCAATAATGGAAACAAGGTTTTGGGTCTCAAAACTCATGGTTTCAAACTAATATGATGATTATTATAATTATTATTATTATTAATAATGTATATGATGGTTATTTATAGGAGAGAGAAAAGATATTTGGGTAATTCAATTAATCAATATTCAAACCCTAATCACAATCAGAGATTTAACCAGTCAAATGATATATTTGATATTATGGAGTTTTTTCCCTCAATAATCATATACTAGACTCTAAATTTTAAGAACAATCTGGTAAATTTGATGGTTTCAAGATGGATAATGTTAGATCCTTTGTTATTGTTAATGGAGATTCAAACTAGTGAATCATATAGAAGGGAATGTGGGTGAAAAAGGAGGTTGTTTATAAAAGTATAGTTTTTAATATATTCTCTAATATTATAAGGATTTATTCTTAGTAGGGAGAGAAACCGATGAATCATGAATACCTATTTAAAATAATCTATTTCATATAGGGTTTCTCTTATTGGAAATTAATACCATTTAAAAGAGGTTATTTATTATTAGTTATTTATTTTATTGCTTATAAAATAGAGCATAACGTTTCATATCATTATCTATCAAGAGTTGATACCATCATATTTAGGAATGGGATTATTCCTTTATTATATTTTATTTAAAAAATATATTTTCCTTATGTATGTGTGAAAATATTTAGACAAAGATGGATCTACTAGAATCATAGGATTTTGAAGGATATTGATTCTATAATTATGAGTCAAATCTGAAAATATAATGAGATCTAGCTGAAAATATCTGGAAATTTTATCATAATCCTTACTAAAGTTTATATTTTTATCCCACTTATCAATAATGTGGTGTTCTCTACTAGTGATTATAACATGAATATTATTATTGAGTATGAAATTCTACCCATATTTTTGAATGATTATAAAATGACAGATCATGTGATTGAAAATTATAGAATATATAAAGTGATAGGCCCTTTTTATAAGATCACAAAGAAAAAAATATATGATTTCAAAAATAATAAATTTGATATGAAGAATGGTAAAAAATAACAATATGATCCTAGTGATCTATCACCATGAAATGTGGAGAGTTTTGATAACTTAAAAGTTAAAAATATTCAAAAAAAATTATCTCATGTGAAAAATAACATATAATAAGAGGATAATTGTGAGTTATTAACTCTGATATGAAAACAATTATTGAATGAATTTATTTTTGATTATGTTATAATGGAAAATTTTAACACTATCATGGAACATACTTACAAGAAATTTTCTCGAGTTACATTAATAATAGAACATTTTCCTATAAAGCAGGACGATTCTTCTAAGTAACTTGTTCCTAACTAGGTTATATCATGTAAAATCAAGGTCCATTCCCTAAAATTATAAGTTTCATTATTTGGAATAATATATCCAATAATGATACTATAAATTTAATAAGTTTTGTACTCTATATAACCAAGTAAATACTATAGATAGATGGGAATATAAATGTAGTGATGGGGAGGAATAGCTAAATAGGTCCGTTATAAAGGCTATTTAAATGTTTAAATTGAGATAATGTTTTGGAATTATCACAGTATTGACATTTATTCTACTACCATTACCTTTAAACTTTTCCAATATAACAAAAACCCATTTATGGTCGATATTACTGTATTTATGCTTAAATTTAAAGGATTTGGATCCCTAAATTGGGTTTATATTCTCTCATAACATATAGTAGAACCTTTACGAGTAATTATTATCAAATTTGTCTAGATTATGTATTTTAATTTTTGTTTTTAGTGTATCTATTAATATTTTATTAAATGGAATTAATCCTATTAATTATTTTATATTGGTTTATTACTCTAATATAAAAAGGTGGGAGACTCAAAAGGATCTTACAAATATGTGTGAGCATGTGAAGAATAATCAAATCGTTAATGAGTACTCTAACTCTGTATTAATTCCTAAACATAAATTTAGGTCTATGTTTTTTAAAATTTCCTCTAATGAAGATAGATCAATTATTGTTTTTTAATTTTATTATAAGTCTTTATTTATGGTTTTGAATATAAATAGAGTAGATATACTATTATTGGTAAGAAATAAAGAATGTTGGACAGTTTTTTTCATCACATTGATCACAGTTGGCCAGTTATTAAAATAGTTGTAGTTACTCTTCTAAGGTCCTATTATGATCATATACATTTTCTTATGATTGCTGATACTAATGTGTGATGTCTTCCACCATTTAATTTTAAATTTAATAATTCATGGATTACTACTCTAGGATGACTTGGGATTGTTCTTAATGAGTGGTTGAATGAGTTTCAGGGAATCTATCTTTACGTTTAATATTGGAAGATCAAAAGGGTAAATATTTCATGCAGAGTCAATTTTAGTGCCTATTTATATAATATTTATGATGATATAAAAATGTTTGAAAATTATATATACTCCTATAAAATTATTAACCAATTGAATGATGTCCTTGATTAGGAAGATCTCCAACTTTACTCTAAAATTGATAACTTATTTTCACTTAAGTAAAACCTAATCCAATGTTAACTAAATGTGTGGTGGATTCAATATGGTGACTAGAACTCCAAAAAAAATTATTTTTTAAATAAATAAATAAAATAATTAAATCAAATATTTTCAAATAAATATCCATCTATAAAATATTGAGAATATTATTGTTAATGATACCCCATATTATTTTAAGAATTTAAATAATTCTTGGGGAAATAATTATTTTCAACTATTTTATATTATTACTTCTTTCATTGGTGATTATAATAATATATTATCAATAGATACTTGACTTGAGTAAGAAATATTAGCTCTTATCTTCCCTTTAAAAATTTATAATGTGGCCAGTATGAGTGTGTTCTATAACTAATCAGCTATGTTCTATTAGGATATATTATATACTGATCTCATCACGGTGGTTAGTGAATTCATAAAATTTTCCTTTATACTTTATAGTTTAAATTCACAATTTATTACTTTACTCCGTATGAAATAAAATGATCCTGATATTTGGGATGTTAGACTAGATTCCTTTGGGGGCCCAAGACCTAAAATCATAAGTATTATTTTAAAAACCAAGTCTAGAAGGCTCATTTACAAATATATTACACATAATCAATTTAAATTTATTCCTAGAAATAGATTTCAAAATTTCGTATTAATTGGAACAAATTGTGTTAATTCACTAATAAATAAAGAGAAAGAGGTAAAATTTCTCTTAAGTGGGATATTTTCAATAATTTGACACAATAATTTATAGAATCATTCTTTCTATTATTAAGAGGCATGTCTTCTCATATGCCTTAATAAGCTGGTAAATTTTATTTTGAATTGTGCTATACTTTTTATTATAATGTATGGGTTTCTATGATGGTTCTTTGGATAAAATAGGGAAGTTAGAAAATTAAACCCCCTCTTACGAATACCCATTTGGATTACTTAGGATTATTTGTGTAAATTTCTTAATTGCCATTCCTAAGCAAGATGGTTTAAGAAAATTATTATTGGAAGGGAATTATGTTCCCCTTCTCATCTCTTCTAAGTTTATGACCTCTTTTTACTTTTTTTAAGGCTATTGAAAAGACCCTAAAATCTAAAAATACGATTTCAATCACTATAAATGAGTTTAATGGAATTATATTAGACGTAATAAATTGTTCACTTTTTTAGAATGAGATTATTTATTCCAGTAAAAATAGTATACCTAGTTTACAT
Source organism: Viscum album (assembly GCA_963277665.1). NCBI lineage: Eukaryota > Viridiplantae > Streptophyta > Magnoliopsida > Santalales > Viscaceae > Viscum > Viscum album. The sequence continues at coordinate 725,239,388 of OY728126.1, read as the reverse complement.
GTATTCAATAAGATATATCTTTCTTTTTTACAATCTTGTATTCCTTTATTTTGGTGAAATGTTAAGGGTTTTCATATGAATTATATTTTTCCTATAATTATCTACCAATTTTCTAAATGTAAAGGTTAAATAATATATCATGTAATAAGAGTATGTTTAGTCAATTTTATCGTCACATCCATGATTTTATTGGATTTCTATGTTTTTAGATACCCTGGTATCCTTAACAAAAGTCTAGAAAATTTGATTTGAAATATCATTTAGATTTTTTGTATTTATAAAAAAATTGATAAATATTTCATGGAATAATTTTATCATTACAATTGATTCGATTTGAATGGGTTTTAAAGACCTTTATAAGTTCAATAAAGATTTTATTACCAAATTTACATTGAATTTGATCACCTCTAGTGATAAATACCTTGATTTATTGAAAATAAGATCCATCTATAAGTTGAAAATGGTATATTCCTTTTATCTATCTTTATTTGTGTAGTCTGCATTAAAATATTCTTATTATGATTCAATGGATGGAACACAAGGATTCAAGGATCAACTACTAGATCACTAAGTTTCTTGAATCAGTGAGGTGATTTATACCCACAATGAGTTCTTTGATTTATTTGTTGATTAGTTTCTTAAAAGAATTCAAAATTTCATGTTCATGGATACTAACACTTTAATTTGGAATCTTATCCTTGTTGTTGTTTTTCATGATAAGTATTACTAATAATTTAACTTTGATAATAGCTCTCAACTACTCATTTGTATTTTTTAACACTGAAAAAAATTTATTACCCCTATAAGAATGTTATTAATATATAATTTTTATAAAAATTGACTTCCACTTAAGAATCCTCTCTAAAAGATTATATTTTAATTTCCATAAATTGTTCTCCTTGGTATGACCTTATCAGAAACCATGGATCATATCTTTGTCCACTATAGTTCATTTTTTGAACGATTTTTTCCAATATTCAGAAGATTTTCCATGTTAATTTCTCTATGAACAATGTTTTCATCAATTTAATTATATTTAATATTGTTAATTTTTGTAGTGAAATGCATGTAATATATTTTTTGTTGTATTTTTTAGGCTTATTTATTTTATATAAGATACCAAAAATGGAGTTATCATTTATAAGAAATATTTCTTCTTTCAAGTTATTATCACTTCAGTTTATAGAGAGGTGCATGTCATTGAAAAGTTTAAAAAAGGAATGATGTGTAGTGATTTGTTTAGTAGAAAAAATTCTATACACTTGGAGTTCTTAGAAATAGATGATTTTGAAGATCATTAAGTGTATTCCTACAATCCCTGAGTAAATAACAAATCAATGAGAATTTTGCAAAATCAGGAGCACTTGGTGCCTTGAATAGAGGATTTTTTTCAGAAACCCCTTGGGTTTTTAAAGAGAAACTTATATATATTTAGGAAATAATTTTTCACATAAATCAAAACAATGGGTGTAACCTCTAGTTACCGATCAATTAGGTACATTCTTTACCTCATCATGGTTCTCTTTTTCCTGTTGTCTATAGAGGACCAAGAAGGAATTTTAAGGATACCTATAATGGTGAATTTATAGATTTGTTGGAATTTAAACTTTAACCATATTTTTCAAAAGTATTTAGAAGTATTTAATGCCATGTAACTGGGATACATGATGTTTAATGGTTACCATATACAAGTCAATAAAGGGGTCATGATGTGAAAGGTTACACATTGTAAATGTAGATTTCACAACATGTATGTTCTAAATAATATATTTTTAATCTGTTGAGATGGATTTTTTGGTGTAATTGAACTACATGGATTTCAAATAATGTATCTATATTACACATCATGTAATAGCCCATGTATATTTTTTAAAAAAGGTGATCAGCTGTTTTGGTTTTGATTCATTTCTCCATGCCATTGGATCTCTAACCAGAGATCCTCCCAAGAGATTTTGGGAGACTCTACTCCATCTAGATCGATCGGTTTGATGTTGTATCTTTATTGTGGTTGTGGTCAATCTCTCTACGAAAGTTATCTTTCCACTTCTTCTTTTTTATTGATCTTGGTTGCTCCCTAGGGTTGCGTTATCATATGTAGTCACCTAATTTGGTGATTCTTCATGTATACTTATTGATCCTTTGGTTGATCTCAATCTGGAGGCCATTCATTAGTTAGTTATGGTGTGTAGTACATCCATTATTGAGGTATGTGGTGTTTTCCCTTTCTTCTAACCCCTTTATTTATAAGGGGGTCAATCTTTAGGTTTGGACTAAATTCTAGGGTCTCTATGGGTGTTGTTGGGTTTTTTTAGTGGATCCCATTGTGGGCATGTGCGATCTAATCTTTGAGGTGGGTGGTTATTTCTCAAGCCTTTGATAGTATGCTTGATTTCTATTTCTTTATAAATAAATTTATAAAATTATAATGACTATTTTTGTTTGTTAAAGAGGGGTTTTGAAGAGAAATGGGTTTACCTGCTTTTTGATAAATAAAAAGGATATGGGTACTTTTAAAAAATTGAAATTGATTTTAGAAAATGAGCACAAGGCTTACATTGGGTACTTAGGTGTATGGTTTAGATTGAGTTTTCCTCCCATGTTTTGTGATTATCATGAGGTTTTCTCATGGGTATTCCCTCTGTTTCCTAGGTCCATTGTTCTAGGGGACAGATATTAACATTCTTAGAGGGTTTAATCATGGAGTATTCCTCTACTTCCTAGGCCTATGTTTTAGGAACTTGATTGTGCACTTGATTTGTTATGGTACAAGTAGTCTTCTAGAATGACCGATATTGATCCTTAGTACTGATGTATGTGATTATGCTTCTATTTTTTACTGCTTGGCTTTATGAGTTAGACTTAATATGCATGTTATACCATCTTGTGTTTAGAACTTTGAAAAAGGGAAATGCTTACCATGTTTTCTATAAAAATGATTTACTGTTTATCACACCATGTTTTATTTAAAATAATCCTATTTAAATTTTAATATAGTGACTTAGAATAAAAAAATGGGGAGGGATCCTACTATGCTTGTTATCTCACACTCTACGCACCACCTCGGTGGTGGATAGACCTTTGTATATCTTCCAATGCAATGAAATGAAAGACACTAAAGTGAGGTGGTGAGGTTCGTGTGAGCTAGTTTTGGGTAGCCAGTGGTGTGATGGAGGGTGTTTTTTCACGTCATCACATGGAGTAGTTTTTTGGTTTTGGTCCTTGTAGTTGGGCTTGTTTTTTGATCTTCGACTACTTTTTTAATTTTTTATTTCTACTATCTTATTTACTACTCAAAAGGCTCAGTGATTTCTATTTAATTTTTACTATTATGGCATATATATTCCATTAGTATTTTTCTGTCTCTTACATTAGGTGTATACATATATTCCATGTGTTTTTTCATTTTGGGAAAAATCATTCCTTATGGTGTGTTGTTCGATGCTTGGGTGCTTTCTGCCAGCCTATGGGGATCAGTAACACCCTTTGGGTATGTAACGAAACAGGTTGGTGAAAGGTTTGAGGGTAACACGGGTTAGTTTTTTACAATTTTCTATCATAAGAGGTCTTTCCTTGAGATTCCTTTTCATGGGAGATCTGTTAGACTGGAGGTAGGATTGTCAGAACTTGAGAGGTACGTTGTAATGAGTGTCTGAATAGCTCTTATCATAATGAGACTCAAGTTTCTATAGGATGTTGGGATGTGTGTATCTAGTGTTGTATTTGGTTTTAAATATCAATTTCTAATTATAGGTTTTATAGTTTGAATTGTTAGTTTTTCTATTGTCTAATCATTCTCATATTTCGGTGAGTACCATTTTGCTACCAAGACATCTTTTATGAGTTATTTAGGAGGGTATAACTGATGCTCTTCAAGGGAATCCTCCTATAGATCAGAATCTCAATGAGAATATAGGATGGTCAGTCTATATTTTCATTCAAGATGTACCATGAGTTCATAAATCTGTTGTTGAGGTATAACTAGGAACTAGAGGAGAGATAGAGAGATCATGGGATTTCTTGCATGAGAATCCACCGTCCTTTAAGGGAATGAATGAAACTAAATAGGAGGAGGATTGGTTGGAAAATATAAATCAGGTCATCGAATTTCTAGAAACACTAGAGAATACAGGGTAAAGAGTGCAATATTCATGCTCAAGGGTTCCGATAAGTGATGGTTGGATTCAATGTTATAAGAAAATAGGCACATGGACTGGGACTGTAAGGGTTTAAAAACATTTTTCTTTCAGTATTTTTTCCAAAAGTACTTGATGTTGGAGAAGTAAATGGAGTTCCTTTCTTTGTAATAGTGAGAGTGTTCTATGTCAGCTTACACCAAATGACTTTTAAATTTTTTCGTTTTTCTTTGGACCTATAAGGAATGACTAACATAAGGCTCAAAAGTACCTATAGGGTTTGCGACTGGATATCATGTCACATGTGTTCATGTTGAAACTTTCTAACTATGCATAGTTAGAAGATATATATATTATGAAAGATATGGATATAGAATACAAGGTTGGTTTTCCCAACCCTTCTCTTCCATCTAGTGGAAACTTCAGTGGCATACAAGGGAATAAAATGAAGGGTCATGATCATCACAGGAGTGGTGGTGGTGGGTCTTAGCAGAAATCCTACTCTACACCATCTATTGTAGTTGTTAATGTGCTTATGAATTGTTATAAGTGTGGAAAGGTCATACACACAATTAGTAATTGTTTTATGCCCTCAAAGACTTTCAATATCTATGGATGTATTGGTAACTTATAGCACTTCTGTCATGCTATGACTACACCTCATTATGGTCAGTTTTTTTCGGATCCAAATGCTATTGTGGTGCAGTTAGAATCTTCAAATACTACAAGTATTTGTCCACAGTCCTCAGAGGTGAAGAATTTTTTACATTGTATATGAGTGTCCAGTGGAAGTGGATGAATTTTTGGAAACAGTGAGAGGTAATGTCTTTATTTCATCTTCCATAGAAATTTCATTATTTGATACTTTTTCCTCCCACTCTTATATATGCATGCTTTTTTGATATTCTTAAACTTCCAATAGATATTATGTCCTTTACAATGTAGTTAGTCACACCTATCAGTAAGAGGAAAGAGTAGGGGTCTCAATGTCCTTCTTTTTCATCAATGATTGTTGATATGGAGTTGGTTTGGGATTTTCTCATTCTTGATATATATTTGTTCGACATCATCATCGATATGAATTTTATTATCACTCATCGAGCTTAGGTTGATAGTTATCATTTTCATGTTTCATTCCTTGATGTCAATGGGAGATATCATGTGCTTCAGGGGGATTTTGACCTGAGGTCTATCCATACAGGACCTTCTGGACCAGATCTCAAGAGTTTGTTGTCTACTATTGGGTTTGATACTGATGAGTATTCATATATTCTTGGACTTCCCATTCTTGTTTGATGATTTTATGATATTTTCCTAGACATCTTCCATGGTATTCCACTAGATATAGAGGTATAATTTATGATTGTCCTAGTTCCAAGTATGTAGCTAACATCTAAACATTCATATCGTATAGTAGTAGATGATCTGAAAGAGATCAAGATTCAATTAGATGATCTATTGTAAAAGGGTTTCGTTCACCATAGAATTTATCCTTAGGAATCCCTAGAGATATTTTCCAATAAAGCATATGGTTCACTTTATCTTGTGTGTGTGATCTATTTGATCAGTTAATGGGGGTGAAGTGTTTTTACAAGATTGATCTTCGGTCTGGTTATCTTCATCTCATAGTTTGGGAGTCTGATATACCAAAGAAATCTCTTAGGAGTAGGTATAGCCATTATGAATATCTTATGATGCCTTTTGGTCTGACTAACGCTCCTGTATTTTTTATGGATTTTATGAATCAGATATTTAATCAATATATCAATAATTTTGAGGTATTTTTCGTGGATGATATTCTGATTTACTCAAAATCTAAGTGTGAGAATGATTACCATCTTTGTTTGGTTCGGGAGATTATGAGAATTCGCTATTTTTATGGAAGGATTTAAAAGTGCAATTTTTAAATTAAAGAAGTGAAGTTATTAGGGAACAAGATTTTTGAACATGGATTATCAATTGATCGTGAGAAGGTAAATGTTTTATGGTCTTTGAAGGAACTACAAAATATCATTGAAATACAGAGGTTCCTTGTTCTTGTAGGGTACTATCAACAGTTTGTACAAGATTTCTCTAAGTTGTCTTAACCATTAACTACTCTTACCAAGAATTCAGTTAAATTAATGTGGGATGAAAAGTGTTAGTATTCTTTTGATGGACTTAAATGACTTCTGACATCAGCACCTATTCTGATCTTACATAATCCAGGTAGGTATAAGTGGTGTTTGATGATGCTTTAGGTACTAGTTTAGGATGTCTGCTTATGCAGGATGACCATGTGGTTGCTTACAGCTCTCTTCATATTCAATTTCATGAAAATAATTACCCCACTCACAATTTATATCTTCCCACATTCGTTCATGCACTCACATGTTGGTGGCACTATATTTTTTGGGACAATTTCACAGTATTTTATGATCATAAAAGTCTTAGATATATCATTTTTTATAAATACATGAATCTCAGACAGAGATGATGGGTAGAATACCTTAAAACTTTTGAAATTGATATCACCTAGACATCCGAAAAGGGAAATGTTTTTGCAGATGATCTTAGCATGAAATTATCATCCTAGCATATTCTATAATCGAAGGAGGAGGGGAACCTTATAGGTATTTTTTCTAAGTTTCACTTGGATTCTTAGGATGATGTTTCAGGTGTGTTTTTGACCATTTTTCAGTTATCATCATCTCTCATGGAGTTTATTTTTTAGAGTCGGCATCAGGATGATGAGATTCGGAAGACTTAAGAAATACATTATGCTGGGGAGACTATTTCTGGATGGCCTCTTTCTTCAGATGATATCCTCCACTTTGGGAAGTAATTTATCATCCCAAAGTCCTTATGAAGTTTAGTATTATTTTATTATCATATCTCTTCAGGGGACATTCATCTAGGAACTATAATTATGTATTGTGACCTGAAGTGATGATTCTAGTGGCCGGGTATAAAGTGTGACATCATTGGATTTTTATCTCATTGTTACACATTCCAACGGATAAAGAAAGAGAACTTGAAACCTTATGGTTTACTTCAACCTCTTATAGTGGCAATTTGGAAATGGGAGGAGGTATCCCTTGATTTTTTTGTTGGATTACCACAAACTCCCCATGGGAGTAAAGCTATCTAGGATATAGATGATTGATTGATGAACTCTACTCATTTCATTCCAATCAAAGACGCCACTAAAGTTGATGATATGGGTAATATGTATGCGCAAGATATTGTGAGGCTATATGGGAGTCCTTATTTGAATTTTTTATATAGGTATCCTCAGTTTACCTCAAGGTTCTAGAAGATTCTATAAGAATTAATGGTAACTTAGGTCAATTTGATTGTAGCTTACTATCCTCAGACAGATGGTCAGATAGAGCGTGTGATTCAGATAATATAAGATATGATATGTGCTTATGTCTTGGATTTTAGAGGATCATGTGATATCCATCTTGAACTGGTTGAGTTTTTTATAACAAAAATATAATTATTCAATAAGAATGGATCCCTTTGAGACATTGTGTGGTTTCTCATGTAGATCACCTCTTTGTTGGGTTGAGGTGGGTGAAGTATCTTTAGTTGGGACAAGTTTAGTTCAGGAAACATCCATGAAGATTCAGGATATACATTGATGTCTATCTATAATCCATAGTTGAGAAAAATCATATGCAGATCATAGACTTCAACCTTTATATTTTTTCATAGGTGATTGGGTTTTCTTTAAAGTTTCTCCTTGGTTGGGTCATAGTCGACCTAGAAAATAGGGAAAGTTGGCTCTGAGATATTTTGGATTGTTTTAAGTCACTAACCAGCTCTAAAAGTTTGATTATTGGTTATCATTTCTAGTTCAGATGAAAATTATTTATGATGTTTTTCACATGTCTCATCTCAGGAAGTATCACCATGATCCCACTCACATCTTGAGATGGGAATAAATTGAGTTAGAGCCAGATGTTTTTTTTTTGAGAAACCAATTGATATTGTTTACTCTCAAGTAAAACTCTTTCATGGGAAGTAAATTTCATTCATCAAGTTTATATAGAAACATGGGTTGAATTCTAATGATACTTGGGAATAAGAGTCGTTGATGAGGTAGTAATGGCTTCATCTTTTTACAGGGATTACATCTTCCACATGAATTACTGGGGACAGAAAGTCTTTATAGTGGGGAGTTTATAACATCATGTTACCGATGTATCAGGTACGTTCTTGACCTCATCATGGTTCCCCTTTTTCCAGTTTCCTATAGAGGAATGGGAATGAATTTGAAGGATACCAATAATGGTGATCTCAGTGATTTTTTTGACATTCTACATTAACCATCTTTTTCTGTAGGCTGAAGAAGTATTTTACACTATGTAAGTCGGTTACACAACATGTAATGGTTGGTGGGTACAAGTTGTGAAATGGGTTGTGTTGTGAAAGGTTACACATCAAGAATGTAGGTTTCACCCCATGGATGTTTTAAAAATGAATTTTCAATCTGAGGTGATAGATTTTTCAATTAATTGAACATTGTGGATTTTATATAGGGTAATTGTATTACACATTTTTCAATGGTCTGAATACATTTTTTAAAATATATGAGTGACTATTTTCATTTCGGTTCTTTTATCCAGGACATTTTCTCTCGACCTAGATCTCTTCCCATGTGATTTTTGGAGACTCTTCTCCATCTAGATCGAAATGTTAAATTTTGGATCTTCATTTCAGTTGTGGTGCATCTCTTCGGGTAAGTGATCTTTACACTTCTTCATTGCTATTGATTGTGGTGGTGATCTAGCGTTGTGTTATCAGATCTGGTAGCCTAAGTTAGTTATTATTCATGTCTTCCTCTAGATCCTTTGGGAGATCACATTATGAAGTCCATTCCTTGATTAGTTGTGGTGAGGTGGATGTTTGTTCTTGAGGTATGTGGTGTTTTACCTTTACTCTAATTTTTTTTCTCAGTTGGATCAATCTTGGGGTGTGTATTGGATTATAGGGTCTCTTCTGGTGTTTTTGGGTTTCTTTGTTAGTGGATCCCCTTAGGGGTGTGTGCGACCTGGGCTTTGAGGTTGGTGGTTCCGTCTCTAGCCTCTGACAATAATCCTGATTTATCTTTCTTTATAAATTGATTTATCATATTAGCATGACTATTTTTGTGTGTTGAAAATTGATTTTTGAAGAGAAATAGGTTTTCCTTGGTTTTTGATAAATTAAATGGATATGGTTACTTTTGAAACATTGAAATTGATTTGTGAAAATGATCACATGGGTTACCTTGGGTACTTAGGTGGAACATTTAGATTAAGGCCATCGTTCATATTTTGTGATTATTAGGAGGTTTTCTCATTAAGATTTCTTCTATTTCCTGGGCTCATTGTTCTAGGGGATGGATATTGACATTGTTCGAGGGTTTACTCATAGGGTATTCCTATGCTTCCTAGGCTTGTGTTCTGGGAACTAGATTGTGCACTTGATTTATTATAGTATGAGTAGTCTTCCAATCTGACCTATAGTGATCCTTAGTACTGATTCCTATATTGTTGATTCTGTTTTGTACTGCTTGGTATTCTAAGTTATCCTTGATACGCATGTTATACCTGCTTGTGCTTAAAACTGTGAAAAAAGGAAATGTTTACCATGTTTTCTATAAAACTGATTTACTAATTTTCATTCCATGTTTTATTTAAAATAAGACTATAGGAATTGATATATAGAGACTTGGAATGGAACATCTGGGTGGGATCCTACTGATTCTATTAGCTCAAACATTATACCCCTCCTCAGTTGTGCATAGACCATTGTATGTATTCCAATGTAGGGAAAGGAAAGTTTCCATAGTGATAAGGTGAGGTTCATGTCAGCTAGTTTTGGGTAGCCATTGTTAAGATGGTGGGAGTTATTCCATGCCATCGTATGGAGTATTTTTTGGTTTTGTTCATTGTAGTTGGACTTGTTTTTAGAGCTTTGACAACTTTTTCAGTGGTTATTTTCTGCTATCTTTTTAAAGTTATGGAATATATATTCCATTAGTCTTCCAATGTCTATTTTCTTTTTGTGTATGAATATATGTCATGTTCTTGTTCAGGTTGGGAGAAATCGTTCCCTCTTGTGTGTTGTTTGATGCCCAGTTTCTTATCGTCATCCCTTGGAGATCAGGAACACCCTTTGAGTATGTAGCAGAATGGTTCTAGTTCCATGTTTTAGGGTAACATGAGTCTGTTCTTTATAATGGGTGATCATTCTGGATATCAAGTTTTCTACTCATTTTGGATATAGTCACAATTGAGTTGAATCAGACTTGACCCTTGTTATAGATTCATTGGGAAATGGATCCACCCTTTCCCCATATAGGCTACTTCAGAGTTTCCTGGGGTGTCTCGGGTTAATTTATAGTATTCAATTACATGTTACTCGAATCTATATAGAAGAAAATAATGTTCCAGACACAGTTTAAATAATATTGACTCTTAATTATTCCTTGATGTGGTCATTTTTTATGCCTTGCTTGTATAATACTACTATAAAATCAGATGCATGGGGTATTTTGTTTACCTGATCATGAAATCACTCTTAATATTACTATCTTTCTTTCTTTTACAAATAAATCTTTGAGCCCGGGTTATTACTGGTGCTCATTCCTTTCCTAATTATTATTATTAGTTATTAATTATTTAATTATTCATTAATTTCATTATTTATTATAATTAATAAATTTATTATTATTTTTAATTTCTTTAATTAATTATCAATTTCAATATTAAATGTATTATTAATTTTTATTTATAATTATTAACTATATTATTATTTATTAATAATATTCCTGGCCATGCTTTAATTATTTGGGGTTATTATCAAAAAAAATTCATTATTCTAATACTTCAAAATTTTAACTTGAATGACATAAATAATAATTAGTGGATATTAATGACTAGACCCTCATAAAAGAGAGGCATGTGTGATATTTTAAGTAATATATTAATATTTCTTTAAAAAAATGTAATTCAAAATAAAATTAAAAATTAAATACTATTTAAAATTTTATTATATATATAATTATAAAAAAATATAATAAATAACAATATATTCCAAAAATATTACTAACTATCAAAATTATGTACTATTTTGTTTATAATTACTGCTAAAATATAAATTTTTTTCTTTTGGTCCTAATGATTTTATCAAAAAATATAAATATTTTTCACCTTATCAAGACTCATTTCAAAAATTATATTTTATCTAAAACTAAAATAATAAAAATAAAAAATAAAAAACAATTTAGGATTTCTTTTCCAAATATATTATGAGATGAAAATTTATATTTATACCACATTTTCCATATAACATTTTATTAATTCCTGAAATATTTTCTTATTATACACATTTTTTTGAAAAAAAAACTCCTCAAATGAATCTTTTTGGTTGTGTTTATTGAAAAAGATAGAGGAATTCTTTCTAAAAGAATTTAAAAATAATGGGAATTTGTGTCATGGAGTCTTAGATAAGTTTTTATGAATGTGTAGTAGTTATTTATTTAAGTGCATAAATCATGCCACAATTACAAGAGGATCATTCTATGACTACTTGGTATAGGGTTGTTTAAATATGGACAGATTCTTGTTCGGTGATGGAATGAGATTATATAATGATTGATGTATAGGATTGAATATTATTAAACATATAATTTTGGGAAATATTTTACACCATATAAATAGGTGTTACACCATAAAGAGAAGGATTTCACTGTAATAATGGGAAGCTGTACAATTTTAGTGTTTCTATGGAAAGTGTTATTGGGACATGAAACTAAGTTTGTGTTGTGACATGTTAAATGTTGATATATTTTTTTCAATCCATATAAACATGAAAAATCAGTGTTTGAATTTTAAATGGTCATTTATTTTGAATATTGAAGACATTGAGTCACATCAATCAAGTTTATAAAAGGATTATGTCAAGAATATAGTTTTATTCACATTAAAATTCCTTATCATTCAACAAATAACTTTCGATCTGAAGGGGCTATTTGAATTTTATTTAGAGGAGATGGTTATATGGATTTTTTAAAAAAACAGGAAATATATTAAATACATTAATCAATAAAAAGTTATAATTTCCCCATGTTGTTAGAATGATATATTTTCACACTAAATAGAATAAGGTAGAAATTTTTATAAGGTGTGATATTCTAGTACGGAAAATTCCATGAAATGATACAGATCAATAAGATATTAAAATATCATCTTATAAGTTTGTGGTCTTTATATTGTTAAAGAAGAGGGATAAAATTGTTATATATTTCTTCATATAAAATCCTTCTCTTGGTTCAGGAAGATCACGGTGTTTACCTAAAGTGTATAAGTACTTTTGATTCAGGAGATAATTGAGTTCTTAATTCATTATATGGTTTTAAATATATATGGATATTGATTTCACTCTAAATTTATATAAAAAAAGGTGTGTGTTGTTGAAATATTTTAGAACACCAACACATTACTTAGTTAATACACCTTATACATTACCTAGTTCATGTGAACCAAGTAAAAATTACTTATGTATCTTTTTTTGATTTAATAGTTACATTTATTGTGTGAGAGGGGCAGATAAGTAAGTTTTTAGTAACTATGACAAATAAAATCAGTAACAGATGCTTTAATTCATCATACCTTGATTTATCCACCCCTCCCACTTAGTATGTCTTTGTTTTGTAGGACCAAAAATTGTTATAAAAAGGGTAGGTAACATTAAAAGGTTTTCTCTTTATTTGGAAGCAATGGACGGGGTTATTAATTATATGGGAATTATAATATTTTATATTTAAAATTTAATTCTTTATAATAATTATATAAATAAAACTTATGATCAAAATTTGTGGATGTGTACAAATATATACTACATGGAATTATATTCAAAATGGAAGATAGATATTTTATAAATATATAGTAAGTATTTGGACATTAATTCCAAATGAATTAATGTTTTAGGTAGAGATTTTTATGTTCTAATCTACTCAATGGTGATGTTGTGTAAGTATTTAAACACCATTTTTTGAAATGTTACTCAATATTTATGATGGTGATAGAATGGTATGAGAAGCTTAATTTCATGTTCTATGGAACAAGTAAAAGGATTTTATGATCCACTTGAATGAATCTATTAATGAATTTTTAAATTGGGTGAATGTGTTTGTGGAGGACATAAATAGACATGAACAAACCCTTGATGATATCAACATTGTGAAGTTTTATTGAGAAAATTTCCACCTCATTTCAATCCAAATGTTTCATTGATTTAGGAAAATTATATGATGAAATTTTCATTTTATTGTCTTCAAATAATTTATTTTTCTTATGAGGTTAGGAATAAAGATAATGATTCAGTGGTAAAAGATAAATCTCAATAATTTTAGTCCATGGAGAAGAAGAATCTTATGGTGAATTATAACCTCTAAGAAAATTAAATTAATTAAATGATGATATTCCTTTTCCAAAATATGATATGGAGAAAAGTAATGTATAAAGGGAACATTTATGTCACTTTCTTTTAATGTGGATGAAAAATGAAACCTAGATTATTAATGCCTCTCAAATTAATGAGAAGATGAAGAAGATGATGCACCTGTGAAGAAATATTCGAATTTGGTTAATGTTAAGTAGAATAACAAGAAAAAATTCATTAAAAATAAGAAATTTCTTTCATAATAATTTTAAATTTCGTAAGTAATGGATGTAGAGAGTATTAAGAAATATAAAAAACTCAATAAAGATTTCTTATAGATATTATTAGTAGAAAACAATTTTATGGGAAAGGGTATGTGATGATATTTAAGTTGAGGGTGTCATATGCCTCAATATGGATTTATAGGCCACACTTGAAGAAATGTATTTATAAAAAACTAAAATCATGAAATATAATGGTGTGGTATGCAATTAAAAACACTTTATATAGCATTAAGATGATAATAAAGATGTGTTTTAGTCTCAGATTGAAAATAATAAATATAAAAATAAATATAACTGTGAGAAAATTCTTGAGAAGAAGATAAAATGATAATTCAATACCCAAATTTTTGATGTATTAACCAACATAATGAAATATTTTGACAGATTAATAAAGGTTATTGAAGTAGAACTCATCGAGATGAGATGATATCTCATGAAACAAGAGAGCATCATGACTCACAATATGTCATAGAGAAGATATATTATGTTGGATATGGATAAAATAAATGATAAGTGTAAAGATTCAATAAATAAGTAAGATTAATATCAACAATAACTATGGAATTATCAAAAAGGAAAATCAAGTATGGGGAATGATTTCAATGAAAATAAGATCATTTTAGAGTCTAGGACACAAGTTCCCACTCCTCGAAGGGAAATTAATTTTTTTTAAACCCAAAATACCACTAGATTATTAGTGAAGTTACCCAATAATACACCACAAATTAGTTGTTATTATTATTGAAACATTTTTCATAAATAAAAATGTGTTCTAAATTAATGTGGTACTTTAAGGCATAAGAGAAATTGATATTGATGAGAATAAATAAATATTATCAATATGTTTTCGATGGATATTGCATTTGGTGTGAAAGATATGGACACTAATCTATGTATTTTTCATAAATTATTTAACTTAACATGTTAATTGATACACTAAGTGGTAGAGAAAAGTAATTTTAAGAGTCTTCATGAGGGATAAATACCAAAAAGTAGGTTTGCGGCTTTGTGGGATAAGGAGGGACCACCATATCTAAAAAAAGGAACAAGCATACCAACCACTAATGGATGTGAATAAAATAATCCCATGTTATGAAAAAAGTTTTTAGAAGCCTATTATAGTAAATATTTCATTAAAAGTGATAAATAAAGATAGAGTGTGAATTATTGAAAGTGGATGAACCTATCATATTATTGGAAATAAGGTAATTTACATAGAAATTAAATATGACAAGGAAGGTTTTATAAATATTTATAATAATGAATGATAAAAAAGAAATGAATCAATGAAGGTAAAATTAGGTCAAAGGGTATGAGAAGGTTTTAGGTTTTTGTAGTTTATGTTTGATGTCATAATTTACTAGTCTTGGTCAATTTTTTGATTCTAGGCATGTAATAAAAATTCTTAAGAAAATTTTTATGTGAAACGAATGGAAGGTAAAATTTTTATGTAAGTAAATTTGAAAAAATGTATCTTATACCTTATTAATGTAGAATCTTATTTTTTTTATATCTAATAAAGAGTAGAATAGGTTGTGGTGTAAATATATTATCTATGTGACCCAAATATCATTGTGAGAGTTTCTAAAAATGATAAATAACAAGATATCTCTTAGACTATACATGACTATACTCATACATGTGAGATTTAATAAAATAGAAAAATAATTTAAAAGACACACAAGATGAAGGATAGGAAGTTAACATCAAGTAGTTCATCTTATCAAGAATATTTTTTTATTTCATCAATAAAAAAATAAGTAAAATTTATTATCATTAATAATTTTAGAAGATGATTACATTGTAGCTACTCGAGCTTCCACACAAATCTTTTGGATGAAGCAATAACTTGGGGATATTGGTGCTAAAGTGAATTATTATATAGTAATCAACTATTATAACTTCATTTATTTTAATATCATCAAAAAAATTCATTATTAAATGAAAAATATTACCATGATCATGCATCACTATAAATAAGAATATTGATTAATTTTATGTGACATTGGAATATGTGTAAACTCGAAGTTAAATTTTATACATCATGGTCAAGGAAATTTCCAATTAATATTTTGAAAAACATCAGTTGTATTTTATATTTTAACTATCTCCATTAATATAAAGATAATATATAGGTTACCCCCACTCTATTATTATTATTTTTATTTCATGTTTTATGATTTATTTGAGATATTAAAAAATTGGTTCATGTAAAGGTATATTGTCCCCTAGGGTCTGATTAGTTCTATTAATATATCTTTATTATTATCCTTAAAGAAGTTATATTTTGATTTTAGAAAAATTGGGGAGATATGTGGAAATAAATTCCCTTATAGGGGTGGTATTTATATGAGAGATATTCTTAATGAATGATGATGAAGTATTTTCTATTATATTAAAAAATGGGGTGCATCATCTCCAAATGTTTACAAAGGGAGTGTTTTCTATAAGAAGTATTATTGAGAGTATGATAATGTAAAATAAGGGTTTGTTCAGTGAAGATGTTGTTCTGATCATAAAAATGACTTCTGTCAAGGTATTTTTTATTTTAAGAAAAAAAAGCGGTGTTTGAATAGAAAGTGAAATAGTGGGGTCAAAAAGAATGGGGAAAAAGAGTGTTTCATTGATGTAATTTTTATGTAGCTAATTTTTCTTATGATAAACATCACTCATGTGAGCTTATAGTGCTTGATGTGAAAATCATTGATAACACTATATAAAATATGACGATAGAAACTAAAGGAGGATGGTTTGAAGAATTGTGTTGATGTGTTGGGGTGCTTTTTTAACATCAAAAACAAACTCACTCTATATTAACTATATCATAGAACCATGTGACTGTAGTAGAACCACACCATGTGTTAGAACCTATCAACTAGTAGTGAGTGTCTATGGTGATATCGTGCAGAGACAACACCCTTATATATGAGTAGAGAAAAATATCATAAATAACATCCCACATGATATAATGATATGAACTATATAAAATTTTCCACCTTCCATGGAAACATCAATAATATATCTTATGGGAAAATCATATGTAACCCAAGAAAAATTATTAAAAATTATAAGATATCCCCAACATGGTTCCAATTTCTTTCCTAGTTTCAACTATAGACTATGTCAAAGCTATCCAACTTAATAATCTAACATTGGTCGTCTTCCAAACCTATGGCTATACTCATGAGGTATTATCAAGTACCAATGATTTAGGGAAACTTGAGAAGTGAGTGAGTATAACTTAAAAGGACACCACTAAAAATGTACCTAACCTTGCCAATATAATACATGTAAAAAAGTGATATAATCATAATAATAAATAATCAACTGAAATGTAATAAAATAAAAAATTATCAATCCTTAGGTTCTAAGTTGACACCTAAGATCAACCACACATATTTTTTCAAACGTTATATGTCTCTAAACATGTCCCATAACAATATCAAGGGTAATATAAATGCCCACTCATGATATCATTAATATATATGTCACAAAAAATAGGGGGAATGGGTCCCATCCTATAATGCCATCATATATCATAAATGGGGGGATTAGTGTCCAAACTATATAGCTATCAAATAACATCAGGGTGAATGGTTCCTATCCTGATACCATTATGTAGAATTATAAACCAAGAGAAAATCTCCTCCTTAGAATGGTCATAAATATATTAGGCACCCAAGAGAATCTCATGCTTGAAACCCAAATGAATATATATATATATATATATATATAATACACCTAGGGGAATATCATCCCACAAACCATTATATAATATAAACTTTAGGGTAATATATTCACCTAAAAGAATATGTATCATACACCCAAGGGTGATATCCTCCCTTGACCCTTTTTAAAATATCACCCAAGGGAACTGTGTCCTGCATTGGAAGTTTTTTTGGATTATCTATCGGGGAGAATTCCCTCCTCCAAAACCATTTTAGAATATCACCTAGGGGACAACATCATTCCCAAAAATATTTTTACAATGTCAGAGTTTAAGAATTTACTATTTGTGTTCTTCTTTATTTTATTATCAAGTAATTTCATAAAAAATATCTAAACATTAAATTTTAGTTTTTAATTATAGAGGACAACTCTCCTAAAATGGGTCTCATCCCATACTCATATGTTTTACCATGATCCTTTATCGCACATAACATAGTATTTCATTCCAAGGTTTATCTTAGGGAATCTGTAAGAACCCGGCTCTTCGTTTCAGGTCTGTCTTCCTTTTTCCTGGAGTTTTGGAGAAAAGATGGGTTTTTTGAAATTTTTGAAGTACACGTCGTGTACTTTCTGAGTACACGTCGTGTACTCCCTTGCCTCACCAAGCTGTGTGTTGGCCATGTCTGGGCCACACACATGGTGTGTAGGTGTGATGTGGAGACTGCTTAAAGAGGAGTATGGAAAAACAGAGTACACGCTGTGTACCCTAGAAGTACACGCCGTGTATTTTCTTTTTTTTCATTAAACGCACCGGGGTCGCGCCTGAAGGACAGAACACCTTTCGTTCAGGTTTCATTCGTCCGAGAGAAGTCGTATAGTCGCGGATCTTCTTTGATCTCTCGTGACTCTATCTGTACACTGAATAGACCGATGTCGATTGCGTTGGGACCATAGAGGTAAGCTCTCTCTTCTCCTATATCCTTGTTATCAAATTCCTCCTCTTTCTCAAGTTATCTTTGGTTGGGCGTTTTTTGACGTTTTCTCAGATCTTCGACGTTCTAAGGAGAATCAGTCATTGTGGTTCACGTGTATCATTCTCCTATCATCGAGGTAGGTGGTTTGTGCCTTTCCGTAGGAAGTCTGTGAATATTTTGTGCAAATTCCACCAATACCATTGAACGGGGTATTGCGTGTTTCCTGTTTTTTCCTTGGTGTTTGCCTGCTTTGCTTGGTCGCTTGAGTAGAGGTAATGGCTTGTGAATAGGGTAGTTTTTACAGCACTCTGGATGTTTTTCCATTTTTTTTCTTGTTTGGTGTTTTCCCAGAGTCCATGCCTAGTCTTAGGATAGTGGAACTGATGTATTGTATTGTTTTTGTGCCTTAGAATGATAGCTAAGTAGTTCTTGAGGTTTACTTTGGCCGATACATGCGCTATGCATGTTTATTTTACACAGGGCTGTGAGAACCTAGTGTAGTGGACCATAGGGAGAATGGATGTAAGGTCTTCTCCATAGTTTCTTTAATTTACGATGCGAGACCACAGGGGGAATTGACGGTGAGGGATTCCTAAAAGAGTTTGTAGTTCCTCGACAGGGGCCACAGGGGGAATAGACGTTGAGTGCTTCCCCATAGAGCCTTTAGTATGATACGAGACTATAGGGGGAATTGACGGTGAGTGCTTCCTCAGAGAGTCTATTCTTTAGCTGAACCAGAGGGGAGAGACTGTGTGTGCTTCCTATAGGGTTTCTGGTACTTGTAGGTTGAACCTTAGGGGTTAAACTATGAGAACTACCCAAATGTTACCTTTTTATTCTACTTTCTTGAGTGGCTATTTCTTGTTTCTAGATTATATGCAGGAAAATATGGATTGTTACTGCTATGGAATATCATGTTTACTGCTTACTGTTTACTGCTTACTCTATGTTACCTGCCATATATTCACGGACTGTTAGGAAAAGATCTTTGGGTGGTTGCCTATTGGGACTTTGTCTCACACCCTGTTTGGGTCATGCTTTTGGGTCCAAACAGATTATATTGTTGCAGGTATAGATAAGGGAAAGTACCCTTTGACTTCAAGTTCTTGATTGCACTGGAGCTGGAGAGCATGGGACTAAGCTGAGGCTTGCAATGCTGAAGAGTTTCTCATCTTTTTTTCTTTTGTACTTTGGTTTAGTACTGTATTCATCATTGTGACTTGTTTGGCTGTTTTCCAAGACATATGTCTATCATGAATCATTTACATATATTTCTACCCCAGTTGTTTATTTATCAGTCTTCCGATGTTTACTCTTGTATGGATCTCTACTACTTCCTCTATTGTTGTTATTTGTTCTTCTCTTCCGTTGTGTACTCTACCAATGAAGGCATAGTTTCCCCACTATCACACCCAAGGCCCTCGCTACTAGTCGGTAGCCTCTGGCGTTCAGGTAAATGCGCTTGAGGCTATGTGAACAACCGAGTACGGGGCACCTCCGGGTGGCTTCCAGAACCGGTACGTTATAGAATCCATGGTCAGTTTACTATGTCATAATAATTTCTAGATACCCCACATATTATCCTTTATCTCATGTAAAACTCTAGGATAAAATTTAATCATTTAAAATGAATCACATCTCTCAGGATAGATAAGTTTCTATAAGGTAACACATGGATACACATGGACATATCTTAAGCCAACCATTCCAAATACACTATAATTCCCTAATTAGAGGTAACTAAGGAACCTAACTTAAGGTCCACTATGTTAATACATTTATTTCATACCTATATAGGGTTCTTATATCCCATAGTATATATTTATAGTTAGGATAATAGCCATCAGTTACTCTAAGGACAAGAAAGAGTTCAAGTGTCCATCATGTCCTAAGAAACATTCATTCAAATCATGGGAATTTAAAGGAGGAAATTAATTTTTAATTCAAGGTTGACCTCACATAAGTTTTGAGACATCATACCACATGAAACAAAAACTAATGAATAAACCTCAGGGAGATGTTTATAGACTAGAAACCTCATATTGGGTCATTTTCTTTAATATAATCTTATTCACACTCACCTAAGCTCTTCCAATCCTAACTGGTCATCCCCCAACCACAAGAGGTCTTAACATCATTAATTCCATTTCAATTCAATTATCAATATATTTAATTTATTCACACATTAAACCAATATAAATTATATAATTAATACATATAGAATAATTAAAGAATTACTCACATGTTTTTTAGGACCTAAACCTATAGAAACGGGTTTTCCACCACCCCCAAAACCCACCTAGATATATCACACATAAAAGACCCAATTTCTAATTTCAACTCATATATCAATTTTACCCAAAATTATAGAAATTCATAAAATCACTAAGAAGTGACATACCTTAATGAAACTATATAAATCCTACATTTACATCATCCTAGGATCCCTTTTATCCAAGACACACAAATCCCTCTTTATATTGAGATGATTCCATTATGACTTGGTGGAAACCTTACCAAACCATGTCCTAGAGAGACCCAAATCATTGTATAAAAACGGATTAGAATCATTAAAGTATAATAAAATAATTACACCTTAAATGATTTGTAAAACATCATTTCTCATTATGGGTTAATGAAGTTAAAAAGGGATAAGGGGATGGGGAGAGGATCTTAATCTCTCCATTTATACATTTCATAGAATTGAATAATATCAAAAGGGGTTTCTAATGTAATGAAGAATTGCTTCCACAATTTTTTATATTTAATTTAAAAATTTATTAATATTAGAGAAAAATATATAAAAATATCCTCAATCTCAATTTTTGACAAGATCTGGGACCTTTATCTATCACCCTTAACAACCCTTATGTATAAACTCTTGAAAACCCATACACATCATCTATGAAAAACAACTATATTAAAGACCCTTACATATGGAATGACCCTTATATATCATGGACCTTATGTCCCAAATGGTATCCTTAAAAATTACTATTTTCTAATATTTAAAAATCAAATAAATAATATGTATTAAGTAATTACCCTTACCTATCATTATAAAATCCCCATAACTTTGTTAAATTTCTCGAAATAATTAACCTTTCATATTTAGGGAAATTAATCTTATAAATTATACTTAGTTCGTGAAATTAACCTTATATATCATGGAAAAGATGAATACATATCACTCTTAGTAGTATTAAATACCCTAACATATCATGGTAATGACTCTTATATATTTCCCTTGTTATAGAGTTACTCTTATGTATACAAGGAAGAATGACACTTTCTCATCATCTGGGTTACTATTAAATATTGGCCCCCCTATATCGATACTCTCCATTTTTTCAACTCTCTATATAATTACACATTAATATTTAAGAGTAACTCTCACTTATCATAGATCCACCCAAAGTTACTATTATATATAATATAAATTACAACACTTAACTACTTCTACACAATAGGAGAGCTCTTATGTATGGAGTTCCCAAATGTATCATTAAATTTCCCTCATGTTTTTTTCATAAATTTTCCATTTTCCCCAACCCAAAAAAGGTTACCTTTACATATGAAGTCCCTTACGCATGTGACTTATCCATTTTTCAAGGGATTACTCATATATAAGAGAAAACTTCATATATAATGACCCTTTTGACTTATATAAATATCATCTAAAAAATATTTAATCATATGCTAGTCATGGCCTATGAATCATGAAAATAATACCGTATAAATTATTTTCCATATTTTCTTGGAATCTATTACAACTATAAAAACAAGAGAATAAATTATATGCTTCTCAACCATATAAAATCATTTCAAAACAAGTCAAATAAATGTTTAAATTTATCTAAGCATCATAAATCCTCCCAACCCAATTTATAAATCATTTAGAACACAAAATTCATCAAAGCATAAAAAATATTAAAACATAATTATTTCAAAAAAAATACTAAACAATGAAGTTCATTCTTATCCCATTATGTAAGAACCTATGTTAGTATCCTCTTAAAAAAATGAAAATAAAACCCTACTTTACACTCACCTGACCACCAAAGACAACACTAAATCTTCCAAACACATCCAAAAATACCTCATGAAGGTGTTATAACTCTTGATTTATCAATATGAATCAAATTTATCAAAATATTCTCTACACTAAAAACAAATATTAAAAGTTACTTGTTTTTCACCAACCCATAAAGACATAGGTCATTAAAAATTCTCCTCTAAAATGATTCACATCTCCAAGAAGTATTAGTGTAAATCCTATATGAACCATTCATATCACCAAACCTTAACATGTAGTTTGACTCTCATGCCTTTTGTTGATCTTGGTCATGCTGACACCATACTCAAAACAAACCCACTACTCCAAAATCCCTCCAACCAAAAACTTTTGGCACTAATTATTTTGACCAATTCTAGGATAATTCTTCACTTCATATTGAATATTTAAATTCCTATTTTACCAACATTTCATCCCATAATTTGATGTTACTAGTATACAATAGACCATTTGTTACCAAACAAAATCCAGTATCCCAAAGTTGATGGATAATTTATTACATCAATACAGAATAAAAGAAATTTCATTCCATAGGATCCAATTTTTAATTATACTTAAAAGACAATATACATATTTTATTCTCATATTATATTTGAAAACTTAAAACTCAATATAAAAACTTAATGAGATATTTATTACTCCTTCTAGTGTATCCTTGAAACTATTTAGAGTTCTCTTTTAAGTTCCATGAGGGACAGAAAACAAAATTAAGGGGTATTCACAGATGTCCAATATGGGGTAGCAAATAGTGTAAGATATAATGGAATAAATAAGGAATGATTAATATAGAAGAAATAAATTAAAAAATAATATTCCATGTAACTATAAACATGAGTGTAGGATATATCCATGGAAAAATTAAAAACATATATCATCATGTGGACATCAATAACTCATTCCGTAGTGATGAAATTCATAATACAAGACATCTTAATCAAATCATCAAGGCCTCGTGACAAGACATCGTGTATAAATAGGTATGGAATAAAATCAATATCCAAGATATTTTATCTCATGAGACCTACCTATGAATCAAGGGGTTATGTAATTTTAGGCCCAACCCATCAAAAAATTATTATAAGAAATCATCGAGGACACGTCTAAGACATTTTAAATATATGGGTATTCATAAACAAAATACTAAAATTAGTTTTTCAGGTGACTAATATCGATACATCGAGGGGATAAATAAATATTTTCCCATACATCACTAAATAATCTCAATGTATCTATATTATAAAAGGAATGAATTAGAATAAAATTTTTAACAAACATTCATTGGTTATTATTAATCTTCTATATTGAAATAGAAACTATATGAAATGTCACCCCAATCAATAAATGGAATAACATCCTTGGTAAACACCCTTAAAATTGGCACCATAATGGGTATAAAGTTAATTTATTACTATAATAACTAATATATAAATGGTGTAAATTATATATAATTTATCCATGAAACTAAATAACATGGACATGAAAGAGATAAGTAATTTTAAGAAAAACATGAAGAGTAATATAGAACATAACCACAAGAAATTTATTGAACAAGAAAATAACCTTATAAACCAGTAAATTATTAACTATAAATTAATAAGGGTGTAATTAACACCATAAATTCATCATAAATGATCATAACTGAAGGAATGGTAATTGAGTTAAGAGTCCCCTAACCTTGAGTCGTGAGTTTCATAATACATCCCCCAACTTCCCTAATAAATAAATATATGAATTATTTACTTCACATAAAAAATTTATTATTTTAAGTTCTTTAATATAATTATTTTTAAATCATTTATTAACAAGTTTCATTAGTATGTTAATTTTGTATTGTTCGCATCATCAATTTTGAGGTTATTCAACTCACAATATCAAAAACTATTTTGGTATAATTGTTATGGTCATAGTTCACTATCCAATGTTTCTATATTCCATATAAGTTTAAAGTTACTATATTTGAGATTTCATAATGATTTATGAAGTTTTGTTCTCATTCCATTGTAGTTTTGGGCACAGTTCTCTAAGATAAAATCTATAATGAACTTGTTTCTGTAATTTTTAATGAATAAAAGTGTGTATATTAATAATGAGTTAAATATTAATATTAAAATTAAAAATCCCAAAAATATTAATATCATATATTACTATTATCATTAATTAATATTACAAATCAATTAATAAGAGAAATTTATAACATAAATCATGTATTTGGTTAAAGCGGACCATACAAGAGTGTGTTATAATCAATGGATAAGAATGATTATAAAGTGATTTGTTAATAAGGAAATCATAAAAAATTATAATGATATAATTTAGATGTTATTAAATATATAAAAAATGTGGAATAGGTATATCAAGAATAAAAAAGAAAAATAATGATAAGAATTTATTACTTACAAAGAAAAAAATTTATCTCCTCTTGGATACCTTTTGGTTTATAAAGAATTGGGGGATTATATTGAGATAAGAACCTACCCAAATTGAAAGATAAATATAAGGGAATGACATATGAAAAATTAAAAGGATTAATTATTTTTAATTTTTTCCTCTAAATGGTGGTGTAAGGGTCCTTTTATAAGTGAGAGGGGTGGAATTTTTATAAATACTAGTTTTTAAATAAAAAGATAAATTCATATTCAATTAAAGTTGATCTAAAATTAAAAATTAATGAGGAAAAGATAACTTAAGGTCAATCATAACCCTATACAACCAATTTAAGAGAAAAAATTATAATATTTTGTGACCCTAGCCCTTAATTTAACCCTTTCACATTATTTTAGTCTTTATCATGGGGACTAACATTTACCAAGGAAACTTATTTTTATGATTGAAAATGAAACTAACTGTGTTACATAATTTGGATTTGAGGATTAAAAATACAAAATTCATTTTATTATATTCAATATCTAAAAGTGATAAAAATTAACTAAAATGGGTGGTTTATTTAACTTTAATACCTAAAAAACTAAATGAAATATTTTCAATACTTAATTAAAGAAGAAGGACCAAATTTATTTTTTATTGTAATAAAATATAACTTTTGTTCCAAAATGTCTAATATAGGTTTATAAATTCAATGTTAATTTTAAATTCATTATTTTTTCCTTAAATATATATTGGGTATATTAAATGGTTTTACAAATTTTCAAGTAAATATTATATCATGATGATGTTGTAAAAGTTATAGTTTTTGTAAAAACTTTTTTTTAACTATTCACCAAAAAATAAACCTTATTAGAAAAAATTTAAAAATGTAAAATGAACACAATTTTATTGTGTTGAATCAAAAAATATTTTACATTTTATAAAATTTTAATTCTATATTTATAAATACAAAATTTTAATCTAATTTTGAATTAAAAAAATTTTGTGATGTATTATAATGATAAAATAATAGAATGTGTATTGTGTAATAGTTTCTGGGATATAGTTTTTACTTGTAATGGTATAATATCTGGTTTTATATCCACCCTAAAATACTCTCTTCCTATAAATTTTTGTTGTAGATCATCTCATTGAAAAATGGGGGTAATTCTTCATCATTGCATCTTCTGGTTCCCACATTACCTCATCTAACTTATGATTCCTCCAATGTACTTTCATCTTGGTTTCCCAATTTTGAAACACAAGTTATCTATTAGAAAAAATACAAATAGCTTTTTTATTGTAATAAAATTATACTTCCAACTATATTTACTCAGTGGAGAGTACATGTGTTGGGAACAATAAGTACTTTGATGATAATGAAACATGGAAGATGTCATAAACCTTAGATATGTTGGGTGGAATATCCAAATATTAATCAATAAATATGATTCTATATAAAATTTTGAAAGTGAAAATATACTTATTATTTCTCTTCCCCTTTTAAACATCCATTATACCTCCCTTCCATAGAGATACCTTTATGAAGATATAACCCCCCCCCCCTTGAAATTCAAATTCCTTTCTTAGATTATCTTCATAGCACTTTTGTTAGATTTTATCACATGCATTACATCATTTGGTTGCCAGCACTCTCTTTTATAAAGGTATGGACCCCATTAAATGATAAAGATAAAATTTTAGGGAAGGAACCATAATTTTTCTAGGTTCATTATAGTTTATCTGGACCATTTGTCTCAAGTCCATTGATTCACCTATCTTGATTCATCCATCTCTGATTGTGCATCCATCCTATGCGCCCATCTCACTATACCCAAGTCAACCTATATTCCCACACCTACTAACCTAATTTAACTTACCTAAATGTCTACTGCACTCATCCCTCTAACACCTTGGTCCCAAATTTCATACATAAATAGGACCCTTATGCTCCTAATTTACACCATTTTGAATATAATGATACACCATAGATATTTTCTCTCCCTATTATCTAAATCCAAAAAAGTATCATAATTAAGGATAAAATGTAATTTAATTAACCATAATGCTGATAATTTTGTTCCCTAAAGGTTTAATACATTAAAAACTATCAAAGGATATCACTTCCTATCTAATTCTTGAACAATATAGATAAGTATTTATAATGGGTGACACACTAATAAAACATTCACCTAAAGGTATTTTTGGAGACCCCTGACCACTAGAGTGAATCCATGCCCATGTTACATCACTTAGGATACAACTTCTCACTAGTATCACTAAGGAGACCACTTTTCATTAGTATCACTAGGGAGAACACTTTTACTTAGATAACTTGGTGAAACACTTTACCCTAGGATCACCTTGGCAACTACTTTTCCCTTTATTTATTAGGGATACCACATCAACCCTAGCATCGCTATGGTGGAAACATTACCCTAGAATCACTAGGGTGACCACTTCACCATATAATCACTAGGTATATCCTTTTTCCCCCACATTTTATTAGGGTTAAGCACCTATACTAGCCCTTCTAGGTAAAACTAACTCACCTATCTCGCACTGGGGGGATGTTTCACCCAGTTTCTTTAGCTGGGAGAAATTATTTACTCTACTCCCACATAATGGTACCATGAACACCTCAATTTTAGTGGTATATAATCCCTTTTCCTTGGTCTCCTACTCAATAGGTCAATTATCTAGGCCTCCACTAAAACCACTAAATCCACATGACTAAAAAATCCACACCATCATGAACCCCTAAAACCACGTATTCCCTTTATAAAAGAAATATCCCAAGATATCAACTCTAACTGGTGGGTTCTTTAGGGTAATCACACTCTTGTACTCCCTTGAAAACATGGGGTATTATCCGGAGGATACTAGTGGAATTTTTCTTGGCTCAAACAACTCAACATGGCTAACCCAAGACCAATCCCAACAGGCATGGGTGCCTAGTGGATTCCTTAAAGCACTCAATGATCCATAAGAGCTTGGCCTTCCTCGTATAGTTTAAGTCCTAGTTGTGTTCCCATAGCTTATTTTATCGCCCAAATGCATCAATGATCATAGGACATCCATAATTCGGTAGTATATATTCATGCATAATCCCCACACATGATCTCTTAGTTTCTGAAAAAAAACATATGGGCCCCCAATATAGGTGTAATCCTTAGACATATTATATCTTGTATAGTCACTGGAATATAGGTTAAACCAGAAAATATAGCCCACTCAAAAGAACAATATCTGTCTCAGGGGGCTATATTACCCATGATTCTATACATCCTTATTCCTAACTATCAATCAGTAGAAGGAAGTCACACTATGGAAGTATGTATTCATTTTTAATCCCAATTAATTCGTTCTCAGTTCCTAATAAAATCATATGGTCCCACTCCTTTTGTGTAAACCCCATCCATATCTTTTATTTCCTATCCATGAGTATACTGGTAGAACCAAAAAGGGTAACCCATTCATAATCCCTAATCTTTATCTCATGAGAACATATACCATATTATCCCATTTTTTCTTCTACCAGAGCATCAAATTGTAGGAGGCAGAAACACTAAGTCATCATATATTCATGAATATTCCACACTCATTCTCTCTCAATTCATTATAAATACACATGTGGACCTCCTCTTTAAGGGTAATCCCCCACCATAACTTCACCTATCTAATCAATAGTAGATGGGTTGAAGTAGAAAGTGAATCAAATGTGTAAACCCCAATGTCATTATCATGAGTTCATATTACCCATGAGTCCATCCATCCTTATTCCTGACCATCAATCAATAATAGTGAAGAAACATTGTGATAATTTTTTTTAACAAAGTTTTATTATTTTTCTACAACTAAACTTATTGGATAAGAAATTTTTTGTTATCTAGGAATTATATTCAGCCCATCATAATGATATTTTGTAAGAAAGTAAATAGTTATTGAATGAATCGGATCCATATTTATCATATTCATATCATTAGATCCAAAATAATTTGTGGTGTAAATTTTTGTTTGTTCGAAGTTTTTCTTTATTGTAATCAGAGGAAGAAAGAAGTGTTGAGTGAAGAATTTGTTTTATTATTGAAGTGTTTTTGAAATAAGATTGTGAAGTCAGGAGTTAAAAATTTTTCATACTTTCTCAACCAAATCAGATGATTCCTTAATAATAAATAAGTTATCAAAAATCTTGAAAACTTTCTTGATAAAATATTTTGAAGAAATGGTGGAGAGGATTGAAGAAATTCAAATTCACAGAGTGATGAATTTCATCACAATGATAAATTATATTGTAATGATAATTTAATTTCAATGGGGATTCCTTCATTATGAATATATTCATTGAATTTATAATGTTTTAGAAGACCAGATAAAAAATTCAGAATATGTGATGCATATGAAGTTTGAATAATTTTTAAGTTAAAGTATGAAGATTCCATAGTAATGGGAATTTATTCATAATGGTATTTCCATTGTAATCATAATTCCATCATTCTGATAATTCCCTTTTTATAAGGAGTCTAGCATAATGAGATGATAAGGAAACAAAAAATGTAATGAGATGAAGAGGAAATATAAATTATAATGTACTAAAAAGGAAACAAAAATCATAATGTGCTAAGAAAGGAATAGAAGTTGTAATGAACTAAAAAGGAAATAGATCATAATGAGCTGAGAAGGAAATAGAATCGTAATGAGATAACTCTAAAGAATACTCAAACTGAAGATTCAAGAAGTTTTTATAAAGAGTTAAAGGGGTCAAAATTAAAATTAAATTTTTCATAAATATCTATCAAATATAAGGAGGATTTAAGAAGTCAAAGTTTATATTTAAAAGTGATAGATCTTCAATTATTTTGAAATTTTAGGAGGCGGGTAAAGTTTTCAAGTTTCCTATTTTTGTTTTATAAGTCACTTATAAATAATTTCTCTAATAAATTCATTCATTTTCAAACTTTCACACAAGAAGAAAGGGCCGATCAATGAAGAAATCATGTGAGAGTCATTTTTGGCAAGAGATATCATGAGGAGGATCAGACATTTGAATATTTCTTTTCCAGATTGAGAATTATTGTTTTGAGAATATCTTATTCAATCAGTCTCATTAATTCAATTACACCAAAGAATATTGTATTAATCATTTCATTAAAGTTTTAGTTTTTCAAATTGAGAATGGCTTCATCATATTTATTCCATTGTATTGAAATAATCAGATCCAGACCCATCGTGTTGAGATAATTATATCCAAACTCATCATATTGAGAGAATCAAATCTATGCTCATCATATTTATATAATTAGATCGAGACTCAATGGAATGATAAAATCGAATCCATCCAAATTGGACTGAGGTTTTAGACTGACTAATTGAGGATTAGTTTCAACAAATACTTTATTCATTTTTTGGATCAATTGTTTTTTAATAAAACATTGTAAACTGATGAGATTCATTATAATCATTCATATCAGGAAATATAAGGAGTCCAAATAGATTTGGAACCATTTGTATTCACTCCCTCATAATAGTGGATTTTCATAGACCCGTATGAGTGGCTATGGTAAAGACATAAGTTCTCTCATTGAGGTCGAACCTTGTAAATCTTGTGTGATTTACATTCATTATTACTTTTTCATGTATGACTATTCACTAAAAGTTGATAAGGAAATACATATTAATAGGTTTTAGGGGTTAAGTTTGGAAAAGAATTAAAAGTTATAAAACGTGTACAACTGATTCAACCCCCCCCCCTCACATTTTTTATTAGATCCTTTGGAATTGCAATTAGTGTCAAAGGGAAGTTTCCCTTACTAAATCATTATCATGGATAATATTAATTATGTTAATAGTATATCAATTCCTATTTTTTATGTGAAAATATATTATGGATGGAAAAATAGGATGATTCCTTATCTTCTATGTCTTGGCCTAGAAGTTATTAACGCTGCTATTATTGGGTTTCCAATTATTAAGAAAGATTCCCCCAATGACATTTGATTATAAGAGAAATATAAAATTTTATGTAAGGGATATAAATTCTATTTCCATATCCTTATAAAAATATTTTTATCAGAAGGTGATGGGTCAAAAACATCAAAAAGTATGTGGCACAAGATGGAAAGAGTTTTAGAAGAGAATATATAAGTTAAGGAATCAAAGATAAAAATCTTGTGTAGTAGATATGAATACATCAGAATGAGAGATGAAGAAAAAGTTGAGCAATATTTCACCAACTTAAATGAAATTTTTTGCAACATAAGAGGATTTATAGATATATTGAAACAATCTACAATTATGAAGAATTATAAGAGAAACTTTATGGACAGGGTTGATTATAAAATTTCTTCTTTAGAAGATAAGGATGATTTATCTCTTGATTAATTTCATAGATTTATTGTTTCATGTGATATAAATAAATCTCCAATGTTTAAAAATAACATGAAATACGAACAGTCTTTTGAAGCTTTGGTAAAGATGAAAATCAAATATGTTCAACAATATTATCCTTATTTGTCTAAAGATAAAGAGGACGAGGAGTTGAATAATAATTTATGTCTCTAATATCTCAAAACTATCAAATAGTAAGAGGAAATTATGGAGGAAAACTTCCTCTCAAATGTTTTGGGTGTGGTAGAATCTAACACTTTATAATGAATTTCCCCAAGAATAATGTTGGAGAATATCAAGATGATTCTGATGAAAACCCTTCATAGAAGAAGTGGAGAAAATTTATAAATAAAAAAAGTCTTCCAAAAAAAACAAGAAAAATTTTACTAGAAACAAAAGATATATATTGATTAAGAAATTTGAATGGAACTAATCTGATAATAATTCTTCTGAAGATAAAAGTTCAGAAAAATTAAGAACCTTCATCACAAAGGTTGAGAAAACTAAATATTCCTCAAATAGTCAATAATATGGTGAAAAATATTATTGAAAGTATGAACTCTAAATATAACTTGTTCCATGTCTTGATCAAAACAAAACTCTCACGAAATAAATTATAGTTGTGAATAAATATTTTAAATAAGTTATAGATGGAATAAAATATGTCATCACATAGGTGGAAGAATAGGTTAATAATTTTAAATAAAAAATTATTGATTTTAGAAGAACCTTGAAAAATATTAATGAAAACTTCAACAAAGCTTTAGAAGTAAAATCTAAGACTTTTAAAGTTGTTGAGAAAGCTCAATATGAGAATCAGGTGAAATATTCTCTTACCAAAAATAATATTTCATATGAGTATTTTAACATTTAAGGTTTCAAAAAATGTTTGGGGAAAGCTTGGGTGGAGAAAGGATTTGAGAAACCTATCAAGTCTACAAAAGTTGAAAGCTCACTCAAAAGAAAATATGGTTCATGTCTTAAGTATGTTATAGATAAAATAAGTTATCAACCATAATAGGGTTTCTATAAATAAATATCTTTCTTAAATAGAAAACCAAGATTTTATGGCTATTGATGGTGTCGCAGAATATATGGTTATAGGGATCAAAATATTTGGCACAAATTATCTCTTCCTAGAATAAGATTTAAGAAAAGTGAAAGAAATAGTGAAAGTAGAATGAGTAACTTTCCTAGCTTATATAAAGTTGAAAAAGTGAATTCTCAAGATATTGGAAACTTACCAAAATAAAAAAAAATTGAATGTTTGTAAGAATTTTTTGGAATATGTGATCAGTATTGTCACCACGCCGAATGATGTGTGACACTATTTCTAGAATAATTTTCTTATGATAAAAATTTAAGGAAAACTGAAAAGAATAACGTTGAGGAAAGATATTTTGTTATTGAGACAACTTTGAAAGAAAGTAAAATTAAAAGCCATGGATACTTGATAATGGTTGTTCTTCACATATGACAGGTGATATAAAAAACTTGAAACATGTTTAAATTCATGATGGAGGAGCAGTTACCTTTGGTAATGATAGTTTTTTAAAAATCAGAGGAATCGTAATGGATGAGATTGAAGCCAAAAAGTTGAAATATAAAGAAGTTTTATTTGTTGATGGGATAAAACATAACCTACTTAGTTTAAGTCATGTTTTTAATGATGGAAAATAAGTTCTTTTTAGAAAATATTTATGTATCATCGAAATCGTGAAAGATGGAAATTTTATTACAAAAGGAGAAAGAACTTGTGGGAATCTCTTTCAAATATGAAAATTCAACAACTCCTATATCTTGAGTGCTCAAGATTAAAAAAAATTGTGGCACCGAATACTTGTCCATATTGGGTAGGAAAACATGAATAAACTTTATAACATTTATTTTGTTAAAAAAATTTAGGAATTGAAAAGAAGAGATTAAAATGTTTATATTACTTTCTAGAAAGGGAATATGACTAACAAAAGTCATAATAGAATTGAGATTCAATATATCAGAACACTTAGGCTTATTCATTCCAATGTATGTGGGTCGATGAGATGTCAATCAAAAAAATAGATTTATAATTTATCACTTTTATTGATGATTTCACATGGATGAAAAAATCATGTTTATGAAGAACAAGTCAGAGGCTATTGAAATGTTCAAATTCTTCATAAAAGATGTTGAGAAAAACAGGTGGTTTCCATAAAGAAGCTAAGAATAGATAATGGTACCGAATTCAAATACAATAATTTTAAAAACTATATGAGAAATCATGGTATTAAGCGTTATTATAGTGCTCCCTATACAACAAAAAAAATAGAGTGGCATAAAGAAATAATATAATCTTTGTGGAAATGGGAAGAAGTATGTTAGTAGCATACAAAAATTGAAGGTTCTTTTGGAGATAATCTGTGAGTACTACTATACATGTTCAAAATAGATATTTTTGAGACTAGAAACCAAAATTACTCCTTATGAAATGTAGTATGACAAAAAACATTCATTTAAAAACTTAAAAGTTGTTGTAATTCCATTTTTTCTCAAAATCAAGTCCAGATTTGGGAAATTTTGATGAGAAAGATTAGGAAGGAACATTTATGGGTTATTAAATCAATATAAGAAGTTAAAAATGTTGAATGAAAAGTTTAGAAAATATTTTTGACACATATTATGTAAAGGTAATTGAATATCAAAGTTCCTTAATAATATTTCTTAGAATGATGAGGAGGATAAACTAGGGAATTCATATAATGGTGAAAGTAATTCAAAACATCCTCATCCAAATTGATAAGAAAATGTGATGAGGAAATTCCAGTCAGGAAAGAACCTTTGATATTTTTTACCTTAAAAAACATGTTGAATCTAAAAACATTATTGGGAATAAGAAGGATCTGGTTTAAACCAGAAAGAAGTTGATATTGGAAAATCAAACATCACTTATCTCAAAAGTTGAACGATAATCTATTTCATAGGCTATTCAAAACAAAGAATGGGTGGATGCAATGAATAAAGAGTTGGATGAGATTGAGAAGAATGAAGCGTGGAAACTTTTTTCATTTCTAGTAAATAAAAATGTTATCAGAACTAAGTGGGTTTACATAAAAAAATTAAATGAGCATAGAGAAGTTTTAAGAAAAAATCTAGGCTGGTTTGTAAAGGTTAGTCACAGGTGGAAGGTGTGGATTTTGAAAAAATGTTTTCCCAAATTTTAATATTAGAAACTATTAGAATGTTTCTTTCAGTGGACCCATATAGAAATTACAAAGTTTATCAGATAGATGTAAAGGAATCTTTCATAAATGGGGTGATTTAAGAATAATTTTACAATGAACAACCTTGTGGTTTTCTACTTGATGAGGATGAAACAATGTTTGAAAATTGAAGAAAGTTTTTTATGTGATGAAACAAGCTCCATGTTCTTGGTATTCAAAACATGACAATTTTTTGAGAACATTAAATTTTTCAAAAGTAAAATTTGATATCAAATTATATATGAAATATGTTGACTTCAGAGCTTTCATTTTAATTGTTTATGTGGGAGATATAATTTTTTTGGGGGATAAATAAATATTTATTAAAAAAATATAAAGAAAAGAAAATGAATTTTGAAATTTCATTATTTTCTAAATTGACTTTATTTCATATATTACAAGTTTAATAAAAGGAAAAATATATTTTCTTATATCAAGAAAAGAATTCTACAGAACTATTAAACATGTTTGGGATAGAATAATCCAAATAAGTTCCCACTCCTATTTCAATGATCAAAAAGTTTAGTAAAGACGAATCTGGAATTATTATAAATCGAAAATATTTTTGAAAGATAATAGGAAGTCATATTTACCTTATAGACTCAAGGCCATATATTTTTTATACTAGGACTTTGTGTGTTGTATATTAATGTAATCCAAAAGAATCAAATATGTTGGAAGAAAAAATATTTCTGAGAATAACTTCACATGGGTTGTTATATAAAATAAATAGTGAGATGAAGTTTCATGGTTATAATGATGTTAATTGGGCTGGAGATTGTAATTATAGAAAATCAACCTCATGAAGAACATTTTTATTGGGTGAATGTTGTGTCATTTGGAATAGTAAAGAACAATGTTTAGTGACTTTGAGCATAGATGAATCTGAATATTTTGCAGCTATATAAGCTTATAATCAAATGTTATAGATGAAATCATAGTTGGAGAATTTGAAACTAAAAGTTTCTAAACCACTGAAGATACATTGTGATAATTAGAGTACAATTTATCTTTTTAATAATTAAATCCAACATCCAAGATCAAAACACTTTGATATAAATTTTCACTTTATAAAAGAGAAATTTATTTTGGATACATTTTAATGGAATACATTTCAACAAAGTATTAGATTATTGATATCTATAAAAAAGGAATAATGAAATAATGTTTTAGGGAATTGAGTATGCAACTTCATGTTCAGAATCATCCAATGACTTCTTAAAACTCATAAGGAAAACCACCACCATACTTTGGATTGTGTTAGAAAAAGGGGATAGAAAGTAACAGATTTATACTTTATAAGAATTGTTTACTTTTCTTTCTTAAATGAATCTGAATCTGTGGTTATCATATAATGTGGGAGAGGAAAAGATAAAATTGAGGGGGAGTTTATCTTTACATGGTCACAAAACTTTCTTTCCACTAAGTGATATAATTCCTTCAAAAACATTACTTTATCTAGTAGTGTGCTGTCAGGACACTCTCTTTTGAGAAAGGCTATGTTTTGATAAAAGTCTAAAAAAACTGGAGTTGTTTACAAAAGTTGAGTTGTGGAAAATTTATGAGAGTTTGAAAAGTTGTTAACTAAGGTTTTCAACAAATCCAGATATGGATATGTAAGAACGATTGTGATAACTTTTTTAAAAAAAATTGTAATTGTTAACAACTAACCTTTTGGTATAAGATGGTTTTTTTTTAATCTAAGAATTTGATCTAGTCCATTTTAATGATATTTTTAAAGAAATCAAAAAGTTTCTAAAATAATATGATTTATATGTAGTATATTCTGGTCAATGGATCCAAAATAATTTGAGGAATAAATTGTTATATACTAATTTTTTTATTTTTCTTAATCAGAGAAAGAAAAAAGTTACTTAGTGAAGAAGACATTTTTTTACTAAATAGTTTTTGGAATAAGATTATTGATTTATAAGTTATAAGGTTTTCATAATTTGTAAACCAAATTAGACGATGATTTTATCATCAATAATTTCTCACAAATTATGAAACATTCATGATAAAATCTTTTGAATAAATGGTTGATAGGTTTAATGAAATTGATATTTTTTTACTGAATAATTACATTATAATGTGAAATTATATCATAATGATAATTTCATTATAATAAAGATTCAAACACTGACAAAGGAATAATATTTTAGAAGATTGGATATAGAAGTCCAAATGTGTGGAGAAGATTAAGTTTGAATAATTTCAAAGTTAAAGTATAAAGATTCCATTATAATAGGACTTCCATCATAATGAGAATTCCATCATTATGATAATTCCTTAATTATTATAAATCCATTAGACTAAGTTGAGAAGGAAACAAAAATCATAATGATCTAAAGTGGAAAAAATTATAATGTGATAAAGAGGAAATAAAAATCATAATAAGATGATAAATAAAAAGAAATTGTAATAAATTGAGAACAAAATAGATCTTAATGATCTAGGAAGAAAATATAATCTTAATTAGATGATTACAAAGAAGAATCAAAAAGAATATTCTAGAGGTGTTTATAAAGAGTTTAAGATGTCAAACTTGACATTAAATTTTGTGTAAATCTCAAAGAAATATAATGTGGATTAAAGAATGTCCAAGTTGAATTCTAAATAGGAGATATATTCAAATATTTTGAAATTCAAGGAAGCTGGAAAAGTTTTCAAGTTTCTCGCTTTTGTTTTCTAAATTGCATATAAAAATATGCTTAGATCAATTCTTTCATTATCAAGATTTCATGCAAGTGAAAAAGGTGAAATGTTGAAGAAATCAAGTGAGATTCATTTCCATCAAGAGATCTCGTGAGGAGGATCATACAGTTGAATGTTTATTTACCAAATTAAGAAATATCATATTTAGAATATCATATTTAGTCAATTAGATTGAGTCAATCAGACTAAAAAAGATCGTACTGGTCATATGGTAGAGTTTGAGTTTCTTATATTGAGAATGGGTTCATCATATTGAGATAATTAGATCCAAACTCATCATTTTGAGATAATTAGATCTAAACTGATCATATTGAGAGAATCAGATTTGGACTCATCATATTAAGAGAATTAGATCCAGACCCATCAGATTTAAAAAATCGAATCCAACCAAATTGGACTGAGGATTCAGACTAAGTAATTATGGAGCAGTTTCAACAAAGTCTTTACTCTTTTTTTGGATAAATTGTTTTATAAGAAAACATTGTAAACTAATAGATTCAGTATAATCATTCTAATCAGAAGATATAATGTGTCCAATGGGATTTAGCACAAGTTTTATTCACTTCTTTATGATAGGGGATTTATATAGATCCACGGGAGTGGATATGGTGTGGATGTAGGTTATCACACTGAGTTGTAACCTTATAAATTTTGTATTATTTAATTTTTTTAACTTTTTCATGCATTAGTATCTACTAAAAGTTGATTAGGAAATAAATATTACTAGGTTTCAGGGGTTATTTTTTGAAAAGTATTGAAACTTATAAAAATTCAATAACTAATTCAACCCCCTCCCCCCCTCCCCATAAATTTTTATTGTATCCTTTAGAAAATTAATTGGTTTTAGAGGGAAGTATCCCTTGTGTAATATTTATCATGGATAATATCAACTCTATCAATAGAAGAGGAATTCCTACATTTTATTGCAAAAAAATATTACGGATGGAAAAAATGATGATTTCTTATCTCGTGTCTCTTGGATTGGAATTTATTGACGATACTACTATTGGGTTTCCATCTATTTAGAATGATTCCACAATTACCTTTATTGATAATAGAAATATATAATTTTATGGAAATGCTATAAATTATATTCTCATGTCATTTTCAGAAAACTTTTATTTGAAGGTTAACGGTCTCAAAATTTCAAAAATTATGTGGGACAAGCTGGAAAGTTTTTTCAAAAGGAATTCAAAATTTAAGGAATAAGATATACAAATATGGCATAGTAAGTATGAAGAAAACATAATGAGAGATAAAGAAACAATTGGTGAATACTTCACCAGAGTAAATGAAATTTTTCTCAACATCTTAGGATTTGAAGATGTATTAGAAGACTCTATAATAGTGAATAAACTTATGAGAAACTTTCCAAATATGTTTGATTCTAAAGTTTATTATTTAGAAGATAAGGATGAT
The DNA here is from genome assembly GCA_963277665.1 of Viscum album. Lineage (NCBI taxonomy): Eukaryota > Viridiplantae > Streptophyta > Magnoliopsida > Santalales > Viscaceae > Viscum > Viscum album. The sequence goes on along the minus strand of OY728126.1, from coordinate 725,200,712 downwards.
TTATATCTTGATGAATTTCATAACTTTATTATTGTATATGAAATGAGGATAGCTCCACTTTCTAAAAAGAAAAGGAAATGTGAACTAGCATTTTAAGTCATGAGAAATTTTAAAATCAAATATGTTTATGATGTTGATCCTTGTGAGTCTGAACGTAAAGAGGATGATGAGTTAAAGGAAAAAATATTGTCCCTTATATCCAAGAATAATCAAAGAGGAAGAGTAAATTATGGATGAAAACACCATTTAAAATGTTTTAAGTGTGGTGGAATTGAACACTTTGCTATTAATTTCCCTAAGAATAAAGTTAAAGAATATTGATGTGATTTTGATGAAAAATCCTGATGGAATAAGTGGAAAAAATGATAAAGAAGAAAACTTTTTCAATAAATACAAGAAGAATTTTACTAGAAACAAAAGGAGTATGTTGAGTAATGAAGTTTAATCAGACTCTATTGAAAAAAATTCTTCTGAATATAAAAGTTCCAAAATAATTATAACCTTCATTGAAAAAGTTTAAAAAATGATTCCTTAGATACTGAAGATATTTATGATTAATATTATAGAGTTTCAACTTAGAACCAAACATCTTACATTTCTTGAGAAAAAAACTATTAAGAAATAAATTAGAGTTATGAATAAATATTTTAAATAATTTATTGATGGAATAAAAGATGTCATCATGCTTGTGGAAGAATACATCGAGGAGATTTTAATTTACAAACATAGATTTATGAAAAAAGTAAAGATGGTTGAAGATATAAACAAGAATCTAGAAGATAAGGAAAATAAGATAAAAAGTTTCAATAAACAATTATTAAGTCCTAAAATACCTTGATAAATATGAATAAAAACTTTAATAAAGCTTCAAAAGAAAAATATGGAACTTTTAAAGTTGCTGATAAGGCTTAATATGGGAATCAAGTGAAATATTCTCTTACCAAAAATAATGTTTCATTTGATTATTTTAACATTTCAAGTTCTAGAAAAATTATTGGGAAATATTGGGTTTATAAATAATGTGAGAAAACTATTAAATCTAAAAAAAATTGAAAAATAACTCAAAAGAAAACATGTTCCATGTCTTGAGTATGTTAGAGCTAAAAGAAATTAACAACCTCAATACGGTTTATACAAAGATAGATCTTTTTTAAATATAAAAACAATATTTTTTGGTTGTTTTGTGTGTTTTGGAATCTATGGGAATAGGGAATATAATATTTTGCACAACTTATCTCTACTTAGAAGAAGATTTGAGAAAAGTTGAAGAAATATTAGAAGTAGAATGAGTGACTTTCCTAAATACAGAAAGTTAAAAAAGTGAATTCTCAAGATGTTAGAAACTTTCTGACAAAAAATTTTAAATGTTTGGAAGAATTTTTTGGAATATGTGATCTGGCTAGTAATCATGCTAAAAGATAAATGACACTCCTTTTAGAAAAAGTTTCTTATGATAGAAAAGAAAATAAATCTAAAAAGTAAAAAGTTCAAGAAAGAGGTTTTGTTATTGTGACAGCTTTGAAAGAAAGTAAAAAAGAAAAAACCATGGATACTTGATAGTGGCTGTTCTTCGCATATAAAATATGATATAAAAATATTTAAAGATTTCAAAAGTCATGATTGAGAAGCAGTTACCTTTGGTAATTGCAGTTCCTTAAAAATTATAGAAATCGGAATGGCTGATATTGAAGCCAAAAAGTTGAAATCTAAGGAAGTTTTATTTGTTGATGGGATAAAACATAACATACTTATTTTAATTCAACTTTATGATGATGGAAAATAACTTGTTTTATAAAATATTTTTTTATCATCAAAACTATGAAAGATGGAAAATTTATTACAAAAGGAGAAAGAACCGGTGTGAATCTCTTTCAAATAAAAGAATTCGATAACTCTTGTTACATGAGTGATGAAGATGAAAAAAAATTGTGTTAACGAAGACATGGAAAATTGTGAAGAAAAACATGAATAAAATTTATAATGTTGATGCTATCTGTAATTTTCCATAATTGAACAGAAGAGATTTAGATATTTTTATAACTTTCTATAAAGAAAAGATGACTAAAAAAGTCATAGTAGAATTGTGACTCAATCTACCAGAAAACTTAAGATTATTCATTCTGATTTATGTGGGTCCATGAGACATTAATCAAAGAAATGTGATTTAAACTTTATCACTTTTATTGATGATTTTACTCAGATGAAAAACATCATGTTTATGAATCACAATTCAAAGGCTATTAAAATGTTCAGATTCTTTAGAAAATATTTTGATAATGAAATTGGGGTTTCCATAAATAAGCTAAGAACATATAATGGTAATGAATTCACACTCAATACTTTTGAAACTTATCTAATAAAGAAAAGTATTAAACATAATTATAGTGCTCCCTATACTCCACATCAAAATCGAGTAGTATAAAGAAAGAATAGAAGCATAGAAAAATTATAAAAAGTGTGTTAGAAGAATACAAACTTTCAAAGTTCTATTGGATAGAATATATAAATACTATTGTACATTTTCAAAATGTATGTTTTTTGAGACCGAAAAACATCGTTACTTCTTATGAAATGTGGTATAACAAAAAACCTTCATTTAAATACTTCAACATTTTTTGATGTCCATGATTTTTGAAAATAAAAAATATGTATTTGGGAAAGTTTTAGGGGAAGGTTGAAAAAGGTACTTTTATGGGGTCATACTTCCAATGAAAGAAGTTAAAAATGTCGGAACAAGACTTTAAAAAATTTGGTGGACTTGTATGATGTGAAGGTAATTGAAAATCCAATTTCCATAACAGAATCTTTTTTGAATGATAAAGAGGATAAACTTGAGAGTTCCAAAAATGGTGAAAGTAATTCAAAACATCCTTATCAAGATTCAGAATAATAGTGTGATGAGGAAATTTTTTTTGGGAAAGAAACATTTAAATTTACAAACTTACAATAAAATATAGAATCTGAAAACATTATTCAGAATGATAAGGATACAGTTTATTCCAAAATGAAGTTGAGATTAGAAAATCAAACTTCACTAATCTCAAAAGTAAGACCAAAATCAGTTTCTGAGGCTATTCAACACAAATATTGGGTGGATTCTATGAATTAATAGTTGGATTAAATTGATAATAATGAAACATTTTTACTTGTTTCATAGTTGGTAAATAAAAATGTTGTTAAAGACAAGTGGGTTTGTTGAAACAAGTTATATGAAACATGGAAAAGATTCAAGAAACAAAGTTAGGCTTGTTTGTAAAGGATATGTGTAGGTTGAAGTTGTGGATTTAATAGAAACAATTTACCTAGTTACAATATTATAAACTATTAGAACATTTCTTTCAAGGCCCGTACATTTGAATTACAAAGTTTATCAGATGGATTGAAAGTTAGCTTTGTTAAATGGTGAGATTGAGAAAGAAGTTTACATTGAACAACCTTGTGGGTTTCTACTTGATGAGGATTAAAAAAATTTGTAAACTAAAGAAATATTTGTATGGGTTGAAAAAAGTTCTATGAGATTGGTATTCAAAACTTGAAAATTGTTTAAGAATGTTTAATTTTTTTAAAGGAAAAGTTGATATAAACTTATATGTGAAATTTGTTTAATCTGGATCTCTAATTGAAATTGTATATGGGGATGATATAATATTTTTTGGGGATACAGAATATGTTTTTAAAAAATTTGCTGAAGAAATGGAAAATAATTTTTGAAATATCAATGTAGGAGGAATTGAATTTCTTCCTTTGATTACAATTTCAACAAAAGGAAAAATAAATGTTTTTTATCTCAAGATAAGTATTCCATTGAATTGTTAAATAAGTTTGGGATGGAAGATTCCAAAAAAGTTTCAACTTCTAATTTAGGGAGCACAAATTTTAGTAAAGATTAAGTCAGATTTAGTGTGAATCATAAATACTTTGAGTAGCTTATAGAAAGTCTTTTTTACTAAACAAACTTAAGGCCTAATATTGTTTATATTGTGAATTTATGTGTCGAGAATCATTGTAATCCACAATAATCACATGTTTTAGAAGAAAGAATAATTCTGAGATATGTTAAAGGAATAACTCAACATGGGTTTTTATACAAAATAAATAGTGAGATAAAGTTTCATAGTTACAGGGATATTGATTTGGATGGAGATTATAATGATATAAAATCAACATCAAGAGTAACAATTTTATTTATTGAATTTTGTGTGAGTTGGCATAGTGAGAAACAAATTTTAGTAACTTTTGGCATAGCTGAATCTGAATATGTTGAAGATAATCAATCTTATACTCAAATGTTAGGGATGAAAGTTTAGCTAAAAGTTCTGAAATTATAATTTCTAGACCATTGAAGACATTTTGTGATAATCATGGTTCAATTGATATTATGTAAAACATTCAAGACAAAAATACATTGATATAAAGTTTTAATTTATAAAGGAGAAAGTTTTTATAGAGATATTTTGCTGGAATACATTTCAATAAAGTATCAAATTACTGATATCTTTATAAAAGAAATGATAAAAGAAAGGTTAGTGGAATTGAGACTGCAACTTCATCATCAGCCTCCTCTAATGACTTCCTAAAACTCATAAGTGAAAACCCCACCAAACTTTGTATTATGTTGAAAAAGTGGGAGATAAAGTAATGACTTTTACTTTGTAATAATGTTTTACTTATCATTCTAAGGTGAATTTGATGTTCTGGTTATCAAATAATGGGGGAGAGGAAAATATAAAAGTGAGGGGGATTTATATAAAAGTGATGGGGATTCAAAAATTGATTGTCATTGAGGGATGGAGTTCCTTCAAAAACATTGCTTCATTTATTAGTGTGGTTTAAAGACATTCTTTTTTGATAAAGTTTATGTTTTGATAAAAGTCAAAAAAACTTCAGTTTCTTACAAAAGTTGAGTTGTAGAAAATTTATGAGTGTTGGAAAGTTGTTAACAAGGGTTGCGACAAATAAAAAGGGGGATATTGAATAACCTTTTTGATAAGTTTTTTAACAATATTTTTGTATTTTTTGCAACTAACCTTTTTTTAGAATGGTTTTGTTACCTAGGAATAAAATCTAGACCATAATCAGAAGATTTTATAAGAAATTCAAAAGATTCTGAAAGAATCAAATCTATATGTATCATATTCAAATCAACAGTTCCAAAATAATCGTAGGCATAAATTGTTGTTTACTATAAGTTTTTCTTTATTTTAATCATAGAAATAAATAAGTTGTTTAGTGAAGAAGTTGTTTTATTACTGAATATTTTTTGAAAGAAAATTGTGTAGTCAGTAGTAAGAAATTCTTCAATATTTCTAAACCAAATCATATGATGTTTTTCTGATCAAGAAGTTCTTGAAAATTAAGAAAAAAATTTTGATAAAATCATTTGAAGAAATGGTTGAGAGTTTTGATGGAATTCAAATTTGTAGAGTGAATAATTCCATTTTATTGAGAAATTATATCTTAATGAGAATTTCATCAAAATGTGGATTCCATCATTATGAAGAAACATATCAAAGTCATAATGTTTTAGAATATTGGATCTAGAATTCAGAATGTGCGAAGAAGATGAAGTTTAAAAAATTTAAAAGTTAATGTATGAAGATTCTATAATAATGTAAATTTCATCATAATTAGATTTAAATAATATTGAGAATTCCATCATTATGAGAATTCCATCATTATGAGAATTCTATCATTATGAGGATCGCATCAGACTGAGCAGAGAAGGAAAATGAAATTGTAATGGGATGAAAAGAAGACAATATTGAGTTGAGAAGGAAATAGAAATTATAATTAGCAGAGAAGGAAACAGATTATAATGTGCATAGAAGGAAATATAATCATAATGAGTTGACTATGAAGAATACTCAAAAATAAAATTCCAAAATCTTTTAGGAAGAGTTGAAGAGGTCAAACATGAAATTAATCTTTTTTAAATATCGGATAAATCTATAAAGGATTGAAGAATCCAAATTTGAAGTTTAAATATGAGATATCTTTTTAGATTTTGAAGTTTTAGGAATCATGGAATGTTCTCAAGTTTCCCACATTTTTTTAATTCTCTTTTAAGTAATTTCTTAGATAAATTCATTTATAATCAAACTTTTATGCAAGCAGAATTAGTGGAGCACTAAAGAAACCATGTGAGAGACATTGTCGGCCAGAGATCTCATAAGGAGGATCAAATAGTTGAATTTTTTTTTACTATATTGAGCAATATCATACATAGAAGATCCAATTTTTTAAATAATATTGAGTTAATTAGACTAAAGAGTATCGTATTAAAAATTTGAGTAGAGTTTGAGTTTTAAAAATTGAGAATGGTTTCATTGTTTTGAGTCCATCGTATTGAGAGAATCAGATCAACACTCATTATACTGAGAGAATCGGATCAAAAATCATCTTATTAAGAGAATCAAGTCCAAACTCATCATATTGAGAGAATCAGATCCCAAATCATTGGATTGAGAAAATCGAATCCATCTAAATTGGACTGAGTATTTGGACTGAGTAATTGTGGAGAAGTTTTAAAAAAGTCTATAATATTTTTTTAGCTCAATTGTTTTATAAGAAAACGTTAAAAACTAATGGGATTTATTATAATAAGTCCTATCAGAAGATATAAGGTTTCTATTGGGATCTGGCACAAGTTTTATTCACTTGTTCAAAATAGTGGATTTTTAAAGACCCATGGGAGTGGATATGGCAAGAATGTAAGTTCTCACACCGAGGTTGAACCTTGTAAATCTTTTGTGCTTTACTTTCTTTCCTAATTCTTCATGAATGAGTATTTACTAAATATTGATAACTAAATAAATCTTAATAGGTTTTAGAGGTTATGTTTTGAAAAGTATTGAAACTTATAAAAAGTGAACAACTTATTCATCCCCCCCCCCCTCTCAATTTTTATTTTATCCTTTGGAACTTCAAATAGGAAGGCACACTAGGCAACACCTAATAATTCATAATCCCAAATAATACTCTCTAAGATCTTGATTAAAACATATAGTACTCTTATTCATGTGTAATACCCTCCTATATCTTTTTCTATCACGTTAATAAAACATAGGTTGAACCAGAAAGGGAAGCCTCTTGTTTTATCCCTGCTCAATCCTTATTTATTTTCTCTTTAATGTAGATGTCCGAGTCACACAATGTAAAGCTTCAAAAAAATTATTATCACATGAAATTAAACTACACATTATAGTCATGTCACGCAACCTTAAACTTTTCAACTCAAACTACATGGGCTTTGATTCATATTAAACAGTATACAAGGGATTCCTTTTAGAGGTTTGAACCCAATAATATCTCAAATTATGTATTTAATAGGAACATATTCCATGTGAAACCATCTAGAGTGGGTCCATATTCCTCAATAAATAACCAACATATTTCCTTATTGAGGCATATTCCACATGATCTTGGATATCCTTTCACTGGGGCCACATTCATTATATATCATCCCATAAATTGGTCATATTTCTAAGGAGGCAATATTCTAATTATTGGGACATATCCCCACTCCCCAAACCAAATACATTTATCATGATTCCATATTCCTTATGAAATTAACCCATAATCATTGTTCTATATAACTTTTCAATTCAAATATAAAGGGACTCTCATGTGTGAGTCTCATTCTAACCATTTCTAAAAACTATTCACATATATTTCCATTATTTGGGACATTAAACTGCATATATGAATTTAAAAGTCAACATGAGGGTATTAGTCCCATAACCGTAAAATGTAGGGTTTTTTCAATTAATTGGATCTAAACTATATGGGTTCTGATTCCATTTATAAGGATATATAGAAATATACTCTTTTGGGTCTGATCCCAACACTATAAACACTTATTTCCTCTAAGGATGATATTAAATTATAGAGTTCTCGGGTCTATCGGTTTATAACAAATCATGATCAAACGAATAAGATAATTATAAAGAACCTCAGATACATACATATTTTACCATTTATGGAGAACCTTTGATACATATAGTTTTTCTCATTGATTGAGAACCTCTAATATATATAGGTATTCATGTAGACACATAATGATGACCAATCATCATTATGGGGCTAACTTTCCACACGATAGTATTTTGGAATGATTCACAAATATGTATTAATTTATAAAATGTTCCCTGAGGAGGAAATAATTAACCTCTAAAGGGTGTGACTAGCCCAACCACTCATCCTTTCAACTAATGTGCAACCATAGAATCAATGGTAAAGTCCAAGTGACCACCATACTTTAGAAAGTGTGTCTGTGTCCACTCAAAACAAAACGTAGGTATAATTTTGTGTCAGAAAAAAAATAGTGAACCCAATGTGAATCTTTTAATAGTGATAGTGATTGATCAAATTTTCTCTTACTTCTGATGCTATATTGATGGATTTTTTTATTTTTATATGATGGTCCCTTTAGAAAATGTTGAATAAGAGACCCTTTTGATCAGAAAAAGATTGCTTCATATAAACATCATACATATTCCTTAACCATTGTAATGGAAAAGTCCCCATTAAATAAGAGTGTATTATATCCAATGAAAATCTTTGACAATAGGTCACCAATGAAATAGTGATGGAGTACCACGTAAATAGTGTCATACCCACATTAGAGGGAGCATGAGAGAGCCTCCTGACTATCATTCCCCATATATCAACTCGCCCGTGGAGGAATAAAGTGTTAAGGACAATGTCACCTATTCCCACCTCACATGAATTTATAAGTCTCTCCTTAAATCATGATAAAAGTACCTCCCTTACCTTATGGATACAAAAGAGTAGATAAATCATGAACTCAACTATAACAAACCAGATCGGGACACAATCTAAATAGACACTTGTACCGGTCCACCACTGATTCCAGGGGAATTAATTATCCATGTGGGCTGGTTATAAGTACTATGGAATCATATTTACTTATAATGTGAATGACTTCTACCTTCATTTAGAGTTAAGAAACAAAAAAATCGACTAAAAATCATGTATAACCCATCCATAGGTTATATGTCTATACCATAAATAAAATAAAACAACTAAAAAAATAAGAAAAAAGTTGATATTAATATATATAAACTAATCCCTTGGCTCACCCTCCAAACTCCACTACTAAGCCATCATGCCTCCACTCACCCCCACCCCCAATCACCCTCAATATGTTATAACTCTAGAATCACTTAGTCGCCACATAAATAATTAAATCCACCAGTAAAAATAACCTAATGTAGTAAATAACTCATTTAATGATCCATACACAAGACATTCTATGAAATTAAGGGAATGTACAAAAAATCTAGAAAAATGAACACTTGGAAAAATGTGATAAATAAAACTAAAACCACTAACATCAAATACCATAAGTCAACCGATATTAAAAAACTCATTCAAGAGTAGATCCCAAGACTAAAACATAAATGATAATATAGGTGTGAAAAAAAATACTCAGTAGGCCACAACAAGACTTTCTTAATACCAGGATTTTAATTATAAAATTATTTTCAATATAGTTTAAAATACAATTAAAAAATTGGATTTCAATTTTATTTTCCTTAAATGAAAAAAATCACTTAAAATATAATTTTTCTTAGCCTAATCCTCTTTTAAAAACCAAAACACTCATTTCCAAATCCATTTTGAAATCCACAAAAATAATTGACATTATAACACTTTATATAAACCTTTTAATTTTTTTTAAATAATGTGAACCGAATATCACAGTCAATGAATGGTAGAAATAGAACCATTAGTCAAATAAGGTAATAAAAATAATATTTTAAGTGTTCCATAAGAAATACAAGAATGAGGGAAAGAAATAAAACAAACACAAGAGAGTGATCCCCTACATCTACCACCAATCAATAAATAATGTTTCATGGGATTTATTCTAGGAACTTAGGTAATACTATCATGAACTGATGACATAAATCCTATGATTCCTATAAGAAACTATGTATCTCAGTATCCCTATTGAACTTTTCGGTCTATAACACTATCCTAGGAGATCGAAGCTCAAGGTTCATCTTGGTTAACTTAAAAACTTATTCCCTCTCTATCTAGACATACTCTAACTAGAGTTTTCACACATACAGGAATCTACATAGTGACCTATCACTCCCATGACTAGCAACCAAGAAAGGAAGGAGATAGATAAGAATAAACCAAATTCATAATAAGGCATGATAAATCCATTACATCTCCATGTACAGTGAACACCATCCAAACAAGTGTAAAATAAGCATGGGAAATCAAAGAAGGCCTTAAGATGCTAATTGAAATACTTTTTAGGAAAATTCTATACAAGCCTTTAAAATAAGTTATATTTGGAAGTCCAGGTCCCTTTTTTCATTCCAAAACAATTTATAAATAATTATTGAAACACTATATTGAAAAACAAATATTTTAAATATTTTTATAAAACCAACGAAATCCATTTAAAACACCCCTAGGTCCCAAACCCTACTTTTAATTTTTTTGGACACAAATAAAGTCAACCCATTTTAGACCGTATATTTTATCCAAAATAATTCTTAGAACATGTCTTTGTATTTGGTATTTCATGTTACACTTTAAATAACATGTAATAATTTTTTATAAATCAACTTAAATGTATCAAAAATTTTCATTAATTTAAAATACTGTCTCTAAAATACTATAGGAAATTTCTTAATTAACCACTGTGCATAATTAATTTAATCTATTTTAACACAATGATTTCATACAGAAAAATCCACCACTTCCCATGTAAATCACAATAAAGCCTGATAAAAATTAAGAATAAAATGATAGAAAATTAAAAGAAATATTTTTAAAAGAATGAACTCAATAGTTCATCAATAAAAAATCATGGCATGGAAAACATTCCTCAACCAAATTATTATTGATTTAGAATGTGTTTCCTCTAATATAAAATGACCAAACAAGTAGGAAGGAACCACCATGAAACCTAAACACCAAATAAATCATGAAAATAATGTTAACCCCTTGACCTAGAATGTGGAAAAATAAAATAAGGTGATGGGGGAGTAAAAAACTGAAAGAAATGGATAGTATATGGAATATGAGTCTTCACCTTGAAGATCTAACTAAGATTAACTAATAAATCAGGTAGGAAATCATTACAGAAGAGATAGCTTAGAAGAGGAGTGTGTCATGCCCCCTAGATGCCCAAAACAATGCCACATTATTTCTCTAAATAGATTTCATGGTTCAATGGACCATATAATAACTATGAAAACTAGTACTGACCAATGATATATCCAAATTCATGATTTTTACAAGTTATACTTAATGTGTAGGATAACTATGTGAACATACATAATTTTTAAATTTTTTAAAATTTTATCTTGAAAATACCATATTCTCATGATTACTAACAATATTATAAAATAGTATAAAATAAATAAGTAAAGTTAAAATAAGTGATGCAATGTGTGTCACATCACCACTTAAAAGTAGAAACCTAAAAGGTCTCCTACTAATCACCACCATCACTTACATTATATAAGCCTAACCCCCTAAGAGTCTATAGAGGAGTACATCCAAAAGATATTATCCCTAGTCATTTAAGATAGGGAACATATGAGTACATGTTGTAGTGTGAGATAGACCACAGAAACAATAAAGAAGCCATATATTTTTTTCTTCTTTGGAGGAATACTTTCAATATTAAATAATAGTACTTAATGAGTAGGTATTAATGCCTACTCCCACCCCTCAAGACAACTAATACACTCTGGAAGCATCAACAGAAGTATATCAGTATATACTGGAATCACACAAGGAAAACCCCATATTATTTTCCAAATACATGAATCCCATTAGTATATTTTGATAGTAATTGGAGGGCAGAAATGGGGTTATATTCTCATTCCAAAAGAATATTGGGTTTATATCCCCATTCCTACAGAAAAATGCCATCAACATATTCTGGTAGTGATTAAAGGGATGTATTATATCCCTACCCATGCCTTAAAAATAATGAGAAGATCCTGGTAGTGGATTTATAAATACATCTTTGATACATCCTAGTGAAGAATAAGGGAATTCACATATCACTACACCCATCATTGGAGCATCTCATCAGAATACTTAAAAAGCTACTAAAGAGTAGAAACGTACTCCATCCCCCAATTTAGAGGATCATCAACATGTCCTAGTAAATAATGGAGAACATGATCATGTTCATATTGATATTCTGACTACAGATCTCTAGTATAACTTTATAGTTGCTTTAGGGTAGTCTCACGTCTCATCTGACCTTATTGGACCTCTCCAACATATTTTGGAAACAACTCAAAAGAATACCCATATTCACACTCCTCTTCATTCAAATGAACTTCATCATTATATAATGTTAGAGATAAATATTTTGGAATATAAAGCTTCTTGTGCTAAAGAACCTCATTAATATATTTTTTTGGTGAGAAAAGGAATGTATTATAATCTTTCCCAATCTCAAGAACTCGGACTATATATTTTGATGGAAACATGGGAGTATCCTAGTTGTAATCGCACATAAAAAGGTCATTGTTCACAATTAATAACACTAGTTATATCAATGGGGTTATAATATATCCTAGTATTAGGTCAAAATTATCTAAGAATTAATTTTGTAAATTTTCTAAAAAATTTAGTTTTCAATGAATACTGAAAATACTGATTTTTTTTAGAAATTTTATTTTATTTTAAAATATTTTCAAAGTAAAATTATATTTTGGATTATTTTTATATTTTAATTAGTTATATTTGATTTAAAAATCCAATAAAATACTTTGAAATGAATCTTATACTAGAATTTGGTATAAAAATATTTGTCTACTTAAAAAGACATTTTTCTAAGAAAAATATTCTTCTTCGCGTTTTGTGGGTTTAATTATAAATTAAATTATGCCACTTATAGAAATAGAATCTTAAAAATGGATTCAATATTTTTAATCATGAGTTCTAAATTTTATGAATAGCACCCTTTTATTTTTGGACACTGTGAATAAAAACCATAGTAAATTTGGGTTACCACGGTAAAGGTAAAATGTGTTAATTATGGACAAAACTAATGTGATAAGGCTTTAAAATTATTTTGAAACATTTATTTATTAAATTATAAGCCTATATTTCATCCACAATCATCCAATAATCAAAAAAATGATATTTGGGTCCCATTTTAGAAGATATTTTTAGTTTTATAATATTTTAAGTAATGAAAAATATAAAATTTCACTCTCGTGATTTTAAATTTGAATTATATGATCACATAGGGATAAAAAAAGTTTTTAATGAATAATAAATATTAATTTGAGTATAAAGAAATTTTTTTTATGATGGTTAATCATTTGGAATTTTTAATAATGATAAATGTATCTTAAATGCTCATGAAACACCTAGTCGGTGTCAGTTCAAGTAGTGGAAAAATTTAGAAAAAGATTTTAAAAACTCTAAATGTTATAATTTTTGGGTGATTTATAGGTTAAAAATAATTTTATTGATAAATATAACATATTAAGTTTAATTTAAATGTTTTTATTTTAATTTATTTATAATAATTTTCTTTTCAAACTTAAATTAAATGAATAGTTCCAAAAATGACAATAACGATATTTTATAATAGACAATATTTTATTAAGTGGTTTAAAATTAATAGAAAACCTATAATAGGAAATTTAAATTTGATACGGTTGAAAATTTCAACCATGGTCCTTTTATGGGTCATTTTTTCTTTTTATATTAAATTTATCAATCCATAAATATTAAAAAGCATTGATATCACTCTAATTATTTAAAGGGTTAATTGGGATGAAAACAACGAGAAACAGGTAAAAAATAATCTAATCATGTAAAAAACTTATTAGATGATATTATTTAGACCTATAATAATAATATATTCTAATTATATAAATTTTTATACACTTTAACATGAAAATTAATTTATATTAATTTAATACTTTATGAATTTCCAAAAATGCCCCTCCCCCAACATATAAAAGGGAACATGTTCTCCTCTCTTCCTTGAGCCATTTAAGCACTCTATCTCTGCCATTCCCAGAAAAAATATCTTCCTAACATCAAACCCTACATTATTTAGGTCTTGTTTTTGGAATAATACCAATCTTGGAAGGCTGAAGGAATAAATAAAAAGACATCGTCAAAAGAAGAGGTATAGTTTTAACCAAAAGTTTTAGTTTTATTTCTTTTTCTACCTTCTTCAGATATTATTAAAACATGATTAAATAATACCATAAATATATTCTATATATTGACATGTTGTCATTTAAATTTAATAACCTATATCCATCTCTTCCTTCCATCAAATGATAAATAAAACCATCATTCTTATATACAGAGGACTAACTCATTGCGAATCAATGTAATTAATTTTCCATCACCACCTATCATGGATGTTTATAATGGTGGATTTAATATATATATGTGTGTGTTTGTGTGTTATTAATGAAATATTTATCATTATATAAATAGAATATATCATATAATTTCTAACTATTTCATCCATTGAAACATGATAATGTCGTTCGTATATACGTGTGGACTATGGCCTTTATAAAGTCATGTAAGTTTTTCATGAATGCATCAAATGGATTATATTTATAAGTATATTTAAAGAAATAATAAGATATTTATGATTTAATCATAATTATTTAAAGAAAAAATAATACTTATCTTCTTTTTATCATGTTAATTAAAAAATAGAAACATTACTCATGTGTATGTACAGCCTAATGTCTACACAATTATAATATATTTCATTTTTCGTAACCATCTATCGTGGTATATTTTTAAAATATAAATAATTTTTAAAAATTAAAATTATTTCATTATTATTATTCAATATTTTATCTAATAATTAACCGATTTACCATAGTTAATATGACAAATTCATTTCGGACACATGATGTGAGTATCATCGAAACATACAACGTGATCTTAGTTGATTAATTAATTATATATAAGATGATATTAAATAAAATAAAAGGATAAATAAAATTCAAAAAAATTCTTAAGTAGTTAAATATTTTAAATAATTTTATTATTCAGGAAGATAAAGAACATATGTGATGAGTTGGCTTCAAGGTTGGGGACACTTAACCTTGAATACCTTCTTAAAATATTTTAATGGTTTATTTTCTAAATCCTTTTATTCCATAAAAAAAATTATAAAAATTATTTTATGGATCTATATATATTAAAATTAATTAATTAAAAAATTAAATTTGGTATTTCTTTTTACTTTCTTTCAATGGTTTTCAAATTGAATAGTTTTATAGAATATTTTCACTTTTATTACAAAATGAAAAAAAGAAATGTTCTATTTTAATGTATATAGTATCAAAATATTTCTCACTACTATATCTATAACTTTATGTTTTGGATTACTTTATAAGATTCTATGTTTTATATAAATAAAAACCTTCCCTTCCCTTTTTCTGGAATATTTATTTTTGAAAATTAGGTTATAAAGAAAAGAAATATATCAATATCTGAAAATTTATTGATTTTGGGTTCAAAAATAATATCTTTAAGAACTTGATGATTGAAATGAAATATTTTATGTGTTTATACATGTTATATTCCTTGTATATTTTTTATGATAATGTTTGTACATGATATATCTTATAATGATGGGTTAGTCTAATATAGCTCTTTGTGATGGGTGATCCCCAAATAGATCTCCAATGCTTTGGGTAATGACTATGTCCTCTAAAGAATTATATTGGAATTAAACCATAATAGTTATTCTAATTATAAGGGTTCTTGTATGGGTTCAATAAAGATGATGTCCCAAGGAACCTGTATAACAACATATGCTTGAAAATGATTTTTCATGGAAATAATTTTATTTTAAAAGGTAAGATAAGGTTTTTTTGTTTTAAATGAAGGATCATGCCCTTTAAATATAGAAAGGTGCGTGTTTTAGAAAAAAATTCCATGGGTTGTATTTTTTTAAAAAAAAACCACATGATTATGACATTACTATTATGTTTTATTATAAAATGTTATATAAGAATCTTTGGGCAGTAAATATGATTTTAAGATTAATTAAATGATTACGTGAGCTTAAATTTTATTAAGCTAAAGGAAAACTTTATTTTATGACCTCATGATTTTAAAATTGAATAATGGGTTTCTTTATTTTTTTTAAACCTTTCTAATACTTTTGTTCGTATCCCCCATTTTTTAATTTTTTTTCACATGTTATAAGGATGAGTAGGAACATAAAAGAAGTAAAGTTGAAAATCATAAATATTAGTCATGAAAATAGAACATGTTTTATTTTAAAAGTTTTCTATTTTGGTAAAAATGTATACTAAGAGGATGTGTCCAATTTTTAATGTATGGTTTCTTTATATAAGACTTAAGACCTAATTCTCTAAAACTCTAAATGTGAAAGGATATTTAAAAATGCAAGAAAATAAATTCTTGTTTGTAAAATGAAAATATAGATTGAATAAGGATTGGGACCTTATAGTTATTGTAAAAGAAAATGGTTACATAATTTTAGAGTTTAGGATAATATAAGTAAGTACTTTTGAGATATTCTAAATTGTGGTTATCATGATAGAGAATTTAAATATTATCATATTGTTTTATCTCAATTGTGTCTGTTCAGAATGTTTTTCCATAGAGGAAATAGGGAAGATAAAGTGTTAAGGTACCAATAGGAAAATATATTTTCAATTTAGTAACTTGGAAGGGTTAGAATAGAAATAGAGTAATTAGTTTCTAGAATAACTTTCTTGACACAATATATAAATATTGGTGGTATTCATATGACATAGAAACCACATTCACTATAGAGAAACATGTCTATAGTATATCATTTCATAAAATATCACCCTATAGAATTTGTTTGATAATCTAACCTGGTTGTATGTGAGGGATAAATTAAATACCTAGAAGTCATATTCAAATTCATGGGTTGTTTGAAGCACTAATAGGTAACTCTTTCTATTTATAATTTTTAAGGTGAATTTAACTAGTGATGGTCAATGGTTAAGAGTTTCTTATAAATTGAAGATATTTTTACCTTAGAATGGGATAAATTTAATAATATTTTCCTTCAGAAATATTTTCCTAAATTTATTTTATATAATATGGAAAAACAGTTCTTGAAATAGGGACAAAAGGAAAAAGATATAGTGGTTGCATTAAGAGAAAACATCACCTGATTCTAGAGGTATATACCAAATTTTATTCAGGATCTTGATAGTAAAATTAATCATTATTATTAGGATTAAAACCATTATATATAACGTAATTGTCTTCCCAAGAATTAAAAAGTTATGATAAATTTTTTTAAAGTGTTAAAAGGTAGAATTGGAGTTTACTTATGATGATGTAGACCTTGAAAACAAGTATAAGAAAATTTTCGTATGGAATAAAATAGGGAAGAATCCGTAAAATAATTATGATGGTAAGAAAATATAACATTCCTACTGGGTTAAGTGTGGTAAAAAAACTTGTATAATATATTATAAAATATAGTAAATGTTTCTGATATGGAATGTTTAGACATGTGGCTCATAACTATAAATAAAATGATCATAAAAATAGTGAAAATTTGATAGTAATATACTTTAATTGTAATGAGATGGATTATTATGTGCTTAATTTTATAAATATATAAATTTAAGAAGGTAATAATCAATATAAAAAGCATAAAGTAGTGGAAAAAATAATTTTATGCTACTACTATGGTTGATGTTAGGTAATCTAATAAAGTGGAAAAAGTTTTGTAAATTCTTTATTCAAATTATTCTAATTCCCTATTTGAATATGGATATTCACATTCCTTCATTTCAAATAAATTTTCTTGTAAAATTAGAATATCACCTCATGAAAATAAGGTATAACTTTTTAGTGAAAACTATGAGTAGAAATATTAAAGAAACCAATATTTATAGGAATCTTCTTATTGTTATCAATGGGATGGTCTTTCTTGTAAATCTTGTTGAACATCCCGGAGTATAGTTTTATATATTTTAGGGTACATATTGTATTTTGGTACATATTTATAAGATATATTTTAATTATAAAAAATTTATATTTAGTTATTTCATACCTTTTATAACATAATAAGAAGCTAAGAAACTGATTTGAGATAGCAATGAAAGTTACCTAGTTCATGTTTTTGAAAAAAAAAAGAAACTTCTCAAATTATAGATATTCCAATAGTGAATGAATATATTTATGTATTTTCTAATGATTTTCTATGTATTATTCTTAATCAGGATGTTGATTTTACTATTTACTTAGTGTCAGGTGTTAAGTTTATTTCAAAACTCACTTATCAAATAGATCAAGTAAGATATTTGGAATTGAAAAATTAGTTACAAGAGTTTCTTGATAAAGGATTCATTTATCCTTTTACATCACCATGGGATGATTTTATTTTATTTGTTAAAATTAAATATGGGTTAGTGACAATTTTCATTGATTATAGATCCTTGAGTAACATCATTTTTAAGAACAAGTATTATTTCCCTCTTATCAATTATTTTTTTATCTGCTCCAGGGATTGTAAAACTTTTCAAAGATTTATCTCAAGATAGGGTACCATAATTTGAAGTTTAAGGAGGAATATATTCTGAAGAGATCATTTCTAATTTAATATAGGCTCTAGGAATTTTTAGTTATCCCATTTAGGATGTCTAATGAACTAATTATATTCATGTATCTTATAAATAGATTTTTTGAGACTATTTTTATACGTTTTTTGTTGTGTCTTTCAATGGCATATTGGTATATTCTAAAAGTCATATGGAATATGATAAACACCTAAGGGTTGTTTTGAAAATATTAAATATAATGAAACTATATGAAAAATTGAGTAAGTGTGAATTTTCGTTGAAACAAATTTCTTTCCATGGAAATATTGTTTATTAATATAGAATAACTATTGATCATACTAATACTAAAGTTAGTAAATAATTGATAAGACCAAAAAATGTCCCATAGAATCATATTTTTCTTATATTATTGGGTTACTATAGACATTTTTTTGAAAAATTTCTTGTTTATCTACCCCATTGATATTGTAAAATTTAAAGGTAGTTAAATTGCTCTAAAAAAAGAGTGTGATGATTATTTCCCAAAATTGAAAATAATATTTGTGAATGATCCAATTTTGGATATAGACTCTAGAAATGGTGAATTTTTCATCAATAATTATGATTTATGAATGGAATTGGTTGCATTCTAATAGGGAACGATCAGGTAATTTTTTATTCTTTACATTAATTGAAACCTCATGAGTGAAATTATTCTACACATAATCTTCAATTATCTTCTATGGTTTTTCATTTCAATATTTATTGGTGTTGTCTATATGGAGTAAAGTTTGAAATATATATTGATCATAAAAGATTGAAGTATATAATCACTTAGAAAGATTTCAACAAGAGGTGGAGAAGATGGATGAAACTAATTAAGGATTATTACTACATGATTTATTACTATATTGGAAAAGGAAACAATATAACCAAAATTTTGAGTTATAAATTGAATGATACATTAACCATGTCACATTTAGAACATAACTCTTTGGTTAATGATTTGATAAATATTTGAACAAAAAAATTAAGTAGGAACTCCCACTATTTTGTATCACATGACAATAAAATAATCTATGTGAGAAATAATTAAGAAATATCAAAAGGAGGGACATGTTTTATAGGAAAAGGTCAAATCTACTAAGAAAGGTAAGTTTCTAGAGTTTAATTTTGATGAATAATGTGTTACTATATTTGTAAAGATATTATTCGTGCATTTTGATTCCCTATTAATAAGTGAATTGTTGAGTAGAGCTCTTAATTCCTCATTTCACACTCACCCTAGAAGCAATATGATATATAGAGACTATTGAGAGTTTTTTCTGTTGGATAGAATGAAAATGGATATTGTTTGATTTACTGTGAAATGTTCAACTTTTCAATAGGTTAAAGTAGAAAAAAATTACAGAAGGGCATGTTGTATCATTTTCCAATTCTGGAGTGGAAATGGTAAAATATATTTGTATTTCCTCGTTGTATTATCGAATACATATTGAGGTAATAATGTGGTTTGGTTTATTATTGATTAGTTAACTAAATATGCACATTTAATTTATATTTAGGATAATATACCATTATATCTATATTTTTTACTATATATCAAGGAGATAATCAGGTTACATGGATTTCCTCTCCCCATTGTATCTAATCAATATCACAGTATCACTTTTAATTTTTAGAAAAGTCTTCAAAATTCATTGGATACTGAATTAAATTTGAGTATAGTTTTTAATCCTCAATCATATGGATATCCATAAATAAAGATTCAAAATTTATAAGACGTGCTCCATTCTTATTCAATGGATTACTAGGAATATTGGGATCAACAACTTTCATCACTTGAATTTTATTATAATAATAATTTTCATTCTAGTATACATATGAAAACTTTTGATGCTTTATATGGAAAGAAGTGTTAAACTATATATTTTTAGGATGAAGTAGGTGTAATAATGTTTTTGGGACTAGAATTGATAGAATAAATGTTTGAGAAGTTGAATATTATTCAGTAGTAATTGAGGACATCTTAGAGAAGGAAAAAGGTTATGAGGATAACCAAATGAAAGAAATTTCATTTGAGGTAGGCGATCATGTTTTTCTTAAAGTATCTTCATGAAAATGTTTTATGTGTTTTGGTAAAAAAAGAAAATATAATTCTGTATTTGATTGAGCCTTATGAAATCCTAGGAAAATTCGGATTAGTTTCTTATTGAGTGGATTTTCCTACGATTTTATCTCACACACATGATGTATTTCATGTTTCATTATTATGAAAATATGTGCTAAATACATCTCTTATTCTGATCCCTAAAGTAGTTTAGTAGGAAGAGAATATATCTTATGAAGAACATACATTATATATTCTTCGCCATGGAGATAATGTATTGAATAAAAAGGTAATTCATCAATTTATGGTTTTATATAAAAACCATATGGCTGATAATGAAAAAGAATAATCTAAAATGCTATTATGGAAAAATATCCCCAGTTGTTTGAGTACTATATAAAATTGTGAGGATGTAATTTCCAAAAGTGGGAAATAATGTAACAACCCAGGTAATTTTATAATAATCCATTTTCATGTTCATTAATTAGAATTTATAGATTTATATTCATTGTAAGAATATTATGTAATTTTTTGGTCAAAAGGAAAATGTCTTATTTCTAAAAAATTGGGATTTCTTATATTATATGGTTTTTAAAAGATTGATTTATAAAATATAAAATTTTAATTAGAAAAAAATCATTATCATTTATTTATTCATCATGTCAAAATGGGTATATGATAAATTTTTTAGAATACTCTGAAAAGATTAATTTTTTAATGAATAGTAAAAAATACGGACTTTTATTGGAAACTATGTTTTATTTTCATGTATTTAAAAATTATAATTATAATTTTTATTAGTTATAAAATTTAATAAGTTTATTTTTATTAAAAAAAATCCAACTATTATATCTGGAATGATTTTTTTACTTTAAATTGATAAGAAAGTATTTCTATACTTAAAAGGCATTTTAAAAAAAAACCTTTTCTCTTCATGTTTTGAGAGTTTAATATTAAATTACAATAATTAAATTATAGAAATTTAATTTTGAAAATAGATTTTATATTTTTAATTAGTCAGTATTAATTTTTTAAGTAGGACCCTTTAATTTTTTGTCATTATGATTAGAAACTACAGTATATTTTTATTACCACGATAAAGGTAAAATGAGTTTTTTAATGTTAAAATGAATGTGATAGGGATTAAAATTAATTAAAACACTTGAATTTATTTAATTAGATGAGATAATTCATCCATAATAATCTAAATATCTAAAAACTAACTTTTTTCCAATTATCGTTGACGTTTACCTTTAAAATATTTTAACAAAAGAAAAAATACAAAATGCCACACTCTTTCTTTTAAATTTATATTATGTTTTCACATAAGGATACAAATAAGTGATGAATGAATAATAAAAATTATTTTGAGCATAAAGAAATTATTTTTATTATAGTAATTTTTTTAAAATTTTATGGATGATAAATTTACCTTAAATCATAATGCAATGCCAAGTCGGTGCTTGTACGGGAAGTATTAAAATCATGTAAATTTTTTTTAAAGCACTAAAAGTAATATATTTTAGGTAATTTAAAGTTTCATATAAATTTTTTAGTAAAATATAACACACTAGAGTTATTTTAAAGGTTAATATTTTATTTTTTTGTCAAATTATTTTAAAAGTAAAATTAAATATATAGTTTCAAAAATGAAATTAATGATATTTTATAATAAACAATATTTTATTAAATGATTTTAAATTAATAAAAATTATATATTGATAAAATTGAGTGATATATGGTTTAAAATATAAAATATGTTCCATGTATTGGTCATTTTCTATTTTATATAAAACTTCTTGACCCATAAAGAGTAAAAAAAACATTAATATCACTATAATTGTCAAAAGTGATAACATGAGTTAAAGAAAGATATATGTGTAAAAACACGATCAAAGCCTATAAAAAATTTATATGATATTATTCTGACCCATATTTCACCTATATTCAAATTATATCAATTTGGATCTGATTTAACAAGGAAAATAATTTATATTTATTTAATACTTTAAGAAATTCCAAAAAATGTACCTCTCCTCACTTATAAAAGGGAACCTCCTCTAGTCTCTTTATCACACCATTTAAAACTCTATATTAGAAAATAATTACCCAAATCTATTTAAAATATTCCCACCTACATTATAGAGTTATTATTTTTGTCATAATACAAACCTTATAGGGCTTAAGGTGTAAAGAAAATGAGTTTTCCCAAGAAGTGGTATAGTTCTTAACTGAATATTTTAGTTTTACTTCATCTTGTAATTCATTCAAATATTATTAAAACATGAAGAAATAACAAAACCATTATATAACATATAATAATATGTTTTTATGTTATTTTAATAAACTATATCCATCTCCTTTTTCCATCAAATGGTATATGAAACTGTCATTCATTTGTATGGCGAACTACCACCTCATGATCCGATGAAATGAGTTTTCCATCACTAAATCTCACAGATATTTATAATGGTATATTCAATGAATATATATTTTATTAGTGACATTTTTTATTATGTAAATATAATATATCAAATAATTTCTTACATTTTCATCTGTTGGAAAATCGTAATTTTGTTCATGTGTACGTGTGGATTACAACCTCCAAGAAGCGATGTGATTCATTTTTCATAACCATGTCACATGGATACTATATATAAGTTTATTTAAAGAAACAATATTATATTTATGATAGAATAATTATAAAAATATAAAATAATGATTACCATATTTTTATCATTTTCAATGAAATTGGAAACATCATTCATTCATACATACAGCCAACCATCCCAAGGATTGTAAAATATTTAATTTTTCATAATAGTCCTTCATGGTTGGTTTTTCAAGTATAATTTCTGTATTAAAGTTATAATTATTTCATTCTTTTTATTCATTAGTTTATGTAATAATGACCACTTTGACAAGGTCTGACTTACCAAATTCATTTTGGACACATGATCTGAATATCATCAAAACATCTGACATGATATTAATTGATTAATAAATTATATATAAATCAATAGTATATAAAATAAAAGGAATGAAAAACTTGAAAAAATTTCTTAATAATGTAAATACATAACATAAGTATATTATTAATGAATATAAATAATGTATGTGATGATTCACACACACGGTAAGGTCCACTTTGTCCTAAAAACTGTGTTTTAAATGTTTTAAAGATTTATTTTTTAAATTTTTTTCCTCCATGTAAAAATTGTTAAAATTATTTTTGGGGTGTATTTATATGGATATAAATGAATTGAAAATGAAATTTTGTAACTTTTTAATTTCTTTTAAATGTTTTATGAAGGAATATTTTTATATAATGTTTTTGACTTTATTTACAAAAGACAAAAGGAATGTTATATTTAAAAATAGACGGTGCTCAAAAAAATTCTACTACCACAACTATTTTTTTGGTTTTGAATTACTTTAGAATAATCCTTTTTATTTAAATAAAAACCCTCCTTCCCTTTATTTTGGAAACTTTAGTGCTCAAAAAATGGGTTCTAAAGTAATAGGATATATCAATATCTATAAATGTTTTTCTTATAGGTTCAAAAGTATGTTTTTATAAATTTGATCATAGAAATTAAATATTTAATTTTTTTTATATATGTTACGCTCCTTATAAATTTCGTATGATGATGTGTGATCATGATATAGCTCATGATGATGGTTGATCTTGATATAGCTCTTGATGATGAGTGATCCTGATATAGCTCTCCAATGCATTGGGTAATGATTATATTATCTAGATAATTACATTATAAGTTAGTTGTAATGGTAATTCCAGTTTTAAGGTTTCTATGAAAATGATGAACCAAGGCACCTATATTAATTTTCTATGCTTGACAATTATTTTTCATTGAAATTGTTTGATTATAAAAGGTATGATGATGATATTTTTTTAAATGATTGAATACTTTTATGGTAAAAGGTATATTTTTAAGAAAAAAATTGTGGGTTATCATGTTTTCTAAGAAAACCGCTTGATTATGATTTTTCCTTTACATTTTTTTATAAAATGTTTTATAAAAACATTTGGGCAGTAAAACTGATTTTATGAGTAAGTAAATGATTACTTGATCTTATATATTATTATGTTAAAGGAAAACTCTTTTTATAATCTAATGAATTTAAAATAGGCGAACAAGTTTCTTTGTTTTTTTAAGTCCTTACTAAGATTTTTGTGCTTATCCTAATTTTTAAAATATGTTTCACAAGTTTTAAGGATTAGTATAGATAATGAATAATTCATATTGAAAAGGTAAAAGATTAATTACTAAAATAAAATATATTTTATTATAAAATTTTTATATTGCGTGAAAATGGATAATAAGATGATGTGTCCAATTTTTTATGTATGGTTTTTTTATCTAACAGTTGTGACCTAGTTATATAAAACTATAAAACTAAAAAGATCTTCAGGAATGAAAGAAAGTGGATTCTTGTTTTAAAAAATGAATTTAGGGATTTAATATCGATTGGTTCCTTATAATGTTGGTATTCATTAATCCCTTCAACATCTCTCAAAAGTGGGCCCATAATATGCTCACTCATCATTAGAAAAAGAAATCAATTGTAATCAATAAGGTCCTCCCCTCATTACTATAGTAAGAATCTTTGGAGGTCCATCCCAAATCATCCACCATGAAGGTTCCCCCTATGAAAACATAATAATTTATCATGAGAACTTTACTCATAGTGAGAGATGTGAAAATCCACATTTCATATAGAAGATAAATTGATAAAAAAAATTCTTCCCTTTTTAATACATCATTTGCTGGTTACCATGGAGGTCTTTATTATGAATACCAAATTGTATAACCAAAGGATCTTCCCTATGGAATATGTTATAAAAATACTCCCTATAGTTAGATAAGGATGCATAATGGAAGTCCACCACATAATGATGAATATAAATATTGTCATGCTGGTCCTATATATAGAGTTCACTAAGAATTTCATCAGTATAGAAACATCTCATTTCAATAAGAATTTCCTCCCCTTATAGAATATACTTTGATAATTAAATCATATAAAGAGGAACTTGAAAGATATATGTAAGTCACACTAAGCGCCTCATCACTTACTATAAATTTCTCATCTCAATCAAATTCCAAGGAAATTGTCATCGTATATTCCAACTTTTATTCATTTAACATTTAATGTAATGGGGGAGATTCTAACCAATACTTATCCCCTCAATAAGGAAGCTGTTAGAAGACCGCTATGGTTGTATCAAGTTAAGGAATACCTTTAAAAGTATAAAGGGAATTCCATGGTTATAAGGAAATAACTAGATGAAGATAATATAGTAGTCATGTTCCAACTCATAGCCAAATATAAGTAATATGTTTCTAAGACATTGAATGAGGAATACATACATTACATATTTGTGTATTTTTAAATTATTCATTATCATGTCAGGGTAAATCAGTTATCTTATCAGCAATAATCCAAGAATGTTAAGATGATATGTGAACTTTCTCACTAGTTCAACTTGGTTTCCCTTTCAACGGTGCGACATCCAATGTAGCAAAGCTAACCCATATATCTTTAACATGCATGCATCAATGACTTGATAGATTTTTGCTAGTGTATTGTTTTTTCCCCATCATATATGCACAATAGAGGTTGAGTAAGCATAGGGAATTTCATTTTACCCCACTACATAGCTATAAGAGTCTACCAAGGAGGGTATCTTACTATTTTATTACTTCAAGTCAAGTTCCATGTCCAGTGTCGGTATATGTTGACTCGTTGACATTGAGAAAACCCACCATATCCATTGATCAAAAATAGAAAGAAAATGTTAGTAATCTATTGACAAGTTCCAATATCGAACCTCTAGAAAGGATGAACAAGATTTTCACTTGATTAAATCCAAAACGTTGGATACAATTCTACCTTAAATAGTGATAATATCATACTCTCAACATGAATAAAATCTATTTAATACTCTCTATATAGAAGTATGGTTAAACCCATCTCATAGGTTTGGTTCTTTTTACCACCACACTACGACTAGGATCATAATATCCTTAACAGGTAAAAGATATAAAGGTTTTTAAATTTAATCCACCCCTTCCCATAGGGATATGGGAATTTATATCTCAACATTTTCCTCCCATATTAAAATTATTTTTCTTAATACTGGGGGAAACATCCCAATATAGGCCTTTATATTTTCTTTTATTGGGAAACCCATTATCCTCTATAGGAATGAAAATAGCAGAAAATATTGGTAGCTCCCTTAGGATTAGTTTTCCCCAATTATTCTCAGGGAGCATCAAGTGGAGAAAGTAAAACCTCATAGAGGATGAAAGCTGAAGTGGCCCATCAAGAAAGAAAATTTCAAAGAGGATTGTGATTTGTCCCTCAATAAATATGAAGATGGTGACCAGTCACCTTATCCTTTTTATTAAGATATGATCCTTATAGTATATTATGCATCAGTGAATTCCATCAGCATCATCCATATAGATAAATCAAAACTAAATATCGATGTGAAATATTATGATGAGAGATATTTTTTTTGTGAAATATTGTCCACATAGAAACACTTGAATATGGTGTGTGTTTCGGGAATTAGATATAGGTTCAAAATTTAGGGGTTCCCATAAGTGTTCATATGTTTCATCTTTATATATCTTCATCCAATGAAAAGAGGTATTTTGTGGCAAAATACCACCCACCACCTAAGGAAATTTAGTCTCCCGCTGTCATGGAAAGTTTATGCTAACATGAATATGAGTTGGAAGAACTAACGAGGTCCAATACTAAATTACTCAGAGGTAACATCCTGAATGAGTATAATTTCTAGGTTGAGGCCAAAATCTCTCCTCTGGTATATTTTTTCCATTAGGATAAATTTTACAAACCTATGAGGGTAGACTCCAACCATCCAAAATATTATAAACTCAATAAACTAGCATATTTAAACCCATTGGTCGAATCAAGGTTTTATTCTACTACGATAGAAGCTAGATACATGAGAGATGAGCTACCTTGGGATGACTCGTACTCTGTATCAATATTATATGTGGGTGATCTAATCATATTAGGATATTTCCACTATATCCACACAAATTTATTCGCAAATTATTATATATCACAAATATGTTGATTCTTTTGAGTCCTTGTATTTATGAATGGAATACATGGAAGGATGGTGTATACCAGTTTAGTAGAAATGGAATTCATATCCTAAGTGGGTGGATGAAACTCCTCCTACACCAAATTTCAGGATTCAAAAATTCCTTATATTTAATATAATTGAGAACCCAGAGAAACACCTAACACATTTTGTGCCTCATTGTGGCCTTATGATTGGAATTATGGAGTAGAAATAAGTAGTAAATCTCATATGCTTCATGCACATTTCAGAAATACCATCACTCATCGGGTATAAAAACTATCCATCTGGATCTATTTAAGGTTTATAATACCTCTTTTGGAAAATTATTTTCTAGTTTAAATCCTTTTTGAGAATGATGATGATCACTATTTCTGTAATTTTAATAATTATGAGTATGTGAGTGTATTGTATTTAATTTTTTGATATAATGGTCAGACCTAATCCTTGAATGTGTAACTCCTTAATGAGTTGTTATTGTATATTTATATAGAAAATCATGTGGTTGAATTGTAAACACCATTAATCCTACTAAAATATCTAGCTGTATTTCAAGATTTCATAGTAATTTCAAAAATATTTTAGGGTTCCATCGAATGATCAAAGGAAAAATCTTAGCCAACATTTTCTTATAATGGAAATAGTACTATCAAAGTTAAAATTATAATGGTAACACTTAATTCTTCTCCAATACCAACTCCAAAATATAAAATCATGAAATATCATAAACTTACTCCCCCTAATGGAAAAAATGGTAACCCTAAAAGGAGGTGAGAAATAAGTAGAGGTATATATCATATGAAAATCAAAAGAATAAAGTTTATTGTTTCTTAAAAGAGTAATTCATGGGGTACTTTATCACTTATATAGATAAAAACATATTAAAACTAACAAAATCCAAGACATGTGATGAAATTGGAATTAATATACACCCTAATTACTTCCCATATCATCTGATACTAGAGAAAACATAAAATATTGGTTTTTATTTAAATATTTTTTCTATAAGTAGATTGATTTCAGGAATGTAAAACTGGGAAAGTCACCAACAAAAGTAGCTTCGGTATCCACTATCCATATAAAATCGGAAGGAGAATGGAACTATGTTATGAGTAAGGGAACAAAAAATATTAATTACTGGATAACAGATAAACTAGTCAAATGGTCACATTTAATCCTCATGTAATAAATAAATCCACCACTTGTGATCTCTATTCCCCTATTAATGACTCATTCAACTTCTTCAACACAATAGTCTTCCAAAATCAAATATTCTAAGACATAACATAACTGAGGTAAAAAAATATAAAATGAGGACCCATTTCATTTATAAATCCATTCCAAACCCTTCTATATTTCCTGCCTTAGCCATTATGAGGATGGGAACCATCCTATTAAATGATTCAATAAACTTCACCATGGAAAAAAGAAAATTATCATCATAAGAGGAGTAACAGTATGGTTTTTTTCAATGTGATTCACTTAGAAATCCCATTTTATTATGATGAAAATGAATATAGACCTGAATACACCATCCATAATTGAGGAGGATGAATAGAATGAAGAGTTAAAATAGGTTGAGGAAGATGAGGTCAATATGGTCCTTGATATTTTGGTAGTGTCTCCATTGAATCCATATATGCTACAAAAAACTAGGGATATACACTATAATGGGATAAAAAAAAGTTTATTAGTCTAACCATGATCAATATAGAGTTCATTCAGATCCAATTATATTGTAATACTAATAAGATAATGTTTTCTTTTCTAATTTATATCAAAATATGAGAGGGATATCTAAACTAAAATATAAAAAAACAAAGATACTATAAAATTATAGTCAAGGAAAGTGGGCACTATCACATGTATCCTTGGCTTATAAGTCTTAGATCAAGTAAGATCCTCATGATAAGAAACCCAATCCCCCTTGTCTATAAGTGTGATATTTTTATACAGCTTATTATTATTCTAGTTAAGATTTCAATCATGAATACCCCCACCTATCAAAGGATCTCTAATAAGTTCTCATTTGGGCTGGTTAATCCCTCAAAAGTTTGAGGTTGAAGTTTTTACGGTAAAGGTATATCATATAGTTACTGACTCTACTAAGTCCAATGTTTTCATTGCTTTCCCAGAGAAAGACCAAGAAGTATACATGCAGGGACCCATCAGACCCCTATACATTTTTGTAAAACATAACAATGTTGATTTTAATTGGTATATCAGGAATAGCAATTCCAAAATCAATCTCATACTAATCTAGAACCCAATACATTTGGGACATAGAAAATATGACTTGTCTCCCTTCACTATAAAAATATAAGGGTATTTAAAAAGTGTTCAAAATCCTATTAGTCAAATCAAGATTTGATCCTCATTTGGAAACATGGTTTCGGACTCATATTTTATGGTTTTCTATCAATACATGGCCTTAAATTCTATTTTTGGAAGTCAATGGATTCATTTACATGTATAAATTCCATCATAAAACTATTAATATCTCAAATATTCCATCAATTGATGGGTCATAGTGATATATAGTGACAGTTCCCCTTTTGACTCCCTCAAATCTCAATACATAGATGCAAGCTTCTACTAAAGGGAGGAAAAATATTAGATGAAATATTATTCTATCAAGATCAATATCCCCAATAGTATATAAATTAATATTTTAAATCCAATCAGTTATCTCAATAAATACTATATGTTACTCGTCAATTAAATTGAGAAAATAACTTTGAGAATGGGTATATTTCTCCCACCTTGATGATATTGGTCAAATCCTCTAAACTCAATTATCTATAAGAAGGATGTGATCATAGTAATAAATAAAATTACATGAATATAAATTCTCCCTATTTATCTTAGAAACCTATATATATCCCTAAATTATTATCAGGATCAAATTATATCTCCATATTATTGGAAGAAAATAAAAAATCTGACATATCATCTTTTGAATCTTAGGATGTTATCACCTCTTATAACCTAAATATAATAGAGAGGAAGGAGAACATTTATAAGATGAACCTAATAATGATGCACGTTAATTAACACCATTTAGGTCTATAAATTCATATGTGTCATTTAAAGAAGATAAAAATGTATTTATGGAATTTTTGGATAAAATCATCCTCTTTATCTCCCCCATTTTATAAAATTAAGGAGGAAGAAGAGGATGAAAATAAATAATATTCCCCATCATTATTTGAGTAAGTCATCTCTACCTCCATTTATGAGCTTAGAAAAGTGAATTTGGGTATATAGGAGGAACTATATCTCATATGAATCAATACCAATATGTCTCTTAAATAGAATAATACATATATATCATACCTAAATAAACAACAATATTTCTTCATAAAACAATTCCAACTCCAGTAACCCAGAGCTGGTGTCTTCTTTATTACATTTTCATAGATAAAATGGGTTGAATCCCCATGGAATGATCATTTTAATAGATTTTGAGAACTAGATGTGTACATAATACCAATTTTATATATTTTTAAAAAATAAAACTTAATATGTAACAATAGTAAATAAACAACATCCTTTAAAAAGCATTGAAATGTCTCTTCTTTATATCCTGGGTAAAGGAAACAACTAAGTGTGAGCTCAAATGATTATTAAGGGTTAAGTACAGCAAAATATATCATAGATCAATAAAGAATAATCAATATGTAAAGTTAAATAACTGAATTCAAAATTCATTTTAATAACTTGACTGTATGAAATTATAAGGCATAATCAATATAGAAATATAAATAATAAAAAACTTGTTCTATTTGATCAATAAACTAAGAATTAAATACATCTAAATATAATATCATTGTGAAAATGCCATGGATAAAAATAACTTAATTATTAATGAAAAAAATTCATAACTATTGGACACCATTATCTTAGGAATCATGATACCTCTACTTTCAATACCTTTCAAAAAACATTTTAAATACTACAAGTAGAAACCCATTTAATTTGGGAAACTTATTTGTCTCATGAGACCAACTGATAAATCGAGAGGCTATATTATACTGATCCTACCCATCACTATAGGTACAAATCATTACTCATGTATATAATAATCAATTTAATTCATGAATCAATATACCTTATCATCAAATATCTATATTGCTTAAAGGATAAGGATTTATCAATATTTCCCCTGTTAATCAAATAACTTAAAAATTAAAGACCATATGTAAAACTTGTATAAGGATTAGGAAATAATGATATAAATTATAAAATAATATGGATATTTAATAGAAATGTTATTTTTAAGGAATAATGATCAAAATAAAGTGATCATTTCAATATAAGGTTAATAATCATAAAAGAAAGTGAGAAGATTCAATAACTTTCACCCCGTAGTAATTTTAAATTAAAATATCCTTGGATGAAATAATTCAAATTGAAACATAAAGTACCATGATATAAGAATTAATCATGACATTACATATCAAATGGGAATTATATAAACTATATAAAAGGAATTCGGTGCATAAAATTATAATATGCCTCAATAAAGGGAAATTGAGATGAAAGACCTTACGTCGTGCTTCCTTTTAGTTGAACATTATTTAACCTCATATTTATTGGTTTTAAACATGTTATTAATTTATAATATAACTATATTAATATTTATAATATCATATATGTTCCTATTACAATATCTTGTTTCCCATCCATTAATAATCTTTCATCATTTTCATTGTTTTCAGTTTTAATTGCCTTGTTTTTTCATTCCTGCTATGTCATGAGAGTTTCGGTTCTTATACATATTATATTTTTCATCATCTCTATAATAATAGTAATTAAATAATTATCATATTTATATGTATATTATACTTTTAATTCCAATCATTAAATATGGTTTTGAGAAATGAAGTATGTTACAATCATGGAGACGATAGGTTATACGTACACAAGAGTAATATTTCCATTTTCCAATGATCATTATCGAAAATAAGTAAGTTATATTTTATCTTTCTAAAATTGTCATAATATAATAAAAACCATTATATTAATTTAATTATACTTATATATATCATCCATGTGGTGTGGTGATGAAAAGAGAGTCACATCGTTTTGTGAAGATGGTAGTCCATACATACACGAATAACGTTATCATTTTCCATTAAGTGAAATAGTAAAAAAGAAAGTGATATATATTATTTTTTTCATAATAATAAATAAATTAGTAATATAATAATTGATTCATGTATATAACATATAATCATTGACTTTATCCTTATCATCTTTCATATAAAACATTAGAGAAATGAATCACATTTCTTCACAAGGTGGTAATCCACCATACACACGAGTGAAAAATCGTATCCCCTACAGATTGGAAAGTAATAAAGGTATATATGATATAGTTAATCCATATTAATAATTATTTTATCAATGTAATTTATATACTTTATATACATCATCATACCCAACTGTGATAGGAGTAATGGAAAAACGAATGACATTGATTCGCGAGACGGTAGTCCCACCATACACAGGAATAATTATTATTTAACCCATTTGATATAAGTGGTGGTGGTTGGAGGTCATGAACATAATATAAAAAAATTAAATTATATTTACTATTCCATGGTTTTTATATCATTTTTGTTTAAAAATAATTTCAGGTGGTGTATAAAGAAACAAAATAAAAACACTCGTGGAATAATGTTACCTCTTCTTCGGTTTTCTTCTATAGGTTTGAACCAAATCCTTACTAGGTTATATTTATGCCTAAAATAATAATTCTAAGGTCATATTAGGAAATTTAGGAATTTATTTTTTATGTATTTTCTAATCCAAAATGTTTTTATGGTGTGAATAAGAGAGGATAGGAAGTGGCCTTTTATAGGTGAGGTGATTAGCACGCTTGTAATGTTTGGAAGGAATGAATTATACCTAAATGTTTTCTATGTCACAAGGCTACAATAATGGAAAATTATCAATACAATAAATAATAAGTTCAAAATATTTCTAGATAATATATTTTAGACAAGATTTTATGGCAATTTAACCCTTATATTCTTATTTTAACCGCTGGTAAATCCATTTTTACCATAACCACAGTAATTAATTTTTATTGTTTTTATTATTCATTATGTTAAAATTTTACTTTGAAATTATATAATAATATAAAAATTTTTATTCCAGATATGGTTTCTATTTTTCAAAATACCATTCACATAATTGGAAAATTTTAATTTAAAATTAATCTTGAAGAGGTGATGAGAAAGTTGGTTTTAAAAGTGAAAATGTTCAAATGTTTAAAAAGTATCCATATAAAAATTCAATATTAATATTATTAGAATATCCTAAATTGTAATAATTAATATAAAATTGAACTAATTTTAATTTAAAACCAATTAAAAATACAATTTAATGTTATAATTTCTTTAAATGAAAAGGCATTTTTAATTAAAATTCATTGTTTTTAATATTCATCAAAAAATGAAACTTTTCAAAAAAAAACAAAAGTTAACCCTAAGATAATTTTGGTTTTATTATTTAAAAAAATGATTTTTAATTTTTCAAATAAATTATCTAAAAGTGTTACAAATTAATTCTAAATCATGTGTGAAAAGCATAACAAATCCAACTTTTAAAAAAATGCTATTTTTCAGAAAACATTTTTTTCTTCTAAATTGTTCCTTTTTTTATTTATAATAAATAGATAAAAAAAGTAAAAGTATAAAATTTATATTTTTTATTATTTTATTCTATTATTTCCCACTAATTTACCAGCTAGCTTATAATGGTCATGTTTAAATAATATTTTATTATAATATTGTGTTTCGTTTAAACCTAGTGTTGCCGCAAGTTATCAATGAAATTAAATTAATTTTAAAATAAATATATTTTAAACCCTAGGGGTGTAATAATCCACATTTAATTACATAGATATGTCCAAACATGAGCCTGATGTGGACACCCCTCATTTCGGTCTACTATATGTTTATTGGGGTTATAAATCTATGGCCAAGATAATGCACTTTAACCATGATCATAAGGTTGAATCCAAAGTTGAAAAGATTATCAAGGCAACGAGACCATACCCAAGTGGTTAGGGCTCCTACTTGGAATCAAAGAGACCCGGGTTCAGAATCGGGTGGAGGAAAATTTCCAGGGGGTTCTAATAGTTACTATAGCATGTACTATAGTAGGACTGTAGCAGTTATTGTAGTCGTATTGTAGTAGTTACTATAGCAGGTACTGTTCGGTACTATAGCCGCAGAAACTATTCACCTGATTTGGGCCTTTGGGCCACTGGTTTGGGCCTATGAGTCTCAAGGGCCTTCAGGACATCAAAGGCCTTCGGGCCACAGAGACCATGGAGTAGCCCAGTTTATATAGAGCAGGCCCTGGAAGAAGATTAGAGTAACAAGAGTAGCAGTCACCAGAAATAGAGCTAACCAAATTAGAAGAATGAGAGGGTATGGAAACCGCCATCTGGACCAGGCACTGTGCAGCTTTGTACGGGGAAATGCTAGCCAATAAGCAATTCAAGGTGGGGAGCTTGTTGATCAATGATGAAAAATCTGGGGAGGGGAAGTTCTAGTGGGTTGGTCCTATGGGTCATGTATTGGGCAAGGTATGCCTCTGGGTCTTTAGTTCATGTATTTCAGGTCATGTCGAGCCTTGTGCCTTGGGCCTACAGGTCATGTACGGGTTCCCCTTCAACCCTTTAAAGAATGGTAATCAATAATAAAATAAAAAATAAGCCCTTCGGGCCATTTGGGCATAAGATTATCAAAACCAAATTAAATAGAGAATTTTAATACCCTGGAGAGATCTATAACATAATACCTATCATTAATATGAACTATCATATAAGGGTCTCTATTGACTTTATAGATCTCAATCAGCACTATTCAATGGATGATTTCCCAAAACAGATCATAGAGTTATATATTGATATAACCACTAGTTATCAAGACCTTTTCTTTATAGATAGACACTCTAGATACAAGAAGATCTCATTTTCCACTGAATATTAGAAGTCCACCACTTTTAGAGAAACCTGAGGGGTATAATTCTATCGAGTAATGCCTTTTATCTTGAAGAACCTCAGCACTTCATATCAGTGTTCCATGCACCATATCTTTTATACCCTCTTGGGAAAAACCATGCAATGGTATGTTTATGATTTAGTGATCAAATCTAAATACAATTGTGATCATCCTATCAACCTTGAAAAGGTTATCAAAAATATATAATGAAATAAGAAAAATATGAACCCCCTAAAAAAAATTTGGGGTATCATTGGGGAAATTACTTCAGTTTGTGGTATGCCATCATATTATCAAAGTTTACCCCAATAATACCGTGAAAATCCTTGAAATACCACCTCATTAAAATAGCAAAGAGTTTATATGGATTTAGGGATTCCTCATATATATTAGATGTTTCATAGCTAATCTCATGGGAAAGTGTTTACCCTTCTTGAAGTTGATAAAGAAGGGAGTTTCTTATCAGTGGGAAAAATATTGTCAAGAATCTTCAAAAAAAAATCAATAATACCTCTTTATCCCATTAGTGTTAATTCTTCTTTTAGACGTAAATCCTCTCATTCTATAAGTTAAAACCTTGGAGATATCAATTTATTCCCCTTCTTGGATAGAGAAATCATGTGGGGAAGAAGAAATTTCTCTCTTATATTAAAAGAATAATGATAAAAACAAATACCGATACTCATACATTGATAAAAATTCTATTGCATTAATATTAATAGTTTAGAATCTGATACACTACATTCATCATCATGATATTAATTTGGTCTCTTGTGTTGATCCACTAAAATATATCCTTAGTAACCCAATGTTAACTAGGAATTTGGAATTGTGGGATATCATCCTATAGTAATACAACATTAAGTTTATATCCCAAAATAAAGTTAAAGGGATGTTGTTCGTCAACTTCCATGCAGCACACAACATCACGAAGAAATTCCTACAAAATACCAAGTTGATGAATGAAGGATTATTCTCTATAAATGAAAATTCTGAAACACCATATATGTATTTTTATGTTTCCTCTAGAATCCTTCTACGAAGAAGTATCGAAAATACAAAACACAATAGATTCTATTTGGGAATTTTTCTCATCTCCCTATGAAAGGAATTTATATAGTATTGCATCTTATTATCGTAGGGTTACACCAAAAATGAAGTGTAATACCAATATATCATTATAGACATGTAGTTGTATCTACAGATTCCAGTAGCCATCTAGAATATCAAAGTTGATTCAAAAATAGCGATCAAGAAAATTAATGGTGAATACTAAATTAATAAAGAAAAATGGGTCACCCTATTTGATTATATATTAGGGGTTATTGTGTTATTACTCTCTAATCCATCACTTTTCTACATCCCATTTTCATAGAACATATATCCCAATGCATTAGCTAATACAGCTATAACCCTGAAAAGTTTAGAACATGATTAAACAGTTATTTTCAACACACATTGTATGGTGGTCTATCTATTCATCATAAATGAAATGGAAGGGTTTAATGAGATCAACACTTCCATGAATCAGGAAAATATAATATACCTCACCAACTAATACTATTCGTATATTGATGAATCCCTTATTATACTACCTCCAAAGTGGAATTATTTTATCAGTCCAAGTGAGGAAATATCTTATTCAATGGTGTATAGTGAACATTATCCTCTATAATGAACCAAATTCTCAAAAAGTACTCAAAAAATGTGCCTATTATGGAATTATCCTCATATATATTGAATGTGTGAAGTCCTTTCTATCATGTATTAAATCCATGTAAGTGTCTTTGGTGAACATCAATTAGAAACCAAGCTCTCTCAACAAATCAAGAGTCTTGAACATTTTCGCCCATCGATGAAATAATACTATGTGGATTTGACTAGAAAATTTTATGATTTCTAGATATATAAAAATTTTATCCAAACCCCCGTAAAAAAATTACATACTTTCATATACTCTTGTTTTTTTCATTTCAAAAATATTTTTCATTGGGCTATATCCCCCAGACACAAAAAGTCATTTAAAGTATATCCTTACTACCATTAACTTCTTCTCAAAGTGGGTTGAGGTTATATCCCTCAAGGATGTTGTAATAAATTTTATCATTAATTTCTTGAATAAGAACATTATTAAAATATTTGGTGACCCACACACATTATTGAAAAAAATTGGCACTAATTTCTAATCTTCCAAATTGAAAACTCTATATAAGTAATACAATATTTTGTCCAAATATCTTTATTCCTACCATTAATTTGAGAATAAAAAATGGAATATTTTAGTAATAATTTATTTTAATAAACTTGAAAAGATATAAAATAAGGAAAAAACATATTTTCCTAAAAACTAATTCATATAATGTGGCATTATCACACCATAACTTGTACTTCTATGTGGGAAATACCATATTCATTTACATATGGGACAAATGTAGCCTTACCCATTGATATCCAGTTACCCTCAGTTTTCATTTCTATCTATAATTAGATGTCTGTAGATGATATATCCCAAAAGAGACTAGATGAGTTTGAATGGCTCAAGGAGAAAATTTGGTTCACACTACATAGCCTAGAAATCCATTAGTACTAGATTATATGGGCATTCAATGGGAACATTATTCATCACTCATTCCTTAAAGGGGAATTAGTGACGGCTATGAGGAATCGAATGTTAACAAGTAATAAGACCCCAATGTTTGAACCAAAGTGGGAATAACATTACACCGTACATAATATCTACTCAATTGGCATATAATTTTTAATCATGGTGGATGGAGACTATAAAATTTCAGTCACCAGTAAAAGTTTTCTCAAAAATTAATTTTTTTAAATCCATGTTTGGTTCCAAAATTTCTAGATATATAGTGTTAAACCACATATTACAAACTTCCTTATATTATATAATAAAACTGAAAAATATATCATCATTGTATAGTAATAAAATACATGGTCAAATTTCACCCATGTATTACACTATCATGTGATTCAGGTAATCTAATTATAAAATATTTTATTTTAAACCATTAATGAATCACCTAATCTTAGAGTTTCTAGATTATTTACCTAGTCATCATGATCAATTACCATCTTGTTCAAGAACACAAAGCCAATTATTAGCCACAATATTATAAACTATATAACATGGAGTCCATACTACATGAAATTAAACTAGTTAGAGTGGCCCAATGTCTATGGCCTTATTCCCCAAACATGGGAACTTGTTCAACTTTGGGATTTTCTAGCTTATAGTTTCATATTTCTATTATCATATACTGAAGGCAATTCCCCACCCTATGAAAAAAGATTGAATTTCATATGGATGCCCCATACTAACTACATGTTTCTTAATTCATGGTATTATAGGATACATAGTGACACTTAGGCCATTTATCCTAGTACTAATAATGAATATATATATCACCTTCAATACCCTTAACCTTACAAAAGATCTAAATCCTTACAGGAGTTCCCAATCAAGATTTTTTTTAACATTTTAGTTTCAAAAATTAAATAATACCCCCATATAATATTTTTTCTCACTGTAAGATATTAAAATATGTGTCCAAGACCATCATTGTGTGACCCTAAATTGTTGAAAACTTTTTAATCTGTTGTATGATATTTAATTTTGGGGTATTAATTCCACTATACATAAAATCTCAAACTGTTTTGGTTGGCCTATATGAGAGAAGCATTCCTATTGCATGAGTGGCAGATCCATGTAAGAAGTATTAGTGTATCCATTGATCTGCACTGAGATTAAAATTCATAATCATAATAACTACATTTTTATTGATTTTTTTCATCATGAGATATATAGTAATTCACAAATCTTTTATATCAATCCCAACTATAAGATCAATTCCAATTATTCCCCCAATTTTTCTTGATTCCAAAACCCCAATTTTTTCATGTTAGTTTCCCTCTCCTTAACAATAAGGCAAAGTGATCTTATTTTTCCCTCATATCATAAGAACTAAATGTGGAATGATTCTCATTCTTGGAGATATATAGAGATGATAGGATCTTTTATCCTTACCACATCCATAGAATGTACTCTTAGATATTGTTCCTTAGTGATTTGACCTTTATAAAATCACATTTCATTGAATTATTCATTCTTTCACTAGAGTGATATTTCACTCATATTATCTTATACATGACCCATATTTTTACAATGGTATGATATATCAAAATTATTTGTGGCTTGATTCATATTATCATAAGA
The DNA here is from genome assembly GCA_963277665.1 of Viscum album. Taxonomy (NCBI): domain Eukaryota; kingdom Viridiplantae; phylum Streptophyta; class Magnoliopsida; order Santalales; family Viscaceae; genus Viscum; species Viscum album. The sequence continues at coordinate 725,160,643 of OY728126.1, read as the reverse complement.
TATGTAGTGATGCCTATATCTCTTTTTAGGGTCCTAGCCATAAATTACAACCAAACAAACAAATTTATCTTGATACCTAGATCCTCTTCACTCATGTAGGATCTACCTTTAATGGGTCCCTACCTATAATTAATTTATCATATTCTATGAAATATCCAAATAATTTAAAGACCTCTAATGCATGCTTCAATATCTATAAACCTATTTCTATGAAAAATTTCCCCCTCTCTTAAATAAAATATATATATACATTAGCATTCACCATATAATCCTTTTTATTTAAACCTATGATAAAAAAAATTCCTCCACCTATAATATCCTCCTTTTTATAAAGGCTTTATAGATATAGTCACATTTAATTCAATAGATGTCATGGTTCACTTGAGACATGACCTGGAAGATGTATCTAGAACAATTTCTTAATAACACATTGGGAATTCATAAACATAATTTATATAGGATGTTAAACTAAAATGTACAGGTCATCATAATATTACATTAAACAATAGAACACTTGTATCCCAATCATATGATGATAAACTATATGGAATATAGTCTATCCTGTATAAACCAAAACAACTTAGAGTGGTCCATTACTATTTGACATGCCTTTCCCTATATGATATCTAGACTCATGTAAGGGTGTGTGTTATACAGGACCCTACACTGGGTTACCAAAACCCTATTTCCAAATAATTCCAAGTATTTGGGTCCCTAGTATTCATATTTGGTTATGCATCAATTCATTTCCCCTGATATAACCATTAGGTACTCTTTTTCCAATCCCATATCTAGATATTGAAATTAACATATCTTATATCTCATCTTGACTAATTAAAGGGATATAAATTATAAGAACAATGTGTGTATTAATTCTTATTGTTTTAGGATACATAGTGACTTCTAAGATACATGATTTGGACCTATACAGAAGTTATTATCCTTCTTTATTACTTCATCATCTCAAGACTGCTTAATCACTATTAGTTCAATATTTGGATGTTCCAACAATCTTTTGAATGTTTCCATCTATACATAATAATTGTTTCCTTTTGTACATGATTTTCCATAAACCATTCATTGATATTGATAATGAGATCATCTATCTTTAATAGACACCTTAAAATGGTAATGATCATCAATAATACCATATTCATCCCTTCCCACTACATGCATCTTCATCCTCAGGATAAGGTCCTCTAATCTTTGTAAGCATATGACATAATCACATTGGAACCTGTTATTCAAATATTATTCAACATTCATCCTTGGCATATATTTCCCATCTCAAATTTCTAATTTTAATACATAAGGTCATAATTTACATCTTTTACATTCCCTATTAAATGGTTTTAGGAAAATATTTTTCCTCAATACCCATTTGGGATATCATATCATATCCTTGAAAATTAGTACAAGCACCATGACCTTAAAATGTGTATACCACTTCCCTAAAAAATCTAATGTTACCTTGAGATATCCTATTCATGCCAATTTTTTCTATACCCCAAATATGTATGTTGTCTCATTAGATTTATTCAAATCACTACCACCATAAAATATAAATATCCCCCTTTGAGAGGGTATATTCTAACATCAAGATCCTAATTCACATTTGATTTCATTGTTCCCCTATTAGGTATACCATTACTCTCTCTTTCTGGTCAGAGTTGTATGGCCTTAAAACCAAACAAGTGGTCAATGTTATAAAACCTTAAAATTTATCCCGGAATGTTATAAATTGAATTAACCTTATATTGAAAATAAAAAAGACACAAAACATTTCGTGTTAATAACCCATAAAAGGGTGGCCTATGAAATATTCAATTTTATGCTTTATATCCCATTATTTTTCATGTATTAGGAAACATTTAGTGCATAAACAAAGGGAAAAGGCATAAATATTTAGGGTCCTGCTGATCTATGAAAAATCCAGAGAAATTTAATGATATAGGTATTTTCCCTAGATATGAATTCACTACAAGGTGGTGTAAATTTTATGGTAATTGAAACATTCTTGAGTTTACCTTCCCTAGTAAAATACTAATTTTTTTCTTAGGTGTATAAATCCTCAGAAACAAATCAGAACTATTTATAATGAGGTCATCCAACTACAGTTAAAACATATAGTTTGTAATGATCATTTATGGATCCATATTTAGCCTTAATAACTAGAGGAATCTTCATCAAAAGGAAAAGGTCCTCTAATCTCCACAGTCCTAGATATCATCACAAAAATATATAACATTCAAATTTGGACAATGTAAATCCCTTGCCTATTAGTCCCTTACAACCCTATCCCAATTAAAATGACCTAAGTTATAACTTTCATAGCTTATAATCCAATCCTTAAAGTATATTTTAACACCCTAAATGTTACGTAGTTGGGAATCATACTCATTTTCAAGGAAAGAATATGACATTCAATTCTTGAACCTTTATCAGTATTTTTCATGTGATCTTAAACAATATGGAATAATGGACCAAACATTGTAACATTAAACAATTTTCAACTCATAATTAGGTTTTTTATATTAGCATTGGGATCTCATTCACGTCATATTTTTCTTATCCCTTACTATATTGACTATCCCACCACCTAATTTAATTCTATATGGCCTTAAACAATAGAAACATGTGGTAGACTATGTCTAACCTGATATATAATCAACATATAGTATAAGTATCTTGTCCCTAAATCCATTAAATCTCCAATGATGTTTTCTATATTCACAAAATTGTTCCCTCCATCCTTGTAGGGTTCACTTAACCTATGTTACTCTGAAGACTGGTTCACCTTTTGGTAAAATTTGTTCATCCTTAAATATAAACTACATTATTCTAAATATCAAGAATATAAATTTACTAAGGAAGTTGGCACAAAATCACTAGGTTGAAAATAAATAAATGTAATCTGACGAAAAATTTGGGTCTGTACTTTCTAGACATAAACCTTTCATGATCTAGGAAAAATTGAGCACTTAAAAAGGGGGGTAACAAACCTCATTGGGTTAAAAATATAGAAAGGGATACCTTAGAAAAGGAAATTTAATTCCCACTAATTCTCTCCCATATGAGTTTTATGGAAAATAATTAGGGAGAAAATATTAAAATTGCTTATGGGATTCACTATATGATCCAAGAAGAAGTAAAGTTGTTCTTTTTAGATCCATTGGCCTAGGAAAAATGTAGATCACCCATTTGTTCCCTTGAATATATTGGTTTAAATAGCCCATATGAAATTTGTCCAAATGTAATTTTAGGGTGATTGAGACCTCTCTAATATTAGGATCATCAATTCAAAATTACCCCTCATGATCCTCATCACACTATGTCATCTCCCTCTACAATTGAATGGACCTTGTCTAGTTTAACAGTGATGGTATCAATGTATATACCTTTCAATCAGCCATAAATAAGAGGAAACCATAATATATATCTAAATGGACTAGCTCTTGTGTTACATTGATGGTATCTCTAAACATACCTATTTTTTATCCAAAACCAAGAGAAAATTAAATTCCATATTTGAATGGACCAACTCTAGTGTTATAGTTATGGTATCCATGATTATGCCCATCCATGATCCATGCTAAGAATAAAATCATGTTCCACTTCTGAATGGACCATATATAGTGTTTCAATGATGGTATTGTAAACTATAACATATTTTAGAACATTCCTAGGATGAAATATCTCTGAATAAAGTGTTTAAAATCCATTATTTACTTAATAAATTTCCAATTCAATGTCTATGTTAAATCAAGTAATATTGAAATTTATATTCAAGTGTTTTATAGGTAACTATGAAGTGATAGTCAGAGTGAAATAGAGTTCCAAATATTGATGACAACTAAGAAAAAAAAAATAATGAATTTTCAAAAAAAAAAATAGAAAGAGGATTATCTATAAGTTGTATTCTCTCTTAATGATAGTGATATTCTAAAAAATTACTTTAATATATTCATGTGGTTCATTAATGCATTTTCAGTCTTTTTTAATGCATTATTAATGATTGGATATATTTTTAGAATCAACTTTCCCTATAGAATAAAGAATTTATATCTAATAGAATTGATTTTTTTACTTAGTTTGGGCATCTTAGGGGAGATTTTAGTAATCCAAATATTTTTCATTAGTATTATCCAGCTTCAACTAGAAGTATCTTATGATATATGACTCTTCATTAGTCAAACATCATTGCTCTGATGATACCTCAGCCTAGTGGGATTCTATTTTAAGCACCATAGGTTGATGTAATGTAGATCATGTGATTGTTTCTTATTTGAAAAGGATTTCCTTGGATAATTATTATTACTCACATGACTAGATAATCACGATAGCATATATGTCTTGAAACTACAATCCCCCACTTCTTAGAAAACTGAACTTATAGTGAAGTCAGTGGATATTCATACTCAAATCATCCATGGGAGACTCAAATACCAACTTCCATATTTTATTCAATGAACGTTGTTAGGAAATGTGATGGAATTATAGAGAGTCCTATTATTGTTTAGTGTCACTACTTAAATCTAAAATTTATTCTGAAACTAATTTTCTCAAGTAAAAGGCATGGTATTCCTCTTTGAGGCTCATTAGAATTGGGAGAAACTCTTCCTCTTTGTGCTCTAGTTACAGGAACACATGGGTGAAATTATATTTTTTGGAGCTCCCATTTATAGTGGTAGTTTTGTATTCCATTTAAGAATTATATATTAGTCAGTGAGTGTAAAGGTTAATAGAGTAAAATATGGATACTCACCCCACAATATTAATATTCCAGCCTCTATGATTGGTGTCACTCGCATTAGAAAAATCACATGATCATATCCTCTAATAGGTGTCTCCTTAATATAAGTGGTTCTATCTTAAATAAATGGTGTGGTCTCATCTATATTTATCATAGAAACATTCTCACCCCACACTATAACCTAGCTTCCCATAGGATCTTAACCACCTCCCATTATGGCTGACTGGCCATCTTGTTGGGTAAAGATGTATCTATCAGGTGGATCACTAGAAGGATACTTATGGTATTCTTTATGAAATTACAATGGTTCATCAACCAAAAATTTTTGGGGATCTGATGATTCTACATTGAGAATAATGTTAGAAACAACAAGTTATATATGGGGGTGATCAGAAAAAGAAAAATATATAATGTATACCAATAAAATTTAAAACCTCTATAAACTTTTGTAGAGAAACATATGTTTCTATGGGTTCTGGTAAATCTTCCTTCAACTGTGTGTCATTGAAAAGAAAAATCATCCTTGTTAATAGAGAATAGATTCTATAGGAGTTTCAAAACACCATAATCTTGTTCAGTCACCAAACCTAGACCACATCCTACTACATTTATGGGGACTAGTGGAATAATCATTAATGGTGTTCTCTCAAAGGATATGATAATACTGGTAACATAATTATAACACCCACCCAGGATCCCCATTTTGGTCCTTAGAATTTACACCAAAAAATTCAGGGGATTGATATTTTCTGGTCAAAAATACATAATGTTATAATTTTTTTATTCACAAGTATACGTGATAGAAATTTCACATGGATTAAAATACTAAACACTATCCCCAAGGTAGACATTACTATCCAACCTATTTTCCATTTTTTAGTGTCTCGTTATAGAAAGTGATCATCCATAGCATGCCTCTACCTTGTCCAGCATCGATGGAGGATTAAGGTGATAAAATACCCCCCCCCCCATTATTTTGGAATTAGATACTAGACTAGGGATAGTTACCCTTCACCTAGAGGTTTTAATTTCTCAATATCTATTAGAGTGTCAGTAGTAGTGTATTTTGGATATTTTTTGGTTGTAGCACTGTCTCCACCCACTAAAAATTAAAATGTAAATTCATGAAAGAAATTGTTTCCCATAAGAATAATTAATAGATTTGGGAACTTAAATCCTTTAGATTGAAAATCCATACCACTCATCAGTGGAGTAGTTTACCATCCCTTTGTAAGTATGTGATCCATCATTTATATCTCCCATATTATAAAAAGGATCTAACATTCTATAGTGTAGATGAGAATCTCCAATTCTCAAATGAATTTACCCACCTCCATAGGGTGAGTCACAAAATTAAAATACAATGCTTTACTTATATCCCCATTCTAAGGAAGATAAAGACTAGTTTGAAGTACCTCCCATAAGTCCATGATATTATAAAATGGGGCCCCATCTTTCTAGAATTGAGTGGGATCAAGATGTAGATAGTCTGATGACTCTTTTTTGTCCCTGAGCAATACCTAAGGTCCATAAAATTTAGCTACTTCATAGGTATCGCATCCTTTATCGTAATATTCTTCTCATTATAGCCCGGTAGATTTCCTCATCCTAGCCTCATGTTTCCTCAGATCCTCAAATCTGGGTCATTGAGCTATATTTTACAATGAATAACTGAATGACTCTAAGACATCGTCATAGTAATTCATATTTTAAAACCTTTTAGTATTTATCCATCCCTATTTTAGGGAATCCTTAGTAGTGACACTTTTAATGATACCTGAAAATGTTCCTTGAGGTTTGTATGGGATATATGAAGGGGCGTACCTAGGTGTTAACCCAATAAGAACATTCGAATGAGGAAACCTGATTGAAAATTGGGTTTCTTACTTGGACATCATTACCCAGAGATATAATTCCACAATGGGGGGTTTATTTAATCTAATTTACATTGGTTGTGACATGGTTTGATTTTTCAAACACCAAAATTTTCATGAAAACCTATAAGGCACATAATCCATGAAGAAATTGTATCCATACACCCATGTCAAAATGATAAAATATCTTAAATCAATCATATAAGGTTGAGTTTCATAATTTATATAGCTATTATTAATGATCATTATAATGGGAGGCTCATAGTAAAGGATGAAATTAAATTTTGAGTATAGAATAAAAGGCCCATGAGTTTCACCACACATCATAGATAGGGGCCTCATACTAGAAACTGCCTAAATAAAAGGTTGGAATCCACATATTGGGATGCTAACTTTAATATAGATCATGTACACATTAATGTGAATTATTACCCATCCTCATATCACTTCAAGCATCCCTATGATGTGATATATGTTCTTTTTATTATATATGTGAAATAAGAACTAGTTAATACTTTCCAAAAGTGCTCGCTCCAACCCCATATGCTCTCATTGGTCTAATCTAGCTGTAATTAAAATTAAACCTTATAACAAACCTTATCTTTCTTACACATTAATTCATGATTTAATTCCTAAAAGTAAACAAAATACAACCTGAAAGATCAATAACTCTGGTTTATTTTGGAATTCGGTACATTACATAAAAAATTAAAATAGAAAATACATCATATATATTAAAAACTTCCTTGACATGATCATATTATTCCTTCGTACTTAACACTACATAGGATAACATAGAGACATACATAAGAAATGGTTGAGAAATAATGATCAGTATGGGAATAAACATGGAATAACATGAATAAAGTAGTACATGTTATAAAATAGTCATATATATTGTACATAAAAGGTGTGAAAATATAAAACAAGAACAATAAGTCATGATATAGCATGATAACATAAATAAAACATGGGAAATGTGGAAACAACTGAAAACACTACATCATAAACATAGTTCAAGTATAACTGACAAGAAATCACGATGGATAAATTCCCATAATTGATTAGGTTCACTCATTAATCCCTTTAATGATATCTCATTATATTAAAACATTACCCAATGAATTGTAGTGTTATATAATTTCATGTGCAACTGTCACGTTCATTTTATTCTCATGATTAAGTGTGCCACATAGATCATAAAACTTAGATCCATTCATTATATTATATTATTACATGATCAAGGAGTGTGGAATAAATAAATTTAAGTCTCCAATCAAAGAGGTACATGTTCATAAAGGAAAACACCCTTTATATGAAATGGGTATGGGTATTCACTACAAAATTGCTTGGCATGAAAAATCTTGGAGAAATTTTGGCAGCATAATGGTGTTATATAAAGATGCATAAAATGGGTTTTTGAGAGTTAAGGGGGTATCTCATAATTTGGAATTAAAATTTACAGGAATAGGGAAATTTAAAGGAATATCTCAACATTAGGAATTATAAATAGAGGTAATTTGATAATGAACAAACTTGAATAAAGATGAGAAGGAGAGGACCCTTTACATTGAGAGTGTGACTCCAAATGCTTGGGATGAGCTTATTGAGAGCTTGGGGGAACAATGGGAGGACTCTATAGAGGACAATAAAGAGTGAGGAATTGATCCAAGTTTTTTTAGTGTAGAAAAATGGGATCTATAGTGGTTTTATATAGGATATCAGTGGGGAATTCTTTATCATTTCTCAAACATTGTTTTTGGACTCTATATAACTAAAATAACCAAAACCACAAACCTTACCTTGGTTTTTTTAATGGTTTCTTTCAAATATGATTGGTTTTTATTATTTTATAAGTCTAAGGTCCGAAATTTAAAAAATAATACCATTACTATTTTAGAAGTGACTCATACTCTTAAAGAAATGATTTCAAAACCTTAAAATATATTAGTGCTTTTAAAGGATTCATAATGGATTTTTTAAATTAAAAAAATTATAATAAAATCTCATTATTTAAAATTAAAAACATATATTTACTCATGTATTCCATTTATACTATTTATTATATTTATTTTTGGTCATTATAATTTCATAATACACACCATATATTTATCTGGTACTTAGTTTTTACCCAAAAATTTGGTTTTCTCATAAAATTATGAAAAAATCACCCTTGTAAATGTTTTACATTCTAATTCTAAGAATAATATTTATTTTTATAATTATATTTATTTTCACTTTTCAAATAATAATAAACATTTATTGATAAATGCTAGGTTTTTTACAATAATAGTTTTTGAACCCTTATAAAATTACATTTTAAATCATAAAAATTATATGATCATTTATATTAAATAGAAATTATTTAATAATAATATGTTATTAAAAAAAATTATTTTAAAAGTCCTTGAATCCTTCAAAATTGTAACGTCACACCCCTTATCATTGGCTTGAGAAGGCAGTGAGCCATTACTAGACCTTAAGCAACATCCCCATGAAGTTAAATGCTGGTAATAAATGTTGAAGGGTTTCAATACATTTGGGGGACAATTTACCCTTTAATAATAAAACAAAAAATCTAATAAAACCAAGCTAAATAAACCACTATATGATGAATGATAAAAAGAATAACAACTAGACCCATTTTTTTATATCAAAACCCACCAATGTGTACTATAATGGAATACAAACTAACATCCAATTAAATAGTGTAAGATGACTAATAAAACTCCAATATGACCAAAAGACTCCTTTCTCTGCAATCTCCATGCACCAACATCACCAAACATCCAAGTATCATGAAGTAGTTCTAAAGGCGTGTGAAACTTTAACATTTCCCATGTACTAATGGATGACATCAGCAAAAGAACCAAAGTTCCAAAGAATGGGTGAGTACTAAAACTCAGTATTTTTTCCCCAATGACATAAATACTCATACAACTAGGATTGACAGGTTATAAAAAATTATATAAAACAATTTACATGAGACAATTCCGAAAATTATTTATAAAAAAATATAAAAAACTTCTAAAAACAGTTCATAACCAAATAAAAACAAGTTCCACATCACCCAATTTTCCAAAAAAAAATATATTTCTCATTAAAATAGTCAACCAAGTATTTGAATACCTTTTGGAATATTTTTGGCATAACAATTCCTTTTCACCTATCCAAACATCCAACCATGTATGTAACTTGGACCTCCCTATACTCGCAAGTGGTGAGTCATCCTTTCACTAAGTCATGACCTAGTGTACCATTTTGATGGGGGTAATACCTAACCCTTATCCATCCCAATAATGATGGTGGAGACTCTTTACCCTTATCCTTCCCTAATTACAATGATCACACACAACCATTATTCCAAAAAACAATGCCAAAAATGGTTATTTCATCCTTTTCAATAAAACCATTCTTTTATTGAAAACCATTAAATAAACAATATCAAATTAACCATCGCCATTTCATTTTAATAAATTCATCCCTTTTATTGAAAATATTTTGATGAACTCACTTACCACAATTCCATAAATATACTCAATTAAAAATCAACATTTTAAAACCAAAATCCAAATAACTTTTATAAGAACACCCAATTCCCATGTTTCCACAAATGTCACTCAAAAGGGTTTTAAACAATAATTACACATCCAATTCACAATCAATTTCACTCAAAATTATCAACCTGAAATCAATCCAATAAGTTCTATCAAAAGGAGTAGAGAGTGAAGCCACCTACCTTGAAAATTTTGGTAAAAATGATAAACAGATGAAGAACACTAATGAAACTAAGTTAAATATTCACCAACACGCCTTAGATATCTTCCCCTATCACAACCAAGAACAAATATAAACTTATTCGGAATCCAAAACCTTATATATATCCATATTGAGCATAAATCTAAGAAACTTAGATGGTAGGTGAAGTATAACTAAGAAAAAAATCAAGAATGATGAAGAATGAACACTTATTATAAAGAATTGTCTTTTAATCACCAAGTGAATCCTTTTGATCACCTCCAAATTGACGGTAGAACCTTCATTGACCTTTGGAGAAGTAAAATCCCGAGTTAGGGCCTCATAGGAGGGGAAAAATACACTTAAAGGAAAAAACACATTAGATCCACTTTTTTAGGATCTAACTTTAACCTTGTGCATGGTTTAGTCACATAGTTAGGCAAACAGTACGCTAACTATGTGTTATCCACTACCTTAAGGATGACCCTCTATATAGTCTCCTCACACAGTCTCCATAACCATGTTCCAATCATGCTGAAGCCACTACCTCAAAGGACCCAATCCATTTTCAAAGCGTACAATTTCCCATAGGCTATCGCACTGTTTGGACCAACCGTGCACAGCCTGTGCACCTTCCCTTTAGCCCCAAAAACATAATTAAAGTTATACCTACTCTTCCAAACTTTACCAATACACATTATATACTAAAAATCAAAAATAAATTGTTACATTCTAGAAATAGGGGGTGCTAAATTCTCCCCACCATTGGTATTTTTGTTCCTGAAAAGTAGAAAACCATCAGTGTCTTGAAAGAGTTCCAACCATTGCTCTTTCGTTTCCTTCTTATATTCCCAAGTCTCTCCCTAAATATGACAATGTTTCCACAAAACCCATATTATATGGATGCTTTTTCCATGTAATAATCTTTCGTACCTATCCATAATCCACGCTGGGATATGTACCAACAAAGCAATCAGCTCTATGTCAATTTCATCACATCTGATCACATGGTCAGGATCATATTGATAAATTTTCAACTATGATACATAAAACACATTATAAACCGCACTAAACTATGGTGTAAATTTTAATCGATATTCATCATCTCAAACCCATTCCATTATCTCAAAAGGGACTATGTGTCGAGGAGATAATTTTCCCTTCTTCCCAAAACGTCGATGACCAAGCCTTGGAGAAATCCTTAGGAACACATTATCACTCGTTGTGAATAAAAATAACCATGGATGATGATCTGGATATAAATTATGAACACTATAATCCATATTCATTCTCTTTCAGATCAACTGAATCTTCTATATTGTTTCATGGAAAACGCTCATCCCAACTAGAGAAGTCTCGCATATTTCCACCCAACAGAGTGTAGAATGACAAGGACACCCATAAAATGCTTCAAAAGGATCCAGATGTATTGAGGCTTGATATTTTTTATTATATGAGAACTCTTCTAGTAGAATATGCTCTTCCAATGATCCACCAAAATCCATTACACAATCCAAGTCCTTATCTTCCAATGTTTGTATCATCCTTTCAAACTTCCCAACCATATAAGGATGATATTCCATACTCAATGTCAACTGAGTCACAATATCTTTCTATAAGGATTTCCAAAAATGATATTTGAAACTCATATCTAAGTCTGACACTATCAAAATAGGTATTCCATGTCTCTTTACCACTTCTTGGATTTATATTTTGGAAAAATTCTCCTGTGTATGAGTTTCATGAATAGGGATGAAATGATATGACTTGTTGAGTTGATCCACTATCACCAATATGGAATCTTGTTTCTGAAATGTTCTTGGGATACCTGTGACAAATTCTATCACTATTTTCCCCCATTTCCACATTTGCATAGGTAAATACTACAACATACCTTCAGGTCACTGATTCTCTACCTTAACTTGCAGACAAGCTAATCACTTTGAAACAAACTCATCCACCTTATGATTCATATTGTTCCACCGGAACTATGATTTAAAATCCTATACATATTTTTTATTCCTAGATGAACATCCCATATCAAATGGTGGTAAGCATTAAGAAGTTTTTTCTAACAATCCACAAGTATAACCATCCAATTCCTGAACCACAACAATGAACTCTCATCCAGCCTCCATCTCTCAATGGTCTCCCAATAATTGAGTTTTGAACTCATTTTAACACATTCATTATCGGATTTCTTTGTTTCCCTTACCATCATCATCAATTCAGGAACTAACAAAACTGAGAATAAAACCACAACCTTGCCTCGGTCTCCACATTACACATGCATGTCATCTAGTACCGACATCAACTTTCACTCATATAAAGATTATATTTCCAACTGAGCATATGAATTTCTGATTAATTCATCGGCCACAAAATTTCCTTTACTCATTTTATACATCAAGTCAAAGTTAAACATCAAGAGATACTAAATCCAACTCTTTGTCCTCAGATTCAAATCCCTTTTTGAGAAAATATGTTTCAATCTCTTATGATCCACGAACACAGTAAATTTCTTACTAAATAGGCAATGATTCCAACTCTTCAAGGCATGGACAACTATAGGTAATTCTAAATCATGTGTTGGGTAATTCTTCTCATTCGTGCTTAATTTCCTCAATCCATAAGAAACAACATAGTCTCCTTGCATGAGAACACATCCCAACCCTAATCCCGAAGAATCCTAATACACTATAATCCCCTATTCTAATTCCACAAAAATCAAGATAGGTGTTGATGTAAGATGAACTTTAAACTCTTGGAAAAATTTGCAGCATTCTTTAATCCATTGAAATGGAATGTTTTTATTTTTCAAAGATGTTGTAGGTGAATCTATCCATGAGAATTCATGTTCAAGGTGTAGGTAATTACTAGCTATACTATGGAAGGTATGTATTTCAAAGACGTTCTTTCACAGTTTCTAAGAGATAACATCTTTTATCTTTTCTGGATTCACAGAAATGAATTTTTAGAAATTACATGTCTAAGAAAGTGTACATATTGTATCCAAAAAACTCACTTTCATTTTTTTTCATACAAAGGATGTTCCCTAAATATTTACAACCCTGTCACAAAGTGTTTCTCATGCTCAATAATTTTCCATAAATACACTAGTATGTCATCCAAAAACACTACAACAAAAGAATAAATATGTCTTTAAAATATCCAATTCATCAATGTCATAAATATTTCTGGTGAATTTGTAAGACTGAAAGGCATTACCACATATTCATAATGGCCATATCTGCTTCTAAATACAGTTTTCGGAATATCCTCCTTCTGAACTTGCAATTGGTGATATCTTTATCGTAGGTAAATTTAATAGAACCAATAAACTCCCCTCAATTGATCAAACAATTCATCGATGTGTGGAATTAGATACCGATTATTGATCATAACTTGGTTAAGCTTATAGAAATCTAAACATATTTGAAGAGTTATATCTACTTTTTTCATGAACAATACAGGCGCTGCCCACAGAGATGTGCTTGGTTAAATGAAACCCTTACTTTCCATCTCTTCCAACTACACTTTCAGATCCCTTAATTCTTTTGGTGACATCCTATAATACATAAGGTAAATAGGAATGGTCCCTATAAGTAAACCAATCATAAACTCTAACTCCCTTATAGGTGGTAATCCAGAGATTCTCTTGGCCAAAAAATATGGAAATTTATCCATGACTTCTAGAAAATGATTACCCTCAATCTATTCCATTGTTGTTAAAGTTAAAACACCAAATAATAAGAGATCATTCCCACTATTGGTGCCAACAAATCCATTACACCTATCTTTACAACCCTTTATCCTCTGAAGAGATACCTGGTTCCATCCTCTAACGTGAAACTAACTATTGTACTTTAACAATCAATGTCATCCTTGAATGTTATCAACAAATACATATATAGGATTACATCATAGAAATCCATCTCCAACACCAAGAAGTCCCATTTCAGTTCAACTCCATCAACAGTTATAAATTATGCTCTAAACTAAAATACTCAACATTTTATTTGACCAATAAGAGTTTAAAGTTTTATCACATAAGGCATCATCTCAAGTTTTAAGCTTATCATATAAACAGCATGAGAATAAATGATGGAATGTGATACACTAGTATCAAATAGCACTTGAATAAGGGAAAAATAAAAATAAGTATACCTCTCATCATAGATGTCCCAGCCAGATCATCCACAATCACCTAATCTTCTCTATATAATTTCTTCATTGCTTCACTTTGTTCTCTGTTGCCTTGATGATATATCCCTTACTGAGGAGTCATGGTATTCATAGAATCACAATGGTTATCTTTTTTCTGCTGAGGATATTGATTCTGTTGTCATCACCTCAACAAAGCATATGATGCTTGTAACGCCTGAGAAGTATCTGAATCACCTCACCTTAGAGTATTATGACAATATAACTAAATATTCCCCATCTAGTTGCCTTAGTGGAATGTTATAGGTGGTTTTGTACATTGTCTCTTCATGTGGTAAAACAAACAACATTGAATATAGCTCACTTGGATCTTTTGTCATGGAGGTAGGTAAACGGATCCAGCTGTTTGATTCTAATTTCTTCTCCCACCCAAGAAGTTGGTCTCCCTCTTCCACTTTCTCTTATCATTAGAGTTCCCAGCATTTCCTATAGGTATCATGATACTTCCTCATCCCATAGCTCCTGAGATGTCTCATTCAACCATTGTCTCTTTATTCACCGTATTTGTATAGTCTGTAATATAGAGCACATCTATCTTCGAGAGAATCTACTACCTTAATCCCAATTCAAATATATATGCTTTCAAGGCCACACATACCACAACCTATGGTGAAAAGTGCACTAAATTCATGAATTTAGCAACATACTCTGTGACTAAGATATTTTATTACTTCATGATGAATAATTCAATCGTCCTTTGAATCTAAAACATGTAAGGATTTAATTTTTTGCTTAAAATTTTCTCAAAATCCTACTAACTAAGGCCTTGATCTACTAAAGCCTGCGCCTCTAGATACCACCACTATCATGAAATATTATCAAGCATATAATTTTCTATCTTGACTTTTAGCTCTACGGGTGTGTTGATGAAATCAAAAATATGATTCATCATGTTCAGCCACACCTCTGCCATCTCTGGTTCTGAATCACCCCAGAAGATGGGTGGATCTTGTTTCTATAACTAGATGGAATGATCCACTTGTCTTAGCTCATCCCTTCGATTCCCTATGTCCACAGCTTTAAATTCTTGGATGATACTATAAACTAGTTATTGGCTCACATATAGCTTAAGTGCAACCACATTTTCCATAGCTTCTTCTGGTTGGTTTTGACAATTCCTAATGGGTTCCATTTTCTAAGAAAACAAAAAACTCCATAAGTCTCACTCTCTATCAACTAAAGGCTTAGAATTTGAAAATCTATCACAATAGCTATCAAAAAAAGTTTCCAAAATCAACCTTTTCAATGTCCAATTTTCATTGAAAAATTTTACACTCTCTTTTGAAAATCAAACCATTTTCAAAATACACCAACTATACTCTTTTCAAAGTCTTTCATTTGAAAACAAAAGCAACATTTTTCAAAAATCAACATAGTGCATCAAATAATATATCATTAATAAAAATTAAATATGAAATACTAGTGGTAATTCATTCCTCTAATGCATGTAATTCTCATCTCATTGTCTAAACACATGATCATGAGATTCCAATATCCTTTAAGTGTCTTCAAAACACTTATATACACAACTCCCTTGTAACATGAAATTTAGTGTAAAAAGGATATCTATATCTTTTTAAGCTCTACATTTCAATTCTCGGCAATCCTACTCCTTTCTATGATCCCAACACAAGGAATATATAAGGATGAAATTCAATTCTAAACTGATGACTACTTGTTCCATAAGGAAAGGAACAATCTGATACCATTTATGTCAAAATTTCTTTTGGACCTAACAAAAATGATACCATTTATAATGTCCCACCTCTTATCATTGGCTTTAGAGGGCATTGAGGTGTAACTAGGCCTTAAGAGACATCCCCAAGATGCCAAAAGCTGGTAATAAATTCTGAAGGGTTTCAATACATTTGGGGGATGATTTATCCTTTAAGAATAAATCAATTAATCCAATAAAACCAAACCAAAAAACCACTATATGATCCACGATAAAAATAATGAAAACTCAACCAATTATTTTATATAAAAACCCACCAAATAGTAGTATAATAGAAGCCAAACTAACATCAAATTAAATAGAAAAAGATGACTAATAAAAATACAAGATGACCAAAAGACTCCTTTATTCACAGGCTTCATGCTCCAACATCACAAAATAGACAAGTATTAGGAATTAGTGCAAAATATTTGTGATACTTTACCTTTACCCATGTCTCGTTGGATTACATCTACAAAAGAACAAAAGTACCAAAGAAGGGGTTAGTACTAAAACTCAGTAGGTTTTCCCCCAATTAATTCTCTACTCACTACACTAGGATTTAAAGGTTATAAACATTTATATAAAACAATTTATATAAAAAAAATTCCCAAAAAGTTTATAAAAAAATATAAACAACTTCTAAAAAAAATTTATAACTAAATATATACAAGTTAAATGCCACCCAATTTTTCAAAAAAAACTATTTTTCATGAAAAAAAACCAACCAATTCTTTGAATCCATTTCTCAATATCCATTTTGGAATAACTAATCCATTCCACCAAGTCTATACATCCAACCATGCATGTAACCTGGACCTCCATATACTCACGAGTGGTGAGTCATCCTTTCACTAAGCCTTCACCTAGTGAACCATTTTGAAGGGGGAGAGAACTAACCCTTATCCATCCCATTAATGATGGGGGAGACTCCTTACCCTTATCTATCTTGAATTCACATTAACACACACAACCATTATTCCAAAAATCAATGCCAAAAATAATCATTTCATCCTTTTCATTAAAACCATTATTTTATTAAAAAAAATTAAACAAATTATTTCAAATCAACCATCCCCATTTCATTTCAATAAATTCATCCCTTTTATTGAAAATATTTTTATTAACCCACTAACCATAATTATAGAAAAATTCTCAATTTAGAATCAATATTTTAAAACTAAGAACCAAAGAACTTTTGTAAGAATACCCAATTCCCATGTTTCTACAAACCGTCACTCATTTCAAAAATCATTACAAAGCTAATTCACAATCAATTTCAAACAAAATTATCAATTTTAAATCAATCCAATTATTTCTATCAATATTAGTCAAGAGTTAATCCACTTACCTTGAGAGTTTTGGTGAAAATGATAAACGGACGAAGAACGCTAATGAAACTGGGTTAAATCTTCATGAACCCACCTTAGATATATTCCCCTATCACAAAAAAGGACAAATATAAACTTAATGGAATCCCAAACCTTATATATACCCATATTTGGAATATATTTAAGAAATTAATAATATGGGAAAAGTATATCTAAGAAAAAACATCAATAATGATGAAGAACGAATAGTGACTGTGAGGAATCAGCTTCTAATCACCAAGTGAAGCCTTTGGATCACCTCTGAGTCAATGAGAGAACCTTAAATGTCCTTTTGGGAAGAAAAATACCAATTTAGGGCCTCATAGGAGGTAAAAAAAGATACTTCATGGAAAAAACATGTTATAACCACTTTTTTAGGATCTAACTTTGACCCTACGCATGGTTTAGTCGCATAGTTAGGAAACTGTGTGCTAACCATGTGTTAGCCACTACCTTAAGGGTGACCCTCTATATTCTCTCCTTGAATGTTATATATAACAATGCACTAACTGTGCTTAACACACTACCTCAAAAGACCCAATCCATTTTCAAAGTTCCTAGCTTCTCTTAGGTTGTCACACAGTTTGGATAAACTGTGTGCAGCCGATGCGCCTTCCCTTTATCCCAAAAAATATAATTAATGTTCTCATAACTCTTCCAAACTTCACCCAAATAATTTATATACCTAAAACCATAAATAAATGGTTACATAACATTAACCTAGGATGATAAAAAATAAACTTATAAATTGAAATTCAAAACTAATAAAAAATTCAATTTTTGTTTTATTGTATAAAAATAAAAAACATTTATAAAGTAACGATATAAAGAAAATATGAAAATTATTCTTTTTAAAATAAAATATGTATTCATATTACTATTTTATTGATACATATTCCTTTAGTACATCATCAAACACCCTAAGGTTAAGGTGCGTGATGGTGAGACTTTCATGAGGTGGTTCGGCATACATCGTTTGGATCATGATCTCGATGATCTTGAACTTCTCCTACAAATGATTTCGTACATGCTTAAGTTGTTCAATCTCAGCTTGGTATTGATCAAGGTAAAATATCATAGATTCTATATCCCTTTTAATTTATTAGGAATATTTTTTATAAGGTATTATCCTACTGTTTGAGGCCATTATTTCCTTTGTCTGTGTTAATTGGATTTTCTAAAATCCTATATTTATACTAATAATATAATTACTATTAAAAAGTTATATTTTAAATGGTAAAGATGCTTAATGGACTTTTAAATCCAATATTATGTAATAAATCCAAATAAGTGATTTTTTTATAACCATAATACATAATAATGCATTTAATTTAAATCATAAAGGGAATTTTATTTATAAATGTTCAGGTCAATATAATCTTCTCCCCTTCAGAAATTTCACCCTCAAAATTTTCTTTTCCCATCCTAAAATGTATTTTGGTAATTATATTTCATCACCTCCTCCGGTTCCCACATTTATTCTTCAAACTTGTGGTTTCTCTAGATCACTTTGACCAGGTTCATTGTATTATTTTTAAGAACTTTGTCTCCAAAATCTAATATTTTCACCCACTAATCGTCATATGAGAGATTCTCTAAAGGTACCACCTCTAGATTGAGAACATGTGAGGGGTCTAGTATGTACTTCCTCAATATGGATACATGGAATACATCATGTACATGAGATAGGTTAGGTGGGAGTGCCATTTTATAGGACACCACTCCAACGTGATCAAGAATCTCAAAGGGGCTAATGTATATTAAACTAAGATTTCCCTTCTTCCAAAATATAATGACTTTATTTCATGGATATATGCAAAGTAATTCCATGTTTCCAACCTCTAACTCTATGTATCATCGATGATTGTGATCATATATTTTTTTCGACTCTAATCCGCCTTGATGTGTTAATAAATGGTCTTGACCTTTTCCACAATTTCCTTGACCATTTTAGGTCCTAGCCATTTTCATTCTCCAACTTTGTCCCTACATGTAGGTGATCTACACCACTTATCATAAAGGTAATCATATGGACCCATTATTATTCTTGAGTATAAATTTTTATTGTATGATAAATTGACTATAGGAATATGTTGATCACATTCTCCTTTGAAATCAATTGAGCATGCTCTCAACATTTCCACAAGTGTCTGGATATTTTGTTCATATTTTCCATCAGTTTGAGGGTGACAAACCGTGTTAAATCTCAACATAGTATTTAGAGAATGTTGGAGACTCTTCAAGAATTTATAGGTAAATCTTGGGTCTTGATCAGATATAATTAATAGTTTTTTTCCATACAGCCTCAGCGATTTTATGATGTATATCCTTGCAATTTGATCAATTGATAAGTTCTATGAAACTGTAGTGAAGTGATCCAAATTTTTAAGATGATACACCATAACCCATATAACATTTTTCCTATTGGTTTCTTCAAAATACCAGTTATAAAGTCCGTGGTGATGTTTTTCCAATTCTATGTAGGTATGGGTAATGGTTGCATCATCCCCTATGATTTTTTCCTTTCTACCTTAACTTAATTGAATACACAACATCTTGATGTATACTCTATGATCTCCCTATTCATATTGTCCTGAAAATATCTCTCTTGGTGATCTTGATAAATCTTTGTGCTTTCCAGATGGAGGGAGAAATTCTAACTATGTTCATCATTTAACGTCTCCTTCTTTAATTTGGGATTTGATAGTACACAGAGTCATGTCCCAAATATCAAAATAACTTCTTTATTAAAATTTAACTTCAAGGATTTCCCTTTAATTATAGAATCCACTTAATTATAAATTCCCACATAATCTATTTGAGAATAATTTATCTTTTCTAAATGAGATGGTTGATCAATCATTTGTGAAAGGATTTATGATGTTCCTTACCTTATGATTCTCATGTCCATCCTCTTGAAGTTCAAGAGGATCTAATCCTTCCCAATTCTCATCAATGATAAAAAAATTTGGATCCTTTCTACATAGAGTATTTGTCACTTTATTTTATTTTCCAGGATGGTAGTGGATAGATCAATTATATTCTGTGATCAACTCTAACCATCGATGACGACACATATTTATCTCTTTCGTTGTGAATATATACTTGAGGATTTTATGATTAGTATATATTTCACACTTCTCTCAAAATAGATAATGCCGCTATATTTTCAATGGGAAGATCACTATTTACAACTCTAAATCATGTGTTGTGTAGTTTTTTTCATGATCTTTCAACTACCATGATTCACAAGATATCAATTTTTCATTTTTCATTAACACATAGTCAAATCCTTTCTTCAAAGCATCGATGAATACCATAAAATTTTATCCACTTGTGGTTAGTGTGAGTAAAGGTGATGTGATAAGCCTCTTTTTCAACTACTTGAATCTCTCTTAACATTTATCATTCTAAGAAAACTTGACTCCCTTTTGAGTTATCTTGGTTAGAGGTTTCCAAAATCATGAGAAATTATTCACACATCAACAATAGTACCCACAAATCCAAGGAAAATATGGATATATGTCATAGATGTTGGATTCAAACATATTTTAATATCTTTTATCACTAAAGGATATATATATATATATCACATTTATTGTCATAATATTACCCAAGAATGATACTTCATTTAACCAGAACATAGATTTTCTACAACTGGAATAAAGATTCTACTTTCATAATGTCTTTAGCAAAGTGATCAGATACTCCTCATGATCATCCTTTATTTTGGAGTATATTATAATATCATCTATAAAAACTAATACAGATTTTTCAAGGTAATTTCTAAAGACTTTACTCAAAAATTACAAGAATATTGTTGAAGCATTAGATAGTATGAATGGAATTAAAATGAACTCATAGTTCTCGAACCTTGTATGAAAATCATTCTTGGTGATATCCTCCTTGTTCACCCTAGAATGGAAATATCCCAACAGTAGATCCACCTTGGAGAAGTATTTTTTTCCACATGGATTATCAAAAAGTTCATCCATCTATGGCAGATTATACTTGTTCTTTATTTTAATCTTTTTGAGCTCGTGATAATCAATGCAAAGGCACATTAACCCATCCATCTTCTTGACAAATAGGTCTGATGCACCCTATGGTGAAGCACTTGGGAATATGAACCCTTTATCCAGATTATCTTATAGTTGTTTCTTTAACTCCTAAAGTATCACAAAATCCATTCTATATAGGTTTTTAGATAATGGTAACACTCTGGGTATAAGCTCGATTGAAAATTCAACCTCTCAGCTAGGAAAAAGACAAGAAAATTCTTCAAGAAACACATCAACATATTCGCTCACAATCGTCATGTCTAAAAGGATGATTCTTTACTTCAACTTAATCATTTAGTCAATATACATATTCTCATAGGGAAATAATATCCATGCTTGTGATTTTGGTGTTGAAGAAAATCTATCCTCCTCCTTACACTTGTATATAATTTGATGATGATTCACAATATAAAGAGTGATTTCCTTCTTGTGGTAATTTAGGTTGACGTTATTTAGAGAAAGTCAATACATACCTATAATTGCACCAAAATCCACAAAAGGGGTATGAAAAGGTTTTTGGGGAATTTCGTTCAATAAATTTTGATAAGTGGGAATTATATACTCAGGATGAAATAATTTCCCCATTTTTAATTTTCACTAACATCACTACTTCTATGATTTATGGTGGTGTTTTAATAGTTCTATTAAACTATCTTGATATGAAGAAACTAATATAACTAGAATCAAAAAAATTTCTTCTCTATTGTTTAATGAATAACTGGTGTACCTATCACCACTTTGTTTTCAGGATCCACCTCAATGGTTGTGATGGAAAAAAGATCTCCTTTATTGCCTCAGAGGCTATTAGTTGTCTCAAAAAACCCTTGAATTGGTGATTTTTTTTTAATTTCCTTGATTCATTGTAGTTGAATCAATAAAAAATTGTGATGAGGGTTGATCGAAGCATTCCATTCCTCCATCTCATTATTGGGTTTCTCCCATTGTAAATAACTATCTTGGTTTCCTTCATTCCTGCTCCTAAATAATTTCATTTTCCCCCTTTAGATAATTTCTGGGGTCCTTCTTTCCACGCCTTTGACAAGTGGGATTTTGAAATTTCTTAGAACTATTAGATTTATCCATCAGAATACTAAAATTAAATTCCTATTTTTTGGTTTTTATCCCCATGATACCTTTGATATTTTCTAATCTCAATTTTGACTTTGATGGAACATCTGAAAATTTCCTCATATCTATCAAAGTCTCGAATTGCCTAGTATTCTTGTAGACTAGGTTTTATCACAACAAAGAAGAAGTCAACCTTGAATTTGGGGGTAATAACAAATCCTGAGGTGTATCATGAAAGTATTGTGATGTTTAGATCGTACTCCCTAATAGATTCATCATATTTTTTATTAAGGTTAAGAAAATTTCTTTCTATTTGAAGAAGGAGAGTTTGAGGAAAATATTTATTTAAAAAAATTAAAACTCCTTCCATCCCAACACTTAGATCTCTTCCTCGGGTTTCATATTCCTAATCAATGCCTACCACTGGTTAGCTTCTCCCACCATATAATAAACAACCAGTATAACCTTCTCTTTCTCAGAACATTAAAGGATGGAGAAGATCTTCCCGATGTGGTTAATCCATCATTCCACAATTAAGGGATTAGATGATCCATCGAAATTCAAAGGCCTTTATCGCATAAATCACTCAATTGAAACTTTTCATTTCTTAGGTGGATTTGGGGGATTCTCCTAATCCATAATTCTATTCAAAACCTATGTCATATGAGAAAGTATCCTCATAAATTTCACAATTCCCGCTCCCATCATGTTGGGCGTCTTATTGGGGAATTCATCACATTACTCTTAAAATTAGTTGTTTACCTGATTCCTCCTATTTCTAGGAATTTTCTAGAATAAAGGGAAAAATAGGGATGATTATTTTTAAACTATTAAACACAAAAATGATAATCCAATGAAATTTAAGGGGTAACTTAAAAATTACATTTATTTCCTTAACTTATGAATTTATAGGCTTCAAACTGTGTTATCCATTATCTATTTCCTAACATAGACTCTTATGGGAACTTTTCATTCCCTTAATAATGATTTGTAATAAATTATAAATTTACCAAATCATATCACCCAAAAGTTTCAAACTTTTTGTGCCATAAGGCCTGTTGTTGTGCACCCATTCCTAGTCGAGTTTATCTGAACATGGTGTTTTCAGGTTTTACCCCTTTGTACATCTATTCCAGATCCACATCTACTTGTAGTATCCAAATAGGGATTTGTTTTTTTAATAAACAGATTAATATATAATTAAAAAAAATAGTGATTTTTTATTATACTTAGTCCCATCCCAAAGTATTTTTCTAAATATTTCTAATCCTAATCCAAAAATAACTGAACCTTCCATTTTATACCAACTATGACAACCCTCATCTTTATTACACATTAATTCATGATTTATTATATAAAATTACACATAATAAAACCCTAAATATAGATAATTCTAGTTTATTTTGGAATTAGGTACATTACATAACAACTTAAAATAGTAAATATATCATATTTATTGAAAACTTCCTTAAAATGATCATATTATCCCTTCATACTTAACACTATAAGGGATAACCATGGGACATACATAAGAAATGAGTAATCTATAAATATTCATAAGGGAATAAACAAGTAATAACTTGAAGATATTAATCAATGTTAGTAAATAGTCATATAAATTAGAAATAAATGGATTGAAAATCAAAAACATGAGCAATGAGGCATGATATAGCATGATAACATAAAAAACATGGGAAATTTTGGAAAAACTTAAAACACTACATAATAAACATAGGTCAACGATAACTACCAAGAAATCATGATTAAAAAATTACTATAATGGATTAGGTTCACTCACAGATCCCTTAAATGGCATCTCATGATACTAAAACATTATCCAATGTATTAGAGTGCTATATAATTTAGGGTTCACCTCTCATATTCATTTCATTCTCATGCTTAAGTGCATCACATAGATTATACAACATGGATTCATTCATAATCATATTTTATTACCTGATCAGAAATTGTAGAATAAATACAGGTAATTCCCCAATCAAAGAGGTAAAAGTGTATAAATTTTAACACCCTTGACAAGAAATTGGTATGGGTATTCACTACACAATTCCTTAGCATGAAAAATTGCTGTAAAATTTTGGCAGCATAAAGGTGTTACAAAAAGATTTATAAAATTGTTTGATGAGAGATAAATAGGTATTTAATAATTTATAATTAAAATTTATAGTAATAGTAACATGGAAAGTAATATAAAAACATTATTAATTGGAAATATAAGGCATAATATAATTAAGAAACTTGATTAAATAGGATAAGGAGAGGATTCCTTACCTTGAGAGTGTGACTCAAAATGCTTGAGAGGAGCTTCTTGAGAGCTTGAGGGAAACTTGGTAAGACTCTATAAAGATGAGTGAAGAGTAATTACATGATCAAAGTATTTGAGTGAAGAAAAATGGGATCATGGGTTGGTTTATAAAGGAAATGAGTAGGGAATTCTTTTTCATTTCTCAAACATAGGTTTTGGACTCTATAATATAAAATAACCAAAACCACAAACCTTCTCATGGTTTTTTCCCATGGTTTCTTCCAAATTGGAGTTCTTTTCATTGTTTTATAATCAAAAGGATCTAAATTAATAAAATAATACCCTTATTTATGTGGAAGGGAGTCATGACCTTAAATAAAAGATTTTAAAACCATATAATATATTAATGGTTTTGGGTGATTCATAGTGGCTTGATAAAAATAATAAAATAAACATAAAATCAAATTATTTTAAAAGTTAAATTATATATTTGGTCTTATATACACTTTATAATATTAATTACATCACTTTGGGGACATTATGATGTCATAATACACACCGTATATTTATACGGTATTTAATTTTTACATAAAAATTTGATTACCCTAAAAAATTATGAAAAATTCACCATTGGATAATTTTGACTCTATAATTCAAAAAAAATATTCATTTTATCAAAATAATTTTATAAATAATTTTATTTTCACTTTTAAAATATGAATCAACATTTATTGAGAAATGTTGTGTTTTTTACAATAACAGTTTTCAAACACTCATAAAAATTATAATATCTTTTATATTTAATAAGAATTATTTAAAAAAAATATTTTATTAAAACATTGTTTATTTTAAAAATCCATTAACTCACCAAAATAAATGTATTAATTAAAATTAAAAATAAAATTTCTATTTTATTGTATAAAAATCAAAATCATTTACAAAGTAAAAATAAGAAGAAAACATAAACATTATTATATTGAAAATAAAATATACATATTTATATTATTATTCTCTTGATGGATATCCCTTTAATAAACTAGAAAATGCCCTAAGGGTAAGGTGTGAGATGGTGAGACATTAATGGGGTGGTTCAGCATACATGGTTTGGGTTGTGATCTCGATAAGATTGAACTTCTATCATAAATAGTGTTTCTAATGCTTAAGTTATTGGATCTCAACTTACTCTTGATCAAGAGAAATTCCCAATGATGTTATCTCCCTTAGAAGCTCTAATAAATGGGATTCATAGGGTATGATCCTACTGTTTAAGGCTATTACTTCCTTTATCTGTGTCAATTGGATTTTTTAAAACCATATATATATATACTAATCATATGATCGCTATTAAATAGATATATTATCAATGGTAAATATGATTAATAGTCCTTTAAATATTATTAAATATAATAATACCAAATAAGTTCATGTATATTATATAACCATAATACATAACAATACATTTAATTTAAATCATAATAGAAATTTTATTTAGAAATTTTCATGTCATTGAAAACTTGGCCTAACACCATCATAGAATCATGAACTAGGAGTATATAGACATTAATTCACATTTTCATAAATCCCACTAGTCGATTTTGGGAAGGGATTTCAAGGTCAATATCATAGCTCCATTATTCATAATTTCATTATTCTATTACTATCCAATATGTGCCTATGGCCCCCCATTTTTAATTAAATAGAACCCCATATGATGTTTATAAAGATTCACATTCCTACGATTCACAAATAATGCATTCATCCATGCTTCAAAATTGATTTCAATTCATATAAGAGGTTCCTTCCTCATGATATACAAGGCCAGTTTTAGGATCTATTAATATAATGGGGTCCTTCTATCATCATCTTCACATATAGTGTTTAGGGGAATAAACTCTTCAAATATATCCCAAAGTAGGGTTCCCAGAATATTTTGTTGATGTCCCATGGGATAATACTCACTTAATTATGTGTCAGATGGAAGGTATCTTTCCATGGGATCTAAAAGATCAATAAATTTTGGATTAAGTTAGTGTTCTTATACACATGCATCTAAGATATCTAAATGCCCTCATAAATGGATATCTTTTTTAACTTGTCCTTTAACATGGTGCATGACTTGTGGATTTGATATACCCATATCTATTTGATATTAACACCACCCCTGGTTGTAGGTCCCAATCCTATTTCTAACCCTTAAGTTGATTGGTGGATGAAAAATCAAATATAAGTATCTAAAAATGAATCTAAGGATATAATTTGTGTGAATACATGTCACATTAGTTTGAGTGTGGTGAATCTAGGATTCTTAACTAGTTATCTCCTTGTTCATATAGGCACGTATGAAATAAATATTATCCCTACTTATTTTGGTGTACTCGAAACACTATAAACATGGAATGTACTCCCATGGTTTTGGGATAATAAAAAATATTAGAAATACATTAACAAAAAAAATGGGAGGATCTTGAATGATTGGTATTCTTAATGGTATTTGTTTAAGACTCTTATAATATACGTTAAGAAATCTTTATAAGGCTAATGATATCCCTTCCCAAAGATATCAATCATTACTTTAAT
Organism: Viscum album; assembly: GCA_963277665.1. NCBI lineage: Eukaryota > Viridiplantae > Streptophyta > Magnoliopsida > Santalales > Viscaceae > Viscum > Viscum album. The sequence goes on along the minus strand of OY728126.1, from coordinate 725,133,001 downwards.
CTTGGTGGTAGCCTCAATATCCAAACTAGTTATTATAGTAAAATCCGTTTTTTCTTCAAGATGAGAATTAATGATTCCCTAATTGGATAAATTTTTAATATGGAACAAGATACTAAGTAAAATATTAAAAAATCATAGAACAATAGCATGAAAATTTTAATAATGTATGAATTATTTAACCCAAATGTCTTTCCCTAGTTCTTCACACAATTCATTCTCCCAAACTCATTGCCTACATAAATTTGTGTGTACCTTTTCCCATCACCTTCACCTATGTCATTTTCCCCAAGTGGGAGGTCTGGATGAATCCCGCACACCTAACACCACTGCACATAGTGTAGGGAGAAGTCGAAGGAGAACATGCCTACCTTAATTAGTGTGAAACATAAGAAAATACAGAGCCTATGGGTGAATGTTCGTATTGGGATAATGATGAAAAAGTGGGGGGTTAATTTATAGAAAATTTATGGTGGTTTATCTGGGGGATAACATGAAATGATTGATGTGTTATACAAGAATTAACAGTTGAAGCCTGACACCACTGAATTATTGTATAACTAGGGTGTTAAAATTCTTATTTCTATAAATATGTCCACACCATTGTCACTTTAACCTTGGGATTACAACCTAATTATTCAAATAATCTCCAATACTATGGGTAAAATTTATTGGTTCTCTATGTTGGAAAATTATAGACACCCTAAAATTACAAACATAAAATTCTAGGTAGGGGTCTATAAGTTCATCTACATACACTAGAGTTATCCTAGGAAACTTCACCAAAAAACACTTTCATGCCCAACTTTTCACGCCCGTATCTACTTGTGCACCCAACCATTGTGTGTATCTCACTATTACCAACCTTCATGCCCACACCTACTCTTCCCAAGTTCACTTGTTCTCCAGTCTACTACACTCAACCCTATTTCACCAAGGTCCAAAAAAAATTCTATATATATGAATTTTATGCTCCTCATTGGAACCTTTTAGATGATAAATAAATAACTCTAAACTCTTATCACCCCAGTATCAAATCATGGTCACCAACTATTTATTTTTATCCTAATTAATATTATAACCAAATGAAATTAACAAAAATGAGGTTAATTTTCTTTCTAAAAAGTTTATATATTAAAACCTTTAAGAGATACTACATTCTCTCTATTTATTCAAAAATAAAGTGAAGGAACCATAATGGGTGACAAAATAGAGGGATATTTGGATAAATTCATATTTAGATAACTTTGACCACTAGGTGAAGTCTTTACCATATTTCATCAATAGTGAGACTACTTATCCCTAGTATCACCAAAGTGACCAATTCACCACGGCATCGTGAGGGAAAAAATCCCCAATACCACTTGGGAGAAAAATTCACCATAGAATCACTAGGGTAGACACTTATCCCTAGTATAACTGGGGTGAAAACTTAAACTTAACATCACTAGGGTGGAAATTTTCTCCCTAGAATCATTAGTGTGACCACTTCACCCTAGAATCACTGGGTTGAACATTTCACCCTTACATCACTAGGATATCTCTTCTTTCCCCTCATATCAATAGTTAAAATCAACTCTCCATGCCCTCACTGGGAAGAATCACCTCACATAAACCACATTAGTTTGAGGTTGGTCCAAGTTCCTTCACATGGGTTAACTCCAATTATCCACTCCCACACTAGGGTTCCATGAAAACCCCATTTTTAGTGGTAGATCATCCCTTCACATAGGTATTCTACTTGGGAATAAAATTACCAAGTCCACCTCAAACACCACTATATCCATATGATTAGGGAATTCACATCAATGTGCACCCCTTTGATTATGTATTCCCTTTAAAAAAAGTGTCTCTTGAGAAATCACACCTAAATGATAAGGCCCTCAGTGTATTTAAGATGGTGTACTCCCTTGATAACATGGGTTCCTAATAGGAGGATATTGGTAAGATTTTTCCATTCTCATAAAACTTAAATTGGTTGATCCAAGCCCAAGACTAATCATTCTAGGAACCTGGGTAACTCACTAGTATACTCAATAATAAATTATTTCATGGACTAACTCATGAAGTATAATACTTATACATGTTCCCATTGATGATTTAATCATGAGGATTCATCAATGAGATAGGGATATCCATACTAGGGTAACACATATTCATGAAAAATATCCTAGAATAATTCCCCTATTCTCAAGAAATATATATTTGTTTCCTCCTTTAGTGTAAGGACTAACCATATCTTACCCTATTTAGTCACTAGTAAACATGTTGAATAAAAAAGGGCATATAATGTGTAAGCCCCAATATCTTTCTCAAGGGGAAATATTTCAATGATTACTATATTCATTCTACCAAATATTCAATCAACTAGAGGAATATACACTAGGTCATCATGTGTTCATATGTATGTCACACTCATTATCTCCTAGTTCTCAAGAAACACATATGATACTCCACATTAGGTGTAAGAACCAACTATATATCTCCATGTCTTATCACTAACTGAAGGGTAGAACTAGATAGGTAAACTCATGCATAATCCTCAGTGTCTATCTCATGAGGCCATATTCTCCATGATTATATTCATCCTTCATTCTAACTATCAATTTTTAGGATGAATACACACCATGGTAGCGCATATTCATGTGTAAGCCCCACTTAGGGTCTCTAAGTTTCCAAAGAATACAAATATGGGAATCCTTCTTATGTTTAATCCCCAACCATATCTGCGCTGATATAGTCTCCATAAAATAGGTTAAATCATAAAATTAATCCCATATATAATCCCCATTCTCTATCTTATGAGGACTATTCCTCATAGGTGGAGTCATCCTTATTCATGGGCATCAATAAGAAGGAGGTAGATACATCAGGGTATAACATATTCATGTGTAATCCCTATTATTACTCACACTTTTTTCAATAAACATATATGGGCCTATAATTTATATATAATCCCCATACAGGTCATCTGTTTCCTAGTTAATAATATAAAGGTTCAACCAAAAAGGAACGTGTCATGTATAAACCCTATTCAATCCACTATTTTCATCCCATTCATGACACAGAATTCTTAGTCACATGATTTAAAACTGCATGAAAAAATTCTTACAACATGGAATTAATCTATATAATACTATCTTATCGCATGACATTAAATTATTAACCCATAACTATGTATTCATTGACTCATGTTAACCATGATATATTGGATGATCGTTTGAGGTTCACTCCCAATAATATCTCAAACCATGTGTTTGTTGTGTCTATAAAACTGGTGAACCAATCCTTATGGGTTCATATTCCTCATTGAGTCACTTATGTTATTCCTCTCCATTCTATATTTATTGTGCGACAATACATCCTTTTACTAGATTCATATTCCCTATGAATCATCTCCACATTTGTACATATTCTTGATGAGGTCATATACTTCTTGGTGGGACATGAACATTTCTCATGGGATCATATTCCCTATGAAATTAACTAATATTAATTTGGACATATTCTATTTTAAGTAACCCATAAAGATCTTCTCATGCATAATCCCCACAAAAACTAATTATATGAACCTTTATCCAAGAAGCCAATTCAGTGTGACATTAAACTGTTTATAATAGGTCACTAATGCATGAACATAAAATTTACCATGACGTACATTGTTATATGACCTTGAAAGATATTATGTGTCCTATTAAATGACAGTAAACTACATGTTTCATGATTAAATTAATTGGTATAAATTGGAATCCCCTCTTTTGAGCCATATCCCAACACCATAAACACCTACAGCCTCCTCGGATAGCACTAAAGTTTAGAGTGCCTAGTTTTTTGGATATTAAACAAAGAAAATCCAACTAATAAGCGACATTTGGAGAACCAATGATATATAAATATGTTACCATAAATAAGGAAACTATGATATATATAAATTTTCACATTGATATAGAATATTTGATATATATAGATATTAACATCAATGTATGATGGAGAACAATCACCAACACATGTGTAACCAATCCCACATTGGGATTGGGGAAGGATTTAAAAATAAGCATTTAATTTATAAGATATCTCTATAGTAGGAAAGAATTTCACACTAAATATTTAGATTCACCGTACCTCTCATCCTTTCAACCAATGTGAAATCCAAGAATTTCAAGTAAAGTCTAAGTGAAAACCTTCCTTCTAAAAGTAGGTCTCTGTTAAAATAAGAAAAATATGGGCCAATTGTGTGTCAGGAATAATGATGTTATGTGAGTTCTTTAATATAATCTATTAATATATTAAAATTACACCAAAGAAATATATTTTTACCATGTTCCCTAAAAGATAAATGAGTATGTAATCAAGGTGTATTTTAATGTTTGGATAGTACTTTTAGACTACCCATCAGTTTTAGGATGATAGGTTGTGCTAAAATGTATCTTAATATGAATATCCATTTGAAGACTCCTGCAAAATTTCAATGTGAATTGAGTTCCATTATCAAATATAATTGAAAAAGGTGAACCATGAAGTCTCACAACCGCATTAATATAGAGTTTTGAAAATCTCAAAAGTTAAATATCCCCCCTTATATCATGGAAATGTATAAACAAGGTAAGGCAATCGATAATGACCCATATAGAATCATTCCCTATAAGAGACTTTATAATTCAAGTAATAAGTTTTATTATGATATTGTTCTACTTATACATTGGTATAGGGAGAGGTTTCATAACCCCCATAGTATTTTATCTCTCATCCATTACTTATTGGTATACCAATAATCTTGATATATAATCAGAAATTTCTCACTTCATATTGTCCCACTAAAACAATTATCTTAAATCCACATACTTTATGATTCTACTAGGGTTGTATAGAAAATTATGACTTATGAGATCCATTTGGTAATACTCTCTTCACATTAGTTATGGATGGAAAACATAATAACCTACCAAACATCAACACATAATCTTCATACATGAATATCACCAATCTCTGACCATTCATGGAATTAAATTTTTTTGGTAAACTCTTTTTAGAATGTTTGAATTTATTCATGTTCTCCAAAAAATAAAATTTTCTATCAAATTATATAAACAATGATGTTTCTCTTTCCATAAAAATTTTCATATCCATATTTAAAAAATCTATAAATATGGGATCCCTATATATCCTTTTCATGGAAAGAACACTATGATACTTCATACACAATGCATCAGGAACCTTGTTTGTAATAAAAGGGTGGTAGTGTATCGATCATTCATAGTCACTGAGTAGTTAAATTCATATCCTTGTCTCATTTTTATTTATTTCTATGTGAATATTCACTTCAAAATTTTTTAATCTGTATATATGTCACATATTTTACCATTTATATTTTTATTTCTATATATTTAAGGAAAATATTACAATTTCAAACTATAGTTTGTGATTTGGATATTTTTTTCATTTATTTTTAATTTACAGGACCTATAAGAAACCACGCTATCATTTTAGATAATTACACACCCCAATACTTCCTTTAATTCATCACTATACATCACAAATCCTTCTTTTCCAGATGGTAAATTTAATATCTTTGAATTTATCGATCTCTTCTTTAATTATTTAAAAAAATTCTCACATTCCTTTGACCATGTGACTATGATCCATTTGATTATTGAGTGGGTAAATTGAGGAAATTTTGAAGAAATATATGATAGTAACCTACTAAGATAAGGAAAATATTCATCTTATTCATAGTCATTGGAGTGGTATATTATTAATTTGCCTTTTTATTTAGAAGAACAATAGATATTCCATCCTTGGAGACAATATGTCCATGAAAATAAATTTCTTACATCCAAAATTCACACTTACTAAATTTATCATATAACTCTTTCCCTCTAAGAATTTCAAGAAATATTCACAAATGATTCTTATTCACTTCATATATTTCAGATTATATCATGAAATCATCAATAAATACAACAAAAAATTATCAATAAAATCCATGGATACTCTATTAATAAAATCCATAAACATAGAGGAGGTTTTAGTTATTCCAAAGGGCTCTATCATAAACTCTTAAGGTATATACCTCATATGAAATTTTATCTTTGGTGTATCATAACTATTCACTATTAATTAATGATAACCAAAATAGAGATCGATCATTGAAATGCATGGATATCCTTTAAGTTGATCAAATATTTCATAAATTTACAACATAGGATACTTATTATTTATAGTAGTGGAATTTATTTACCTATAATCGATGAACAACCTCATAGACTAATCATTTTTTAGAAATAGCATATAGGACACCTAATACACTCAGGTATATGAATTCATTATCACACAATTATTATAATTGTTTCTTTAACTCCACAAATCCTACCAGTACCATTCTTTAGAGATTCTTAGATATAGATTTTTCATTAGATATGAGTTCAATGGGAAACTCAACTTCACACTCAGGTGGATGTCCAAGTAATTATTATAGATATAAATCAAGTCATCCTTATAAAATTAGAATATATTTAATTATTAATATGTCTTTCCCATTCATATATTTTTTTTTCTATTCCTATTATACCAAAATTTCAATAATGTGAATTATTAGAGGTGGATCCAGGAAAGACATAGATAAGGTAGTGTCCACTATAAATACTGGTAATCCTTTTCCTACTTTTAAAATTGTAAAATTATCTTAGAAATATATTCTTGAATTATATTTTTGGATCTATTACATACTAAATATTATTTCAAATTTAACTATCAGTATATAAATTAAGGTTATAATGAGGGAATATCTTTACATATTGATAGATATTACTCAATATATCCTCATTATGATAATATTTACCCTAAGTTTATTGATGAAAACCTTCTTTATCAGTGTATCATAGGGTGATTCAATGTTCTAAGTAAACATGTAATATATAAAATAGGGAATAGATCCAAAATCAAACAAAGAATTTAAAAAATCTGATTTTATGATCAATGTAAATGTTATCACTTAATTATGGACTTCAACATCATCTATAGTAATCCTATAAGATAGGTCATTCTTATTTGGAATATTTTTTGGTAAATTCAATATATTCTTGACAAAATGGATGTATAATGCTACATATAGTTAGAAATAAATCATTTTAAATAAATTAATTTTTTTTCATCATATTCATAATCTTGATGGCCTTTATCACCACACTTGAAGGAAACTATCATTCCCTTTACAAATCTCCTAGATTGTTTATTTCAATAATTATTACATGTTATTTGTTTTATCTTATCATTATTCTATCTTTCCACTTTTATATATACATGGAGATGATCCATACTTTTCTTCTCTTACTTTCCACTAAAAATATAATACATGGACAATTTTTTCTTTATGTTGATGGAAATTTATGTTATATCTTCATATAATGAAAATGGTTTATAGACTAATTACCTTTGATGTATTCGATTTAGCCTACCAAATAAGTGATCAATCATTATTTATATATTATGTATGTAGTCTATATCATGCATTTCTAACCTTGTAAAGTTTTCCTCATACTAATAAATATTTCACTCCTTATATTGTATTGAATTTACTTTCTATATTCTAATATTTCCCACAAGTCAAGTATTTTTCAAATAATATAAACTTCAAAATATTTTATTCCATACTCTATCTCCTCCACCTCCTTAGTGTTTTGAATCATTGACCACCATTGATCATCATATCACATTAAATGATATGATTTCATGATAAAATTCTCTCATTTACAACTTCCTAAATTAACAAATGTTTTCTTAAGGGACTTAATCTACTATTTAATTACTAATGGATCAGTTATTCCATTTAATGATGGAAATTTTTTATGCATAATATGTTTTAATAATGCTACACCATGTTGTAGAGAAAAAATATTATCCATATAGGAAAATGTATTGGTTATAACCTTAGTTAACTACCCTAATATAGTTATAATATTCTCATCTCCAACTACAAACTCATTGAATTTCTCAGCTGGGAAATCCTTACATAGATTATGGATGTTGACATGGTTTATATATCTTCTCATATGATCCATTTATAAACAATGGAATGCACTTAATAAGATCATAAAATTATGAATATTTAATTATAATATATAATTACCATGAAATTATAATATTATAGAAAAATTTATTGAATATATTAAGGGTTTATCATAATGTTTATGTTGTGTAACTTTGTTCATTTAAATATAGTTACTAAGGTTTACGTTAAATTTTGTTTGATAAAAACTATGATAACCCTTACTCTAGTATTCTAGATTTTATGGTTACTTTACTACATTTTTATAGAATACAAGAGATCTCATTACAAAGGATCTAATAGTCTAGTATTATTATTGGGATAAGATGCATACTCGATTCTCACATTACTTCTGAAACCATAAAAAATGACATAAAAACTTAATGAGAACATTATTATTCATTCTAGGATATCAATGAAATTATTCATTATTCTCTTATGAGTTTCTTGGGGGAAAGTAAAAAATAAAGGGGTGATATTAGATACTCAATAAGGGACATCATATAGTGGAAGATATCAAATAATAAACAAGTCATGATTAATATGGAAGGAATAAATAATAATAAAATATCTCATATAGATAATATCATGGGTGTAGAATATATCCATGGATAACATAAAAATATAAATCATCACATGGAATAAATAATTGATTTCATAGTTATGGAATTTATAATGTCATACATCTTAATATTATCATCGACGCCTAATTCAATGAAATCATACATAAATAGTTAAGGAATATTCCAAATACCCAAGCTAGTTTGACTTATGAGACCTACTAATACATCAAGGGTTTATGTAATTCTCAAACTCACCCATCATTTAATCATCATAAACATATTGTTAAGGGCTCAAAATAGACATTATGAATATATGGGTTGGCATACACCAAATGCCAAAAATAGTTTGTCTAATGAGACCTACTGATACATCAAGGGGATATATAATTTATGGACCCAATCATTACTAAATAAGTCCAATGAATGGAACATATGAAATTAATTAATAAGAATACAATTCGTAATCCTCTTTCCTTAGTAATAAATAATCATCCATTTTGAAATATAAAGTATACTAAATATTAATATTTCCATAGTAAATAAATGGAATAACATCCTTAGTAAACACCCTTAAAAATTCCATCATAATGGGTATATGGTTAATTCGTTACTAAAATACATAACACATAAATAGTGGAAATGATATAGAAGTTATCTATGAGATTAAAGTACTTGTACACGAACGAGAAAAATAAAGTCAAGAGAGAGATGAGGAGTGATAGAGAATATAACCAGAATAAATAGCATAAATAGAAAAGAAACATTACAAACAAAATAAAGTATTTACTTTAAATTCATAATGGTAAAAATAATACTATCAATCCACTAGAAATGATCATAACTCATTGAAAGGTAATTGAGTTAAAAATCTCCTTACCTTAATCCCATGTTTCCTAATATGTCTTCCACTATTTTTAATAAAAAAATTATGTTAACTATTGAATTTCTTCCAAACTTTTATCATTTTAATTTCTTTTTTATTATTCCGTTTAAATCATTTATTATCATGTTTCATTTATTTTCTAACTTGGTTTTCTTCACATCGATCATTTTGAGGTCATTCGGTTCACAATCCCCAAAATAATTAGGGTATAATTATTATGTTTATAGGTCATTTTACAATTTTTACATAATATGCAGAAGTATCCAAGTACTTTTATATAAGTTTCATAATGATATATTAATTTATAATTTCATTCCATGTGAGTTTTAGGCATGGTTCTCCAAAATAAATCCACATTGTTCTTGTTTTAGAGATTTTTTAATGAATAAAAAGTTATATATTAATAATTATTTAAATAATAATATTACCATTAAAAACCCAAAAACATAATATTAATTAATTATTTACATCATATCTTACCATTAATAATTTTTTCATATCCATCCATGTTAAAATTTTATCACATTGTCCATGTAAATGATTAAACTGACCCAAACAAGAAAGTGATATAATCAATGGATCAGTGTAATTTTCAACTAATTTTATTATAATATCATAATTACATAAGTATAATGATATTATTTAGATGTTTTTAAATATATAAATTAGAATTTGGAATAGGTTTATCAAGAAGATGAAGGAAAAGTATAATAATAAGTTATTACATAGGAAGAAGAAATTGTATTTGCTCTTAGAATCCTTCTTGGTTTTAAAGGATTTATATGTTTATATTGTGTTTTGAAGCTTCCCAACATGGTAGATTATTAATAGGGAAGAAAAAAATAAAAAAAATAAAGGGAGGAATTATAATTATTGGTGTTTCTTAGAAAGGGTGGTGGAGGGATATTTTTATAAGTGAGAGTGGTTGTATTTTTTTAAATAATAATTTCATATTTTAAAAGGAATTTAAAATTCAAGGATAGTAAATAAAAAATAAAAAAATGAATTTGGATAAGATAAATAAATTCATATAGTAACCTCATCCACCAATTTAGAGATTATTTTTTAATATTTTGTGACTTTACACCTTAATTTAACTCGTTTACAATATTTTATCCTTTACCATGGTGACTAACTTCTACCTAGGTAAATTATTTTTATGACTAAAAATTAAATTGATCTTATTTAATAATTTCTACATTATTATTAAAAATATAAAATCAATTTTATTAGATTCAATTTCTAAAAGTGATAAATTTGAATTTTGTATATGTATTCATATCGTAATAAAAACAATTTTTAGAAAAATGTATTTTTAAAGAATAAAAATAAAATTATACTTATGAATAGTTTTGATTGTCATGAAATTTATTGGTTTATGATGACAAAAAAAGGTTCTTTTTTACTTTTAAACTGAGAAAAACCCTAATGAAATCTTTTGAGTACTTAATTAAATGAAAGGAACAAAATATTTTTCACTATATTAAAATATAACTTAGGTTCAAAAGTGTCAAACAAAGGTTTATAAATTAGACATTTTATTTTAAAATTAATTTTTTTACTCCTTAAATATAAATTTTTTTGAAAAAAACGTTTTATACATTTTTAATTCATGATTATATCATGATGATTTCATTAAAGGTATGGTATTTATAAAAAACATTATTTTTTAATTATTCACCAAAAAATCAACCATTTTCTAAAAAATTTAAAAAATCACCTTAAGATAGTTTTGACATGCGAAATCTAGAAATAATTACAATTCTATCAAATTTGAAGTCTAAAATTTAGTATTTCAACTTTTTAAAATAATTATGAATAAAAATATTTTTATTGAATTATAATGATAATATAAGAGAATGTGAATTGTGAAAATATTTTTGGGATGTATTATTTAGATTCTATAGTAAAATCTTGGATCATAAACCTTCTCTGAACTAATATCCCATCTAATAATCACCCAACCATTCTCATCATAATCCATAGTCTCGCTTCTGAGACCAAATCTATAAACTAGGGCCTTGACTTGTTCCATATTTCCATATGCTATTCATGGTCATTGACATTCCATAGACCTAGTCACTCCACCAACCCATTTTCAAAAATTCACCCTTTGTCGTATCACATAAACAGTATCATGTATTTTGTAATTATTAGTTATTTATTTCACTAAATTCCCAGATTTCCCATCAATTGATACTCATATATCTGTATTTTTAATTTACCTCACACAACCCAGCCACTTGCATCCAAGAACTATCACAAAACCAAAACCCCTTTTGTTATAGGTTCATTAACATTTTACTCTTTAGGTTTACCATAAATTATTAAAAATAATAACCACACTCATTGATTATCTAAAAAATTCTCCATACAAAAGTAATTTCTTTATTACCAACCCATGATCATAATCCTACATGATAAATGTTGCCAACCGAACACTGATATTCACAATCCCTCCACATGAACCTCGAATAGGTCTAAATCCTAATCCCCACTCTAGGTACCAATGATATCTTAGTGCCCCATGTAACTTCTCTCCAAATTCTATATGAAATTTACTAATATTCACACAACACTAGTGGATCTAATCTATGGTCTATGAACTTTCCCACTATCATGTGTCTCTCTCTATTCATCCCACCACAGGCCCTACCTAGTCCCGCTATCAATTCAAAATCAAGGAGGTTCCCAACTTACTATAATTAAGGAAATCTCTTAATTTATTATCTATCGTGTTGATCCACTCATCTCTTCAGTGTTTCAAAATATCCAACGATCACATAACCACAGTATATACTACAAAAAAGGTCACAACCCATCTCTCACATGAGTTGAATGTCATGATATATCCAAAATTCTCAGGACCACTCATTCATTCCAATATCACACTCCATATCTATGGTTTCAAATTCTAGTCATATTTTGATACTATCATAAACCAGGTCGGGTTTCCATCTGACCCGGTGCCTGACCCAGTCCATAGCAAGGCCCGAAGGGAATTCCTGATCCCCATGGTCTAGCACAAGTGTCTGGGTATCAAAATAAAACTTAGGAACGATTTACCCGAATAGATAAACATAAAACAAACAAGAAGATAAATAATTTAAAACTAAAACTATACAACCAAACAGGACCTTAATCTACAATCAAAATTTAATATTACAAATTAAACCAAAAACCCAAAAGGAATGACAATAAAAGAAAAGCTAAAACACTAAATCAAACCTCCAAGCACCATGAGGTACAACAACCTCAAGCTACATTCACCAAACAAACACAAGGATGCCGCTGACAACCCGAACCACCAATGTTGTGCACGATGCCTCAACCTAGAATACAAAAGAAATAGTATCGACATACACCCAAAGGTGTATAGAGGGTGTGATTCAAGATCCCAGTAGGATTACACCAACAAATAGGTTCCATGCATGATTATTAAATGAAAAATACATTTGCAATCTTAATTAAAGAAAAGAAATAAATTCTTGAACATTTTTAGAGAAAACAGATTTAAAGAAAATAGACTCAAAAGGAACAACTTAAATTAAAACACACACACACACACTTACTTTGAAAATAACCAAAGTGTCAGGCTGATTAGCGTAAAATAACCAAGGATCACCAAATATGGGAGAGGCCTCATGGGTGTTAGCTATCTTGGGTCCCTAGAACTTTATGTATTGATGAAACATGGCTTAGAAACCATGACCCTTAGATAAAGTGGCTTGGAAGGCCACAACCCTCAGAAAATGTGGCTTAGAAGACCATGACCCTCAGAAAATCATATGTGTAGTTAGTGTTGCAATCATCAATCTTTCTAGTGAAACCGGGTTGAGTAAACACAGGAACACTAACATACTAGATCTAGTCCGCCCACCTAGTACCTCGGCTTTCCATTTGTGCTCACGTAGTTCAAATTTCAGGTTACATGTCAAACATAAACAAACAAAACAAATGAAATGTTCTCTCCACCCAACACTGCAATCATGCACAAAAAACCATTTAAAAATAATTTGCACACTAAAAATAACTCAAAACCAAATCTGCATCAGTTACAAAACTAATTAAAACAACAGCACAGTCAAAGAAATCACTTTCATTATCAAACATTTCACTAATAGAATTTATTAAACAAGTTCCACACATGTCTCATGACTTTAAGCACCAAAAACATTTACACAATTCAACCAAAACAAATTTTCACCCTTAATAATTATTTAATAAAAAACCAAATTTTTATAAATAATTTTTTTGAGAGAAAAACAACGCTTTACACACTAGACCGACCCAAACCCCCTTACATGACCACATGTACACAACGCCACCTCAGGAACACAATCGGCATCATACATATGATTAAAGAAACCTCCCACACAATTGAAAAGACCATTACAACAGTTAAACAAACCTCTAGAAAAACTTTCCAAACCATTTAAAAATATGTTGCAAGACTAAAACACCAAAAATCCACTCAAATTCTCATTTAAGAGAGAATGTATACCGATGTAACACCAAAAAAACCAATTTCACCCCTTATATATCCTAAAAAATAATCCACACAATTTATAAAACAATGGTGAATAGTATGAAATGGGTTTTCACAGTAAACACATACTCATATCATCAAAACACACTAAAAACACATTAAGGCATACTAAACCTCAATTAAAAATTAAAACACACCAAACAAAGTAATTAGTAGGCTAAACTCACAATTAAAAAACACTAATAATTAACCAGAGATGAGATTTCATAAGTAAGTACAGATATTATAAACAGGCTCCCAAATTAGTTCAATTGCAAATCAAATAACAATTAAATATGGAACCACCTACCTGGGTGTCGAAAAACCCCAAATATCAAATAAATGCTCCAATCGCACCCCAAATTAACCACAATCAACTCAAATAAACTCTAACAACAAAACATCAAGCCAATTACACCAAAATTGAACCAAACGCCAAACCAAAACCCCTAACCACAACTTAATCAAATTGAAACAATTAACAATCGAGGTATATCACTTTTATGGCAAGGGTCTGAGGAGCTGTCCGAGCAAGATGTACGGTTCTGGAATGTATCGCGTCGGTTGGAGCCTTGTCGAAAGAAGAAGGGGGTGCGGCCAAGGTTGGTGTGCATTGGGCTTTGAAGCGAGGGGGTAGTAGGGTTTTCTCAGGGGTGTTGGTTGTAGTGTGACATGGGGGAGCTTGGAGGAGGAGGGGAAGCATGCCTCAGGGGTTTTCGAGTGGCTCTACTAAGAGGGAGGTGGTGCGATGGAGGTGCATGCACGGTGAGGAGGCCGTAGAGGTAGACTGGATGGGAGCAGGAGGGCGGGTATGTCCAGCCAAAAAAGAAGAGGGTGTTGCGATTGTCTAGTGAGGAGTGCGGCCAGGTGAGGGTGAAGTAGACCTGCTAGATGAGGGGGTGGTGAGAACTATCAGAGAGGGAGAATAGGGCAGCAGAGAGGGGATGTTTGGAGCAGGGAGTGGAGGTGGCGTGGCTTAGGGTTAGGAGGAGAGGAGTGGGCCAGAAACGAGAGGGATCTTGTGCGCAATGAGGGAGAGAGTGGGAAAGGATAGAGGGAGAAGAGGAAAAAAAGGAAAAGAAAATAAAAATAAAATAAAAGGAAAATAAAAATAAGGATAAATTAAAACCTTAAAAAACTAAAAAACAACTTAAAATAACAATAATATTGTTAATAATAGTAGTATTAGTATTAGTTCTAAAATATGGTGTTAAAAAAACTTATAACGATAACTTAAAAATAATTATAACCTAATTAAAATCTTAACAAAGTTAAAAACAATAGTAATAACATTAAAATTAACAAGATAATAATTTCATAACCATTATAATAATTTAATATTATCTAACTAATAAAAATATTAACAGAAATAATAAAATAAGATAAATAATCCCAATATTATTATTATTATTATTAAAAAAACTCTTTAATTATTTAATAATTTTTCTTATTTCATTTTTGTGCTTAAATTATTATTTATCTCACTAATTAATTAATTACCCACACGTCGGGTTGGTCATACATTGATCAGGCGAAGCCATATTGCTTTATTCCTGTCGTGTGCATGTGCGAACATTGCGACACCTAAACGCTCATTTATCAGCAAAATTCAAACACTCTCGGTGGGTTCGACCCGCACCTCAACAAAAAAATTTAATGAAAAATAAAAATAAAAAATAAAAATAAAAAATACTACACATGTCTGGATGTGACAATTCTTCCCACCATGACACTTTCTGCCCCTAGAAAGTCCCAAAAGACTAGGTCAACCAAGGTTTCCATGCGAGACCATGAAGACACTTAGACCAAAACCTCAATCTCCCAAAGACCCAATATTTAAAACACCCATAACCTGAACTCCCAAGATCTCAAAACCAAAATCACCAAGAAAAAAAACCAGCAACAAGGAATTCACCTCAAATAGAACTACAACATGGAACTCCCCGACCCCTAACTTAGGGATCACCAGGGCTTCTAAAGATATCCAAGAATTCTCATCAAGAAACCCACCACCTAATCTAATAAATTAGTATAGTCGAGGTCAAGCAGAGCAGAAGTAAGGGGTTTCCCCACCAAGCACACCTTGAAAATAGAGTATTTCCAAAAGCTCGTCCTATGGTGGTCTCCCCACCATATTAGGATTATTGTCCAGCATTTGTTCTCCAATCCAAAATGAATCACAAACCTAGACAAACCTTTGACACTAGATTGACCCTCCAAGATCCATAAGTTAAACCAAACCAATATAAGAGGGGATTCCAGTGAGACCTGCACTGGGTCTCCCTACCATTTTAAAACTTTCTAAACACCACAACACCCACATGGGCATTCCAAGTTTACCTTGAGTGATACGGGTTTAAATCTTCATCACAAACCCACCAACACAGGCCGACTTTCATGGAAAATTTCTACACTGACCAATAATCCACCACCTTGGAGGGGTTTTTACAGTGGAAACCCCTAATCAGGAGGCGAACTAGACAGGTGCGCATCAATTCCAGAAGACAAAAGAATCTCTGGAACAAGTGCAATTTCAACCCGTAACTGATCACAAAAAGGTTCACAAAGCACACCCGTTGGCTTTACAAGAATCCGAATTCTCTGAAAATCTTTAAGGACCAAGAGGAACTCCCATAAATTAATCCCACAATAAGAATACAGGGGATCCATGCCCCTCACAACAAAAATGATGCATCCAAGATGATACCAGAATAGGTAAATTTATGTCATCCCCATCCCGTCACTACGGACTTAAGTAAGACTAAGAACATCCCATGTATGATGAGTTTTGACTACGCACAAGCTTCACGCCAAGACCTATGGCTGGGGCCCTGATGTCTGAAGCATCTACCGCCACACATTCATAAGCTAACCACCTCTGACTGGAACTCCCTCCATTGAAAGAGTAACCTACAAACTTCCTTGCGTGTCCCAAGCGGCCACTCCATCAACACACTAACTGAGAACTGTAGCGAATGAATTAGAGTTCCTTACTGACCACAATAGAGATAAGAGATTGAGCGGTCTGTCAAATGTGTGACACAAACTGACGGAACCTCATCGGATGAGGAAAATTCACTTATCATAGTATAAACAGGACCAACAAATTGTATGAGTTTTAAACTGATGGTTCTACACTACCTCTGGGGAGCATGGAACTAGCTCATCAGAAAGGTCAACACACATCCTTCTCCACCTATTGACTGGTCGAGCACCTACAAGATCCACCACTTTCCCTCAGCTTCACTTCCTTAGGTACAACCATAGGATGAAGTTAGTCTTAAGGATCGCTCGATACATCCCCATTCACAACAAAAACGGAATGATCATTGTTCATTGATTTAGTCTTGCTCCTTCATACGTACTTGAGACAACTTACACCTACATAACTTTTGGATTTCCTCCAAATACCAGAGACACTTTCAACTTTTCCAAAACAATCAATGATATTCAACCAACCTCGACATCTACAAACAGTCGAGACACCCAAGAAAAACCCAATTCTGCCACTCCACTGGGAGTCTGGGCTTAGCCAAGAACTGAGAGACCCACTAGAAATCCATGGGACATTTCTAGGGGGCATATCCCAAACAAGAAACACAAAACAGTCTTCCACAAATCCAAACACATCACAAAACAAACATCCATATACCAGACACAAATCCAAAAATTTAAATTTAAAACATCAATTAATTCTTAAATAAAAACACTCAATTTAAAAACCAATCACTGCACAACAATCCTAAAATCTCTTTTGAAAAAGTTGTCTTCACTCTAAACTCAATGTCATTTTACAATTTCCAAAACCATTTGATCACAAAAACCCATTTTAGAAAAAAAAAATCCCACTTTCTAGGAAACAAGAAGTAGCCTAAGAAATCAATCAATCACCACTGATATTCCATGGTGCCTCGCAAGTATGAATTTTTGTGCCACTCGGGTACATGTCCACATGATCTACCAGCTGTACATTAATCACATCCACATGAAAATGCGGGAGCCCATAGGAATACTACTAGAAAGAAACAAGTCTACTCCACTTTCAAAACAAAACATTCTCAATATCCAAAAATAATTTTTTTTCAAAACCATTTCAAAAATTCAATGAAAATTTTCAAAATTCTTTCTATTTCAAAAATAACTCACTTTAATTTCAAATAACCAAAGAGGTTCTTTTAGAAACCCATATTCGATAAATCAGACTCCAAATTCTAGAAACAAGGTTCAAAAGAAAATCATCCCAAAAAGCATGCTAAACTCACACCAAAAATAAAATAAGAGCAACCCCAAAGTCCTCTTTCCTTTAAAAAAACATTTTCTCACCAACCCCAAACTGAAACAAGATATCACAAACATTAAAGAACCTGGATGAAGGACTAGTGGTCGTGTCTAACCTGGCTACATGGTTTAGAAGACCATGCCCTAGGCAAGCACCAACCCCTAGGAGTGTCGAACCGTACTCTCGGGCATCACATGGGTCACTACTCCATGTGAGACCGCATGCAACACCGATTTTCTCATATTGTCATCCCCCATACACAAGGACCAAAGCCAAAAACTTAAATCCTGGACTACCCCTGGTTACTCGAGTATCGGAATGAGTAAGAGTCTGCGATGCTCTTCCCACACCTACCACTTGAATACCGACAATCCTATCTCCGATCTACCTGACACCCAAAACAACAAGAACAAAACCCCCCTATAATACCATTTTTTCATGAATCAGTCCGGGTCTCCATCTAAACCGGCGCCCGACCCGGTCCGTGGTAAGGCCCAAAGGGCATTCCCGATCCCCACAGGCTGGCACAAGTTCTCGGGTATCAAAATAAAACTTGGGAACTATTTACCCAAATAGATAGACATAAAACAAACAACAAGATGAATAATTTAAAACTAAAAACAGACAACAAAACAGGACCTTAATCTACAATAAAAATTTAAGTTTACAACTTGAACCAAAAACCCAAAAGGAATGGAAATAACGGAAAAACTAAAACACCAACTCAAACCTCCAAGCACCATGAGGTTCAACAACCTCAAGTTACATTCACCAAACCAACACAAGGATGTCGCTGAAAACCCGAACCACCAATGTAGTGCATGATTCCTCAACCTAGAATACAAAAGAAATGGTATTTACATACACCCAAAGGTGTATTTAGGGTGTGAGCCAAGATCCCAGTAGGATTCTACTGAGAAAGAGGTTCCATGCATAATTATTAAATGAAAAATATATTTTCAATATTAATTAAATAAAATAAATAAATTCTTGAACAGTTTTAGAGAAAATGGGTTTAAAGAAAATATCTTCAAAAGGAACAAATTAAATTAAAACATAAACACACACTTACTTTGAAAATAACCAAAGTGTCACACCGATCAGCGTAAATTAACTAAGGAGCACCAATATGGGAGAGGCCTTGTGGGTGTTAGCTATCTTGGGTCCCTAAATATTCCTTTCATGGTGAAACATGGCTTTGAAACCATGAACCAAGGAAAACATGGCTTAGAAAGCCACGACCCTCAGAAAACATGGCTTAGAAGACCATGACCCTCGGAAAAGCATACATTTAGTTAGAGTGGTAATCGTCAATCCTGCCAGTGAAACCGGGTTGAGTCACCACTGGAACACTAACACACTAGATCTAGTCTTCCCACCCAGTACCTCAGCTTCCCATTTATGCTCACATAGTTAAAATTTCCTGTTACATGTCAAACATAAACAAAAAAACAAATTAAATGTTCTTTCCACCCAACACTACACTCACACACACAAAAAACCATTTAAAAATAATTCGCACACTAAAAATATCTCAAAACTAAATCTGCATCAGTTACACAACCAATTAAAATGACTGCATAGCTGAAGAAATCACTTTCATTGTCAAATATGACACTAATAGAATTTATTAAACAAATTCCACACACGTCGCATGACTTTAAGCACAAAAAATATTTTCACAATTCAACCAAAACAATTTTTCACCCTTAATAATTATTCAATAAATCAACCCAAATTTTCATAAATAAATTTTTTTTGAGAAAAACAACGCTTTACACACTAGACCAGCCCAAACCCCCTTACATGACCACACGTACACAATGCCACCACCAGAACACAATCTGCATCACATATGAGATTGAAGAAACCACCCACACAGTTAAAAAGACCATTACAAAAGTTAAACAAACCGCCAGAAAAACATGCCAACCCATTTAAAAATACGTTGAACAACTAAAACACCAAAAATCCACTCAAATGCTCATTTAAGATAGAACTCATACCGATGCAACACCAAAACACCAATTACACCCTTTATACAACCTAACAATTAATCCGCACAATTTATAAGAATATGGTGAATAGTTTGACGTGGGTTTTCACAGCAACAACATACTCATATCATCTAAACACACTAATAGACACATTAAGACATACTAAACCACAATTAAAAATTAAAACACACCAAAAAAAACTAATTAGTAGGCTAAAATCATAATTAAAAAAAACACTAACAATTAACCAGATATGATATTTCAAAAATAATTACACATATTATAAACATGCTCTTAAATAAGTTCAACTGTAAATAAAACCTCGTAGAAGACCAACTTATCACTACAACAATTAATTAAAAAATATTCTAAATTAATTAAACATGCAAATTAATTAATCAGATAACAATTAAACATGGAACCACCTACCTCGGGGTTGGAAAACCCCAAATATCAAATCAATGATCCAATTGTGCACCAAATTCACCTCAATAACCTCAAATAAACTCTAACACAAAAACATCAAGCCAATTACAACAAAATTGAACCAAACGCCAAACCAAAATCCCTAACCACAACTTAATCAAATTTAAACAATTGACAATCAAGGTATATTGCACCTATGGAAAGGGTCGGAGGTGTTGTCCGAGCAAGATGTAGGGTGCCGGAATGTTTCACGTCGGTTGGAGCCTCGTCGGAAGAAAAAGGGGGTATGGCCAAGGGTTGTGTGAATTGGGATTCAAAGAGAAAGGGTAGAAGGGTTTGCTCAGGGGTGCTGGTTGGAGTGCGACTTGGGGGAGTTGGGCGGAGGAGTGGATGCACGCTATAGGGGTCGTCGAGTGGCCCGTTTGAGAGAGAGTCGACATGAGGGAGGTGTGCGCATAGTGATGAGGCTGGAGAGGTGGCCCTGATAGGAGTAGGAGGGCAAGGATGTCTGGACGGAAAGGAATAGGGTGTTACGGTTGTCCAGTGAGGAGAGCGGTTAGGTGAGGGTGTGGATGACCTGCTGGACGAGGGGGTGGTGCGGACTGCCGGAGAGGGAGAATAGGGTAGCGCAGGGTGGCTGTTCGGAGTAGGGAGCAGAGGTAGCATGACCTAGGGTTAGGAGGAGGGGAGTGGGTCTCAAACCAAGGGGATCTTGTGGGGATGAGGGGGAGAGCGGGGGAGGATAGAGGAAGAAGAGGAAAAAAGGAAAAGAAAAGAAAAATGAAATAAAAATAAAATAAAAATAAAGATAAATCACAACCTTAAAAAACTCCAAATAAACCAAAAATAACAATAATATTGTTAATAATAGTAGTAGTAGTATTAGTTCCAAAATATGGTGCTAAAAAAACTTATAACGATAACTTAAAAATAATTATAACCTAATTAAAATCTTAATAAAGTTAATAATAATAGTAATAACATTAAAATTAACAAGTTGATAATTTCATAACCATTATAATAATTTAATATTATCTAACTAATTAAAATATTAACTGAAATAATAAAATAAGATAAATAATCCAAATATTATTTTTATTATTAAACAACTCTTGAATCATTTAATCATTTTTCTTATTTCATTTTTGTGCTTAAATTTTTATTCAGCTCGCTAATTAATTAATTACCCAAGCGTCGGGTAGGTTGCATGTTGATCAGGGGAAGCCATAGGGCTTCATTCCTGTCATGCACGTGCATTAACATTACAACGCCAAAATGCTCGTTTATTAGAAAAATTCAAACACTATCATCGGGTCCAGCCCCCACCTCAACAAAGAAAATTTAATGAAAAATAAAAATTATAAAATAAAAATAAAAAATACAACACATGTCCGGGTATGATAGATGCACCAATTACCACTAGTTAATCATGAAAGATTATTCCATAGAGAAACCCCTTATTTATCCAAAACACAAAATAGGATCAAGGATCAACACCTTTTTTTCCATTCCTCAATTGTAACAAGGTTCCTCATACCTATCTACCATAATCTCATATATGGTCTCCATCCATGACTTAACTTTATACAATCATGGAACTAAGGATTCCTAGACCGCGCCATAATATGCATGAACCTCTAAGATTATTAACCCCTAAACTAGTATCATGGGACTAAACACATACATCCCAAAATAGCCTACTCACTCACAAGGATGGTTTGAATAGAAAGTACAATAAAACTTAACCTGATATCATGCCTATAGAACCCTGAGATTTTTGTATTTATTTTCTTTTAGGTAAATACTATGTTCAGTAGCCTATATCACATGAAAAAATGAATTAAAACGAACAATGTTATATTTTATTACAATGAAAGATAAACATTTCTACATAATTAGAATATAATGTGAATCATTATTAATAAAATTTCAACAATAGTAAAACCTAAAGTATATGGTCTCCATCCATGACTTAACTTTATACAAATCATGGAACTAAGGATTCTTAGACCGCGCAATAATTTGCATGAACCTCTAAGATTATTAACCCCTAAACTAGTATCATGGGACCAAACACATACATCCCAAAATAGCCTACTCACTCACAAGGATGGTTTGAATAGAAAGTACAATAAAACTTAACCTGATATCATGCCTATAGAACCCTGAGATTTTTGTATTTATTTTCTTTTAGGTAAATACTATGTTTAGTAGCCTATATCACATGAAAAAATGAATTAAAATGAACAATGTTATATTTTATTACAATGAAAGATAAACATTTCTACATAATTAGAATATAATGTGAATCATTATTAAGAAAATTTCAACAATAGTAAAACCTAAAGTAAAAAATATAATAATTAATTAAAATGATTTATTATAAGAAAATGTATTCTAATTACTTGTATATAATTTTTTTTATTATTTCAAAAAATATTTTATGTTCTTTTATAATAATGAATTTATGAAATTTAATGGTTATAAAATAAATAATAAATGGGATGTGATTAAAATATTTTAATGTTAAAAGGGGATATTATTCAAACAAATTTTTTTAAAGTTTTGTATTTTTATATTAAATTAAATCTATAAATTTTAAATAATAATTATAATAAAAAAATTTAATGTAAAAAAATATATTAACTATCATTTGACTAGTAATTTTTATGATATAAGATTAAGAATATATAAAATTTAAAAAATCATTTTTCTCTAAAAAGTTTTCATTGTATTTTATTTTTTTCATTTAAAAGTTAAATTCATAGATTTGAGAAATTGAATATGAAAAAATGGATATATTTTGGATTCATAATGTAAAAAATTATATTCTTTTGAATCTTTGATATTTTCTATATAGGTTTATTTTTTGGTGAATAGTTAAAAAAGTACAGTTTTTGTGAATATTGTATCATTCATGAAATCATCATGATATAAATATAGAATAAAAAAATTAAATATACAACAAATATTACATGATAATAAACTCTAAATATTAAAAAAAATATTATTAAATTAATATAAATTATGTTTTTCCTCTAAATAAGTATGAAAACATTAATTTGTGCTTACGCTGCATAGAAAATGTCAATATTGATGGTTTAGTGATAATATTTGGAAATAATAATTATTTTATAGTATTTAAGAGTTATAAATTGTGAATAATAAGTTATATTAACATATATTTGTCAATTTCAGAGTTATATAACAACATAATAATCCAAATTCTTACCCGATGCATACATAAGGTGAGAAAAGTTAAAATAATATCTTAAATATATTATCATGATAAATATAAAAATGGAATTTATTGTGAAATTTATATATAAAAATAATTATTTATAATAAATTATATTTATTTAATTAAATTATTTATTTTCAAATACTTTGATAATTTTTCAAAATGCTTATGCAATGTAGATGTTGTGCTTCAATAAGCAGAATAAAATACAAAACTTATGGATTTCAATTTAAGGGATAGGATTTATATAACTTAAAATCTTACTTGGTGTTGGAGTATAAATATTATAGTTATTTAATGATTTAAATTTTTAAATTTTAATTCCATTATAATATATATATTTTTAAATTAAAATTATAAGAATAACCCTGAAAAAGACTTTAAATGTTATTTGATCCAAAAAATGATTTATAAATTAATAAAAAATTATAAAATGTTATATTGAGTCATTTTTTAATATATAATGGTATAAAATATCATATATTTTACATTTATAATGAAATTTACACTTTTAAATTACATTCATGGCCCTTAAAGACTAAATATTTAAAAAAACACCATCGAGTTTTTCCTATGAAAAGGGACTCATTATAACTATTCCAAAAAACATCACAAGTTTCATTTTATCTTTATATTCTACCCAAATACCAATCCAAACTTCCTTTGAAAAATTCAAATTCCTAGATTCTTGCAAAAATTATTTTCTTTGAAGACATTAAACTCAATCTGAAGAAGGCAATTAAAATATCATGGTACAGAATCTTATTCTCAATTTCAAGTCATTCAGATATGTTTCATGTTATGCACCATATTTTCATTTACACTTTGTAATTAATACCCTATATTCTTAACAAATATTAAAAAAAATTATTTAATGAGGTATTAAATTCCATATCATGGTCTAACTTTCATGATCTTTTGATTTATACAATATAAAAGACATAATTGTTTCTTCATCTCAATATTATTTCATTGAGATATATTCTATATTCACCACTTGTTTTATTTTTTATGGTGTATATAATTCAAATTGATATATTTTTATCACACTTCTTATGAAATTAAATGTTTTTTTAAATCCATTTATGTTTCCACCTTTCAAGGGGTTATGATTTCAAAGTTATCAAAGCTGTAAGGGTTACAATATCACTTTGAGTTCAAGATCTTATGTGTAAGTTCCTAATTGAAAAAATTTTATGTCCTTTATTAATAAAATATCATATATTTTCTTCTTCTATGGTTATTTATATGTTTAACTTGTCTTATTACTATTTCACTTTTCTTTGATTCATAATTAAATTGAAAGGATACCAGTATGTTGAATGGACCTGATCTATTTTTTAGATAGAAATATTTCACCTTCATATCCATATTCATTATATAGATTCATAATTGTTATTATATATAATTATATGATTAATTAAGTTTAGTGTTTATTATATTTTAATTTGTTTTAAAAAAAATTAAAGGAATATTTTTTAATGATTTCTACACAGGTCATTTTCTAAAGAATTTGAATCTCTTTATAAAAGTGTGAAAAAGAATCTTATTCTTAAATACTTTCAACATGAATTCATTTTCTTGCCTCTATATCTTTTTTTATTAATTAATATTACTATTTAATATTTATTGGTTTTCAAAATAAATGTATATTACCATTATTTTTTTAATTTTAAATTTTAAGATAAATGTTGTCAAATGAATGGGATATTTCTTCTTATTTTTAAAATAAATTTTTTAATATTCTTATAAAAGTGTCTTTCATATCTATAAAAAACCATTAATATTTATATTTCTTCAATGGGTATATTCTCAAATGATACCATCCACCTTATTTATTTGTATTTATTATGATCATAATATCTAAAAGTTCTCATGAAATTAATTTCTTTCCTACAAGTTAATTAAGCTATGATGGAATTGTGATTGTTTTCATTTTTTAAGTCACACATATGTATGGTTTTTGTTTATGTAATGGGTGAGACATATTATATTCTCAAATGATACCATCCACCTTATTTCTTTGTATTTATTATGATCATGATATCTAAAAGTTCTCATGAAATTCATTTCTTTCCTACAAGTTAATTCAGCTATTATGGAATTATGATTGTTTTCATTTTTTAAGTCACACATATGTATGGTTTTTGTTTATGTAATGGGTGAGACCTATTATAACTCTAAAATTATTTGGGTAAATTTTTATATCTCAGGAGATAAAAAATTTATGTGTGAACATTGTTGTTATGTTCACAACTCAAGCATATACATTATTTTTATTACCATAATTCATTTGTGGTAATTATTGTTATGATCGCAACTCATAAATGTACATTTTTTTAATTTTTATAACTAAATTTTTTAAATTTTTGTTATGTTCACAAATCTATGTGTGTAAAATATTTTTATATACACAGCTTAATGTGTGGACTTAATTATAGTTTAATATATTTATAATTTTGTTGACTCGTGTGTTCAAGTTATTATCACATAATCGATGTTCTGATAAAAGAATTATTCCATTACTCATTAGTTATTATATATGTTTGGTTGGTAATTATTCACTATTGTTATTCACTTTGATTATGTTTTCATACCCACATTATCTTCTTATTCTCACTTAGGATCTTCTGTTAATATCTCTTATTATTACCCTTATGGACATATTGAGATCACCACTTTTCTTATGTTTAAATTCCCTATGTAATCAAGAAATTTATTATGTAGGATGTTTCTAAAAGAAAATCACATGAGAATAATATTTTTTATAATTATTCATGACTTATTCTAAATAAAAATATCATGTATCTAGTCTTTAAAGTCACTAAACCTTTGAAATCTTGGATTGTGTGTTTATTTTTTAGATGAAATGTTTAAGTTATATAAATGATGTAAAATATATTAATTTTATTCTCAATTAATCTCACTTTATATCCAATAATATGTGTAAGGTTTGTGTTTTTTCAAAGGATCCAAGAGTGCAGGTATGGGGAGAATCATTTTGTATCAAATTAGGTTTAGGATAATTTTAGATATTAGGTTGTTGATATTAAGAGGATAAAAATTTTATAAATCTTTTTTTAAATAAAATAGTTATAGGTTTATTGAATTATTTCATAAGTTGAAATCAAGGTTTTATAGGATAAGGAACTTATGATTTATTTTTCATATTAATATTTGCTGGACACTTCTCTGGTTTTGTTGGGTTTATTAAAAATAGATGGGGAATCATCCCAAGGTGAATTGGGGAAAATATTGGGATATTTTTTAAAACCCTATGTTTGTGTTAGGTGTGTTGAAAATATTATTAGAATATGTCTGAGATATAGCTATATGTTTTGGATTTGTTGACACGGTGGACAATGTGAAACTTGGAGTTGTTGACAAAGGGAACATCATTCATATACTTGTTAGATTTTATGATAAATATAATTAGAGTATAAAGTTTTATTTTGGATATTGTCATGGATATTTAATTATCATATGTATAAATAAATTCATGTTTCATCACTTGAAAAGATTATGGGATGATCAGTGAAGTCTTCAAGCCAAGGGAACCAAAGAAGAAGGTAGCTCAGACTAGATCTAAAAGCTGAAAATTTTACAGAAATCTTCATAAGTACCAACATATGGTATTTCATACATATGTGACTTCAAAATGACCAATTTATGTGAATTTTTGCAAGTGAGGGAGTTAAAACATACAAAACTAGAAATGTAGGTGAATCCGATAGAGGAGTGAACCACATATGTAAATCTGTTGGCATAAAAAATTTATAGATAATTTAGGATTCAGATATGTAAGACTATTTTCATCGAGGATATCAAGTACATGATACAAAATATATAGGTTTTCACATACTTAATTTTGGATCTGGTGATCTACTTAACCGAATGGTCCAATGTAAGGTATTTCTTAGTGGTGTAAGAGGGTTTCTTCTATAATTTTCTGGGAATGTCAACCAATAGTTAAATCACTTTGTAAAATGAAATAAATATTTATGAATTCTTCCAAAATCACAGAACTTAAAATGGGAACCATGATGTCACATAATAATGAAGGAGAAAGTTGTGGGTGTGATTTAGTGAATTAAATGAAATATAATTCACCTTTTAGTGGAGCGTTTCACACCTTAAGTGCATGAGGTTCATCCAAAAAGTGGCACATGCATGTGCAGCCAATTGAGAATATTATATTTTTATCAGTCATTAATTATTTAAAGTTATATATAATGGGAGATAAAAGATATGGAAAATATAGAATTTTCCTATGAAACAAGTTAAGAAATAATAAATGTGGTTTCATGGAAGGACTTTTTACTATTTTGGAAAAATAAAACTGTATGAGCAGTTCAATAAGTTGACTATGCTCTTAATAGAATATTTTAGATGATGTAATAGAACCCAAAAAAGAAAAAAATTCATGTTATTTTTAAAAAAAAATTATCATGACAAAATATGATTGACACTCTCTAAAAATATAATTCATCCAGACATCGAATGGAAAATATTAGGTGAAGAACTTAAACTTACCAGGAAATTCATAATTTTAGGATCCAGAGTGTAACTCTCAAAGATTAACTGGATATATTTATATCAAGAAATGGAGGATTTAAAATGTTCTATTATGTGAAGAAAAATATGACACACTTCATTCAAGAAGAGAATCAATATCTTTCTTAAAGATCCTAATTCTCAGCAAAGGATAAGAAGTTGATACTTTATGGTAAAGACAAATGAAGTGTTCCAAACATGCATTGTAAAGAATAATATATGAAGAGGGGTTCTATAAAATCATGTATTTTGTATTCTTTTATTTTGTTTTTTTAATTTATCTTTGGATTTTCCCTTGATTATTAGGTTTTTCTAATTGAATTTTTGAATTTTTAGATGTTTTTCACTATTGTATATCTTGCATGCACAGTTAAGGGTAAATCGTTCAACATCCTAATGAAATGTCCCTTTTTAGTTCATTTTATTCTTGCACAGTTAGGTTTTCATTGGTAGTGCATGGTTAGATTCAAACCATGTGGCTCCTAGGGGTAACCTTGAGGGTTTTTTGTGTCCCTGATGAGGGTGCATGGCTTGAGCATGGTTAGTCCAAACCATGCGAGAAGCATGTGCATGGGTCTGTAATTATTAACATAACCAACCGCATAGTTGGTGCACGGTTTTGATGTTCTTGAGGCTATGCCATATGGGTTTCTTGATTCCAGTAAGGGATGCATTGTTGTAATATGATTTCCTAAACCAAGCATCCTAACCATGTGCAGTGCATAGGTTCATTAAAAATGATCTTTTACCATTTTCCCCTTCCTGTTTTTAACCCCAAATCACCCCTCTTTATCCCCCTTTGGATAATGTTTCCCTATAGTGTTGAGTCAATAAGGTTTACCTTATGACTTTTCTATTCCTTATTGTTTTGAAAATCACAAACATCTTATCTTTAAGAAGATTGATTTTATAAGGAAAATCGCTTTTATAAGGAAAATCTCTTTTATAAGGAAAATTGTTTTTATAAGGAAAAATTGCTTTTATAAGGAAAATCGCTTTTATAAGGAAAATCGCTTTTATAAGGAAAACTGCTTTTGTAAGAAAAATTATCCTTATCATATTTTCATTCATATAAGTTTTAGATTCATTTCTATATTCTCAGAATTGTTTGAAACTTTGATATAAATCATTCTGTTTTGGGTTCTGAATTCTAGATGAGAACTGTAATAAAGTTCTACTCCAAATTCTGGATACGAGTTCTCATTATGAATTATGATGACAAATTCTCATTACGAATTATGATGATGAATCCTCATTACGAATTATGATGACGAATTCTCATTATTAATTCTGATGATGAATTCTCATTATGAATTCTGATGACGAATTCTCATTATGAATTCTGATGACAAATTCTCATTACGAATTCTGTTGACGAATTCACATTTCGAATTCTCATTCCGAATTCACCTATTAAAACAGAATCTGATCATCTTTGTTTTATACACTCTGAATTTATTTAGACTCTGAAAATTATTTTTGGTTAGACTCCGAACTTTCATTTTGCTTACGCTTTTATAATTTTTCTACTCTTTAATATTTTTTCTTTCACTCTGAATCTTCACTCCGAACATTTTTAAGTTAAACTTTAAACGATGTCGTACTTTCTGTTATACTTGTTTTGCTATAAAACTATGTCGTATATTCTGTTATAAACTAATCGTTGGTTAAGTTACACGTGTACAGGTCCCTCCGATTTTTAAGGAAAATATGACTGTTGGAAAGGAGGTCGACCTTGCCTATAAATAGGAGCTCATTTGAAAGAGCTCGATGACGACTGATGAATGACTTCTTTGACATTGTGCATACATGCTATTGAAGTGATTTCTAGAGAGAGAGGCTCTTATTAACTCTCAAAGCTTCGTGCGACTCCGAATGTTGGTGATTACATTCGAGGACATCTGGGGATAGGAAGACAGAGGTTTCCAACACCTTGATGTTGAGGTCTTCCTTACTGAGGAAGACAGAGGTGGCCAACTACCTTGAAGTTGAGGGCTTGCGGGGATAGCAAGACAGAGACTCTGATCTTCGTATCGAGGGCTTACCCTGGTGTGGGTAAGACAGACTTACTTGAAAGTATAAATCAAGGGACCTTTATCCAAGGTTTTTGGATACCCTTCTCTTTGGGTTAAAAGACTTATATCTTGTTACTTGTAGTTTTACTACTCGTTTGTTTCCTCTGCATTTTGTATTATAAGGAAAGTATAACTTTCTTATACTTACTTATTTTTACTCTATTTCATTTAGATTCTAT
Organism: Viscum album; assembly: GCA_963277665.1. Classification (NCBI taxonomy): domain Eukaryota; kingdom Viridiplantae; phylum Streptophyta; class Magnoliopsida; order Santalales; family Viscaceae; genus Viscum; species Viscum album. The sequence goes on along the minus strand of OY728126.1, from coordinate 725,102,235 downwards.
ATGCTTTAAAGTAGAATCTCATATTTTAATCTTTTGTTAAGTTTCAATTTCCGGAACCATATTTCCATAATATACTTTCGGAATCTCTTTCCAAGTTTTCATTTGGTGTTAGAGGTGTTGTGAATTTGCTTAGTTTAACTTTGTTAAACTTAGCCCTTTCCTTTGCTTAAGGAAAACATAGTTATTTGTAACTAAATTTAAAGGTTCCAAAGTAATTTTTAAAGTGTACAATTCACCCCCCCCCCCTCTTGTATATTGAGCATCTACATAATTATTTCGATCCTACAATTGGTATTAGAGCGGGTCTCTGGAATACTTGTACTCACGTATAAGTTTTTCTTGCTCACTTTATCATTCCGAACTTTGTCATTCCTAACTTTCTCATTCTAAACTTTGTTATTATGAATTTTTCTTTTCTAACAAGTGTGTGTGCCGAAGGTTATTTTAAGTATGGAAGGAATTAATGTTGGTTCCATTGATAATCTAAATCCTACAAGACCACCAATCTTTGATAGTAATGATTATGAGTACTAGAGAGATCGAATGAAGACTTTTGTTATCAATACTGGAGTGGACAACTTTTTTATGCTTACTAGAGATTATAAAATTCATGATGAGGAAGTTAGAACTTTTACTAACCAAGAAAAGCAATAATATCAACTCAATTATAAGGTACGCAATACTTTACTTTGTTCAATGACTAGAAATATATATAGTCAAATTTCTTCTTGTGAAGTAGCTAATTGTATCTGGAAGAAGTTAGAGGTTACGCACTTTGGAACTTCTAAAGTGATTGAGACTAGGAGAGCTATGCTTAGAGCTGAATATCATGGCTTCAATTTTCCTTATGGAGAACTAATATGTAAAGTTCAACAGAGATTTATGACTATCGTCAATAGTTTACAGTCTATGGGAGAGAAAGGGTTAGATGATGAATCACTTGTGGATAAGATAATTGATATTATGCCCAATGAGTGGGAATCCAAAAGAATAGCTATAGATGAGAACAGGAAGGTCACTCAAATTTCTCTTGATGAGTTATTTGGAACTCTTCTCCAACATGAGACCAGAATGAAGAGAAATACTGACAACATTAAAAAGAAAAATGGGAATGGTATTGTTGCTTTTACAACAACATCAAATCATATTAAAGCTAAGACTCCTGAGAGATTAACTAGATCCAAGTCTAAGAAGATGGTTGTTCAATTAGATTCTAGTGAAAGTAAAATCTTTGAAAATGAATTATCAAATCTTGCTCGAATGATGAACAAGATAGCTGGTCAGAAAAATTTCCAATCCAAGTATAAGAAAAAGGACAGGAAAGATAAGAAAGATGGAGAAGTTACTTGTTATGAATGCAAGAGAGCTGGACATATTAGACCAGATTGCCCTTTGCTCAAAAAGAAAGAAAGGAAAGAAAGGCATTCAAACAGGAACAGAAAGAAGTATTATAAATCCAAAGCTAAGAAAGTTCTGAAAGCTAGTGATACCTGGAGTGCTAGTGGTGGTGACTCTTCAGATGAATCTTCTGATTATATATCTTCAAGACAGAAGAATCTTGGTCTTATGGCCAGATTACCTATTGGTAATCATTGTTTTATGGCTAAGGTACGAAATGCTGAATCATTGACCAATGTTTCTTTAAATTCTAATGATAGTAAGTATTATATCTCTTCTGATGAAGAATCCTCTTCTGATGAAGAAAATACTTTACCTACTTATGAAGAAGTCTCTAGGTTTGCTGAACTTCTTGAGATTGAGAATTCTAAACTCAATAAGAAACTTGATAAGGAAAACTCTAGGAATTCTATTCTTACAAAAGAGATATCAGATCTTTCTAAAGATATTGATAGGAAAAATGCTGATTTTGAAAGTATTTCAAAAAATCTTGAGGAAGTAAGTTCTGAGAAGAACAAACTTTCTAAAGAGTTAAAAAAAAATTCTAATAAAAAAGTTTTCGAGCCTAGCTCTAGTTCTAAAACTAATGATCTTGAGGATAAAAACTTGGTTTTAAAACTCAAGTCCGAAATTTTTTCCTTAAAGAAGTGTTTATCAAACTTTACCAATGGTAAGGAAAATTTTGATAAAATGTATTCTCAAATACGACCTTTAAGAAATAAATCCAGATTTGGTTATACCCATGCAAAACCAATTTTTAGTAACAATTTTTTTGTTCCTCAAAGTGCCCCATTTTGTACTAAGTGTCAATGTGGTGGTCACTGGGCAAATAATTGTTCCTTAAACAAAACCCAATCTTTAGGAATTCACAAAGCTTACTTTTCTAAGAAGATGTGGGTTCCTAAAATTTTGTTATCTAGAAATCTCGGATCCAAACAAGTTTGGATTTAGAAAGTCTAATTATCTTCTTGATTTCAGGAAAATAAAGAGAGTACCAGCAACAATACAAGGTACATGGATAGTGGATGTTCCCGGTACATGACTGGTAACAAAAACTATTTTGAAAAGATTATCAAAACAAAAGGAGGAGAGGTAACTTTCAGAGACAATACTAAGGGAGAGATTTTTGGTATTGGTAATATTATTCTTCTAGTTAAAACCTTGATTTCAAATGTTCTTTTTGTTAAGGGTCTTAAGCACAACCTCATTAGCATAATTCAGTTGTGTGATGAAGGTTACCTTGTGAATTTTAGGAATGATAAGTGCTTAGTTCACAATTCCAAGGAAGAATTTATTCTCTCAGCCAATATGCAAGAGAATGTTTGCACCTTAAATTTAGAAGACCTCAAGAGCCAAGATTTACCTTGCCTAAGTGCAATGGAAGATCATTCCTGGTTATGGAATAGAAGACTAGGTCATTGTAACCTTAGAAACCTATGTAAACTCACTAAGAAGAAACTAGTTAAGGATCTACCGGATCTTAGATTTGATTTCTCTAAAGTTTTTTATCCTTGTCAATATGGAAAGAAACATAAATCTAGTTTTAAATCAATCGGTGAAGTCTCAACAACTGATGCATTACAGTTAGTGCACATGGATCTTTTTGGTCCAACACAAACTGGAAGTATTGGAGGCAAATACTACGTGTTTGTTCTAGTTGATGATTACACTAGATTTATTGGGGTTTATTTTCTAGCAAGGAAGTCTGAAGATTTTTCTTATTTCAAAAGTTTTAGAGCTCAAGTTAAAAATTAGAAAAGCCTTCCATTGAAAACTATTCATAGTGATCATGGAGGAGAATTTCAAAATTCTGATTTTGAAACTTTTTGTAGTAGAAAAGGTATTACTCACAATTTTTCAGCACCTAGAACTCCTCAACAAAATGGTGTAGTTGAGAGAAGAAATATAATTCTTCAAGAGATAACTAGAACCATGTTGAGTGAATATTCTATAGCTAGACATTTCTGGGATGAAGCTGTAAGTACTACTTGCTATACTATAAATCGAGTTTTGATTAGACCTTTTCTTAACAAAACTCCTTATGAGTTATGGAATGGAAGAAAACCAAGACTATCCTACTTCAAGGTTTTTGGTTGCAAAGTATTCATTTTGAATACTAAAGATAACTTACATAAATTCGCACCAAAATCTGATGAAGGAATTTTCTTAGGTTATTCCACAACTTCTATGGCTTATAGAGTTTTTAATAAAAATACTTATACTGTTGAAGAAATGGTACATGTGGAATTTGATGAGTCTGATCCTTTTGTTTTTAAACCATCCCAGCCTACATCCTCGGATGTGTTTTCAAAAACTGATTATCAACCTTTGATAGAAGAACCTTCTGATAAGGAAAATGTTCAAGAAGATACTTCTGAAACATTTACCCCAGAATACTTTCTACCATATGTTGATGAACAGGCTTTTCAAAACCCAAATCAGGTGTTTCTTAAGAATCATCCCAGTGATAGTATCATTGGTGATGTAAATCAACCTGTAAGGACTAGAAGTTCCTTAAGAAATGAAGTAGAACATCTAGCATTTCTTTCCCAATTAGAACCTAAAAGCACTGATGAAGCTTTAGGTGATGATGATTGGATCAAATCCATGAAATATGAACTAAATAAATTTGAAAGGAATAAAGTCTGGACTTTGGTTGAAATACCTAAGGAAACTTCTGTTATTGGAGTAAAATGGGTTTTTAGAAACAAATGTGATGAAAATGGAGTCGTAGTAAGAAATAAATCTAGACTTGTTGCTAAAGGCTATAATCAGTAAGAGGGAATAGACTGTGAAGAAACCTATGCTCCAGTAGCCAGACTTTAATCTATCTGTATTCTACTTGCCTTTGCAGCATTCTTTAATTTTAAACTTTTTCAAATGGATGTGAAATGTGCTTTTCTTAACGGTTATGTTCAAGAGGAAGTTTTTGTTGAACAACCTCCTGGCCTTGAAGACACAAAACATCCTGGTCATGGTTTTAGACTCACAAAGGGGGAGAAGGAAACGAACCCTAATAAAATGGGAAAAAGAATCCTAACAAAGGGTGAGAAAGAAAACAAACTCTAATAGAGTTCATCTAAGGGGGAGTTTTCCATTAAAGAAAACTTTCTTATTCTTAATGAAATGTCATTCCGAAAATCTAGAATACGATCCTTAGGGTTTTAAAGCCTAAGGGGGAGTTAGTCGTATTCATCAACATCCATAAGCAAAGGGAGATAAGCTTTAATTTTTTCTTTCTTCTTAGACTTTCGTTTTTGTAAGGATGTTTGTGCTTTCCAAAAAGGGTGAGATTGTTGAGTCAATAAGGTTTACCTTATGACTTTTCCATTCCTTCTTGTTTTGAAAATCACAAACACCTTATCTTTAAGAAAATTGATTTTATATGGAAAATCTCTTTTATAAGGAAAATCGCTTTTATTAGGAAAATTGCTTTTATAAGGAAAAATTGATTTTATAAGGAAAATCGCTTTTATAAGGAAAATCGCTTTTATAAGGAAAACTGCTTTTGTAAGAAAAATTATCTTTATCATATTTTCATTCATATAAGTTTCGGATTCATTTCTATATTCTCGGAATCGTTTGAAACTTTGATATGAAGCATTCTGTTTTACGTTCCGAATTCTGGATGAGAACTATAATAAAGTTCTACTTCGAATTCTCGATACAAATTCTCATTAAGAATTATGATAATGAATTCTCATTAAGAATTCTGATGATGAATCCTCATTACGAATTCTGATGACAAATTCTCATTACAAATTCTGATGATGAATTCTCATTATGAATTCTGATGACGAATTCTCATTAGGAATTCTGATGATAAATTCTCATTACGAATTCTGTTGACGAATTCACATTCCGAATTCTCATTCCGAATTCACCTATTAAAACAAAATCTGATCATCTTTGTTTTATACACTCCTAATTTATTTAGACTCCAAAAATTATGTTTTTTTAGACTCCAAACTTTCATTTTGCTTACACTTTTATAATTTGTCTACTCTTTAATATTTTTTCTTTCACTCTGAATCTTCACTCCGAATCTTCACTCCAAACTTTTTTAAGTTAAACTTTAAACAATGTCGTACTTTATATTATACTTGTTTTGTTATAAAATGATTTCATCTATTCTGTTATAAACTAATCATTGGTTAAGTTACACGTGTATAGGTCCCTCCGATTTTTAAGGAAAATATGACCATTGGAAAGGAGGCCGACCTTGCCTATAAAAAGGAGCTCATTTGAAAGAGCTCGATGACGACTGATGAATGACTTCTTTGATATTGTGCATACATGCTATTGAAGTGATTTCTAGAGAGAGAGGCTCTTATTAACTCTCAAAGATTCGTGCGACTCCGAATTTTGGTGATTACATTCGAGGACTTCCGGGGATAGGAAGACAGAGGTTTCCAACACCTTGAAGTTGAGGTCTTGCGTGGATAGCAAGACAGAGACTCTGATCTTCGTATCGATGGCCTACCCTGGTGTGGGTAAGACAGACTTACTTGAAAGTATAAATCAAGGGACCTTTATCCAAGGTCGTTGGATACCCTTCTCTTTGGGTTAAAAGACTTATATCTTGTTACTTGTAGTTTTACTACTCGTTTGTTTCCACTGCATTTTGTATTATAAGGAAATTATAACTTTCTTATACTTCCTTACTTGTACTCTGTTTCATTTAGATTCTATACTCTTTAAGGTAGAATCTCATATTGTAATCTTTTGTTTAGTTTCAATTTCCGGAACCATATTTCTGGAACCTACTTTCGGAATCTCTTTCCAAGTTTTCATTTGGTGTTAGAGGTGTTGTGAATTTGCTTAGTTTAACTTTTTTAAACTTATCCCTTTCCTTTTCTTAAGGAAAACATAGTTATTTGTAACTAACTTTAAAGGTTCCAAAGGAATTTTTAAAGTGTACAATTCACCCCCCCCCCCCTCTTGTATATTGAGTATCTACATCATTTTTTCGATCCTACATATAGTTTCCTCTCCTCTTCCTCATACCTCCCAAATCTTTCTAATAGTGATTATAAGTGACTTAATTAAGATTTTTGGGTGATTTCTTAGGGTTTCTTTTGGGTGTTCCTATATTTTTGGACCTCCGTAAATCTATTTTGAGTTACCATTAACCAAGATCTTTGAGTTTGATGTATTTTTCCCTTTTCATTTGTCCTTTAAATTTAAGAAAAATTTATTTATTGATTTTTGTACCTTATTTTGAGGATAAAGAGTGATATTTTTTATTTAAAATAATTATTCAGAATGAAATAAAGTGAATTCATCTTGAATTTATTTAATGCGATTGTTTTATTGATCTTCTCACACCAAGTGCTTGTAAAAATTATTGGTTGGACTTTGTAGATGTTTTTGGATTTCTAAATAGTGATTTATGTTTCTCAAATGGCTTTCTAAATGTGTTTCAAAATGTATTTTTGGTTTCATAAATTGTGTGTTTGGTTCTTTTAGAATAGGTTTTCACCCAAATAATATGTGAGGCTTAGTTGTCACCTTTGAAAATGGTTTTATTTAGAATACTCTCCATGGGAGATCTCTATTTTACCTCATTTATTATTAAGGAAAATGGGAGGCCCTTAGTATGGGATCTCCCTTGTAAATTGATGGTTGGAAGGAAATGGTGATATTCCTCAGGGTGATTCGGGTGTGATACTGGGTTATGTAATTAATGTAGAAAATTGTATTTATTTTGTGTGTATATATGTTGTTGATTTTTTTATTTTCTTTGGATCTACCCCATTAAGGACATGATATGGGAACCTAACATAGATAGCAGATAATCTGAGAGTTTTTTTCTAAACTATTTTATAATGAAACTTTGTCTAGTGGCCTTAGTATGGACTTTTCACTGCATTAGAATTATTCCCCTTAGTTAGTTCATGTAGCATATGACTAAGTTTTAGGGGTGTTTTATTGCATCAGGATTTCCAACAAGATGGATCAGGTTACAGTAGGTTCTAGATTTTCCCTTGATATCCTACATACTCCCTTGTTCCTTGTCACTTTTTTTCTATGGAGGATAATCTAGATGCCTCATTTGGTTTTTTTACCTGGGATCTGCTTTCCCATTTCCCTTTATATGGTATTATCTACGTTTCTATACTTTAGTGATGTTTATCTCTTGATAAAGTTTAATTTTTTGTTTTTATTAAAAAAATTAATAAAAATGTTTTGGAAAAATATTCACACTCTCTGTATCTATATATCTCTCTCTTTACCTTTATTTTATAACACTCAAACCTCCCATTTATAGAGAAACCTGTTATAAATAAATAGGGAAATGTGATTTGTTTTGAAATTTAATTAATTAAAAACCTATGTTTATATTATTTTATTTCAAAATTGTAGTAAATGAATCTTTTATTTAAAGGAAATTCATATGGAATAGTTTTACTTGGGAAATCCTACTGAGTTTTAATACTCAGACCTATACTTATTTTCTTGTTTTTAGCTTCAAGTAAAGGTCCTACTTTATTTTGATTATCATTGAGAGGTGTTGGATTTTGGGTTTAGTGAGTGGCCCATGGGGTCACATAGAGATCTTTTTCATCATTAGGTTCATTTTTGTTTTATTTTTTAACTTATGTTTTGGTGTTCTTACTATTTATTTTATTTTATGTCTAGTTTCTTGTTTATATTTCCATAAATTCTGTTTATTTATATTAGGTTAGATCATTCCCACTAACTCTATTTTATTCCCTTGGTGCTTGTTACTTCCCTAGGGCCATCAAGAATTCACTTAGAGGATGTCATAGGATAGCTCGGGTGACAGGTTCGGAGTCGACCCTAGTTGTCTCGTGATAAAATACTATCAGATGAATAGTTTCTTTAGAGGACCTAGTTTTTAGAGTGACCATTATTATTTGTGTTTTCAAGGTAGAAGGAATATGATTTTTGGGACTTGGGGTGTATGTATGACGAAGTATATGGACAACACTTCCAATTCCGAACAATGGGATACAATGGGAAGCTGGGTTTTGAGTATTTCCTTTTTATTTATTTTTTCTATTATTTCCCCATATTTCTTAACTTATGTTGATTTTTTTTTAATTATTTTTTATAGAATTTTTATGAGTTTTTTTTTACTTGCGGAAAGAAATGGAAGTTGGGATAGTGGTTTTGGTGAGCTCACAGGACCTAGCAAGCCATGTGGAGTCAGGGACATGGTCCTAAAAGACTCTTTTTGGTTGTGGTGTGATAAAATATGGACACCAACCATAAATACAAGTCACCCATTGACACAAGTCCCTCCCTCCATAAATTTATTTTGGATCTTCTTAATTTGAAAAGTGTTTTAAAGACCTTATTTTGGACAATAAAATTAGGATTTCAAATAGTGGAATGTGGGTTTTCCAAAAATATAAATGAGTTATTCAAACCTATTTAAGAAAATTATTTGAAAAATGTATTTTTAATAATAATAAAATTTTGATAAATGGGTTTTTTGAAAAATGGTTTCATTCCTAAATGTCAATTTTAAAATATGTTGTCATATATTTCAAATGGAAATTTGAAGCTTTTTTAAAAATGAGAAAGAATTTTAATAGAAAATTTATCAGATTTATTGATGTAATTTAAGGTATTTTTGGTATAATTAAATGCTTTGGAGTGTGGAGTTAGAAAATCATTTTCAAAATGGTGGTTAGTGGAATTTTTCAAAAAAAATTATTGGATTTTTTGATCTATTTATTTTTATGTTTGGTGTTTAATTGTGATGAGTTCTTTATGTTCTATTGTTTTTTATTGATTTTTTTTCCTTGTTATTAATATTATTTCCCAATAATATCTAAGGAATCTAGAAAGAGAATTTTGGGTTGATCTTCCACCATGTGCTTTTGGTTGATCATTTCTTGTCTTAGTTTTCTAGTTTGACCATTCTAGACATAGAGCCCCATAGATCTCACTATCTAGAATTCATCAAAAAATTTCAACAGTCAAAACCTCCTCACTTATTAGAGAATATATAATTAGTAAAATTTGAGGAATTTTTAAAAATCATTGAAGATATTTTCACTCAAATCGAGCTTTCTGAGCCTCTTAAGCTCTATTTCATTGCTTTTATACTCAAAGGTATGAGTTTAGTGTTTTTTAAGTTGAATATTTTTACCAAGGTTTGAGAATAACTTTCCTAGGAATTCATTAAAGCTTTGTTCATACAACATTGGTTCACTAAGGTTGTGAAGGTGGTGAGGGTGATAGAGATGTGCTGCCTCCAACAAGGTGATGGATTAGTGTTATAATTTATTTGTTTTTTTGGTAATTTAGTCCCCTATCTCCTAGATTTGGTTGCGAATAGTTCTATGAATGAACATTATTTTTAGAATAGTATTTTTCTTAATCTTTAGTTATGGGTTTCAAAATTCGGTCCAACCTCCTTTATTTATGTGGTGAGGTAAGTGGTTTGGGTTGAGGTTGTGTTAATAGGGGTGCTCAAGGTATCCAATCCTCCTTCAGACACTGGAAGTGATGATGGTAATTATAATAAATAAATGGGAATCTGGATTATAATTGATTATACTAATGATGGAATTAATAGGCCTTCGGGACTTTTATTAGTTCCATCGAGAAATAAGACCCGAGTTTGTCATTTATTCAACAAGTAGGGAATAATAAGTTATATTATACAGAATCACCAAAGACTTTCCATACCTATAGACACATCGGTCACTTTTAGTGGTTTTTCTAGGGTGTTTCTAGGAATTAATGTGGATCTAGTCTCACCCCTTAAAAAGATCCCCTAGCCCATTTTCAAGAGTATAGTGTTGATCTGGGTTCAGTTTGAAGTTTTGTTTAATATAAATGTTTTCTAATTTGGATGTGGTGTTTAGTAATTTCATCTTTTATTTGGGGATAGATAATAAGGTTTGTACCCTTTTTTAGAATTTTTTCTTAATTTAAGTGCCTTTTTAGAAAAAAAAATTGAATCTTTTTGTTTTGGGATGGTGAAATTCTTTGTTCTATGTGGTTTTTCCCTTAGATTTTGTTTTTATATGGGATTAGAGATTTATTTTGGCTTAGTAAGTCAATGTTTTTCTAGAGTCCTGATATAGTGGGGAGACCACCATAGGATGATATTATAATGAAACCAACCTTTGGGTGTTCTTGATGGGACAGTTTCTTGTCTCTTACCAACTAGACCCTAATCATAGTCGTTGGTTAGATTGGATAGTGGTACATGTGATGGATGCCCATAGAGAACCTAAACATACCACAATGAGTTTCATGATAGTTTCTATGTTAGGGGTCTTGATGTTCCTTTTTATGTTGTGTTTGGAAAAGAGTGATCCTCTTCTTCCAAATCCCTTTGTTTTTTATTTAATTTATTTGGTCTTGTGAGATTTCTTCCTTTGATGAATGTATTTTTTAAGGATGAGCTCTAAGTTTCTTTTAGATTTCATAGTTTAGTATATTGAATGGATTAATGTGTTGGTTCTTCAATCTTTGAGTTCCTAAGTACTTCATTGGGATCATTATAGACCTTCGTCGTAGGTTTTTCTCTAATGGTGGTTAAGGTGTAATTTTATTTGAGGAGTTGAATCATGTGAGAGTGTGGGCCATTTCCTTTCAACATGATCAACTTGAAATTTTGAGGATCTCTATAGGTATAAAGCATTATGGATTGGAGAATTGTCACATCCCAGATTTTATTTTTCTCTATTATTTTGGTTTATCAATTTTTAATTGGATATTCTCTTGATTCTTGGGTATTTTGGATTGAATTTTTTATTTTTGGTCTATTTCCCCACTGTTTCACCATTAAGGGGAAATAGTGTGACCTCCTAATGCAGAGTCCTATTTCAGTTCATTTTTTTCCTTCACTGTTATGCTTGAATGGGTAGATCTTGGTTAGATTCAAACTGTGTGTATCTTAGTGGTAGTTTTTTGGGTCTTGGGTGTCCCTAAATGAGGGTGCACATCTTGATCAGGATTAGTCTAAATTGTGTAGGAAGTTTGTATATGGGTCTATAGTTTTTTTTTAAAACAAACTGAATAGTTGGCACACAATTTACGAAACCATGTGGCCAAACTATTCTAGTGTCATGTGAGTCTAGTAATGGATGCATGGTTGGTGAACAGTTTCTAAAACTATGCATCCTAACCCTACATTGTTGATAGTTTCATTAAAAATGGATTTCAATTATTTTACCCTTCATGGTTTTTAACCCCAAATCACCCCTCTTTCTCCCCATTTAGATAATGTGACCCTTGAAAGCTCATATCCTCTTTTTCACACCACCCACCTCCTTCTAGTGGTGGATCCAAGTAATTTATTCAAGATTGTGGGGAGATTTTTCAATGTTCTTTTTTGTTGTTATTTCCTCTTTGGAACTCCATGAAGCCAATTTGAGTTGCTTTCAACCAAGAATCTTTATTTTGAGGTATTTTCCCCTTAAAATTTGGAATTAAAATTTAAGAAACACAATTTTCTTGATGTTCATAGCTTTTTTGAGTCAAATAGTGATATTCATTATTTAGAATAATTATTTGTAATGAAATCAAGTGAATTACTCTTGAATTTAATTGGATGAATTGTTTTATTGAGATTCCCACAAAAAATATTTTTTAAAATTATTGGTTTGAATTTTTAAATGTGTTCTGATTTCAATAAGGTGATTCATGTTTCTCAAATAGGTTTTTAAATGAATTTTTTTTTTATAAGTGGTGTGTTTTCTTCTTTTATAAATGGTTATAACCTAAATCAATTATGAGACATAGTTGACACCTTTAAAAATGTATTTATTTGGAAAAATATCCTTGACATATCTCACTTTTTACTTTTTCATTATTAAAGGAAATGGGAGGTCCTTGGAATGGGAACTCCCTTATTAATTGATGGTTGGAAGGTGATGGGGATATCCCTTGGGGTGATTTTATGGTGATGCTTAGTTGTGTGATTCATGTGGATAATTTTTTTATTTCTTGTATATATATTATTGATTTTTTTATTTTCGTTGGTTCACTCCCATTATGGAAATGACATGGGAACTTGGCATAGCTATATGATTATCCAAGAATGTTTTTTACACTAGTTTAGGATTATGCTCTAAATATTGTCCCTCGGTATGAAATTTTTTGTGCTTTGAGATTATTTCCCTCAGTTAGTCTAGGAAGTGTATGACTGCGAGTTATGGCTATTTGATTTTAGAAAGAACACTGATAAGATTGATCAGGTTATAATAAGTTCTATATTTTCCCCTTATATTCTGGGAGTTACCATGTTCCCTAGAACATGTTTATTAGTGGAGGATAATCTTGGTTCCTCATTTGGTTTGGTTACTTGAGTATTGCTTTCCCAATACCATCTATATTTTATTATCTCTATTACTCTCCTTTTGTAATGTTAATCTATTTCAAGAAATTAATGTTTTTTTTTCTTAAATTATTTCATAAAAAATGTTTTGGAAGATTATTCACACATGATCTATCTATCTCCCTTGTCCCCTTTATTTTAAAACTCTCAAACCATCCCTTTTTAGAAATTCCATTTTTAAATAAATAGGGAAATGTAATTTGATTTTTTAAAATTTAATGGATGAAATAAATATATATATATATTATTATATTTCAAACTTGTAGTAAATTAATCTTTTATTTAAAGGAAATTCATAGGGAAGAGTTTTACTTGGAAATACCTAATAAGATTTAATACTTAGACCTATGCTTCTATTCTTGTTTTTTTCTTTACGTGTAGGTCCTTCATGGTTTTAATAACCTTGGGTAAATTTTGTATTTTGGGTTTGGTGAGTAACCCATGGGGTCATACGGAGATATGTTTGGTAATTAGGTTCATCTTTATTTTATTTTTTATCTTATGTCTTATTGTTCTTGTTGTTCATTTTATTTTCTATTGGGATTAAAGTTTATCTTTCTACTGATATTTTTTATTTTTCATAGTATAAATCACTCACACTGACTCTCTTTGATTCCCTTGGTTATTTTTTCCACCTTGAGATGATTTTCAATGGGCTTCGGGGATGTTGCGGGCCGGATCGGGTGACTAGTTCAGGGTCGACTCAAGTTGGTTCGTGACAAGTTCATATAAAATTTCAATAGTGCATATATATATATATATATATTAGGAATCACATAGCATGATTTATGATGATGAATATTCATACATATCTAAAAACTATGTGGAAGTTCTTTCCCCGAAGTATTAAGAAAAGGAGGAATAATAATCAGTGATCTCAAAGTGTTATACCCCGAAGTAGTGTGTGAATAAGGAGGAGATATAATGAGCCTTGGGTGGTAGTGAGAAAACTCAAAACCTTTTAATGGTAGTCATCCTAGAAATAGAGTGATCACATACTTGTAACCATAAATAGTATTGAACTCTTGATGTTCTAGCATGGAGTAGTGCACAAAGATAGAGGAATGGAAGTGATCCTTAGGTGGTATTGAGTCGACCCATAACCATGTAAGGGCAGTGAGGCTGGGTTTGGAGTGACCATAGCCTTATAACCATCAAAAGTAGTGATCCTAGTGGTTAATTAGTATATTAATACAAATTTTATAAAATGATCCTTGGAATATCCCAATGTAGGTGATCCAAGTGAAAATATTTGTTCCCCTACATGCATTATAACTCTGTATTTTTATGTGAATTCAGTGATTTTTATGATCAAGATAATAACTTATCATAGTTCCGATGAACATGGGAACAAGATAATTAAAAATCAATAAAATGTTTTAAATGTTTTAAATTTGATTCACCCTGATTCCCCCACCACCTCTTGGGTTTCTAAATGGGACTTTACAAGTGGTATTAGAGCTTATGATTATAAATGTTTGTTAAATAAAATGCATAGTTTTCTAATTTATTATACAAATGGAGTCAATAAAAAATCATCAGTTTTTAGTGGTTATAAATTTTAGAGGAGGTAGAAGGATTTTCTACCCTATATAGATCATTCTTTTGGAGTCCCTCTAGAAGTTATGTTAGTTAGAATTTTTCTATAGATTTTGTATATAATTATCTTTTAAATGGATCAAAGGTATAATAAAATTGACACTTATATTAGGAAGGTTTTAATGATTACATTAAATTATTATATCTATAAGTAAGTATCTAATAAAAATTTCTCCAAGGACATATGGATGAAGTTATAAAAACCCAATTTAAAATATTACATAGATTGGCTTACTTCTAAAGGTAAGAAGAAAATGAACAAGGGTATGTAATCCAAGAAGAAAATTTCTCTAATTGAGCTAACAAATTATATTTCTATTTTTAATTTTTATTCTCAATTAGATAAAGGGTGTGGTGTTTTAGACTTTATTATGGATCTGAATAGAATATGCACTAAAGTGGTGGCAATTGTAATAGTGGGTTTCTTATACCTAACTATTCAGTACTTTTGATTACTATATTTTGTATACATTTAGTTATACATGATGTATTCTTACCATTATAGTGTAGGATTTTATACAACCACTATTTAATAGTAATTTCCATAGATTAATTGTTGTATCAAAAGGTATAGTAGATCATATTCTATAATAAAAACCTAGAGATACTATGACATTAATCTTAAACAAAGGTCATATGGTCTAAATTCATATTAATGATTAGAAACAATAAATTTTTGACTATCAGATGCAGGGGGATTATATAAATTGATACTTCTTCTCATAGAGTTTGCACTTGTTGATCTCTAATAGTGAGATCATGAGGAAAATCCCACCAATAGAAACACCACATGTTTCATGTTTCATTGGTTTTTCCTATCTATGGACATGTGAAATAGTCTCCTGAATTAAGATCATTTCCAATATGTTCCATTTGATCACATAGTTTGATGTAATACAAAAATTATGATAATGAAATCATGGTGATGTAGTTTGTTTTGGGTGTGTAATTGGTGTCATGACATTGGTTGAATGGTCAAGTATTTATAACTTCAAGGTTAAGGAATTTACATATCTTGGGCCACATTGATCATGATGGCAGTACCTTCATAAGACCATGTCCATGGTAGTTGAGGGTAAGTCTATCGAGTTAGATCAACCAACAGTAAAGAAAAAAGGGTGAAGACATGGGTGTGAGTCTTACTTTATGAGATATTAAAGGAAAAGAGATTATATTACATAGTACGTGTTCATAGATTGGTTATTGTTACTATGATAATAATTATTTATTTATGGGGCATGTTGGGTTTCTAGATCCCATTCTCGGTCTGTGAATAGTATTCACTACTATCGAGACAAGGGCCTAGAGGGTCATACACAATAGCATATTCAAGAATCTTCCATATTCATTTAAATAGGTATATTGGACATAGTGGCCCCACAACTGGGTTTCGGGTTTTTTCCAATGAGATATGATCACCAAGGAATAAATAAATTCATATTATTCAAGTTAAGAATAATAAACATTGAATTTATTTATTAAATTTATTTATAAGTTTTAAGTAAATACCAGGAAAATATTAATTTAATGAATATTAATTTAAAATATTCAAGGATAATTTAATATTTGTGGTAATGATGAGTTGAGTTAATGGCTCAATTATTATCACATAATATATTTATTATATAATAGGAAAGTGATAATAATATTTATAACTTAGATCAGTAGTCATAATGCATCGTTTATAGTGTGTTAATTATTTGGGGGTCCGAAGAGGCAATTTTGGGTAATTTAATTACACAATTTATATAGAAGAGGAGAGTCTTCCATCATAGAATATTAATGGGATTCCTCTCTCTTCTTTTATCCCAAGTTTTAGAGATAGGGGCTCTGGATCCAAGGAGATCAAATCAAGCTCTCTCTCAGGCATCGAAAGAAAGGTGGGGTGGTGATCTTCAAAGCATCGAAGGAATTATCAAAAATCCATGATAGAACCCATATTTCTATGATCGAACTCCCACTAATATTTGAAGAATGTTTGGATTATCTAAAGGAATTAGACTTCAGATTCTTCGAATAGTAATCACCAAAGACGAGGAGATGTTGAGTGTGGCTTCGAATCTAAACCAGATATTTAATGGTTTTAATTTTGATATAATCTTATTTATGAGATATCCTTAATATAAATCAGGCAAGGATTCACTGATGAAGACTATTTCAAGCCATTTGTTGATAAAAAAATTTTAAATCTCGTATTATGGGGCTTCTACTGTGTGCTTGGTACCTTCAATTGGTATCACAGGGACACATGAAATTTTAATCCAATGTAAAATTTAAATTTTCATTAATCTATGAATATAGTTTAATTATAGTCCCAACACCATAGAATATGTCTTAATCGGATATCATATGACCATTCTGTAGTCATTTAAAGTTTAAGTTTGGATTTAAAACTGGTTTTTTATGGGTTAATTACATTGAACATATTTTAATATATATGTTTTTTAACCTAAGGGATGCGACCATTGAAATTTATTTTGGATGAACCAAATTTTTCAGCGAAGTTATCATTGGTTGGAACAGTATTTTCTGGTCAGACTATAATTCCACCAATTGTGTATTTTTGTTTACTAAATTTTTTTATGTCCTAAGTTTAGGCTGAGAAAGTTTTATAATAAAAACAAAAATTAATATTGGTAGATATCTCTTTTTTGGGTAGCTAGAAAAAAAATTAAATAAGGGGGTGAATTCACTTAAATTAAAAAAAGGATTCCACATAAGGGGTCCCCTTTTGTCCCCTCATTCATGTGGTGACCCCACCCTAAACTCGTCCCCTTCAGCGGCCTCAACGTGCCCATATGTTGGCCTCCCTACCACATGGCCTCCCCAGGATCCACCGGTACCTTGTCTCCAAGATCCCCCTCACTGCCCCGACCAGATACCCCAACCAGCCCACCCAACTCATTAGCAGAACCCTCCTCCTGCAGCCTTACGGCTAAGTCGTTCCACCTCCCAGAAACCTGCTCGGCACCAGCTCCATGGCCTACTCCACTGGCTCTCACGCAGCCCCACCGCCTATCACATCCTTCCACAACATTCTTCCTTATCAGACCTCACCATCCTAGTATCCACTACAGTAACACACCACCCTCGGTCACACTACCTCTCAGCCGCGTTGTGACATTGCCCCACTCATCGGCCCGACACCACCAGATGTACCCTCTCCAACCATATCTACATGACCCATCCAGCATCTCTGTGGTCTAACCCCCTTCTTCGGTAGCCCTACATCTCAACGTAGTCTGTCATCCTAGCCACCACTGATGACACCAGAGCTGCCTCCTATGTTCGTCTATTACCTCAGATCTTGCAAGCTTGAGTAGGCATTGCACTTATCTCCCAACTTTCATCCCGGATCTCACACCAAAGACTCTTAAGCGTGCAGAAGAGTAATATTCACCCATAAGAATCCCCTTTAACACCCTAAGGTTTTGGAAATAAAAAATTAATGCATGAAACACTAAGTCACTAAAAAACACCTCTTTATTATAACCTATCCAGTAAATATTATTCTTTCCATCACTTTTATTTGAAATTTGAAAAACAGACATACAAAGTTGCATTCAGTAAGATATTTAGAGTCTAATAAGGAAAACATAATTTTTGGTGAATAGTAACATACCCATATGAATAGTAATATGAATAGTAATATGACCCTTATAAATATTAAATAATATTATTATTTCATTTTCTTAAGCTAATAAGATAATGAGATCTTGATTAGTTTTTCAATGTGATACAAAATGAATTATAGTTTTAAAATTGTTATTTTTCGAATAAACTATGATTTTATTTAAAAATTAAATTAATAATATTTAGAAATTTATTTTCAAAAAATGGATTTCATTTTTTAATTCTACACATTGAAAAATTATTAGGGTGAATTTTTAGGATTTATCTGAAATACTTGAATTTTTTATGAATAGTAAAATACGATAATTTATGATAAATACTAAATACAAGATTTATTGAGTCATAGGTAATGTAAGGATGATGTAAGGCCACTTGGTTCAAACTCAAATGAACATATTAATATTATTGATCATAGGAATAAATACAATTGGTTGTATTTGGAAAAATAATAATATAATGATTAAGATATTCAAAAATTACTTCTATCCTCCGCTATAAAAACCCCCACACACTCCATCTTCTCTTCACTCCTATAAGCCTATAATCTCCTAAAGATTCTTCCCAAATATCCTTTCCTGGTCACTCCCCATGTTCAAGAGATCTTGTTCTTTCCAAAATACCAAAACCCCTTCCCTTAAAGATATTCTCAAGGAGGAAGATTCAAGAGGTAAATTCACATTTTATTTCTTTTATTTCAAGTTCCTTTCTATTCTTGTCCTCTCCTCATCTCCTCTATCCAAATGACCATAATAACTCTATTATAATCTATATAATATAATTATATCATGTTAATGGAATAACCATCATCAATATTTATACTCTCTCTCTTTTATTTTATAAACAAAATCATCATCTGTGAGATGCCAATTTACAACCTTCATGGATGATGAAGTTTCGTTCTTCAATTTATCCTTTTTTACTAGTCATGAAACCATTTTTATGGTTCAACTAGTATATAATATATTTATTATAACGTATTTAATATTCATTAACCAGTATATGTACATAATATTAAATCATATGACCAAACTAGTTCCTAATAATCAAACTTTCGCTAAAATAATCTAAGTGATTGTCATTAATATTTCATCTAATGATTCATATTATTTACACGTAAGAAAATTATTTAAATGACTATTAACAAATATTTATGTTCATAAATAATATTTAAATTCAATTCTGGAGATTTAAATCCATTCCACATGATCTTCATTACATAAATACAAGTGAACCAATTATGAAAATCAAGAAAATGAACACTCGAGAACGAAAAAATTCAATATTAAAACTTATCAATAAGGAAATAAATGAAATAAAAAAAAATATTATAAACAAAATACATGTCTAATATGTTCTTAATTAAGTTATTAATGATTCTTTTTTCATATTCCAGGACCATAAGTTCATGAGCGGAACATTCGGACTTAAGGTAAGGGTTTTTCTACCTGAACCTCCATTTTCATTCAGGTTACTTTTATTATCTACTTACCTCAATTAAATTAGTATTAATTCATATGTACTCCTCATAATTACTATTTTATTTTTCTATATATGTTTCCCCAAAAGAATAATAAATTCATTTATGGGGAGTTGTATGTTTGTTTTAAGGATCTTTTAAAAATTCTTCCCGAAATACAAGCCCATTTCAATGGAATTTCTCGAACTATTTCCTATTTTCAAGGGCACTATATAATCTATTTTAAGAAAACATTATTTTCTAAAAAAACTAATTTTATTATTAAAAAACTATATTATCTCATTTATATTTTTAGACAAATATTTTTCCAAAAGAACACTTTTTTTCAAAGTAAAAGAGTGTTTATCTCAGGAGTTACTCAACGATTTTATAAGAGTACTTTCATTTGTTTCAACACTCTCAATGATTCTTATGTATAAATGAGACTAATATTTTATAATATCATATAACATATTTTTTTAATGGT
Organism: Viscum album; assembly: GCA_963277665.1. Classification (NCBI taxonomy): domain Eukaryota; kingdom Viridiplantae; phylum Streptophyta; class Magnoliopsida; order Santalales; family Viscaceae; genus Viscum; species Viscum album. The sequence goes on along the minus strand of OY728126.1, from coordinate 725,082,333 downwards.
TTTTTATTATTTTGACTATGGATTTGATGTCTTGAAACCATTCACCGTATTACTCTGAATGGTTAGTGTTTCTGTTTAATGATTGGGGAGACTTAGTTACATTTCATAAGTTAGTTTCAATATGAATGTATATGTTGTTTATGTTTATCCCTACTAATACATGGAATGCATTGGACTTATTATGTGATGGTTGGGGCCTGTTATATCCCCTTTATGCATTGGTAGGTCTCATGATACAAATAGATATGGATTTGTCTGAGGCCTTGCCCATTTAGAGACATGGTTTGGCCGAGGCCTTAATCATTTTTTGACATCTTGACCGAGCCCTTGATGGTACGTTTCAGAATGATTGGAATATTAAATTATCTCATTATTAAGCTAGAAATTCATATTTAATGTGGTTATTTGACTAGTAAAATACTCATGGTTATTATTTATCATGGAAACATTTACTCAACTCATTTTCTTTCCATATTATGTTCAAGTTTATTATTTTTAAACGGATTGTGTCTTCAACTATTCACCATGCCAAATGTTTATGTAATCTTATTTTGTATTTATTACTCTTAATTATAATTTAATCTCACTCCTTTCTTATGTTTTATTTTCCCATGATATGAATAAGTAAATTATGAATTACTTACAGGCATAACCTAGGATGTGTGGATGTTTCTAATCGAATAAATTAGTGTTTTTTTCCTTTCAAGATGTAATGTGGAAATTATGTATCTATATATATTTACAAATATAATAAACTATTAATTCCTTCATGATATGACTTTCATGGAAACTTTTTAATGTAATGTAATAAAGCACCGACTCCGAGCAACTGGGGTCAGGTCTTTACAGTTGGTATCAAAGGAAGTTTATTAGAAAACTTGGAAACTGGATTTAGAAAACACAGATTAGGGAACAAATCCCTAAGATAGTCTTTGAGGATAAATATACAAGAACATACTGGTATTTTGGTAAGGAATATATTATGTGGATCTTTCTAGAAAATACATCCATGTCTAGATACTACAAATGGATGTGGTTCTGGAACAGATGTACCTAGGAGTAAAAACTCCAACAAGGAGTTTTGGGCTTGACCTGGGGTATCCTGGTACATGACAATGGGCATTACTGCACACCTAGTTTGAAACTCCTATGGGATATTCTTAGGATAATTCACATTTTCTTTATAATCCATTATAAAGTATTTAAATGTAAATTTTTCCTTAAAGAAGACATGTTTGTGATTATGGGGTTAGCCATGTAGAGGATTTCAATTTATGATGTGTATTTTTCTAATTTAAGATTATACATTATGATTCATAACATAATCTATAGTATTCCATTATCTAGAAATGGTGCCTAGTTAAATAAATGGAAACCACATGAACACACGTATCCCATGTAGGGATTGACCTCTGATGCAAGATAATGATGTTGGATCTGGAGCTGAAAATGGTATGGAGCAACTTATAACTATACTGGGATAAATTACTTAGGTTATGAACAATAACATTACCCATATGAAGTATTTGGATCCACCATGTGGTGGAGATATGTTATATCGTTTTATGTGAAAATAACCTCCATCATTCAATGGGACTACAAAACCATTTTTAACTGAGCAATGGAGAAGTTCCCTAGAGAATATATTTCTAGCTTTAGGATGTAATGAAAGAGATAATGTCATCATGGCAGTTTATCATCTATCAGGAGATGCGGATTAGTGGTAGTAATTAATCCAAACCAAAAATGAGTAATAAAAGATAGAAGAGATGGAATAGAGGGACTTTAATGAAATATTCCAAGAGAAATACTTTCCTCATGAACAACGAGTGGATATAGAAATGAAATTCTTGAATCTGAGGAAAAAGAAGGATGAAAATGTTTCCAAGTATGAATCCAAATTTATAAGGCTAGAAATGCATGTTGCGGACTGCATACGTAATCCAAAGAGCAAGATTGACCGACTATTTTATGGTTTAAAACCATTCCTCTGAAGGTCTCTAGTCTCCCAAAGTTTCTCATCCTATGAATATATAGTCTCAAGTGATATCAAGATGTAGAAGGAATTTTCTAAGTCTTATGACTTTAAAGGAAAGAAAGATAAGAAGAGGGTTGAAAAAAACTCTAAAAAAGGAAATAAGGGAATGGGGATGAATGGAAGAGTTGAATTTCCACCCTATGATAATTGTTGAAAGAAACACCTTGGTGTCTGCTTAAAAGGAAAAGAATTGTTCTACAAGTGTGTAAATAAAGGCTATATTTCTGGTGATTGTAAGGAGACTAAATATGATATTAATGTTTAATGTTATAATTTTAGGTAGATAGGACACTATTATAATTATTGTCCAAAGTATCAAGTAAACATTCCACAGAAAAGGTCAAGGTAATAGGGAAAATCTTATGAAATCACAACTACTGATATTGAAGTTCCTAATGATGTGGTGGCAAATACTTTAATTATTTCCTCAAAATTAGCCAATGATTTATTTGATTTTGGATCATCGCATTCTTTCATATCTTCCAAGTTTGCCAAGAAAATTAGATATTTCTAATTTGATTTAATAAGGGAGTTGTCAGCCAAAAATTAGAAGGGAACTATCATTGCAACAAAGTTGTGTTAAGAAGTCCCAATTATATCATATAAATATTCTTTATATTATGATTTTATTTTCATACTCATGATTTACTTTGATATAATCCTTTATTTGGATTTTATTTTCGACCATGATGCAAAAATTTATTACAAGATGAAGGAGGTTACAATTTTTTATGATGATGTGGAATTCTTTATATTTAGGATAGAAACATAACCCTATAATTCTCATCTAAATCCACCCCCAGTAGCTCTACTGAATTCAATTATTGGGGTGGAAGGAAATGAAATAACTATGGGGGAGGAAGGTAATGTTAAAATGTAGGATATACCTATTGTGCAAGAATATGTTGACATCTTTTCAGAAGATATGCCTAGACATACTTCAGAGTAGGAAATTGAGTTTTCCATTGACTTGATTCTTGGTTTAAGTCTCATATCAAATACCCCTTATAGAATTCCCACTATGGAATTAGTGGAACTGAAGAAAAAAATATAGGAATTAAGTGATAAAAGATTTATTCACCCTATTGTTTCTCCATGGAGATCCCCTATTCTTTTTGTTAAGAAGAAAGATGGATCTATGAGGTTGTGCATTGACTATAGGGAGATCAATGCTATAACAAAAAAGAACAAGTATTACTTACCTCGCATTATTGATTCATTTGATCAACTTCATGGAACCCAATATTTTTTGAAGATTGAACTCCGATCTGGATATCATCAGTTTCTTGTGAGGAAGGAAGAAATTCCAAAAATGGAATTTCAAACTAGGTGTGGGAATTATGAGTTTACAGTAATTCTTTTTCGACTGACTAATACACCCTCTATTTTCATGGATCTAATGAATAGAATTTTCAAGGAATATCTTGATGAATTTGTGGTGGTATTTATTGAAGATATCTTGGTTTACTCCAGAAGCTATGAGGATCATGAAAATCACCTGTGTGCTATTCTTAAGACTC